>JAOSBN010000004.1:20210961-20249416 GCA_027563595.1 Erythroxylum suave | reverse complement strand
CGCCCCCCCTCTTTGTTCAACATCAATTTTGTAGCCTATAAGTAAGCTACACATTGCAAAATGATCAGAAGGAAAATATTGATAAAATTATGAAAACCAATTAACCTTAGTAAAGTCCTTTTTTTGAGCAAAATGTTAACAAAATAGGGAGTAACAAAACTCGTTGAATCTTCCATGGAATCCAGCAATTTGCTCGGTTTTGTTCTCTTCTTGGTTCTTCCTCATTCGCCCTCATCTCCTCTTCTTCTTTAGCTTCTTAAATAGAGACTTCGATAGCTTCTTCAAACTTGATGTCTGTTGTCAACTATTCTTCGTCTTCTTGTTCCTTCAAAGATTCAAGCACGTCAATTTTGAATGAGTCGCCCTCCTCCGGATTCTTTAATACATCATATTAAATGTCACTTGGTCATCGTTAATCCGAATGATGAGGTTCTCTTCTTGGTCATCTACCTAAGCTTTTTGATATTTAAACATAATATACCAAGATCTATGGAATAATAGGGAGGGTTGTCATTTTTTTTCTTCATCTCTTAGTCTTCTACAAGATGGGGTTCAGCTTGATTTCCCGTTGATTTTTCTTATTCTTCCCTATTTCTAAGTATGATAGCCTCATATTGTTCTCATTTACGTAATCCCATATTACTCAAAGAGTCTTCCACAGTTCTCTAACAAAATTCACAAGAAAGCTGTCTCACTTGAATATTCAGGTTGTCAATACAAGAGGCATAATTTTTTCGTTACTTAATCAAATTGCTCTTCCAGTCTCTTTTGGGTCTGTTCCATGTCTGTTAGCTTATCCATGATTTTGTCCAATTTGGAATCCTATGAATTGGACTCATCTTGTTGAAATCCTAATAGGTCTTGATGTCCTATGTGAGTAAGCATGGTTAGACCAATAGAAATCTGGGTAGTTTTGCCACCCCGAAGTGCACTTGTTCATATAAGGGTAATGATTTCCCAACTAAATTGGGGCTCATTAAAATTTGCAATAGTTCTTTGATCCCCATAATATATATCCTCCATGATCGTTCTTTTTATGTCTTCTTTATATCTAATTTTCTGGATTCTTCATCGCTACCTTGTGATGTCCAAATTAATGTGTTTTTGACTTTCACCCAAACTTCCTACACTTTTTTTTCTCCTTCTTGTGATTGGGTACCATAATCACAAAAGATATTGAAACGTATTAGACTACAAGAATTAAACTAATTATACACCTCCTTGGTAATGACGTCAAAAACTTGATCAGGGGTAAGTTTTAATCTTATTTTCGCAAGCTCACAATTTGTAGCATAGAATTAAAGGTGTCGATCCCACGAGGATGAAGAATAATCTAATCCTGAAAAATATAAAGATAAAAAGATATGAAACTGAAAATAAACTAGGCCACGGAAAGTAAATACAAGAATTGAATTTAACCAATTAAATTAGAAGTTAAACAAGAAGGAATTAACAATTGAGCAAAAAGCAAGCATAATGGAAATCAACCAAAGAATTTACCAAGTTATGAGAAAGGGGGTTTTCCCTATCATTAATGCTAACCTAGTTGATTATGTGTTAATGAGATGTCAGTTCTAGACGATCCTAGGGCTAATTGCTCTCTCTCGAGTCATAACCATTAAAACCTAATTAGATTATGAAATTTGTAATCTCATAATTAACAAAAGACTTATAGCCCTAATTAGATCTAAAGCACTCTAATTAACTATCTGCTCTCACACGAGATCTCTCAATTATCGATATGATTAGTTACAAGTTCTATTGAATCGCCTAACTCTTATTAATCTTATCCAATCATTTTTTATCCGATCACCTTCTCAGTTTATTACCAAATTATGCAAGAAACGCAATAAATCACAATACCTAATTCAATAGCACAAAATCTACTCGGATAATATTAAATCAAATAAAATCCCAAAAGAGAGTCAGAACATTGTCATTATTCTACCATTTATCATCATACGCCATCCCAACTTTATATATGAATAAAATTGAAAAGAAAAGGAAATAGAAACTTAGAATGGATGATCTGGGAAGGCAACAACGTTGGAAAGCCTCCTAATCCAGGAAGCACATTGAGATCGCTTCTTCTTCCTCTTCCTTCTTCTTCTTCTTCTTCTTTCTCTCTCTTGGTATTCTGTCGTTAGGGTTTCAAGTGTTCCTGAATGAAGACTCCCTTTTTCTGCTCACCACCTGTTCTTCTTATGGGGTTTTCTATTTATGGTAACCTAGGGTCTTTTCTAGGGTTTAAAAAGATCGAAAAGTCCCTTGAGAAGTTGAGTCTAAGAGTGTCCTTACATTTATCCTAATGTTGGGCACTGAGTAAGCTCTCTATCATGATTGTGGCATGTAGGCCATGATCATAGGTTAATCTTGGTGCTTCTATCACGATTGTGACCTACCTGCCAAGATTGAGGGCCTGTGTTATGGCCCAGGTTCCTTTCGAAACTCCTCTGTTCTTTGATGTTGGCCCTAAAATACTAGCAAATATATCAAGGTACCTCAAAAACTTAATATTTAAGCTTAAAAGCTTATACTAACCTATAAAACATTTAAAACACAAATAATTAACAATATAACACCATTCTAACCTAAACATATGCTAAATGATCAAATTAACAACTAAGCACATATCAAAATATGTCCTAAAACATGATGCAATTTACACTCATCAGGACTCTTAGATGGCTATTAAGACTAACGAATATACCTAATCTTAATTGGGTAATCTATGTGATTTCCTTTGCCTCCACTAAGAAGGAACTATGCAAGAAAGGAACCTTAGGTGTTTCTAGAACTTAACACGTTCTAGAGAAGAAGTTTTATACTTTTTAATTTCTAGAATTAGAGAAAAACTCCTATGTTCTCAGAGGTTGAGAATTGTAGCTTTAATTTAGCATCCTAGTGAAGAATTAACTTATTCAGGAACTAGGGCTATCACTTACACAAATATGTAGCAAATCATTTGTAACTCCTGTAGTATTAAAGGACTTACTTGATAGATGAGGTGAGGAAGAGCATGCAGCTATTTTGGGTATCCTCTTCCTTTTAAAGACCATGAGCCTTATACTAGAAGCTATCTCTTCTTCCTAATTTTGGTGAATGGCTTACGTTTAATTAAAATGTGTATGTGTATGCTTGGCATTTATTTGCTGGCCACATATCACTCATATTTCTTGATAGGTTTTGTCTTATATTGAATTATAAGGTATATGTGTAAGCTTCAATAGGGTGTAGATGATTGTTTCTATATTATTCCTTTAATCAATAGAATTTTTAATTTCTAAAAAAAAGATTAGCTTTTGTTCATTTTTGGAATTACGGGAGAGCAAGACTATAAAAGGGTTTTACTGGGTTTTGTATTTTCAACTTTGATCTAAAAGTTGAACCTTGAAATGTGAATTCAATTGTTTAATCTATTTTTTCGTAAGACCATAATTCATCACTACCTTACCATTCCTAGGAATCCATTTCTACATGCATTCTCTACCACTTTTTTCTTTCCTTTTTTATAAATCTAGAGACACTCATCTTTTTATTCATAATGGAAAGCAAATTAGAAGATATGAAACTTCTTGGTTTTCCTTTGTGATAGATTAAGTATTCTACCATTCTTAGTGTAGCTAATCCTTAAGATAAAGAACATTAGTAAACAAAGGAAAAGAAAAGGTCGATCTTATCTTAAAAATAAAATGGAAATCAATTTTAACACATGAAATGTAAAGAGTAACAATGAGAACAAAAAAGCTTTCTAGAGATGTTTCTGGGTTGTTTATTACAAGTTGTTATAATATGCTTGCTCATATGACTGATATATTGGATAAGCTCTATTTCAAATTTTCAATTGTGCAATTTTAAATGACGCTATTGATGATCTTTTCTAAATTGTGCAATTTATCTCTTATCTCATTTGTATATTATTTCTTTAGCTAAAATTGGTTTCAGGATTATCTTATTTATAATTTCTTTTAGATGGATAAGTATATTTCTTCAATATAGCAAGGTAACGTAATAAAGAGTTCTAATTTTCTTACTTGAAAATATACTAAGTAAAGAAATAGTTCATATTGAAGGAACTAGTTTTTCGATGATAAGCAGTGATATTCATAATCATTTCATTAAGAGTAGATTAAATGATGGAGTTGATAAGATTAAATTCAATTATTCTTATAAATTTTTTGGGAGTTTTAAAGGTGAAACATCTCAATTAAAGAGGCACATGAACTCTTACAATATACAAAAGATGATATTAGGAGCTCAAACATTTTTAACGTCTATTCTAATAAAACAGAAGAGTGAAATAATTATCGTAGTTTATGATTTTCACAAATCTAAGCATTTGCTACCAAATATGATTGATAGAGAAGGAATATATGCTCTCTATTATCAATAATCAAAACTTCAGGATGTATTACATAGACAATGACTAAACTTTATATAGATGAATAACAATGTGAATAACATTCTTTAATTTTGTTATCATTTGTTCAATGAAAATTTTATAATTGATATTTGCCCATATTTTAAATAGTAGATTTATTTATTTCCTAGTGCCACATAAAAGTGAAAGGTTGATAGTTTTATTGCGTGAGTGCTTAATAGATTGGATCATAGATAGAGAGCTCTTAGCCATAACTTTGGATAATTATAGAGCAAAAGATGCTATGATAAAAAAAGTGAAGTTCAATTTGCAAGTTGGAAGCTTACTGATGGATAGGATATTAGAAATATTCATTATTATGAATTTGATAGTGAAAGATATGCTCACTTAAGGGTACACATGCTAAGTTTTACTATTTATAACCGTGGTAACTACCGCAAGCGCACGGGTCATTCACGTAGTACCAAAGGTGTCGATCCCACGAGGAAGGAAACTAGTCCTAAAATTTAAGGTCGTCCTAAACTATAATAATTCTAAACAAATAACTAATGTAGAAATTAAATCAATCAATACTCAAATATGAGAATTTAAAGTGCCAAAGAGTAACCAAAATCCCAAACTCAAAACCAACCCAAAATTAACCTAGAAATTACCAAAGGAGATAAAGGGGATTTTAATTCGAAATTAATGGAAACCTAACCAATTATGTAAACACTAAATTAACGGGTCTAGACGGTCCTAGGGTGAACTACTCTCTCTCGAGTTATACTTTTTAGCCCTAATTAATAATCCCTAATTCAAATTATGGGAATTGTGATCTCTCAATCCGCAATTGGTCTAAAACCTAAATTAGTTCTAAAACTACCTATTAACCTACCGGGAATCTATGCTCGACCTCTCGTTACATGACTCTATCTATTTGATCCAATTCTTTACCTATCAATTCACCTAACTCTCATTAGCCCAAATCGATGATTTTTATCTAGCTCACCATCTCAGTTTATTGCCAAATTATTAAGAACATAATTAAAATCACAATTAAATCAGTAAAAACACAATCAATTGAATATCATTTATGTCAAGAATCAATATCCAAAGGTGACTATAAACTCGATTAAGCATTCAACACAACCAATCTCATCACCTATTTTAATTCTATACATAAATAAAACTGAAATAATTGGAAATACTGTCAGGAATAAAATCTTAGGACGGTGACGACAAGAAACCACCTGTTCTGGGAAGTACTTCTTGTCTAGCTTGTCTCTGTGTCTCTCTTCCTTTATCTCCTTTCTCGATCTCTCTATAGGTTTTCTCTCGTAATTGATGGAATCTCACTTTTTGCACAACTCTCTAGGCTCTCCAAAGACTACTGGTGGCTGTCATATAATGTTTTATTTATTATGTGGAAGCCCTACATCAAACTCGGGTCAAAATGGTCTGAAAAATCACTCAAAAATTGAGTTTTCATGTTAGCCTAATGCAGGGCATGATTGTGGCCCTGTATGTCATGATCGTGGCCTGGCTGCTTCTGGCTTTTCCTTTTTTGTCACGATTGTGGCCAATGTGCACGATCGTGGCCTATGCTTTTTGGTCTGAAACTCTTTAAATCTTCACCGTTCTTCCCTATTTACCCTGCAATATTAACATACACATCAAGGTACCTCAAAAATATACAAATTAACTCAAAGATTCAAACTAACCCATAAAACACTTAAACACACAAACTAACATATTTAAACTCATAAGCACACATTCATCACTCAATTTAATACTAAATACTTAACAAATTGCACCCTAAAATATCATGCAAAACACAACTATCAATATCCCTACAGTTAAACATTTGCTTGTCCTCAAGCAAAGAAAACACAAACCGATAACAACATAAAACATGAAATGCAATAATGAGGCAACAACTCTAATCTTCATGAAATAAAATTAATCTTGGACATAACCATTCAATTTATGTCAAATCGTTATCATGCAAACAATGTGTCTAGGGGCTTTGAGCTAAATATACAACTAAATTATGACCTAAGTGTTAACTTATTTACCCTTTTCAGTTGTACACACACATTAATAATTTTTTAGACTTTGTAATTGTTCCTAAGTATATTCTATGAAAATTCAAGCTCATCACAAGTCTGGTAGGTTTTTTTTTAAACACACATTTTTAATTATTAAAACTTGGACTTAGTCTTTTACTCAGAGGCAAACATTTATGATGAATGTCAATCCAGTTACTCAAATAAGTCATTTATTAAATAGCTTGGATGAAACGTCATTAAAGCCTTTTAAGCAAAGGTTCACATTTGCGATGTGTGTCGATCTAGTTACTCAGCTATTATCATGTTTTCAACTAGCTACTAGCTCTATTTATAACCTGAAGGATAGCAAAATAGCAATTTATCTAACCAACACATTTTTTCTTTTTTTTGAATTTATTGCCTACCTTGTTGCTCTTAGCTATTCGTTTTTATAAAAAATACTAGTTAAAGTAAACAAGAAACACTTAAAATTGACAATGAAAATAAAAATATGAATACACAAAAACATAAACAACCTAGAACTAAAGGCTAATTTGGAAAAGAAAATTAAAACGAACAACTGGGTTAGAAATAAATCGTAAGGAGACTGAGGTGGTGATGGTGTAGGAGGTGGTATTTGAACACCTTGAGATTCGAAATACCGATGTAGTCGTCGAATCTATCGGCTCTGGAGATGTTATGTATGCACCACTTAATTTAGCAGTCTCTTGGGTTCAAAGATTGCATAATCATCCACAAAATTCCAAAAACATATTCTCTCCTCGATTTTATTCAAAACAAAACAAAAATAAGCCTAACCACGGAATTCAAATATTCTAATAAAACCTAAAAAACGAAACTAATTTATTTTCCATGGGTTGCCTCCTATGCAGCGCTTCTTTTAACATCCGTAGCTCGACTTTTTATCCTTGGGAACTCAGCCAGGATCAATTATGATCGGTTTTCTTTCACCCTTTCCGCTCAACCTCAGTTTTGTAGCTTATAGGTAAGCTACAAATTACAGAGTAATCAAAAGGACAATGTGGATAACACATGGAAACCAAGTAAGCTCAATAAGGTCCTTTTTTTGGAATAGATTGTCAACATAACAAGGAATAACAAAACTCCATGAATATTCCATTGAATCCAATAGTTTGTCTTATACAAAAGTGAGTTGCTCTCTTTCTTCCTTATTCACCTTCGTCTCCTCTGCTTCTTCCACTTCACGAACAGAGACTTTCATATTTTCTTCAAACTCGATGGTTGTCGTCATCTGTTCTTCATCCTCTTGTTCTTTAGAAGATTCAAACACATCAATTATCCTAAATGAGCTACTAACCTTCGGATTCTTAAATACATCATTCATGTTAAATGTCTCTTCATCATCATCAATCCAAAGGATAGGATTCTTTGCATGGACATTTACCCAAGGTTTTTCGATGGTCAAATATGGTATATTAAGCACTGGTGAATAAAAGGGGATTTAACATTCTTTTCTTCATACACTTTTTCATCTCTTGGTCATCATTAAGTTGGGGTTCGACATGGTCATTCACTAGTTCTTCTAGCTCTACCCCATTCCTAAGTGGGATAGCCTCATATCGCTCTTGTTGATGTAATTCCATATTTCTCAATGAGTCTTCTACACTTCTCTTACAAAATTCACGGGAAAGTTATCTTAATTGAATCTCTAGGTTATGAATAGAAGCGGTATGATTTTCTATTACCGAATCAATTTGCTCTTCTAGTCTCTTCTGGTTCTCTTCCATATCTGTAAGCTTATCCATGATTTTGTCCAGCTTGGACTACTATGAACTAAATTCATCATATTGAACTTCAGCTAGGTCTTGATGTCCTAAAGCAGTCCCTACATTGTTGGACCAATAGAATTTATGCTAGTGCTGCCACCCCGAAGTGTAAAGGTTCCAATAAGCGGGTCGTTATTTCCCCAACCATACTGTGACTCATTATAATTCTTAAAATTTCTTTTCTCCCTATAATATCTATCTTCTATCATTGCTCTTTCCATTTTTGTTTGGTATGTAGCTTTTCAGATGTCTCATTTCTCATTCTAAGTTGTCCCGATGTGTCTCTACTTTATGCTCCAAACTCCTTCTCTAATTTTTTTAAGTTTAATAAATAAAAAATAAAAAAAAAACAAAAGTGAACAACCTTAGACTAAAGAACTAAAATTTGCCTCCCTGACAATGCCGCGAAAAACTTGTTCGCTTAAGGTTACAAATGCTAAGTTTTACTATTTATAACCTTGGTAATTACCGCAAGTACATGGGTCGTTTGCGTAGTGCCTAAAGTGTCAATCCCACGAGGAAGGGAAACTAGTCCTAAAATCTAAGGTTGTCCTAAACTACAATAATTCTAAACAAATAACTAATGCAAAAATTAAGTCAATCAATATTTAAATATGAGAATTTAAAGTGCTAAAGAGTAAACAAAATAGCAAACTCATAACCAATCTAAAATTAACATAGAAATCACCAAGGGAGAGAAAGGGGATTCTAATTCAAAATTAATGAAAACCTAACCAATTATGTAAACAATAAATTAACAGGTCTAGATGGTCTTAGGGTGAATCACTCTCTCTCTAGTTGTAATTCTTAGCCCTAATTAATAATCCTTAGTTCAAATTATAGGAGTTAAAACACAATCAATTGAATATCATTGATCTCAAGAATCAATATCCAAAGGTGAGTATAAACTTGACTCAACATTCAACATAACCAATCTCAACACCTATTTCAATTCTATACATAAATAAAACTGAAATAAATGGAAATACTATCGGGAACAGAATCTTGGGACGACGACGGTGGGAGACCACTTGTTCTAGGAAGTACTTCACGTCTAGCTTATCTCTGTGTCTCTCTTCCTTTATCTCCTTTCTCGATCTCTTGATCTCTCTATAGGTTTTCTCTTGGAATTGACGGAATCTTAATTTTTTCATGACTCTCTAGGCTCTCCAAAGACTGTTAGTGGCTGCCATTTAATGTTCTATTTATTTTGTGGAAGCCCTAGGTCAAGCTTGGGGTCGAAACGGTCCGAAAAATCACTCAAATTTTGAGTTTTCGTGTCAATCCGATGCAGGGCACGATTATGGCCTTCTATGTCATGATCGTGGCTGGCGCTTGAACCTTTCTATCACAATTGTGACCCAATGTGCATGATCTTCTTTTGACTTGATGCTTTCTGTCATGATCGTGGCATGACTGCTTCTGGCTCTTCCTTTTCTGTCACGATCGTGGCTAATGTGCACGATCGTGGCCTTTGATTTTTGGTCCGAAACTCTTCAAATCTTCACCATTCTTCCCTGCTTATCCTGCAACACTATCATACACATCAAGGTAGATAAAAAATATACAAATTAAGCTCAAAGATTCAAACCACCTATCAAACACTTAAACACACAAACTAACATATTTAAACTCATAAACACAAATTCAACACTCAATTTAACACTAAATACTTAACAAATTGCACCCTAAAACATCATGCAAGACACAACTATTAAGATATATTGGAGATAATAAAGGAAGGGGTAGAGACAAATCAAAATAGCATAGTGTATTAGAGTGCAACACTTAAACTGGTTAAAAATTTTGAAAAACCTATATGACAACTATATTTTTCATGCATAAAGAAGTTGGTCTTGGATTGTCTAATAAGATGAAATTCAACATTCAAGATGATGTAGTTGGCAACTAAGTATGTTGAAATATTTATCAAGTTGACATAATGAGATTTCCAATATACTTGTTTACCGATAAACGAGCAAAAAGAGTTAGTTAAAGCAATTTGTGCAAAGTTCACATTATTACTGAGTTATTTTTGAGAAAAAAAATCCAATTCCACACATTTGTTTTGCTAACATGTGCAAGATTAAACTACCATTCTTAGTGGATTTTTTTTATTCTAACAAGGTGATTCAGAAAATGAGAGAGCAAAGTTTAGTTTATGACTATTAGTATTATAACAATCATTTTTATATTGAACATAAGGTATAAATGGGGGCACTCTAACTTTTTATTGACAATCGTGTTATAATCCTATTGAAGGATAGATTGATATCATTAAACACTTAAGAATAAACTACTAGATCATAGTAGTTTAATATTGGTTTCATCATTTTTTTTAATACATCATCATCAACCATAATTGATAGTTTGAGTTTTTTTTAAATGAATTCATTAAAGAAAAAAAGAGTTACACTTTCTTACAATATGATGGAGTTGAATAAATATTTGTAAGTAGATATTATGACTAACATTAATGAGCATTTTGACATATTATCATGATAGAAGTTGAATGGAACTTAATATCCAATTATGCAAGTAATTGTGCAAGATTTATTAGAAATTTTAGTATCCACGGTTGCTTCTGAGTATATTTTTAGTATTAGTGGCCAGATAGTGAGTCCTTATCATAATCAACTTCATCCTTAAATTATGGAATTCTTGATGTGTGTTTAAAGTTAGTTAGGTGTTGAAAATGTTCAAGATAAACTCTCTAATTTATGATAACTTATATTTATCATTTTATCTTATATTTTGTTCTCTTATATTGTAGCAGGTGATCATTCATTCAACTAAAAGTTTTCTTGAAGAAATACTTGATGATAAAGGTATATTTATCATTCATCCATATAATAAAATTGTTATATAATTAGGTATGATTTACATAATTATTTTTCTGTATGTAGATGTAGTGGTGTGAGCTATTGGCAATCTCGAATGTAATGATTAGATAACCATTTTTCTTATGCTATTGATTTTTTTCTATTTACTTTTTTATTCATTTTTTTTAACAAATGAAGATATATATGTTTAAACTTTCATATACTTGTATAATTTTACGCAGACTAATAAAGGAAATTCTATACCATTATCTTTGCCCTGTAACATTATCTTAAGTTTACTTCAGTTTCAGCTATTATTTTATGTTTGACGAACTTACACTTTAATATTTTCAAATTTTATTTTCCTATTTTTGTTGATGCTTATACTTCTAAAATACTTTTTAGGAACCTCCCTAGTTGAATAAGAGTAGAAGTTATGGAAGCTTATATGTCTGTGCATTGGGTAAGTCCTTGCTTTCCTTTCACCATTGATATATAAGTACTAAGGGCCCATTTATTTCTCTGTTTCTTATTATGGTTTTTATAAAAAATTAAAAATGTTAAAAAAAATTTGGTTACTTATTGTTGCAATTTACTTTTTCTAAAAATAAAAAATACAACACTTATATAAAAACATAAATTAGACGTTTTTCTATTATTTCGCAACAAGTTTTTGTTTCTACTTCCTCCTCTTATAAACTTCCTCTAGTTTCTACTCTCATCTTTCCTCTCTTACATCCCTAACTCATCTCTTCTCTCTCTCTCTCTCACTTCTTTGTTCTTCTCTTCTCTCGTACGTTCCTAACTCATCTCTTCTCTCTCTCATGCTTCATTGTTCTTATGAGTTTTTGCTCCATAATGTAAGATATATTGCAACGTTTGTTATTCTTCTCCAAATTTGAAAATTTTTCTAACTTTCCCCTTTTCTATCCATGTAAAAATCGAAATTAAGCTTAGGCTTTTCACCAAGGTGAGTTTTCATAATTGATTTGATATTTTTTTATTATATTGAAAGTTGTTTTCATTAAATTATGTTATTTTTTGTTTTCATGGTTCTCATTTTCCATCAACGTCTGATTTTTCTTCGTTTTTGGTTTTCTTGATTTATCATTTTTTACAATTTTTTTTTCTACATTTTTTGCATTTTTCGATTCTCGATTTTTAGTTTTTGCATTTTTGTATGGTAATTGAGCTAGACAAGTGGGTATGCAAGAAAGTACTTGTTTATTTCTTTGGAGCCTAGCAAAATTGAGTATGCTAGATATATGCTATTAAGATCACAAACTATGCCCTGTTAATATGAGTATAGATTGTTTTATCCCAAAATGTCTGCACCGATGAGCAAATAACTATCGTTCTCAAAAACTTGGTTCAGTAGGTTGTATGTTGTTAATAATAATCATATCGATAAATGAAAAGGTTGGTTTCTAAAGCACTTATAAACTTTTCTTCAATTATTTAAACTTGACATAGAGCTGGGCAGTGGTTCATACTATTTATACGTGTACATTTGTAAACTGTGAGAGCATACAAAATATTCACGTCGAGTAGAATACTAGTTTTATGGTAAGTGGTTAATGATTCCATAACACTATATAGAGAATGGGTTTTAAAATATTTTTTTTGGTCCAAGTCTAACATTTCATTGGCATCAGTGTGTTTACAGGCTAGTATCAGTATTATACCTTCTGGCCGACACTTGTATATTTTAGACATGAACATATAAACACTATAAGTGGACAACAAGAAAACAGTTGTCCCTTTAAATAAGCTGAACTTGTTCACTTTCTCCTTAAATTCCTTTATGAATTGTGGTTGAAACAACTCTTTTAATATTTCATTATTATAATCGATTTTCTTCAAACATTCGTTGCTGTGAACAACCACATGGTTTTCTTTTTTTGAAAATTGATTATTCAATGAAACCTTTAATTACTTCAACAAACACAAGTGTCAATACTTCCAATTATGAGTTCACCAATATAAACAACTTCTTACCAAAGTGGTCGATTCTTTAGTAGTAAAGGTTGCTTCCTAAATTAGGGATTGTATCCCTTGCTTTATTTCTTACATAACTATGTACACTAGGTTCTTTTACTATGTTTATACACAAGTTCTAGTTTGTAGCCATTGTCAGTAGTTCTAATATGTGTAGGAGATTTGCTAATCCCAAATTTTTTTACAGGGCTACTAGATTGCTGATTCTTATGTTGTATATTTTTTTGGAGAAAGTTGTCTATAAGTAGTAAAAATGTATAGGGATTTTAGAGTGTTAAGGGATGCCATGTGCGACGAGTTTATATTATCTTGTTTTGCTTATACTTGAACTGATTTGACACTTCTGAGCTTGGTTTAGGCTTCAGTTAACTTGGCTTATAAGTTGTGGGCTAAGCAACTTTTTTGTGTATTTCATCATTTAGAGTAATTACTCATATTTGAATTAACTCAATGGCACTTAAATGTCATAATGAGTACATATGTATATAGGTTTGCTCATAATTCAAGTCTTAAGTGATTATATTTCAAAGTTAGATTAATGTTCTCTCTTCCATTTATATTTATAAGAAAATTTGAACATGAAGCATGGCTCATAAACACCATAACTTTATTAAGTAGTATTGTATACCTTGATTATACTAAATATTCTAGTTGAGTAGATGTTGACCAGTGAAAGTCTGGTTGATGAAAGTTCATTATATTCTTTCCAATTAAAAATAAGTTGTGCCTTTTACAATATATAATTATTGATTTGGAATGGACTCTAACCATTCGTTTTCTTTTGATGAATGAAAGTATGAATTTTTCTTTTAAAAAATATGATTTTTTATTTAAATGTATTTGGGTTCATCCACTAATTCAAAGGTTGATTTTTCAAATATTTCTC
The DNA here is from genome assembly GCA_027563595.1 of Erythroxylum suave. Classification (NCBI taxonomy): domain Eukaryota; kingdom Viridiplantae; phylum Streptophyta; class Magnoliopsida; order Malpighiales; family Erythroxylaceae; genus Erythroxylum; species Erythroxylum suave. Next base: position 20,235,491 of record JAOSBN010000004.1, on the reverse strand, counting down.
TAGGCAATACATGAACCTATAAAACCATTAACAGACATTAATAAAATCTAGCAATCCAAAGTTCCCGTGAGGGAAATTTAAAAAGCACAAAACTTAATTTAAATTTGTTAGCTCCATAACAAAGACTGGTGCCTTTGTTAGGGAGGAGATTATATTAGACTCCATACCTTTGATAATTTTTTACTCTTTTCTATAGTTGTCTTGTTATTATTTTTGAACCATGTTTAGCATTTAATTCTTTGTGGAAATTATTGTAATTGATGTCACTTGTATATAATTAAATTTAGTGATGGAGGTTTTAAAACAATATGAAGGATTACAATGATTGTGTGGAAATAAATGAAAAATATGGGTTATGAAATGATGCCATAGAGATGTATTTAATCTTATTGATGGTTGAAGAAGTGAAGAAGGGAAATCGAATGACTACTACCCTTTCCAAATCTAGTTAAAAGAATATTAAGGTAGGTATTCAATCAAAATTCAAGGAGTATATTGATGTTGAATTTAACAATAAGTATAATGGATTAAGGGCTAGATTGACGAATTTCAAGAACTTACTCAAAGAAACATGAATCGTTTACAACGCCTTTACCAATGAAGTTAATGCTACAAACAAATGTTGGGAAAAAAATTAAGGTAAAATATGTCTTTGTTTTATTAATATATCATATCATATAATATTTGTTTTTATTAATTTATGATATGATATAATATTTGTTCTCAAGTTTCCTTTTCATTATTATAGGTGCATAAAATGACTCATAAATTTAAGAAAAAAGGATTTAAGGAGTTTTTAGACTTGTGTCATGTTTTTGGAGATATTATTACTAATAGTTTACATGCACATCGATAAACTAAATCTCCATCGAATGGTATAGAAAAATGAATATAGAATTGATGTTTTTGAAGATCGCTCATGATCAAGTTATAAGTTATCCATCTAAGAGAAAGAAATCTCCTTAGAATAAGAAGGTAAAGGAGACACATTCTAACGTTATAGAATAGGTCTTGGCTATACTAGGTAAGGAAGAATCATTTACTTGAGAATGGATTTTGAGCTTCATCAATTAATTAAGAGAATAATATAATGATGGCATGTTTGAATTCCTTAGATGAAATGGGTGTTAAGGGTATGCAATATGGAAAAGTTGTGAAAGATTTATGTGATTCTCCACTTTATAGGAATATTTTTAGGAAGATGATAGATGCAAGGAAGTTGGATTGGATTATGTCACTTTAGTTATGTTTTCATATTATTGCATATCGAATTCTTATTAATTTGACACTTTTATATTAAGAACTATTCAATAGTTTGAACATTTTAGGTTTGTATTTTATGAATGCTTGATTGAATGTTAAGTCTATGTTTTGTGCAGATAGTTTGTTTATATTTTATTACTACATTTAACTAAATATCTTATTAACTATTTAATGTTGGTATTGTAGATACATGGATTCCTCAAATCAGATTTTGATCATGAATTGATGAAGTTAATCATTATTTGTCTAGTTGGGGAAGAGAATAAATATTTTCATTTACAAAAGCAACCATGTAGAACTTAGGGCATGGTGAGACAACTAAGGTCAATACAGAATGCTTTCAACGTTCGACCTGGACAATTTCAAAGTACTTTTACAAAGTCTTATTGACCAAAAAGACCTTGTCACAAGCCGGGATCGAACTGACGCTTTCCGGATGCACAGGTCCGAATGTCAATCCCTCTAATCGCTGTAGTTAATCATCTTGCAAAAAGAGACATTACTTCATCATCCTTTACTAATACACCTCTTGAGATTCCACATAATTTGAAATTCTTTCAATATTTTTAGGTATATTCACATATTTAATTACTATTTTGATTATGTCCTTATGATTAGTAATTATTTTAATAGTGTAGCTTTATTTTTAGGATTTTATAGGAACAATAAATGGTACAAATAATGAGACATATGTTCCGACCGATGGACAAATACCATATAGGGGTAAAAGAACTAATACAACCTAAAATATTATTTACTATTGCTCATTTAACATGCGTTTTACATATGTGATGACTAGATAGTAAGGTATTGCAAATGATTCTCGAGTTTTATTTAGAAATAGCAATAAATTCAACGAATCAATTGACTATGCCTCCATAAGATATTATATTATTTTAAATAAACATAGAAATTATAATTAATTTTTAATAACTTTTTGTTAATATTGTATTCTTTATATGTTAGATAAGTCCTATTTGATTGATTCAGGCTACACCAATATGCCTAGATTTCTTTCACCATATTGAGGTGAGAGATAACATTTGCAAGATTATAAAGGAAGAAGAAGACCTCAAGGTCCACATGAATTATTTAACTATATGCATTTTTCATTAAGAAATGTTATTGAACAATGTTTTGACATTTTAAAAGCAAGATTTCCTTTACTTTCAAACATATCAAGTTATGATACGAAGAAACAAAAATAAATCATTATTGCTCGTTGTGTCATAGACAATTATGTTAAAATGTATGGACAAAGCGAAGAATTATTCGACACTTGTTCTAAACATGAATAACAAATTAAACAAATTGAAAATGAAGATCCAAATTCTCAAGTAGAATATATATCACTTCAGCACAACTTTGAAGTATGTCGTAGAAACAAGATGAAATTGCTAGATAAATATGGAATGATTATATTAGTTCTAACTGATTTATGTTTCTTTTTGTAAATGATAACATTATTATGTTTTGAAGAATTATAATATGAGGGACATCTTTTATTGATTGAAACGACTAAATATAATTTTCTAATTTATAGAAATTTATTATATACAATTAATGTGCAAATTTCTTTAATTAGATAAATATGCATATATTTTATTTCTAAACATAATAAGAATTGATTAAATAATTAATGTAAAAGCATAATATAATATATTAAAAATAATTAACATAAGAGTATAAATAAAAATAGAAACAGAATGATAAAACTAAGTATATTTTTATTTTTAGTTTTTATATTAAAAATCTCAACTAAATAGATATTTATTTTTAATTAAAAATCAAAAATCAAAAACAGAAAATAAAAACTAAAAACTAAAAATCACAACGTAAAAATAGAAATACAATGAAACGACGCTAACATTTCATGCGAAGCTTTAATAGAAATTGAATAGGTTGAAATTGTGAATATGGCAATTCGATATTGTAAAGACTTAGATGGACTACAAAGTCCATTCATAACCCCTTTTTAATGAAAATTGAGTCGCATTTCCATCTTTAGTGTTAAATAGCTAATTTTGTACACTATTTTTGTGACCTTTCGCTTGTTGGCTGTGGCTATTCTGAAAAGAAACGTAATGGCGACCAAAGGATAATCACTTCAAGAAATTGAGATAGCTCTTCTACTCTCAGGATAAGATCTGTGACGTTTAGCTTGTTGGCTGTGGCTATTCTGTAAAGAGACGTAATGGAGACCAAAGGACAATCACTCCAAGAAATTGAAATAGGTCTTCTACTCTCATGATAAGAAGATCTTTCTCATCTTCCAAAATCCGATGGTTTGTCCCAGGTTACTTTGGAGTTTTAACTAATGTGGCTTAGCTTACGTGAAAACAGATCCTAGAGAATTGGAAAAAAATAATAGGTTAAACGGGCGCAAGAAAAATATGATTTATCAGGTTTGAATATCTTCGTTTAGTCATGATTATGAATATAGATGGGCTGCAATTAGCATGAAGAAATTATGCAGCACATCATAATATCCATATCATTACTTCCTGGAAAATTTTGCACTTTATTGAAATTTAGTTACTTATCAGAATAAAATTTTTAATTGAAAATATTTTTATTTTGTACGCCTGACTTGATGATCAGGCTCAAATTCGAACTACAAAACCCTGAATCCCATCAATTCTTGAGCCGAGCTTAACCAAATATTAATTTGTGCGTAAAATTGAGTATAAGTTATGGACAAACCTTCTACAACAACGGCCGAGAATTACTATGATCATAAAAGAATTGCCTTTGATTCTTTTTCTATTGTTTTAGTTAATAGTCCTAGAAAATGGACATTAAATTTATCAAGTTGGATTTGGACAGTACTATGTTATGCTGATCTTGATTTAGAACAATCAATATTTAAATTATAAAGAGTTAGAGGAGGGGACTGCTTTATTAGTGATTCGACCGAGTACTACTTATTTTCCCAGCTATAGAGGAAATGGCAATTTTCTACACTATACAAATAACGAGTATATAGAAAACGCGACTCCCTCGGTTCCTATTCTTCCATGTATCAAAAGCAGCAACCACGTTTTCCTTTTCTTTCGTTTACATTTTCTATTTTTTGGATGTATGTGAATTACGTGAGTATACCATTGAGTTCACAAGATGATTCTTAACGCCACAAAATACAAAGTTTTCAACATGCCTGACTGTGGCTAGAGTTAACGTGTACCTTCCCTACAGAAAGAAATAAACAAATATTCCAAGTCTATTATCTATCATCTATCATCGTAATAGCTTCTCCAGCTTAACTACTGAAATAGGTATGTAATGTAAATAGGCAACAAAAACAACAAAAATTTGTCACTGTAGTTCACAAAATCAAGCTAGTCCTCAAGCGGCTAGTCACTAGGAACCTTAGAATGTTTAGATCATTGTACTTCACAAAATCAAGCTTGTCCTCAAGCCGCTAGTCACTAGGAGCCTTAGAATGTTTCATAGGCATAGCAAGAAACAAATCAAGCTGGTAACTGAAGTTTTTTGTTGTTTTTCCAGCTGCATCACATTAAAAAATGGGCACACGTTAGATGAACTGCAATCACTTGCATTATGTAAATACTTGAATATATAAAAACCAAACCTTTCAAAGTAGTAATAAAAGAAGTCCGCATATAGCAACGTTTGTACAAGGCCTGAAATCCAAGCTGCAACAGAGCACCCACAATATAATGGAATTTAAATACAACATTGGAGAGAAAAGGAAAAAGACAAGAAAATGTAAATGCGGGAGGAAACATCGCAAATGAGAAGGTTAAAGCATAAAGCATCAATCGATTTAGGTGTCATTCCATGAACTTGTAATCAAAATAATAAGTTCACAAGAAAAACATTAAAAATGTACCACGGCAGACAAGAACTTGTCTTTAAAGTGTAAACAGATTATGCTCTTAATAATCTACGTGGAAGCCAGCCACATAAATCAGTCAAAAAAAAAAAAAAACCTAGCACGAATTCCCAAAATAAGGGTCGAAACAAAGTTGTTCATAGGCAATTCAAGACTTGATTCTTCCAACTTTCTTCCACAAGAACTCTATTTTCTGAACAGGAAACCAAAGACTATTCTTATTCTTAATAATTTCATTGTAAAGCTATCTGGCTAATCATTACCCATCCAACGAAGCCACATAATAGGGGTCAGCAAAGTTAAAGGTTAACAGTAAGTTTGAAAACCAAGGGAATTAAGCTGCTAAAGTAACTAGTAGCCATCATGTCAATGACCCTGAATACCCTGGAGATATTTTCATAACAAAAACACATGGAAATAACAGAAGAAGATCCCAATTATTCTGTTCCGGGAGTGTTTTATTGAAAAATGAGAGAGAGAAAATTTCATACTTATCCAATGAACATAGTGTGGCTCAGTGAAGTAGCGATAGATCCAATTGAAAATGTATAATGCTCGGTATGCTCTGCATTAGACAACTAGCAATATATTAGCAAGGACATCATTCACTTTTCATGTATTGGAGTGCAGCATAAGCAAAATAGTACAAACAACAAGAACTCATAACATAAAATGCTTTGAATTTGACATGGGAATTCCAACATTCGTGGTCCCTTTTCATAGGGAGTGGCTGGTAAGAAGAAAATTTCAACAATAACTAACAAGGATGGCAAGTATACTCAAAAGTATAATCTGTGTTGATTATCCCCCAAACATGTATGTGAAGACAAATGGTGAAAATCGAAACCATGATAAGCTACCAAGAATTCCTACATTGAATCTTAAAAGAAAAACTTGCAACTTCGAAGATGCAAAAGAAAGACCAACAAGATATTATGAATTGGTACTACCAACAAATGGTGGAAGTTGCTAATCCGAATTTATAAATACTTAAATAGCTTACCCAAGAAGAAATACATATTGCCCAGTTAAGTTGTCAATATTTCTCGTTCTTTGTAATAATACAAGCTGAGGAAGTATGGCAACAGCTTCTAAGAATATGGAGAATGCCCACAAGACCTGAAATATTTGTTGTAACATATGTAAGAAAGAGAAAGAAAGGGGGAAAAAAAGCGCAGCTAACTTTCTCAAATGAAGTCAATGGAAGATCCACAAGAGGTCAGTAATGTGAATTTGGAACTTCACAGTGGCATACAAAGCCATAGCACAAAAAGAGAAAATAAACTAGAGTAAAGGCAAACCTCTTTAAAAGTGAATTTCTCATGAATGAGGAGGGCCAAGAGTATGCAAGGTAATACTAGGAAATAATGTCGGAAGGTGTCTTGATCTTTATCATAAGACCTGCGGACAAGCTTGTGGTGCCTTATGTACCAAACTATTGAAAATGAGCTCCCTAAAAATATCAATTTCATCACAGTGTTGTAGAGAGATATAAAATCAGTAAATAGATCTACATAGCGAGTCACAAAAACAATGGTGTAGAGTTCCTGAGTCTTGAGCGACAACCCTGCATAGAGTAAAGGCCATTGAAAGTGAACAAACTATTCAATATACCGCAAAATTTGCAGAACAATTCAAATTTATTAAAGAAAAAGCTAAAGCTCAGATATGATGTGATCAAAATTTGATAAATCAAAGGGTAAAAAGAGCCTAAAGTTGAAAGCTTGTTCTGTCCAACTATAAAACCATGAACAAATAACGGGGTAAATCTTGTTTGCATATTACTACGCATTATGACACATTAAGATGATTTGAAGCATATGTATTTACTTAGAAAGGCAAAAAGCATATCCGTTCCCTCCTAACCGTCGCTTTAACATATTCTTGTTTATTCTTATTGGGTATGTTTGACTGCTTTGAGGACTATGTATAATATGGAGGAACTTCAGATGAATAACCAGTCATGCCAAACTGAAAGTCCACTCCAGATGTGAACGACTTGTATACATACTGATAGGTATACATACTGATAGGATGAAGGTAACTTTTCTAATCTCAATGCTCTCTACAGAGGGATTTAGAGTAAACCCTAAAGCAAATGGGAAGTTTTTTAACACAAGCAACGATGTTCTGCCGCATGAGAACAGCATCACTTAACTAACAGCTCTACTTTTCATCCATAATTTATCAAGTGAGTCACTAGGTCAGGGGATTGGAATGTAATTATGAAAGGCACAAAAGAACCACCAATTACCTAATTCCGAAAATGAAGGAACCAAACCACACCATTAATCTTCAGAACGTGAAACAACAAAATTCATTCAAATTTCCGTCCAAGGTGCGCTAATCAACAAAAAGTTTATTTTGTTGACAATGTAGATCGAGCAGAAGCAAATGAAAATATATTCTTCCACATAAAAATTAATCTTACCACAACGACAAAAAAGGACATAAATTTGACATTAGTGTATGCCGACAGCTGAAGAGAGTACCTGCGCACGATTTGATGGTGTGAATCTTGAGAAGCAAAACGAGAACGCTTGCAAGGTGAGTCATATCACCCGCTAATCTAAATACATTCATCTCTGTTTTCTTTTTTTTTTCCTTCAGCGAGCTCAATCTCCCTGATTTTATAGTACAGAGAGAAATTCTTACTCACGCAGACCGTGACTGCGGACCTCCGGTTATGGTGGTTTGCGGCGTACTTGGGATCTTGGGAAATGAAAATGGTTCAGCGTTATATGTAATTTTTGTCAAAAATTTCTTACCGAGCTCCTTTGTGGGTTTTATTTTAATTCTGCTGCGTCACTTCTCCAGTGTCCCAATTATTTTCCCACGCAGTTCGTAAGCGAAAGTGGCACCTATCGAGTCTTGCCACATCGGCATCTTGCACTTAACAGTCGTAATTATTTCTAATCGCAAATAATTCTTATAAAATAAAAGCTGGCTTATAAGCTTATGACCATATTTAGTTATCCTTCCTTTGCTAGACATTTTCTTCTTTCACAATTACCCTTTTTTTTTCATAAAACCAGCTGAAAACTAATTGAAATGCAAACTAATAGGACAAAAAGTTGAATTAATATTAGATCGTTATAAAATAAATTAAATATTAACTAAATTAAAAATAAAAAAATTAAAGAAGACTATCTTTATTTATCAAAGAAATTAAAATTTAATTTAAAAAGGAGATTATTAAATAATAATTAATTAATTTATAAAATTGACTGATTAATTAGTAAATTAGTCTTTTTTAATAATAAAAATTATTAAACTAAATTAAAAATCAAATAAAAACAAATTAGTCAAAACTTTTTGAATGAATCGGTTGAACGAGTTATGTTTTTTAATTATTGCTTAAGACTAACTAGCATCACTGTATCTTTAAGTCAAACATTTTGCTTTTTTTGAAAAATAAAAAATGTTGTTTTTGATAGCAAGGTTTGAACTATATATTAGCAAATTTATGAAAATTTTACTAACAAATATTGTGGACTTCTTTATTTTTTTTCTTCGAGTAAAAGAAACACTTTGAATTTCTTTTTTAGAATTTTGAAAAAAATTGATTAGAGGTATGTAGGTTTTATGGTACAAAATGTTGGAGAGTAGTCTCTTCTATTTCAACTGCCTAAATGGTAGTGTTTCAACAAATGCAACGATAATGTTTCACCAGATGCTTAAGAAAGGAAAACAAACACGAATTGATCATGGAAGGAGAAAATCAAGTAGTGACGTTTTTGTCAAAGGGTAAAATCTTTGCAGCCTATCCATTGCATCCTTAGATTTTACCTAATTGGGCTTGATTTCTCTAGAGACTTTGAGACTTCATGGCATCGAGGGGATGATGGAAGAAGGAGACATTTTGAGACCTTTTGGAGTCAAGGTTTACAGAAGCAACAACTGCCAAAGTAAGTATGAAACACCCCACTTCTACAGGGCATATACCCGAACATCTCGAGGACATTCGGGAACATACCTTACGAAAGCGGCATGTTATAGCAGTCACATTCACTTATATAACATCATACATAATATAAAATCTTTGCAGCCTATGTACTGTATCCTCATATTTTACCTAATTGGGGGTTGATTTCTTTCGAGACTTCGTGGTGTTGAGGGGATGATGGAGGAAGGAGACATTTGGAGACCTTTTGGGATCAAGGTTTATAGAAGCAACAACTGACAATGTAAGTACCTTCTTAACAGTTCTGTTTTGCTATATGTTTTCATAGAACACCTTGCACGTATATGTAGGGAGTACTTATGAGAGTGTATAATCATATACTCTGTTGGGTAGTAGTATAACTGTGAGTTAGATATTTAGCGAGGAGAGGATGCTTAGGCTATAGATTTAATCTAGGTTTTTTAGGAGAATCTCTGAGTTGTCTTAGGGTTTTAATCGTAAGAGACTCTATGGAAGAGTTGTTACCTGTAAATTGTCTAAGATTTCTTTGTTTCCACAAGATATTAACAAAAAGTCCCAAGGAGAGAAGTTGGATCAACCTATTTAGATTCAAAGCTGACAAGTTGGTTAAATTTTGTGCAATCTCTATTAAAGAGTTCCCATAATCTAGTCATAGGCATTTCCAAGCTATAAAATTCGATATTGTGTAGATAAGACATTCGATCTGCTGTATTGAGTCTGTTTGGATTGCTAACCAAGTATGAAGGATATTCTTGGAGTCAAAACCTTGTTTCATATAATCTTATGCTATGCTACCTTGTGTTTCCAACAAAACCACCAAATATCTATTTAGATGTAAATCCCAACCAAACCACCAAAGATCTACTTAAATGTAGGAAACCCACGGTAGCATAGCACAAGATCCTATGGAACAAGATTTTGACTTCAAGAATATTCTTCATATCGTGGTTAGCACTTTGAAAAAGTTTTGCAATACATTAATTGGAGCGAACTTCTAAATTGAGTTAGATATATATTAATTGTAAATAATTGAATAGTTTTTACTTTTATTTAATCTTATAATTAAAATTATAACCTTTTTATTTTATTTCAATCATAATAATACATTTTTAGTAATTTGGTTTCATGTTACTATAACAAAAGTTGATTAATGAACTTAATCTTACTTTTTATAAAAGAAAATAAAATTTGATGTATAGGTAAGCATCAACTGTTGATTTTAGATCATAACTCAAACAAGACATCTCATGATTTCATAAACATATAAGATCCTACTTATGTCACTAAAAAGGGTAGGGTGATCTACTAACTTGAAACGTAACGGAATAACTCCTTGTATGCTTGATGTTTTGCCTCTTAGATCCACTATGGCTTCTCCTTCTTTAACTTGTCGTGGTTGGAATGGATGGAGTAGACCGATCTTGTCACAACGCACTAAGGACAGAAGAGTTGCTAACGTGTGAAAGTAACAATCCTTATGGTTCACCCACAATGCTCTTAATAAGGTTAACAACTATTTTATGGGAGAGTACTTCAACGCATCAAGACTTAAAAGAAGGGAGTGTTTTCGACTCAAAGATGGGGAGAAGAGTGTAGTATTCAGCCAAAGAACAAAAAACTCACTTAAAGGAACTACGAAATTACCTTTTATAGGCCATCAAAAGGTGCCTGTGCAAAGTCAAGGCTCTTCCAAAAGTTATGTCTCTTAGTGAAACATTGTGACTCTTAGCCAAAGGACACATCCTTTGGAAAACAGTAATGTATCTTCACTAAAAGTCATGATTGTAGACTCATGACCATTCATTCTTGTACATGAACCCCTTTTTGGTTGAATGGTCACAACCATTGTTCGAAACAACACATCCTTTCATCCAAAGTACATATACCTTGGTGAAAGAGTGTCATGTATGTTCATACTAAGTCAAAGTATATGATGAATCTTCCTCATTGGTTGAATTCAACCTCTTGGCTAAATTCTTCCTTTCTTGGTCGAATTCATGTATTTATGTGGAGACAATGAACTTACACTCTAAGTGCATGCATAGGAAGATGCATTATTGCGTGCTACAACTCATGGTACACCTTAGTATCCATTGTGCACTCAAGCACGCTAGATTCCTTTATCTAGCACCACCAATTTCGCCCGTTAAGCTTTAGGTTTTAACTCCAACTCATGCTCCTTAATTAGCCCTTTTAGCTTTACTAGTGTGAACAAATTTATAGCTAGCTTCAATTCCCAAGAACCAAATATGAGATGGGATATTCTCAATTGAGTCCACTTTCTAGCTATTAGCTACTTTTAATGAGCTCCCATAAGCTCACCTGAAGCTAGCTTTAGACACTAAAGTCATGTTAAGCCAATTATAGCTTACATGAGCTTTATTGAGCTCCCTTGAGTTGAGGGTCAGCTCCTTACATGAAATCCAAGCATTTTCAAATATATGTTGGTGCGTCAAATGGAATTTGTAGCACTTAAGCTATAAAATTCCAATAAGCTCCTACTCACAAAAAGATATATTTAAAAAAATACACTCCCACTCAAATAGAACATGCTTAACAAGTGAACATACAAAGTCAAAAATAATTAATAGTTGAAGCACGTAATTTTGAGTTGTGGGTGCGACCTTAAGCATGTAAACAAAATCTCTTTACATTGTGGTTGTTAGACCCACAATGAAAGATTGTCACTCTCCTTATGTTTGAACAAATCAAACTTACTTGAACAAATCAAGTTATGCCTCTCAAACTCTAAGACATTTTGATACACATGCTTAATCACATTCAGTCTCCTTTGTGAGTTTTAACTCAAAAAACTCATGAATGTATTAATCCTTAAGTGCACTTAGTTTCTTTTTCACCTTGCACTCAATCTGTCATATTTTAGAAAACAATACCTGGTGCCAAGATTGAATAATGTAATTGTGTATCATTTATAGTGTGCAACATATGCTATTATAGTTGTGCAACTCAAGCAATTATACTTATGTAGGAAACTTATGCATTCATGTCTTTCCTTTAGCTTCAAACCATTAGAAAATTTAAGAAAACATGATCATCTAAAAGGAGGATTCTCCAGTCCCATTTCTCCCAAGACCTTAGACATCCAATTAAAAAGACCATAATAATCCTCAATTGCCTAATATCAAGCTATAGTCACTAAGGGGTTTGAGCGACGAATGTCACATATAAGCAAGATAAGAGACAACTTGCTTATTTTCTTTGATTGGTCAATTTCATGGTTAACTATGGAACATATGGAGCACATCTCTTTGATGTTCCCAAAACACATAGTTAATTGTTTTACTACCCCACTCCCACTTGGAGGGGTGTGTTAATTCTCCCTCTTAAAACATTTAGATGTGTAACTCCCATTATTCTCAATAATAGGAGAACATTTCAAATAACCAAAAATACTCCCTATTTTCACTCTTGAGAATGAAATCATAGGATAGTATGTATGAGTGGACATACTGCAGAGTGACTTATCCTTAGTTCAATTTTTTTTCTCACTAGAATTGATAGTATTTGTCAAATTTTTGATTATTGAATTGATATTTATGTGAATATGATAATTCCAGACATTGATGGTCCAAGGAGTTTGATAATTGAGATCGTATTAGAAGTGCTTCATTAAATGTGAATCTAAAAGAAATAAGTTTAATTAACCAAGTTGTTGAATGCTGGACTTAGGTCTGATGAAAATGTAAAAGTGAATGTGTATACTGAATGAAAGTGATTGATTGCATATAATATGAATTGATGTATCTCATTACATTGAAATGAATGATCAGATAAAGGAAGTTGTGACCAGAGTAGCCACTGAAAAAGAGCTTAAAGCTCAGAAATTGTGTATAAAAAGCCACTGACTCACTAGTAAAATAAGCTTGGTATCCACAACGGATACATGACAGTTATCAATAAGCCCGATATCCACAACAGATATAAGATAGTTAAAAAGGTTCTCAGTCATAACAAAGCAAAAATTGAAAGTGAGTCACATATATAGTGTATATATAAATTAATATGTATGATCCGAATGTTTGAAATAAACTTTGTGAACTACTTTGAATTTTGATGTGATTTGATTGTAAATTGAATTGTGAATTATCATTGTGGTTTGATATGAGTGAGAACATTGATGATGGTTCACTCACTGAGTTCGTAAAACCTATAAAAAATTGCAACGTTGATTTTCAAGTTCGAGAGAGGAGACTTAACTTCTAAGATGTCCTAGAGGAAGTCTAATACTACGTTTTGGGAACAAAATGGCTCAAAGGTTGGTCAGCTGATACTAAGGAGTTTAGTGAGAATCTTTTGTATAGTTCCTTATCTATATAGAATGTTGTAAAGAGAATGCTAAACTCTCATATGTTTTTGATACTATATATATAAATTATGAGTGTAATGCTACATTGTAACTATGTTTTACAAATGGAATGAGGAGTTGATATTTTTTAGTATTTGTGTTATATATATGATGCCATATTAAGTGAATATGGCTGCTCTAACATGCCACTTTTATAGGGTTTGTTCCCGAATGTCCTCTGGATACTTCAGATATATATTCTATGGTGGTGGGATGTTACACATACAAACTTAATGACCTAGATCACCTTATCTTGATGCATGCATAATCAAGATGACCATAAGACTAAAGTTTTCATGTGTTGGTTCATGACTCCCACTTAAATATATGACACAAGTCACATATCCCTTTTAAGAGATAACATACATTTAAGACTTTAGCCGTCTCATCCTTGATCTTAAGCAAAGATGCAAGGGTGAATGGCTCATGTGAGAAAACCAACCTCAACCTGTCATTGACTTGAACATGTTTTATTGTGGTTTCAAAGTGAAATGCACCAATAATTGATAAAAAAACTTTTTATTTATCAAACGTCTTACATGTGTGACACAAGAAGAAGAAAATTACACCAACATTTCATAATCGAAGAAGACCCATTGCCTTTACATGTTTAGTAAAATGAAATGGTGGCAATGGCTTAGTCATAGGTTCAACCATTGCCATCATTAGGTTTGTACATATGTACTCTAACTTAATTTCTCCCTCTTCTATTACATGTCTAACAAAATGATACTTCATGCTAATGAGCTTAATCTTTCCATGATACTTATGGGCCTTAGTGTAAGTCAAAGCTACCATACTATCTCACAATAGATAGTTTTGGGCCTTTCCAAAGGCACAATTGACCCTAAAGGCTAAACAAAATTTCTAAACCGCAAGACCTTTTGCACAGCTGAGGCACTGGCTACAAATTTAGCCTCCATTGTTGACAATGTTGTGCAAGTTTTTTTCTTGCTATTATAAGAATTAGCCCCATTATTTAGCATGAAGACATAGCCTGATGTAGATTTCCACGAATCACGATCACCACGATAATTAGAAATGGTCCTTTATATCCTTGAGATACCTAAGGACTCTTTTTACACACTTCTAATGCGGGATTCTAGGTTTAGAAGAATATCTTGCTAGTAAACCTACAGCTTAGCTAATGCCAATTCATGTACACAATATGGTATACATTAGACTTCTAATGGCACTTAGGTAGGGGACCTTTTTCATTTCCTCCTTTTCTTGAGTACTACGAGGACACAAATCTTGCCCAAGCTTGGAACCATATTTAAGTGGTGTATTTATTGGTTTTGAGTTTGTCAACTTGAACCTTGCAAGAATCTTATTAATATAAGGTTCTTGAAACCAGGCTAACTTCTTAGCTTTCCTATTTCTTAGGATCTTAACACCAAGGATATAGATAACTTCTCCCATATCCCTCATGTTGAAGTGATCCCTCATGTTGAAGTGAAAGACAACCATCCTTTAATGGTTTTCAACAAACTTAACCCATTACTTGCTATCAATATGTCATCCACATATAGGGTCATAATGACAAATTTGGACCCAGAAGTGTACACATAAACACAATGGCCTTTATGCATCATCAAAAAGTCAAAGTTTGTGATTTCATCATTAAACTTCAAGTACCACTGTCTTAAAGCTTACTTAAGACCGTATATAGACTTCTTAAGTCTACATACTTTGTCCTCTTGACCCTCTTCAGCAAACCCCTCGAGTTGTAGCATGTAAAACTCCTCTCTTAAATCACCATTGAGCAAGGTAGTCTTTACATCCATTTGATGCAATGCCAAGTCCAAATAAGCCATAATAGCAAGTAATAATCTGATGGAATTGAATTTCACAATAGGAGAGAAGGTGTCCTTAAAATCTGTACCCTTCTTTCGTGTGGATCCATTGGCCACCAATCGGGCCTTGTACTTTTCAACAGTACCATCATATTTTAATTTATCTTGAGAACCCATTTGTTTCCAATAACATTTTAGCTAAGAGGTAATTCAACTAAGTCCCAAACGTCGTTGAGATACACCGAATTCATCTCATTTTACATTGCCGTTAGCCACTTCTCTTTGTGAACACCTTCAAAAGTTTCTTACACATTACTTGGTTCATCAATCTCAGATGAAACCAAGTTTGCCTCACTTCCTTATAAAATCCACCATTCTTTTGGTGGTCCAAATTACCTATTTGAATGTCTTAAATTAGGCATAGAAGGGGGCTCATCATGATCTTGCCTTATAGCCTGATCCTATGGTTCTTGAACTCCCTCAGTTGACTTTTGAACTTGTTCATCAAGATCTTCTTCTTGTTGTTCATTAATAAGTGGGGATGCAGGAGGCACTTGAACAACCTCTTGTTGAGGAACTTCCACTATAGAAGGTGTAGTCAATGGTGCTTCTAAAACACTAGACTAACCTTGCATAAAGGTCTTAACCAACGCATCTAAATCACAACATTCACCAACTTTAGGGAACTCATCCTCAATAAAGTTGGAATTTCTTGATTCAAAGACATTTCCAATCTTATGACTTACATCTAAGAACATATACCCCTTAGAATGCTCAAAATAACTAAGGAAGGCACACTTCCTACCTCTACGGCCTAATTTCCCAAGAGGGTGATCTGTAGCATGTACATAAGCTACATATCCCCAAGGACGAAGATAGCTTAAGTTAAGGGTTTTCTTCGATCATAAATCATATGACGTAGAATCAACAAACTTAGAGGGCACTCTATTTAAAATATGTGTTACACTAAGCAATGCATCGCCCCAATAGGCAATATCCAGGTTGGCCTTAGCCATAATGGATTGCACCATATCTATAAGAGTCCTATTCTTCATTTTGGCTACTCCATTTTGTTGTGGAGTTCAAGGAAGTGTGAATTGCCTCATAATACCTTTTTGGTTACAAAATGCCTTAAAATCATTTGACATGTACTCACCACCACGATCAGTCTTTAGTGACTTAATCTTCTTACCCAATTGATTCTCCACTAAATTCAAGTATGTTTCAAAGCACCTCAATGCTTCACACTTGTGCTTTAGTAAGAACACGTGTAAATTGAGTACAATCGTCAATGAATGTGATAAAGTATCTAAACCTAAGTCTAGATACAATTCTCATTGGTCCACAAAGATTGGAGTGAAGTAGTTGTAAAGCTTCTTGACTTTTAGTTGCCTTGCTAAAAGGCTTTCTTGTGGCCTTGCCAATGAGGCATGATTGCCAACTTGGTATAGAGACATTGGAAAATGATCCAAGCAAGCCATGTGTGGTCAACTTAGTCATACTTTTTTGTCCAATATGTCACAAGCTCTCATGCCAAGTCATCTTAGTAGTAACCTTAGTTATATAGCAACATGAATTAATAACACTCGCGTTCAATTCAAACAACCCATTGTTTACTAAACAAGAACACATGACTGCATTATATTTATTAATATCCACATATTTATTAAAGAAATTTGAACTTTAACAAGGAACATACAAAAACCAAGTTTCTACAAACCTTAGGTACATATAGTGTAGCACCCCACTCTTATAGGGCATATCCCGAACATACTATCGATATTCGAGAACATGTTCTACGAGGGTGACATGCTAAAATAGTCAAAAAATCGTACTCATTGTGAATTTATTTTATGCATCATACGCATTTCATAAAAACCAATAATCATATATGTTCATTTTATGCATAAACATTCTTAGTCGCAAGTATTTCAAACAATAACATATCATCAGAATTCCAGTAATCGTTTGGGCCTACTACAATTACAAAACACTTTCAATCATACAGTCATTATATTTTACAATTCGTATAAACACATTACAATATTTGCGAAATACAATTTCAAAATACAAAAAAAGACTATAGACATAAGCAGGTGCCAATTGATCCCGACCTCTATCTTTTATCTGAATGCAGTGGTTATACTCCAATTTATCTAACTGGAGATCTACTCTGAGTCTAAAAAATAACATTGCAATTTTAGTGAGTTTTGTGAATTCAGTGAGTGAACCATCATCTATGTACTCGCCTATGTCAGGACACAAATATTACAAGCAATAACCAAATTCACATATATATCATGTTGTTTAGAATTAGTTCTCATTTAACACATTTTCCAATTGTGTAAACCAACTCACAATATATATACATATTTCGATAAACATGTTATGAATACAAACATTTCATATAATCATTTCAGAGTTTAACCTAATCATTCATCTCATTAACATGTATACAATGTTGGACATTATTGTGTCAAACAATTCAATAACTTTTCATAACTATTCACATGACACATGTAAAGATATATATGCAATGCATATGAGACTCCACTTTCATTTTTATTTTGTTGTGACCGATTGCCTATTAATTGTCCCATATTCCTTGTGGATACCAGGCTTGTTTTAGGTACTGATTTATATCCCTTGTAGATACGGGGCTTATTTACAACTGAGCCTGTGGCTCTTTATGCATATTATGAGCTTGAAGCTCTTTTTAGGCTAGTCACTTTGGTCACAACTCCTTTATCTGATCATACACGTCAATGTCATGAAATGCATCATCTCATATAATGTGCTATCAATCACTTTTATTCAATGTGCACAGTCATTTATCATAATCATTAGATCAGAGTCCGGCATTCAACATTTAGTTGAACATCACTTATTCCAACTACATTTATCATCAGAACTTGGTCCAACATTCAACAATAATGTTAAGTATAACTTATTAAGTCAAATTCATATACAATGAGCACTTCCAATATAGTCCCGAATAATGATCTCCTCGGATAATTGATTTTCGGAATTATCACAATCAAACCAGTAACAGTTCATTATGCAAAAGTTAAACAAGAGTAATTCGAGCATGGTGAGATACATCTAAGTCAACTCACTACATATATACTTAAACAAAAAAATACATATAATTGAGTTGACACATCTAGGTTAACTCACAGTATGCTCTAGGTGAGCTATAGCCTTGATGATCCGGCGATGTTTAGATGTTGCCGGTATATCATACAATACACGCATAATCCATATATTACTAAGTTGATAATTCACGTAATTGTTCAACCATACACTTGTATATGTATCATGTTCAATGTATGCTCAATTGACTATTCTGGGTATTTATCCCTAATCACATCACTTGAACATTTAACAACATCATTTATATATGTCAAGCTTACACTTAGGTTCATAGATAAAAAAACTTGGTTGATCTAATATCATCAATCATATTTCTATCACATACATGCTTTCCAATTCTTTTTCTAGGGTTATAATATCACAAAGTATTCAATTCTCAATTCTAGAATTTATCTTAATGATATTAACTACCCATACTTAATTTATAACTTCCGTTATCACTTTGAACATATCACATATTTAATCACTTTATCCATCATCCACTAAGTTCAATTCAAGCTTCATTCAAGCCTAAATGCATCATAGGAAAGCGCCTAACCATTTTTTGTGACAAACCACACCTAAAAGAAACATATTTCACTTGATAACCATTCCCAAGATCGTGGACCAATTCCTATAATCGTGGGTTTTGTTGATAGAAAATTTCAGCCCTTTATGGCATTCCCATTACCTCTATTTTCAGGTCAGTTTTGTATGACCATTATAACTAGAAAATGAGGAATTTAGGCAAATCCTTCTTCTAAACAAACATTCCTATATGTCTTAAGTTTATAATGGAATAAAATTTATGTAGTTTGGTTCAGTATTCTGCAATTTATGCCCAAAATACTAAAGACTATTCTCAACTGGTCACAGCACCCAGTACTCAACTTCAAGTCAATTTTCACCCTTAATGATATAATTAAAATTAGACTCCTTCATAAAAACTGTATCATTATGTCAAATTAAAAATAATCCTATTTGGATATCTACAGATCAAGATATGGCCAAAATACAGATGCATGTTCAGTGAAAACACTCCATCTAACATATTCCAGCACACTTCATTTACAACCTTATATGTAATTCATGTCAAATCAATCATCATGTATGTTATGTTGACATATAACATAATAGGGAAATAAATCACTTACTTGTTCAACCAATTTATCCTCAATTAACAAGATAATCGAACCTATTAAGCATTCAAATATACTCCAAGAATAAGATGGGATACAAAGGATTTCCAATCACAAGATGCAGACTACTAAAATTAACAAGACTCAAGGTTTTGGGAGGTTGCGTGAGGAGGTCGTTGCTTAGGGAATGAAGGAGAAAACATAAGACCAAAAACATGAAGAAATATGGTCTTTCAAGTGTGAAATTTATGGTGTGTAAGTGTGTGGTGGAGAGGTGGGACACATGGTGTAGCACTTGTCAAGTGGAGAGCTATGTCATGGGTCTTCTTCTTATGCTTACAATTGTCACCTAATGCTTGGTCCACTTGTGATTTGGTTTCCTGGCCACTTTTCACTCATTTACTCATGCCATTTTTCATCTAATTAGCTAAGCCACATGTCACTCATTCACCATTTCATAGGCCTAATCTACCCAAACGTCCATGTATCATTTTTGTCTTGCATGTATCATTGGCCGGTTCCTCTATGTAGCTCAAATTACTTGCAATTTCTACCTCATGTGTTAATAACACATGCATCGGATTTGATTGATATCTCTTGAGCATGCTAACATGGAACACATTATGAATCTTAGACATGTTTTGTTGATCAGGCTACGTTATAAGCCAATGGTCTTATTTTCCTTAATACTGGACCAATATATTTCGACTTAATTTATTCTTTTTATTGAACATTTTTAAATTATTTAATTCCTAATATAGATTCATTTCACTTATCAGCAACATCTCAAATTGATTCTAGACTTCAACTATTCTTAGTCCTTCTTCATCTAAATATAAAGGTGGATGACTCTTTCTGTCGTATAACAGTTTATACAATGTTTTATTGAAGTTACTGTGATAATGATTGTTATGTTTAAAATCAATCAAAACTGTATATTGACCTCATGTTTCTATGAACTCCAAATATAAGTTATAAGAATATCTCCAACAGTTAAGACTGTTGGCAACTCAAACATTCAGTCACTTGCTTATATACACTTAGTCGCTAAATGATGTTTCAACGTATTCCTACTAAGATGTCCAACATAGGTTACTATTTATGCTTTCTCCAAAAATCTCTTTTCTTAGTTTATCTACATCGAATACATATAATCTTTACTTCATTCATAATATATCATTCTCTAATTCAAACTCAGAGTTTGAATTCACTTTCAATTTCTGAATAAGATCCACCAATTTTGAATCCTCATTTTGGACTTCTCTAATCCTGTTATGTGGAACTGATCTTAAATTCAATAGCTAATAATACTTCAATTTGCCCAAAATCCACTTGACCTTTTGTGCCCTTTATTGTATTAGATTTGGTAACCTTAACATCTAAATTTGTGCTACACTACTATTGAATTTTCTGTTTGATGCTTCAGAATTCAAAACTAGTTTTATCGGATAATACTCAATTGTATAATCAAATCTTTATGTAACTCTACTCAATGTCTCTATCTCGTATTCAATTCTTTTTGACTCAATAATCATCTCAAACTATAATGATCTGTATATACCCAAAATGTTTCACTGCACATATAATGTCTCCAAGTTTTTAAAGCAATTACTATTGCAGCAAGTTCTAAATCATGTATCAAATAATCAACTCATGGGACCTCAACTGTCTCGATGCATAACAAGACACTTTATTATGCTACAACAGATTGCATCTTAATCTCTAGTGTGAAACATCATTATATACTACATAATATCCAAATCCAAATGACATTAGTAACATTAGTGTTATAATTCCTCAAAATACTTTTTGCATTCATTAGTCCATATGATTGACACATTTTTCCTCAAAAAATTTGTCAAAAGGCTAAGATCAGTAAAAACCTTTCCACAACCTCTGGTAGTATCCAATATCCAGCTAATTCTAGAAAACTCCAGATCTCATATATATTCCTCGAAGTTCCTCACTTCTTCATCACCTTTACTTTCCTTATGAGTCTACCTATATTCCTTATCCAAATGCTATATGACTCAAATTATCACCTATAATCATGGTCACCAATGTATCCAAGTAAGGTTGAAACACTTTGTTCATTAAAGTCATATATACTATCGAGCGTTTTTCAACCCCAGCCGGTATTCCAATTAAGTCGAGGTGCCCATCACTCGTTTTCGAAATTTTTAAGTAACTAATTCTTCAAATGAGGTAATGTTATCTCATGCTTTTCTAAATCTCTCAATTTTTCAAGCACACATGTCAAGTCTAACTTATACCTTCGGAATATATGAATATAGAATACCTTGTGACTTTAGTTCCTTCAGCAATAGCAATAGTATTATCTCCAATTCAAGAATCCAATAACATAGTTGGATACTTTATAATAGATACAACACATGCACTCTCTATAATATATTCAATTTTCTTGTAATTGAGCCCTATATCTATTTGACATCACTTCTGATTCATTAAATATTCATTTACTCTTAGAAGTAAACCATTTGGTCTACTTGACTAGTTTTTATGAAATGCGAGTGATACGTAAAAAATAATTATTAATAGGCACTCAGCTGCAAGTATTTCAAACAATAACATATCATTAGAATTCTAGTAATCGTTTGGGCCTACTACAATTACAAAACACTTTCAGCCATACAGTTATTACATTTTACATTTAGTATAAACACATTACACTATTTGCGAAATACAATTTCAAAATACAAAAAAAGACTGTAGACATATGCAGGTGCTAACTGATCCCAACCTCTATCTTTTATTTGAATGTAGTGGTTAGACTCCAATTTATCTAACTGGAGATCTCCTTTGATCTTGAAAAACAACATTGCAATTTTGGTGAGTTTTGTGAACTCAATGAGTGAACCATCATCGATTTGCTTGCCCATGTCAGGGCACAAATATTACAAACAATAACCAAATTCACATGTATATCATGTCGTTTAGAATTAGTTCTCATTTAACACATTTTTCAATTTTGTATACCAACTCACAATATATATACATATTTCGATAAACATGTTATGAATACAAACGTTTCATATAATCATTTTAGAGTAACCTAATCATTCATCTCATCAACATGTATAAAATCTTGCACATCATTGTGTCAACACAATTCAATAACTTTTCACAATTATTCACATGATACATGTAAAGATATATATGCAATGCATATGAGACTCTACATTCATTTTTATTTTGTTGAGACTGAGTGCCTATTAATTGTCCCCTATCCTTTGTTGATATCGGGCTTGTTTCAGGTATTGGCTCATGTCCCTTGTGGATACTGGGCTTATTTCACGTACTGAACCATATCCCTTGTAGATACCAGGCTTATTTATAGCTAAGCTTGTGGCTCTTTGTGCATATTCTGAAGTTTAAGCTCCTTTCATGCTGGTCACTCTGGTCACAACTCCTTCATAAGAAAATGCACATCAATGTCATAAAATGCATCATCTCACATAATGTGCTATCAATCACTTTTATTCGATGTGCACAGTCATTTATCATAATCATCGGATCAAAGTCCAACATTCAACATTCAGTTGAGCATCACTTATTCCATTCACATTCACATTCATATTTATGATCGAACCTTGGTTCGACATTCAACAATAACGTTAAGTATTGCTTATTTATTCAAATTCACATATGATGAGCACTTCTAATACAATCCCGAATAATGATCTCCTCAGACAATTGATGTTTGGAATTATCACAATCAAACTAGTAACAGTTCATTATGTAAAATTTAAATAAGAGCAATTCAAGCAAGGTGAGATACATCTAATTCAACTTACTACACATATAACTCAAACAGAAAAACACTTATAATTGAGTTAACACACCTGGGTTAACTCACAGTATACTATAGGTGAACTATTTCCTTGATAATCCAGCAATGTCTGGATGTTGTCGATCAACTTGTGCTTCTATATTATATAATACACACATAATCCACATATTGCTAAGTTGATCATTCATATAATTGTTCAACCATACGCATGTATATGTATCATATTCAATGCATGCTCAATTTACTATTCTGAGTATTTATCCGTAATCACATCACTTGACCATTAACAACATCATTTGTGTATGTCATGCTTACCCTTAGGTTAATCTAATATCATCAATCATATGTCCATCACATACATGCTTTCCAATTCTTTTCCTAGGGTTATAAGATCACAAAGTATTTATTCTCAATTTTAGAATTTGTCTCAATGATATCAGCTACCATACTTAAGTTATAACTTCCATTATCACATATTTAATCACTTTATCCATCATCCACTAAGTTCAATTCAAGTTTCATTCAAGCCTAAATGCATCATAGGAAAGCGCCTAACCAGTTATTATGTCAAATCACACCTAAAAGAAGCATATTTCACTTGATAACCATTCCCACTATCGTGGACCAATTCCCACGATCGTGGGCTCAGCCCTTTATGGCATTCCCATTTTCTAGCTTTTCCAACTATGTTTTCAGGTGAGTTTTGTATGACCATTATGATCTAGAAAATGAGGTATTTAGGCAAAACATTCTCCTAAACAAATGTGCCTATATGTCTTAAGTTTCTAATGACATAAAATTTATGCAGTTAGGCTCAGTATTCTGCAATTTATGCCCAAAATACTAAAGACTATTATCAACTGGCCATAGCAATTTAGGGATGTCAAAACCGGCCCGACCCGTCCAGCCCATGGGCTGGTCAAAATGGGCCGGGCCATGAGCCAAGAATGTATGGCCCACAAGCCGAGATGGGCAGGATGGGCTGACCGCAAGCCTATCCGACCTGCCCGGCCCATGGCCCGTGGCTCGCCCACCACAAATTTTTTTAATTATTTATTAAAATAATTAATAAATAATTTAAGTAAGTTAAAAATTTGTAGTTAACGTAGTTTATAATTTTAACAATAACTTTTAACTTGTTAACTTATTAACTTTTCATATAAAATTCTAATTAATTGAATTAAATATCCTAATTAATCATACCATTACATAATACATACATCTTAATAACTTTATTATATC
>JAOSBN010000004.1:20174517-20210861 GCA_027563595.1 Erythroxylum suave | reverse complement strand
CCATATCATGTATGGATTGGCATGATGATTTGGATTTGTTGCTTCCGCTGGAAAAATGATTTCTTAAAAGTTTTGAATTCTACCATTTTTCCAAATATAGCATGCTTTCTTTTTCTAATCCATAGTACCAAGGTGAACGAAGGAAAGTAGATTTTCCAATTATGTAGGAATTTCTAAATGTATTTCTAGAAGACTTACCTAGTTTTCCACTAGTAAGGGAAATCAAATTTGCCATCGATATAATTTCAGGTATTGTACCTATGTCTATGCCACCATATAGAATGGTTCTAGCTGAGCTGAAGGAGCTTAAGGAACAGTTGGGAGAATTATTAAAGAAGGGGTATATAAGGCCAAGTTTGTCACCATAGGGAGCACTGGTTCTATTTGTTAAAAAGAAGGATGGAACATGGCATATGTGCATTGACTACCAGAGGCTCAATAAGGTGCCCATTAAGCACAAGTATCCTTTGTCACGAATCGATGATCTGTTTGACCAACTATAAGGGGCAAAGGTCTTCTCCAAAATTAATCTCAAGTCAAGCTATCATAAGCTCAGAATCAGGGAATCTGATGTACACAAGACAGCTTTTAGGACACATTATGGGCATTATGAGTTCTTAGTCATGCCATTTGGGTTAACTAATGCTCTAGCTGTGTTCATAGATCTCATAAACAAGGTCCTTAAGGAATATCTGGACCAATTTGTTATAGTATTTATAGATTACATTCTTGTTTATTCCAAGAGCGAAGATGAATATAAGGAACATCTAAGGATAGTATTGCAAACACTAAAAGAGAAGGAGCTTTATGCCAAATTCAGTGAGTGTGAATTTTGACTTCATAAGGTGGTATTCCTTAGACACGTAATTTCGAAGGATGAAGTATACGTCAATCTGAGGAAAATTGAAGCAGTGGTGAAATGACATGCACTAAAGATAGTGGCACTTTCTGGGCCTGGCATGATATTATAGGAAGTTTATTGAAGGATTCTCCATGATAGCTACTCCAGTGACCAAGTTATTAAGGAAAAATCAGAAGGTTGTATGGAGTGACGAATGTCAAAAGAGCTTTAAGGAGCTTAAGCATAGATTGACAAGTGCTCCAATTTTGACCTTGCCTATGAAAGATGAGAGCTATATAGTTTAGGGTTGTGTGTTAATGGAAGGAGACAAGGTAATAGCTTACACCTGGTGGTAGCTAAAGCCTTACAAATTGAATTACCCAACCCATGATCTAGAATTAGCAGCAATAATTTTTGTCTTGAAAATTTGGAGACATTATTTGTATGGAGTTCAGACGAGAATTTTACAATTCATAAAAGTCTTAAGTACTTAATGAGCCAGAAAGAGTTGAATTTGAGACAGAGAAGGTGGTTAGAGTTGCTTAAGGATTATGACTTATTGATTGAATACCACCCAGGCAAGGCAAATGTAGTGGTCGATGCCTTAAGTAAGAAATCCTCCATAGCCCATGTTCAGACAATTTATCTACCATTGTTGGAAGAGATGGCTAAGCTTAGAACAAGCTTAAAATAGGAGGAACCTGATTGCATTATTGCTAATTTTAGAGTGAGATCAATACTCGGAGAGAAAGTTAAAGAGTTATAAGAACAAGATGCATATTTGAACAAGCTCTGAGGAGAAATTAAGAATGGCAAGGAACCTGAAGTGGAAGTGAGGGATGACGGACTTATGGTTGTAGGCAATAGAATTTGTATTCCAAATGTCAAGAAGGTAAAGGATGAGATACTCGATAAGGCACACAATATTCCTTATGCTATGAACCCAGGTAGCACCAGGATGTACAGAGATTTGAAAGAGCATTTCTGGTGGAAAGGCATGAAGAAGGATGTAGTAGAATATGCAAGCAAGTGTCTAGTGTGTTAGCAAGTCAAGGCTAAACACTAGGCACCTTCAGGCAAGTTAAGGCCATTGTCCATTATTGAGTGGAAGTGGCAAAAGATAACCATGGATTTCCTGATGGGTTTGCCCAATACCAATAGGAAGCATGATGCCATATGGGTTATTGTAGACTATTTGATAAAGTCAGCCCATTTTCTAGCAATTAAACAGACTGATTCTTTGCATGTGCTAGCAAAGAAGTATATTGAGATAGTGAGACTACATGGGATTCCAGATTCCATAGGATATTTTACCAATTTATCAGCTAATTGCACACATATCCTAGTTGGTTTAAGTTCTCATATTCCTAATTTTTCAATAATGATAAAGGCATCATATTAATACTGACCCTTAGGTCGGCTAAGTCCTTTTCCATTTTTAAACTACCATTCTCACAAGGAATAAAGAAACTCCTAGATTTGTTTTCTTTTTTAGTAGTTTTCTTTCCTTATCTACTAATATCCTTCTACTTAGTGTACTAGTCGTCAACTTCTCTAATTCTTCCTTGTTTGATGGTAGCTTTCAAAGATTCCCTATGCATTGGTGGCTACACAATAGCTTCAACAAGGAGCAAGTTGTATTGAAGTTCTTTCAAGAGATAAAGAAATTCACTTAACTCTACATCCGTCTGATCTTTCTTTACTTTAATAAGGTATGGGATGGTAGGATGGTATCCCTTGACTTCTTTTAGGCGACGTTCGCCTTCAGCTTTTGAGTAAATCTCAATACTCACCTTCTCATCTTCTTAGAGCTTTTTCTCACTTGTTTGGGTGATTGTTGTTAGTTGTTCCTTAGGATTCATTTTTGTAGTATTAAGCAAACTCCCCATTGGTCTTTTAGTCACTATCTTCTAATGTTTTGCATCAGAGTCTTAAGCAATTTTCAACAACATATCTTCCAAACTAGGCTTCTTGGGTTGAGGTGCTTGCTACTCAAATCCTGGGGGAGGTTTATTTCCTGTTTGTCCCTAATTTCCCCAAGAAAAGTTGGAGTGATTCCTCTAACTTGGATTGTACATGTTGTCATAGATTATTTTACGGTCTAAAAACATTCCTTAAATAGTTCACATGCTCGGGCTATATTGATTGATAATCTTGACCTTGATGCTCTAGCTTACACCTCTCACACTACATCACTTAACCTTGTGTCGTAAGTCTATCTATCTTTCTTCTTATAGCTTCCATTTAGCTCAATAACCACTCCATTGTATCCACTTCATAAACTCCCACTAGCTTATTAATTTGTGCTCTAGATGAGCACCATCGATACTTGTTTATAGCCATGTGTCTATTTAATATTAGGCTACCTTTGGTTTCTTGTTATTGAGTGTTCGCCCAGTTGTTACATCCATAGATTACCTTGTGCTTTGATTCAGTCCATTGTGAAACATTTGGATTTGAATCCAAAGTGGTAGATCATAGTGTGGGCATCTTCTTAGTATCTCCTTAAATCCCTCCCATGTACCATTTAAAGATTTCACTTCAGCCTAGGAGTAAAAGGAGATGTTGTTCCTCAGTTTAGTAGTCTTTGCAGGTGGAAAATACTTCAATAAGAGCTTCTCTGCCACTTGTTTGCATATTGTCAGTGAAGATTATGACATCAAATTCAACCATGTTTGGCCTTCGCCTTAAAGAAAACAAGAATATCTAAAATCTATTAACATCATCATTAGCTTAATTGATTTTAAAATTATCATAGATCCCCAAAAAATTATAGATGTGCGCATTCAAATTAGATTAAATATTAAACTATCTGGATGATACTAGGCTTTATTTTGAAGTTATTAGAACTTACAATCGGTCTCAAAATGCTAGAGTTGGTTGTAATTAAGTCTAGCCTAGCATATTCAAACATTGTCCTCAGTTGGTCGGCCATATTATGAGATTCTTCTATATCTGCTTGACCTCCTAAGTCTTCTATTTGACAGTTTAGCTCAAACTCTCATTATTGTGTCCTACAAAGAATCCTATCTGTTCCTTTGACTTTTAGATTTGCATTAGTTAAGCTTTTAAAAGCACTTCAGGTCATAAATTGACTAAGAGTCTAAATATATTAAAAAGAAAGAAAACTAAACAAATTAATCCAATAAAATAAATAAGAATAAAACAGAATAAAATAAAATGGCTAGATCAATTAAATTGACTTTTTTTAATATTACAAATCCCCAGCAACAATGTCAAAAACTTGATTGATTTTTGGAGGATTAAGGTCCTCTAATATTAAATTATTCACAAGTGTTTGTGTAGTTGTAACTCGCACAAGGAAGTATAGGTCGATCTTACGAAGACTGTAGATACTATTAATTACCTTTTTTCCTATTATCTAGCCTAAGAATCAGATTCTAGATTCTAATTAAAAATAAAGTAAAAAACCTAAATTAATATTAAATAACTATGATCTCAGGATAAGTAAAGTATGCATGAAAATTAATATCAAATAGTAGTGTCTACATTTTGAATCGTCCTAATAATCTTTAAATATTTTATCCTTTTATCGTGCAATTATATTATTGATTGTTAGAATATGGAAATTCCTTTCTTATGATATTATCTCTCTCGACTAATCCATCAGTTGATTAACAAAAATCTTCCTAGTTAAAACCCCTAAGATTACATTATCAATTTATGAATTCCACTATTATATTTAACCCTGAGCAAATTATGCATGAAAATTAATATCAAATAGTAATGTCTACTTTATAAATCATTTTAATAATCTTTAAATATTTTATCCTTTTATCATGCAATTATATTATTGATTGTTAGAACGTGGAAATTCCTATCTTATGCTAATATCTTTCTCGACTAATCCATCAATTGATTAACAAAAATCTTTCTAGTTAAAACCCCTAAGATTACATTATCAATTTATGAATTCCATTATTATATTTAACCCTAATCTAGAGGATTTATGTTAGCATATCTCTAGGTTTGCATGCAACTCCTTCTAATTATGGTAGATCTATTCATATAAAAGGATATCTTAATCTCAGTTATACAAAATAAAATCATGCACTAATATTTCACATATATTAGAACAAGAATAAAACATATAATTAAAATGCAATAAACAAATCAATATAATTTCTTTAAATAAAGGATTAAAACATATTGCTATCCCAAACTATGGTTCATCACACCTAGACACTACAAGCATTTATTTACTAATAATAGAAAATGAAATCAAAGATAAACAAGAAGAAAAACTAATAAAAAAAAAGGAATTGTAATTCTAAATCTCTATTTTTCTTCTTTTGAATCTTCTTGTGAGTTGTGTTTTGATTTTGTAATCTGTTAGATCTCTTAATGTATTTTCTCTAGATATCTTACGTCTTAAATTGGATTTGACATTTGACTCTCTCTAAATTGCCTCCACTCACATCTTTTTATAGTAAATTTTAGGATTTCTAGGATATAGATAGTCATTTACACGGGCATATAAGAGACCGTTTATATTTAAAAACACCTTAAATTGTAATTTTACGTGGGCAAGAAAACTTACATAGGTAATATACATATTCATGCATCTTAATATAAATGGTTGTGTAACTCCACATGACCATAACTCAAAATCTTCAATCTTCACATTTTTATAAAGACTTACACCGTCTCTATACACGAGTGTGTAGGTCCTTAGTTTTTCAAATCTTTGTCTTATGCCATATTTTCATGCAAAATCTTCTCCTTTTGTTTTAAGAAGCCAATTACAACCTATGAATGCACTTAGAGCAAATTAAGCACCAAATATACAACAAAACTATAAAATATCAAGTAAAATACATCAATTATAGGTGTATAATTGTAGTCAAATATGCATCTATCAAATGACATCTAAAATGTCTCTTATTTACCTATAAAAACCATGTTACGTAAACCATGTTAGAACTTAGAGGCCTCAAGTTATGGAATAGGCAAAGCATCCTGAGGTATACACTTTTGAAGCTATGAAGCAAGTGAAGAAGACTATGTACCCTACTGAAGAAAACCACATATGCCTGAGTACTCCAGTTTGAGAATCCCTCAAATGTTCTAAGTCCTTCTTCACTCCTCACGTCTGTAGAGAATCATAGAAGATGTATAGACTTTGTCTCCATTTAATTGTCTGAACAAGCTGATAATGGAACATTTATGTCTCCTTTTGAACTATTAAATAATGCATTCCTTTACAAAATTAGGTAGGAGGAAACGTTGAAGAAGAATCTAAGCAATTCTAATTAACTTTACTCTAATTTGACTAAGGACTCTTATGAAAAAGATAAAGGGAAACTTTCAAACCAGTTTTAAGGAGAAAGTTTAGAAGAAAACTTAAGGACTACGGCCCTTCCTCTCATTGATCATTTTATGGAGTGTAAGGGGCTTAAATTGCTCAAAAATACAACAGGAAATTGATCATTATGTGTTAAGGAAGAAGCCTTCAATTATTTTCCTATTAGAAACCAAGATTAAAGAGTAAGTTTTCAATAATGGTTTCTTACAAACAATTGGTGCACATTTTCTAATCATTTTACTCACTATTATGGAATGATTATAGTAACATATATCCTTGAAACCATTTAGAATGCTTTATGATTCTATTCAAGAAGTAGTTAATGTCACTTATATTTATGTAACTAACTTGGTGTTTTAAATATTATAGCACTATAAAGATATAGAGGCTCTCTATAATTTTGTTAATATCCATTGGATAATTTTAGGGGGATTTAATTGTATTTTATTTGCTCAGGAAGTAGAAAACTTTAAACTAGTATCTAAATAAACTAATGAAGATTTAAAAAAGTGTTTAGGAATCTCTATTCTTATTATTCTCAAATTTAGAGGAAACTTCTTCACATGGTCAAATAAATAAGAAGGAAAATGGTTTATTAGAAAAAAGCTTAGTATGAGTCAACTCAACACCTTTTAGATGACTATCCTACCTAATAGCTCAGGTTTTGATAGATGCATAATTGACCATATTTATACCTCATATTTAATTTATTTTTGTTTGAAATTTTATACATTTAATGTATATTTGGTACTTAATTTGATATATCCAAGTATGTTTATAGGTTATAATTGCCTTCATAGACTAAACGGAGAAGAATACAGATGAAAATGCGACATAAAAAGAAGATTTAAAGCAAAGAAGGGATACACAATCGTGTATCTATCTATGTAAGTTCCTCAAGCCTTGCAAAATTGCAAATTATGGAGATTGTGGGTTATACACAGTCTAGGACATGCCCATATATATGACCATGTATCTCCTAGAACCATAAAAATTAGGGATTATTCTTAAATTATTTTGTTGACATTTATTCTTATTGAATTCAATACATCTATAAATGTTAAAGATGATTGTTATGCTTAAACTTCATAATAAATCAAGAGAGTGAATCAAGTTAAACATGTTAAGGAGCACAACGAGAGTTGGTAACTTAATAGACCTAAAATTATCAAATTAATTAACAATTGAAGAGAGATCCCAAATGTGAAATTAATTATCTTGAGGATTGTTAGAAGTAGTTTTGTGAACCAAGAGAATACTCTTCCATAATTATCGAATTCAATTAGGGTTATTTGATTTGATCTCGAGAGAGAGTAATCAAAATTTTAAAATATCTAGGATTAACCATAAATTGAATCAACAAGATAAAGGGAAAACAAAACAATGATAGAATAATTTATATGTCCCTAACTTTGATCAACCTTATTTTATTAGCATCTTAATTATTTGCTTGTTTCAATTTATTAGTTGTTTTAATTTCAATTATTTATTTTAATTCAACTCAATCTTTAGTACCTTAGACAAATTACTATTCAATTTGTTAGATGTCTATTAGTTCTTGTGGGAATAATACCTTTGATACTATAAGATATGATCCGTATATTTACGATATTAAAATTTTTATATTATAAAAATTGTAACAAGTTTTTGGTGTCGTTGCCAGGGAACTAATCTAGCATCTTATATAATTTGAATTTCTTTGATTTAAGGACGTACTACTTTTCTTGTGTGAGTGCAGGTGCCTAAACAAATAATAATAATAATAAAAAGTTTGTAAGCAAGGTAGAAGACACATTAACTTTAGACATCACAGAGCAAGAAAGAAAGATTTGAAGAGCTAAATGTGAAGAAGCCATAAAAAGCATGATAGTGGAGGAAAGAAACTAAGAAGAGCGATAAAAGACCCTTATGGATTTTATAAGGCTAGGGTTCAATGCCAATCATCAAGGAATTACATAACCACTAGTGCAAGCGAATACCTTTGAAATCAAAATAACGTTATTGAACATGTTATAGACCAACATGCAATTTCATGGTTTCGCTAATGATGATCTCGATGCTCATGTAGAAAATTTCTTAAAGATCTATGATACATTTTGGAATAATGGGTTGTTAAAAGAGGCAGCCACTATGAGACTCTTCCCTTTTACACTTAAAGATACAGTCAAGCCGTGGTTTCATTTACAGTAAACATCATAACATGGAAGCAACTGGTGCAAGTCTTTCTGGCTAAGTACTTCCCATTGACAAAGACAACAAAACTCATAAAGGAAATTACAAAATTCCAGAAAAATGAAGATGAGTTATCATATGAGGCATGGAAGCAATTTAAGGAGTTGTACAAGAGCTATTTGCATCACAACTTGCCAAAGAAGTTCCACTTAAAAATGTTTTACAACAGATTTAATCCACCCACATGAGGCATCGTTGATATAGCAACTGGTGGCTCATTAATAAGGAAAACTTTTAAAGTGGCACACAATCTGCTAGAAGAGAAGGCGAACAATAATTATCTTTAGACATTGGAATGAAATATACAGCAACCAACCTTTTAGAATCCAAAAGATATGATTGTGGTAAATTCATTGACAATATTATAGAATGAGGTTACCACCCTAACCAAGCAATTGAACAGCCTAAATGCCACCTCTTCCTCTCTACTCAAAGTAATTTAACACACATATTCATTATACAGACAATAAATCCATATCATAATTGATTGCTTCCTAGTAGATAACAACAATGTGTAGTAGCTCAACTTTATAAGAGAGCAAATTTAGTCAGGGAGGTAATAATCTTTACTTAAACATATACAATCCTAGGTGGCAAAACCTCTCAAATATATATTTTTCTAACAATGTAGAAACTCAAGTGAGAACTCAAGGCCCACCAGGATTTTAGTAAGACAAGTTTGATTCATTGGAATTAAAGATGAACAAGTTAATGGCCATGCTAAATTCTAAGTACGCAATCTAAGATAAGACCCAGAAGCGGATGGAAATAAAATTTTTCACAATTTGGAGGTTTAAGCGGGCCAGTTAGCCAATGAATTTTCTACACAAAGTGTGGGGAGCCTTCCAAGCCATACCGAAGAAAATCTAAGGGAGCAACTTAAGGTTATCACACTTAGTAGTGGAAAAGAAGTAGAGGAGCTATCAGAACCCCAACTTATAGAATACCAAGAGAAGAAGAAAAAAAATGAAGTTAAGAATGATGATCCTCCTTATGTTCCTCCTCCTCCATATCCACAAAAAATATCATTCCCATAAACACTTCAAAAGAACAATTGGATCCACAATTTACAAAGTTCAGGGAGAAGCTGAAGATATTGCAAATTAATTTGACTGTTGTGGAAGCAAATAGTATGCCTAAGTACACAAAATTTCTCAAATACATTTTATCAAGCAAGTAGACTTTGGATGACATCAAACATTCTCCATGACAAAAAGCTTCAACTCCATAATTACCAACCACATGCCTTAAAGTTGAAAGAACCATGCAATTTTACTATGTACCCTGTGTAGTTGGTAATTTAGGATTTTCTAAAATCTTATATGAATTAGGTGTAAGTATTAATCTTAATCCTTTGTCAATTTTTAGGAAATTGAAGCTAGGAGATGTGAAGCTAACTTCTAAGCTTATTCAATTGGTGGATCAGCTGATAAAG
This sequence comes from Erythroxylum suave, assembly GCA_027563595.1. NCBI lineage: Eukaryota > Viridiplantae > Streptophyta > Magnoliopsida > Malpighiales > Erythroxylaceae > Erythroxylum > Erythroxylum suave. The sequence continues at coordinate 20,201,027 of JAOSBN010000004.1, read as the reverse complement.
AAACTGTTTGACTTAGTGGAGGATGTGCCTGTAAAAGTGGACAAGTTTATTATTCCTATAGATTTTTTCATTTTAGACTTTGAAGAGGATCAAAATTGTACGCTAAATTTTTGGTAGACCCTTTTTAAACACTAGAAGAGCTTTTGTAGATGTTCATGAACGTAATCTCATCCTTTAGATTGTTGATGAATAAATGGAATTCCATATGAATAAGATATTAAAGAATTCAAAAGAGGGCAACTTATTCATGAGAATTGATGTAGTTGAATCTTTAAAGGAGTTAGAGGGGAGCTAATTTTGGAAACTATTAATGAAGTATTGGAAGTCATTTTAAGTATGGATAGTTTTTGCCTCCCACAATACAAATTGCTACATTCAATTGAATATTCAAGGAGTTTCATCATTCCCTATGTTATTAATAGTTTGTTATTAAAAAGGGCGTTACTTAGATTACTTGGATTTCTTAATTAGATCAACTATGCCTTTTTTTATCTTGGAAAATATAGCATATTTATAGGTATCTAAACTATATATAGAGAAACGAATGGAAGCAAGCCACCTATTATAGACCCAAGTTGAGGCAAGATGGTAGAGTACGTTAAGCTAATGATGTGAAAATTGGTTTAAGAATGGATACGGTAGCTAGTTAAGAGTTATGATATAGTTGAGTAATTAGGGGCATTCACTAAAAATGTTTGTTTTCACATCAAAATGCTAAAATAACACTCCAAACCAAGCTAAATAAAAAAAAGTGACCTAATTTAAGTAACATGGGACATTCGTGACAAAGTGTTTTCCTTCGCATCAAAAGATTAGGTTATCATTAAAGAAAATTAAAAGTGGTGTTACTCTAAATAAAACCTAATGATATTTTACAAATATCAAGAATTTTCATAAAAAGATACTTAGTGATAATTTGCCTTTTTGATTGATTAATAATAATAAATGCATGCTTACAAGTACCGTACGTGTATGAATAGGGTGTTAAAATTTTGATTTATATGTATATTCAAATCAATGCACTTAAACATAAATCAAACAAGTTAGTATGTTGGCATGTTTTGATTTATTGATGTTTAATGTGAAGTTCACTCCATGAGATTTGATGCTATTGTACCATTATTGTATTTTTGCATAATTATGTGTCTATGTATTTATGTGTTTTGTTTATTTGTGTTCTAAGTTTTGCTTGAGAACAAGCAAGGATTTTAACTGTAGGGATGTTGATAGGTGTAGATCGTAGTATGTTTTTATAGGTGTTTAAGTGTGTTTTTAGGTGTTTTCTTAAATGATTATCATATGTATACACCTAGAATTATATTCTTGATAATTTATACTTTTTTTTAATTATTTGATTGGTCTAGAGCAAGAATCTGATCTTAACTTTATGTTTTAAGAGGTGTTTGTTGTGTTTTTTAGTAAAAGGAAATAGGAAATTTAAAAAAAGATGAAGAATTTGAACCATGAAAGAATGCATGTCACAATCGTGACAGGCATGATAGACATCAAATTCTAGAAATTTTCAACTTTTCCAGCTTGCATTTTTTATACTTTTAATGTTTTTGGGGCTCTTTTTAGAACCAAATTAAGTATGTAAACCCCATAAAGATCCCTAAAAGCCTCAAGAATTATTTAAGAATAAGAAAAACATGAAAAAAGGTAGTAACTAGTAGATTAAATGAAGATCAAGAGGAGACATCAAATGAAGCTTCAGATAATTCTAGATTTCTAGATTAAGAGTTCAAAAAAAATTTTCTTTCTTTTCCCTTTATTTCTTTCATTGTCTTAAATGTTTATTTGGATTGTTATGAATTTTGACATGATTTTAGGCTTCTAAATCCATATTAGACATTATTATTGAATTATTTTTTTGACCTTCATTCTTGTTAAAGTCAATACATTTATGAATGTTTATGATAATTGTTATGCTTATAATTGATAATAAATTGAAAAAGTGAATCCAATTAGTTGTGTTAAGGTTTATAGCGAGTGTTGTAACTTAATAAGCTTAAAATTATCATATCCATTAACAATTTAAGAGAGATCTTAATTGTGAAATGAATTATCCTTAGGATTGCTTCAAATTTAAGAGATTACAATTCTATGATTATCGAATTCAACTTGGGTTACTTGATTAGAGATGAGAGAGCATAATTAAAATTTTATGATATCTAGGATCAAGAATAAATTAAATCAACAAGATAAAGGGAAAACAAAACAAGGATAGAATAATTCTCAAGTCTTTAACTTTGATCAACCTTAATTTATTGTTAGCTCAATTATTTACTTGTTTCATTTTATTAGTTGTTTTAATTTTAATTATTTATTTTAATTTAAACCAATCTTTAGTAGCTTAGAGAAACTTCTATTTAAGTTGTTAGAAGTCTATTAGTCTTTGTGGGAATGATACCTTTGATACTAAGACATATGATCTGTATACTTATGGTATTGAAAGTTTTATATTATAAAACTTGTCAATATGTATCACACCCTACTTATTGAGTCATCAGGACTTTCCAAAGTTTCCTCCTATTAATCTTTAAATTGTCAATATGAATCATTAGGATATTAAATTTTTGTTATATTCTTTAGTAGCATAGATTGAAAATGGATGAATTAATCTGATTACTTGGTTTTTAAAAGCTTGATTTGGTGAAAATCATGAGAAATCAAGATCAAGAGATCAATAAAAATAGGTTTCTTAAGTAAAAGATGGTCATAAAGTACTTATTGATTCTTGGAACTATTCAGTTCATTTAAATTCCAAATGATGAAATTTATAAAAAAAAGAGGGTGGAGGTCATGAGTCTTCCTCCTTGGCTTTCTATTGGTATTTTTCTTCAACAATGAGTTATTCAATTTAAGGAAGTACTCATTTGTTGAAACTTTATTATCATTTCCATCTAAGCACTATTAATTTCCTGAAGGTATCATTAATACTATTACTGTCTTCTACCAGATTTGGCATAACCACAACAGGCATCTTAACCTATTAAACTTCTTATGTTGCCTCATCTAAAGGATGGTTTCCATCTGCAGTAACTTTTGCCTCTATTTCTTTTGCCATCTTAATCAATTGGCTTAAAGTTTTTATAATTTGCCCATTATCTTTATAAAAAATATACAATCTTTTCTCCTTTGCTATTAACATTTATTATTAAAATTGCTTCCTCTACATCCTTTCTCTACTCATTCACTTGGCTTGAGAATTCGTTAATTTCCCTATGTTCTATATTTAATGCAAAAGTCTGGTTACCTAATTTAGTCTCGTCATCTATATCCTTAATAGAATTGATTTCCTTGCTTGTAATTTCTTTTCTTATAGACCAAAAAGGTTAGCATGCTATTTAATCTCATCCTTCTTCCCTATTAGGATCTAAGTCTTAGTCTTGTTTACCTTTATTAAATTCCATTTATAGGTAACTTTTACTTCATATTCAATGAGATTGTCATATTTATTATAGCTTTATGATTCTAATGTTCTATAGCAGCTATTTACTTAAGAGAGAATCTACACATATTTAATTATACCTTATTGTTTTTAAGCAAAACGGCCTTTACGTTGAGCTTAGTCCTTTAGTGGACTAGTATTCTAAAGGTACGTCGCAGACATTTATCTCTAAAGTTATTTTTTTCTTGGTGGTGTCTTTCTTTAGCCCTGGGCTTCATTTGTAGGATACAATTAGTTTGCCATTCACATGCTAGGTTTCTATCTTAAGTATTTTGTTTGTAGAATTTACATTGGTGAATTTGAAGATGAACATTTCCTCCTCATTGATCATCACCTATCCCAAACATATTTTTTTCTAAGTTTTTAAAGATTCCAATAGGAAAAATGGATTCTTTTTTAATGAAGAAATCAATTAAAGGCAATGGTCATCTTTTACACCCTCTTTTAAAATTTCTACAGGAGGTAAGACAACCAATAGTATATATATTTAATGCTAGTAGTATATATATTTAAGTTTGTAAGACATAAAAGTGTTAGCTACCACTTACTCCAAAAATTTATGGTCAAAGCTAAAGAACTAATAGTTATAACTATAGTAGCACCAAAATCAACCTTAGAAGAAAAGGGTCAAGGAGATCAAATGATTAAAGGAAGGAGATTGATTGAGCTCAATTAGTTTAATAAAGGAAAATCAAGAACTAAAGGAGACGAGGGGGAAGGAGTTATTATGCACTGAGCAGGTGAAGAATTCGCCAATAAAACTAATTCCACCACTAAAATTTTTAGAAATATCAAAGAAACATTAATAGTGTTATATGGGAGAAATTTCACTTAATACTTTTTCTTGAAAAATAAAAGAGTCAAACAACTAACTCTAAAAATTTAGAAATGAAAGAAGAGCTTTTGCTTTTAGTGAGAAGACGAAGCACATTTCTCTATATCCCCTTCAACCCTTTAGAAAGTTTTTGAAGAGCTTTTCAAGTTACAGTAAAGTTTGTTGAAAGGTGAAAAACCAATGTCGTTTATTAAAAATAATAATAAAATCTAGTCATTGTAAACTATTGTTGATATTTTTCTCCTTAGTTGTTGGGATTTTATAGCTATAATTACATTCTTAGGCTCCTAACTATAGTTTTAGAATTAATTATTGAGATTTCTTCCGTTATTGTACATTATAACTAGTACGTTTTTTATAAAGTAATAAAGAACATAATTATTTTCCTTCTTCTTCTTCTCATCTTTAAAGTTGGTATCAAAGCATACAAAACCTTTTGAAGATGAGTAAAAATCCTATTCTTATAATTTTTTAATCCGAAGGAGCTTTTAATGTAGGCATCATTTTTTCTGGATGAAATTATGATGTTTGGTTACTATGGAAGGAGATGCATATTGATGAAAGGGGGAAACTCTCTTATATTCATGACAAAACAAAGCCACCTATATAATTTGAAGAAGTGAATAAGAAGTGGTATGCTGAAAAAAAAAGTTAAAAGAGGTTGCTGATGTTTATGAGTCTAAAGAGTATGAAGTGATACTTATGATTACCCACAACCCATGAAATCTGGAGCCCACCAGCAAAATCCTTCCATGATGGAAATTATGAATTGTAATTGTTTGCTTTAAACTAAAAGGCATTTAATTGAAAACAAAATGGAAGACCTCTCTCTGAATACTATGGAGAGTTAATTGAAGTCTTTCAAAATTAAATCACTAAATAAAATTATTATAAAGGATCTTAAAGATGTTGAAGAATATCAAATTTTGATTCAACAATTAAGGGTGCATATATTCCTAGTAGGTTTAGATGATGTTTTTGAACAAGTTCATGGAGAGAGTATAAGGAAGGAATCAATTCTCACTTTGGAAGAATGTTCGACATTGATTTGGCAAGAAGTACACTATGAAATGATGAAAGGAGAATTTGGAAACCTTGAAGTTGTTACTATGTTGGTTGGAATCAAATCAAAGACAACCACTACTGGTGAAAAGTCTACATAAAAATGCACGCATTGCAAAAAAACTGGACATACTAAAGATCATTGCTATGAAATTATAGAATATCTAGATTAGTGGGACGATAATCGAGAACCCAAAAGAAAAAGTTCAACAAAAATCCAACTGCTGTTATTGTTGAGACCAAAATCAATGATGATGTCATTAAGAAGACTTTTGCATTAGTAGTAGCTACAGATAATGGTGGTAAGACTTCTAATGTTTCTACACTTGTCCATAATAGTACATGGATAATTGATTCTAGTGCTACAAATTATATGACCTTTGATGACGCCGAACCCCTAGAATTGACTTAATTAGGATCCCCTTGATCATTCGGATCAAAACCCCAACCCAAGAAATTAAAGTTGTCAGAAGATCCTTCGATGCCTTTACCCAAGATTAACAATACAATTAGAAACCCAAACGTGCAAAGATATCAAAAGAACGCCACAAGCAATTCCAACTAATCATTTGATAAGTTCATAAAATCGATTTGTAGAGAACTTCAGGATTGAACCCCTCACCAAGTGACCTAAAAATTATTCTCCATCTAATCTGAATAGGAAGTGTAGAAAGCCTCCTTTTTAATTATGGTCTTTGGAATTCCAAGCAGTCTAACAACTTCCTTAAAGAAAAAATTTGCAATATGAGATGCATCATTGGTTTTATGACAAGCAATGAAATGAGACATCTTATAAAACCTGTCAACAATCACAAAAATTAAATCTTTACCAAGTGTAGACCTAGGCAAACCTAAAATGAAGTCCATAGAAATATTTTCCCAAGGTGCACTAGGTACAGGCGATGGTGTGTATATCCATGAGGCATAAATTTAGATTTAGCTTGTTCACACTGAACATAGTTTGCACAAATACATTTTACATCCCTACGCATATGCGGCCAAAAGAAATGCTCATGCAAAATGTCCAATGTTTTTCGTGAAATGGCCCATTAAACCTCCGCTATGAGACTCTCTAACAATTAATTCACACAAAGAACAATTTGGCATACATAGTCTATTTTCCTTAAACAAAAACCCATCGTGGCAATAAAACTTATTGAATGCAACAATTTCATAAGAATCATAAACATCTCCAAAATCAGTATCAGTAACATACAAATCCTTGATATACTCAAATCCTAACAACTTACTACTCAGAGTAGAGATTAAAGCATACCTGAGAGATAGAGCATCAGCTTCCACATTTTCTTTACCTTGCTTATATTGAATGACATATGGAAATGTCTCAATAAACTCAACCCATCTTGCATGCCTTCTATTCAACTTTCCTTGTCCTTTGAGATGCTTTAAGGACTCATGGTCAATGTGTTTGACAAACTCCTTCGGGCACAAGTAATGTTGCTATGTTTCGAGCACTCTCACCAAAGCATACAATTCTTTATCATAAGTAGATTAGTTAAGATTCGCTTTATTCAACTTTTCACTAAAATAGGCCAAAAGGGCATTTCTCCTACATTAACGCAACACCTGCCTACTCCAGAGGTGTCACATTCAATTTCAAAATTTTTATCAAACTTAGGCAAAGCAAGCAAAGAAGTGGAACACAATGTATCTTTCAGTAGCATGAATGCCTTTTCCTGTTTAGGAACCCACATAAATGCAACATTTTTCTTAATGACCTCTGTAAGTGGTAAAGCTACAGTGCTAAAGTGAGGAACAAACTTCCTATAAAAACTAGCTACCATGAAAGCTCCATACTTCTGAAACAGATTTAGGTGTTGGCCACTCTTTAATGGCTTTCACTTTATTCTCATCAAGCTCAATGCCCTTAGCACTAACAATAAAACCAAGAAAATTAACCTTATCCATACAAAAACTGCACTTTTTAACATTGGCATACAACTTTTGTTCACGTAAGACATCAAATACACATTTCAAATGATGCATGTGTTCTTCTAAGCTCCTAATATGTATTAAGATGTTGTCAAAGTCCACAACAACAAACTTATTAATGAATGCAAGAAGTACATGGTTCATCAATCTCATGAAAGTGTTAGGTGCATTTGTCAAACCAAATGGCATTACCATCCACTCATACAGTCCATGTTGAGTTTTAAATGTAGTTTTTCATTCATCACCCTAGAACATACAAATTTGGTGGTATCCCCCAATCAAATCAATTTTAGTAAAAATCACAGCACCATTCAGTTGATCCAACATGTCATCTAACCAAGGAATGGGATGTGGATACTTTATTGTAATTTTTTTTATTGCTCCATAATCCACACACATCCTCCAACTTCCATCTTTCTTTGGCACTAGTATCACAGGAACAACACATGGACTCATACTCTCCCTGACATGGCCTTTAGCTATAAACTATTCCACTTTTCTTTGTAATTCCTTAGTCTCTTCAGGGTTACTGCAATATGTTGGTTTATTAGGCAATGAAACTCCAGGCACCAAGTCAATCTGATGCTCAATCCCTCTGATTGGTGGCAAACATTTTGGAAGATCCTCTGGAAAAACATCTATATATTCCTGCAAAAGAGATTTAGCAATAGAGGGTATAGAATCATCAAGGTCAACAGCACTAAAACAAATTTCCTCGTACATCAACATTACAAGTGATTTTTTTCCATGATAAGCAACTCTAAAATCTCTTACTCTCGCATACAAGCTCACTTTCTTATCTCTCTTACACTCAGTGTTTCCCTTTTCCCTACCAAGCTCTTTAATTTTTAAATTCTCACTCTCACTTATTTTTTTCTTTTCCCCATTGTGTTTGTTTAGCTCAACTCTTTTTTCTTTTTTGGTCTCCTCTCATTGTCTAAGCTTTAGCTAATCTTCATGTACTTCTTTAGGAGACAATGGCTTGAGGGTGACAAGTTTTCCATCTTTCAAAAAAGAATAAGTATTTAGATAACCATTATGTGAGATCTTATGGTCATACTCCCAAAAGTATGTGGCCTACTTGCATTAGAATCACATCATATAAAACCTCATCAGAATACTTGCCAATAGTAAATGGCATAAACACCTGCTTAATCACTTTGACCTCGCCACAATCATTTAACCACTGTAGCCTGTACAACTTCAGATGTTTCAATAACAACAATCCAAGCTTTTTCACCAAGTAAGTGCTAGCAGCATTAGTACAACTACCTCCATCAATAACTAGACTGCATACCTTCCCGCCTACATTGCACTTAGTGTGGAAAATATTTTCCCGCTGTTCTTCTGGAGCATCATACTAAGCCTGCAAATTTAAAGCTCTCCTTGCAACTAGTAAGTCTCCATGCTCTGGATATTCTACAACACTTGCATCTTCCAATGGTGGCATTTCTAGATCTGTCTCCTCTCCATCTGTTTCAACAATCCCATCATCTTTTATGATCATAGCTCTGTTGTTAGGACATTGAGAAGTTAATTTGGCCATACCTTTGACATCTGAAACACTTAGTTTTATTGTTGCTGGTCACTGGAGTGGCTTCTTTGTTCTCAAAAATTTCGATCTTTTCTTTAGGAGAGTATTTGTCTTCCTTAGATTTTGGTGTAAACCTATCATCTTTGAATTTAGACAAATTCCTCTCTTCACTACTTCTCTTGTAGCCTGACTTCTAAGGCGATCCACCACTATTACTGAATTGAGACTATCTAGCCATTTTTTTGTAACTAAGTTGTTTCTCCACTTTCATGGCAACACTAACCATATCTTTAATCTCCACATAACGTTGTAGCTCAATTGTGTCGGCAATTTCTCTATTCAGTCCACAAAAGAACCTAGCCATGGAAACCTCTTAGTCTTCTACAACATTTGCCCTGATCATAGCCATTTCCATTTCTTTATGGTATTCTTCAACACTCTTAGACCCCTGTTTTAAGTTTTGGAGTCTTTGACGTAGTTCCCTATAATAATGACTAGGAGCAAATCTTGCTCTCATGATAACCTTCATTTCATACCAAGTTCGGATAGGTCTCTCCCCATTCCTTCTTTTGTTAATTTGAACCTGATCCCGCCAAACTATGGCATAGTCTGTAAATTCTACAACTACTAATTTGACCTTCTTTCCTTCTTACTAGTGATGACAATTAAACACAAGCTTCACCTTTCTTTCCCACTCCAAATATTGGTATAGATTACTTTGACCTTGAAAAGAAGGAATCTTCATTTTTATACTGCTCAGGTTTCGATCAACTTCTTCCATATCTCTCGGTTCTCTTCTATGCATGTCACCTCTTCTTCGACCTCTTGTTGCATACTCCCTAGTTTGATATCTATCCCACTCTTCCATGTTTGTTTCAGTTTCAACATCCTCAAATTCAGGTTAGTTGGTCGGTGCTGGTGTTGGCTAACCTTGTTTTGGAGCCTCCAAGCATTCTAACCTCTCTCCATAACTTTCAAATGCAAGATTCATTCGATTCATTTGTTCTTGTCAAGCCTTTAAAGTTATGGCTAGGTCTTCTGAATCCCTTTCATCTCCTACCTTAGACATTACAAAGTAACAAAAAAAACAAGTGTAATAATGTTAGTTAAAAATAAACCTCACTCACTTCCTTACGTGTTTCACTCGAATAGATGATGATTCACTCGTATTTTGCTTTTTTTTTTGGATTTTCTTTTGATGTAAATCACTCTTGCCTTTTACCACTCTTGATTACTTCCTGAAATTCTTTGCCAACCAAAAATTCCAAACAAATCAAGGACAATTAGAATGAAAGTGACACTCTTTCAAAAGAAAAAAAACTAAAGAAATCAAAAGGAAGCAATAAGAGAGCAATGAAAAGTAACACGTACGGGTTAAGAACCAATGAAATTCAAAGGATCGAAAGAGAAATTTTGTAATAGGAATTAGCTTTTCAAAGTTTCGTTGTTCAAGTTTCGACAATCTCAATTTCAATTCGAGCAATAATGCAATATGACTTCTAGCAATCCACACAATTTTTCTATCAATCACCAAACTTCACAAATTGCAACAAACTTCTTTCATTAACAACTTACAATCGCAGCAACACTTCAAGATGAACTATCCACAATCTCAACAAATTACGATCAACGGATCAATAAAGTTTTTTTAAAACCTTTTTTTGGATTTTTTTTCAAAAGAACAACCTTAACAAAAAAAACTAACTACAAACATAACACTAAGTATGAATTGAAATAAAATTACGAAATAAGAACAACAAAGACGATGTTAACAAACAGCAATGGAATGACAACAATAAAACACGAAGCAAAATAAACAATAGAAGGGAAACAAGGACAAAAGTAAATAGAAATTTGAACCAGTAAAGAAACAAGAAAAACAAGTGAAGACGATAAGAACAATGGATAGGAGCTTGAAATCGAGTCAAAGCTCTGATATCAAATGACGCGGACCTCTAGAATCGAGTCCATTAGGAACCCCTTGATCATTCAGATCAAAACCCCAACCTAAGAAATCAAAGTTTTCAGAATATCCTTTGATGCCTTGACCCAAGATTAACAATGTAATCAAAAACCAAAATGCCAAAGAGATCAAAAGAATGCCACAAGCAATTTTGACTAATCACTTAATACGTGCATAAAATCAGTTTATAGAGAAATTTTGGATTGAACCCCTCACCAAGTGACCTAAAAATTATTCTCCATCTAATATAAATAGGAAGTGCAGAAAATCATCATTTTAATTCTCAAAAAGTGGGCCTAAAAATGAAAAAAAAAACAAACTAGAAAATTTGAAAAGTCCATTAGGAAGTTGTAACAATTTTCTAGCAGAACATCCTTTAAGTAAATCGAGCATATCTTAGGCTATGGACCTCTGATTAGGCCAAATCTTATGCTGTTGAAAGCTAAGTCAAAAATCTACAACTTTCATGTTGATCAGTTGAGCTGGTTTGGCCTGAATCAATGCCAGAATTTCAACCCAATTCAGAACACATAAATAGCATTATTGCCTTGATGTTATTGATTGTAACTTGATCTCCAAAGGCCTTTTCTTCATCAAATAGGGTGCATATAAGCCCACCAAAAGCTTCTCTAAGCCTCTTAGCATTAGCACCAATAATTGGTCCTTTCAAAATGGTCAACGGGTCATCCGATAGTTGACTTGCCTTTCGACTCTCTCTTGAGCTCACATCATTTGATTTTAGAAAGTTTACTAAACTCACAGAGTCCTGATAAAAATTTGTTTCCACTACCAATGGTGATAAAGCCCCAATTGTTCAGGAAGGGTCTTTAACTCTCACTAATACTCTAAATTTAGATTCTGTTTTGGTTATTACATTATTGGATTATAACCTTTTGTCTATTTCTTAAATAACAATGGTCGTATCTTACATTGTAATCTTTTGGCCTAACTTTTGTCCCTTGAAGGATGTCCAAATAAAGCAGACAATTGGTTGTGGTATTAAGAGAGGGAAATTGTATTATCTAGACCTAATGTCAAGGAATTTAGACAAGTTACATCAAGTTTTTGTCGTGGAAGACTTAAAGGTGGAGAAAAATATAACTAAACTCTGGTTGTGGCATCGAAATTTAGGGCATAAATCTTTTGGGTATCTCTGAAAATTATTTCCTACTTTGCTTGAAAAAATTGATGTCTCTAGTTTCCTCTGTAATGTTTGTGAACTTACAAAATTTCCTTAAAATTCATTTCCATTAATGTTAAATAAGAGTCCCTTTCCTTTTATGGTTATTCGCTCTAATGTATAAGGTCCATCCAAAATTCCAACTTTGGGTGGGTCTCATTGGATTGTTATTTTTATTGATGAATGTACAAGGATGACCTAGTTGTGGTTAATGAAATCTAATAGTGAAGGGAATTTATTGTTCTAGAAATTCCATAAGATCATTCAAACTCAATACAATGCATAGGTTTGAGTTCTTCACGGTGATGATGGTGGAGAATATCAAAGCTTTAAAATAAAACATTTTGTGGAAACATAAGATATTATTAATCAAACTACTTACGTGGATATTGTTGGACCCTGAATTTTCTTAGAAGATTAGAACTAATAAATGAGAAATGTGGGGAGGTTTATATTTTGCTTTGGTGCTTTTAGTGGATAAGAGATTACTACAACAATTCAATTTTTTTTTCGTTTTCATCCTACTTCAAACTTTCACCTTAATTCTTCTCATTTCGTAATCTCTTATCCACGAAAAGCACCAAAGCAAAATATAAACCTCTCCACATTTCTCATTTATTAGTTCTAATTTTCTAAGAAAATTCAGGGTCCAACAACTCTCCCCCCTTTAAAGAATTTCATCCTCGAAATTCACTTGAATAATTTCTTTCAAATGATCACGGTCAAAAGACTCATTCGGTCTTTCTATCACTTATTTGTACCATCATAATCTTTCAGTACTTCTATCGATTATCTCTGTAACATCCCGATACCCATGTTAAGCCTAGAATAGTAAATTATGATAAATTTATATGGAATTAAAACAAAAAACAAAAAAACAAACACATCATGCATAAGTTAATTGTGAAATACACATTTATTTTGCACGTTCATATAATTGTACATGAATTCATTGGCATTTCCGGGTAAATTTGATTTATAAGTGAAAATTGTGGATTAAATTGGAGTGTATTAATTATGATTTGGCAATTTTTGTATATTTTGGATATTTTGAATTTTTTGGTGAATTATTTTTGAGCTGAAAATTTATTTGGAGAGTCATATTATTATTTTGAAAATTTTGGTGAATTTTAGAAAAATATTGATTTATAGGCCAATTATGGTGTGACACATGGCAATCTATAAATGTGACAAATGGCTTGTAAGTACGGTGACACGTGGACTGCTAATGGGTGACAGTTGTATTGCATGCAAAGAGTATACGTAGCAAATATTTTTTTGGATGGAAAATTCGTCAGCTGTCACTTTACTTTCTTTCCTTTCTTTTGTTGTTTCCTTCGCCGAAGAAATACTAGGGTTCAAAATAGCTTGTTTATCCTCTATTCTGTACATGTGTTTCACCCTCATTACTGGAACTAGTCGCTAAATCAAGTAAGTTGTGCATTCTTTTTCACAGTTATGTTAAGGATAAATGAAAAAGAGATGATGTTTTTATGCTTGAGAATGGGCGAATGCATGAACATTTTTGGGCTGTATATTGATGTTAAAAAAAATTTTGCAGAAAAGATGTAGAAGCTGATGAAAAACCATAAGTGATGTTCTGTGTTTGTTTTTGGTGTTGTATTTGATTTTGCGTTTGAGATAAAAATAATGAAACTATATGATGAAATGAAGATTGGATGAGGTTATTGTCGGATTTGTAAAACACATGCAAAACCATATATGCAGAAAAGTTGATAAACACATGTTTTGTTTTCACAGTGTATGCGTAAATGTTTGGGTGTTGTTAAAGATGGATTTAAATGAGGTTAGAGTTAAAGAGGATATAGAGCATAATGAGGTGTGATGTTTTAAGGAGTAAAATGATTAAAAAAAATGTGGGCTTATGTGAAAAAAAAAAAACAAAAGAAGAGAAAGGTGCAAAAGTTATATAAATACAGTAGAGGGAGAAAGTGAAAGTGAGATTTCTGATTTTTGATGATTAAGTATAAACCTTGCATTTTTTGATTTGTTGTGAGTTGTTGAGCTGAAGGAAGAGTGGGAAGTTGGTTTATGTAATGAATGTAGTAGATATGAAGTGTAAAAGTGGAAAAAAAATAAGGAACTTTCGGTGGGGAAGATGAAGTTTGTGTGCCAGAGAGAGAAAAGGTGATAGTTTATATGTATGGTTTAAAAACTAGAGTTTTTCATTGAACAGCCCTAAGTATTTTACCTATAACTTTTTCATCCGAACTCCAAATAACTTGAAACTTGGACCAATGGATTCCTAAGACATTTTCCTTTATCTCTATAAAATTTTAGAGTTATCTGAATTTATTTGAAAGTGATTGATAGGATGAAAGTGTGGAAATCGGCTGAAATGATATGAAGTGGAAAATTTTCAGGGTCATGCTTCAGTTTTCTAATTATAACTTAAGCTGTAGATTTCTGAATGGGTTGATGTTTGCTTCATATTAAATTATAGACAAAATTTTACAACTTTCTTCAAGAAGTCGAATTTTGCTTCTGTCTCTATGATTTTCAAAATTGGCATGAAACTGAGTTTTAGCTTAGACTGTAACATTACCAGGGACAGAAATCATGTTCTGTGGTTATTGAATAAACTGTATTGATGTGGTCCGAATTAGGCTGAGGTGTCTTCACCAAAGTTGTATCTTATTCTCTTATCTTTAAATTGGTATAAGTTTCGTAATTTTTGGATATCTTATCTGAAAGATATGAGTTGTTCAATTAGAGGGTATGATCATGTACTAGCCAGAAGTTCACATGTGCATAGTCTGTGGTATTTTGTGTATAACTCATTGAATACTGAATCAAATTCGATGATCTTGGAGTAATAATAAACTTAAGACACTTTAGAACAACTTTACAGAATGAAGTTTTGCCTAATTTTGTCATTTACCCTATCAGATTAATTATGTAAAGTTGACCCGAAATCATATGGGTAGAAAATCTGAAGTGGTCAATTAAGTTGTGTAATTCACATTGTTTTATTTTGTTCCACATTATAAGTACCAAACGATATTAATTGGTCCACATTATAAGTACCAAACGATATTAATGAGGGCTTGATATCTGAATTTTTTGATGATTAGAATCAATATGATACCCCGAAATTGTCATTGAACATGCATTGTGCATACTTCCTATACATTGATGTGCATAAAAGAATACTTGTACTTTTGTACAAAAAAGTGATATTTGTGAATTTGTTGTATATGTTTTAGAGGAGCACATTGGAAGCCAGTCGGATATTGCCGGACCATCTAGACAATAGCTTCGTGGAGCGTACTGTGAATCAACCTAGATGAATTTCCTAGGATTGATTTAATTTGATTTGTTAAGCTTCCAATTATTGAACTGTTTGCGAGTCGCTTCTGGATTCCGGACCTGAGGTCCAAGGAGTTAATAGTTGGGCATGTATTAGGAGTTTTTGACTTGATATGAATTTGACTTTTGATTCTCAATGAAAGTTGAATGTCGGGCTTAGGTTCGATGATTGTGATATCTTTTCTGAGTATTTGTATAAGATTGTGATATATAAGATTTTCTGAAATTGTTGCATTTCATAAATTGTATGCTCAAATAAAGATGTTGTAACCTGAGTTGTCAATATGAAGCGCTTCCACGTAGAGCTTTGCTCCGTGATTTCTGATTTTGCATGTAGAGCTATGCTCCATGAATTCTGTTTGACTGAGCCTAATGGGCCAGTATTTATATAAGTTTGTGATAGGCACTTGGTCACAACAATAAGAAAAAATGTTGAGTCTCATGCACATAACATTATAAGATTGAATTTTTTTTAATGATCTGCAAAACTGAAACGAATGATAAATTGATATGATCTATTTGTTATACTTGGCTATGTGGATTGTGAGATTATATGATATACCATGTTGTGCAAATATCTGGAGTGTATATATGATCTGAATGAATATATGTGAAATATGTGGTATGTGTGTGTAATCCGGTGAATTCATCAATGATGGTTCACTCATTGAGTTTTCAAAACTCATCAAAAATTGCAATGTGGCTTTTCAGGTACGAGACAGGAGACCTAGTTCCTTAGTCAGGACTTAAGGAATCTTTTGGATAGAGAAATGTCTCAGAGGTCTGTCAGCTGACACCAAAAGTGATACAGTTTTTGTTATTTTTGTAGTGTTGCTAACACCTGTATAAGGTTTTTGTAAATATTTGTTTGATGGAAACAGTGTAAGCTTTATGAATGAATGAAGTGAATAGTTTTAAAATTTGATGACTTCTGATTATGTTAGATGATGCCATATGTAAGTTGGATCTGTTTCTCTCTAATATACCATTATCATAGGATATGTACTTGAATGTTCCTGAAAGTTTGGGTATGTACCCTATGGTAGTGGGATGTTGCAATCTCAGTCTCGTATTCAATTTTCTCAACTCAATAATTACCTTAACTTCAATGATCTATATTCCTATACATATCCTATCTCCAAACTTTCAAAGCAATCATTACCGTTGCAGTTCTAGATCATGTATTGAATAATCAACTCATAGGACTTTAGTCGTCTCCCTACATATGAAATCACGTTATTATGTTGCACTGCAATTTATCCAAATATCTTATACAACATCATGGTAAACTATAAAATCTCCAAATTCAAACAATATAATTAACATCGGTGTTATAACTCCTCGAAAAAAATTTTCCATCCCGATATGTAAGATTAATCTCAATGTTCAAAAATTTTCTCTTCACTTTTCAAATACACTCCAAATATCCTCTATGATCATAATCATAGATTGATCCATTCCGCTTAGATCACTATAATCTTAAATACCATAATACTGTTGGGGCATTTGTTAACTTGAACAAAGGTTTCCAAAGCTCCATATGCCCATGATTAGTTCCTATAATTTCTTAAATAACTAATTCCTTATTTCTTAATTGAGTTAACATTGTCTCACCTTATTTTCAATTTCCCAATTGACTTCCTTTCTCGAATAATTTTCTCGATTCATTCAATTTCCTATGATTTTGCATTGAATTATTCTACTATCTTCTCATTCATACCAATTTCTCCACATTTCAATTTATTTTCAATCTTAACTTCCTGTGTTGGTCACATTCATCAAAGTCTAATTTATATCTTCTACGTATATTCGCATGGAATATAATATGAACCTAAGTTCTCCTCACATAGCAATAGTGTCACCTCAAAGTCAAAAATCCACTCACATAGTTGGATACTTTTCATCAAACAAAAATACATACACTCCCAATAGCATATTCTACATTTTATGCTTGTATTTCCCTCAGGAATAGGACTCCAATACTCGCTTTCAAAGCATCACATATTCATTTCTGACTTGTTCTTTCATTGATCATCTTTAATATAAACTGTCTGATCTCGTTGACCTAATTCAAAACAATTCTTCTTCGAAAGAAGATTTCTTGCTACAATCATCTAACCTATTCTTCTATCTTGTTACTCTTATTCATCTCATGATCTTTAACTATAGGGATCATTGACAATTTCCTATCCATGTCCAAGTATATGTCTCATATGTACTCAATCATATGATTCACCAATTTAAGCACATTATCATATATGTACTCATAATAACGGGTCGACATAACCTTTAGAACCTCTACATATATCACTATCCTTTGTTTCACTTTCCATACATACATTCTAAATCAATTTAGAAGCATGAACCTATAGCCATCTTGAAATTCAAATCTCAATTTCACTAACACAATCCTACACTTGATCATATACTCCGAGTTCAACCTTTCAATTCCACTTCGCTTGTACACCTTACATCTTGTCATTTTCACCTTGTCTCTATCTCTTCTTCAGTCAAGTCATCAAAATATTTTCACATATTCAAAAACTTTCCTCAACATAAACTCTACCAAGGCACCATTTTTCTCACTAATTCTATAGGCCCGAACTTTTAACAATTGCTCTTACGATTGACACATATCTTGAACGTTGCCCATGTAAGATCATAATACTGGGGCTCTGATACCACAAATGATGGGATCCAATTTCCGGACCCAACTCTTAATCAGAATATCAAACAGACTTGCGGAATCTTTACTTCATCATCTTACTCCTTAATCTTTTTCACTTAATTCATTTCTTATTGGTTCTTTTATTGATAATCCTTATCTTTCTCCCATGACATCTTACTTATGTATTAACAATTCATGATCACAAATCATCATCTCAACCTTATCCTTACACACATTCATAATTCTACTCAACATCATCCATACATGACTCATAATTCATTTATATTAAAAGATAAGAGTTCTTTACAAGCTGAAGCGTCATATCAAACCATAATACAACAATGTCTCAACATCCCAAAATACATAAGATACTTGAACTTAACAATACTTGAAATGCAACTAAAGCTTCATGATTACAAAATCTAGCTTATAATACAAAAATTTACGTAATCGGAGTTAGTTCTTAACTTTCTTTCACTCCATCTCTTACTCATCACCTGGAGGTGGGGACAGGAAGGGGATGAGCTTGAAAGCTCGTGGGTAACAGTTTATAATAAAAGATATGCAAAAACTTTTGAAACCATTTTACTTGCCATAGAAAACTTCTATTGAGTTTAAAAAAACACATGTTTCTCAAAATTCTTGTCAAAAGTTCACAATAGTGCAAATCATGAATGCATTCATCATGTCAACCATTTCATAGGCACATAAGCATATCAGAATGGTTTGGGTGGATCCAAAACAGAACGTACTACATATTTCCCATAAGGGTCCTGTGTAGCCGTGAATAGAATATACTATCGCAATTTCACTTAATAGTCTTACGTAGCCGTGAACTTATGGGAGTTCATGAAGGAGCTCCATACACTTGACATAACTTAGGGGACCACCACAAACCCACATAACACATATGTTTCAAAGTCTTGTAACTTGTTGCCCAAAATGGCACATTTTCTTGAAAACTTGTATTTTCATATGCTTGCTATATGTATCTTGAAAATTCATTCTTGAAAACAGGATTTCATAAACATGTATCTTCCCAAAAGATCCCTTTTCCAAAATCTTTTCATAAATCAGCATCACAATTCATGTAACAAAAATATAGCAATTTCACAATTCAATCAAGAACAAATAATGCAACACTTATGATGCAATTTAAAAATCATTTAACTTTCTTGATTCAAAGAACACATTTTGGCTTATTTACTCTATTATAATCATGTACCCACCTTGATTTCCTTGCTTATAAACTTGCTGAATATGCCTCTTCTCTTGTTCCTCTTGCCTCTTTGATCCCTTTATACAATAACAAAAATCCCACTCATTAGGGTTTTCAATTAAAAATCCCTCAAACAACAATCACTGAAATTGGTTCTAGAATACTTAAACCCAATCATTTTCCAAACTCCGTGGACTAAAATTCTTTCAAAAAATACAAAAGTCTCAAAACAGTCTTAGCTTCATTCTTCACCAAATGAAGGGATCCTTAGCTCAAATGGAAGCTCTTCTCTTCCTCTTCCTTTTTCTCTTCTTGGACAGCCTCAAAATCTCTCTTGAGGACTAAGAAAAATCAAACCCTAGCTTGTTTTCTCTTCTTTCTCTTTCTCTCTCATTTTCGTAACACTTCTTCTTTTTCTACTGCTTTTGCTTCCATTCACATTTTTCTTCTTCATTTATAAGCAAGACAACACTTCTTCTTCTAATTATACACTTAATGATTGAGAATTGTCCCATTTTCCCTTTCATTTATGCCTTATGTCTTTTATACTTAAGTGTCTTACCAAAAACACCCTTGAACATTCTGATATACTACTTTATTCTAGAAAGATCTTCTCTATTGTCTTATGTTTCTAAGGACACCAAAATCCATCAATTCGGTTCAGAAACTTCTTCATACACTTTGTAGCTCCGTGTCTCTAGTTTATCTTGAAACAAGAACCATCTCACTTGGAATCCTACAGATCCAGATATATTCAAATTCCTGAAGCATGTTTAGTAAAGTATCCAATTCCCACTCTTCCTACCAAAATCCTTACTTTGATTCAATCCATCTCTTTTTTTTTTCAAATCAGCACTAGAAGCTATAATCTTTCATTGAGATATACAGAAACGTGTTAGGAAATCCAAGAGTTTAAGAATCACTTCATTTGAAAGCCAGATAACAAAATTATGACCGAAAGAATCAAACAAGATTTGGTCCTCAATCATGTTGGATTAAGATCATCTTAGGACGATTTCAAAAAGGACTTATAGGTCTATAAGTTTCTTGAAGGCCTTAGGAACAAATTCTATCATCTGGAGGGTCAAAGATGGACCAGACGATACAAATTGAACAATATACAGAAGAAGAAGTTTCAGTCACTTGAGCAGAAAGCAGACGAAACAATAATCAGAAGAAGCAATAAGCAGACGAATTTCATCAGAAGTTAGACGAAGTAGAAAGTTAGATGAAATTCAAAAGACAGACGATAGGTTCAGACGAAGCCAAATGATAAGGCAGACAAAATTCAAAAGATAGACGATAGTAAAAGGAAAACGAAATTTAAAACACAGACGGAGTGCCAAAGGACAGACGAAGTTTTAAAAGGCAGACGAAATTCAAAACATAGACAGAGTGATAAAAGATAGATGAAGGGCTAAAGACAGACAATAGGCAAGAGGATGACGATAGAGGTCAAACATAGACGATAGAGGTCAAACATAGACGATAGAGGTCAAACACAGACGATAATCAAAACACAGACGATAGGCAAAACACAGACGATTTCTTGCGTTTGTGTTTTCCTTGCATCTGTGTTATGACGTCATCACAGACAATAGGAGGTCAAAGCAAATTCAAACACAGATGATAGGCAAAACACAGACGATTCCTTGCGTCTGTGTTTTTCTTGTGTCTGTGTTATAACATCATCACAGATGATAGGAAAACATTAAAAAAAAACAAAAAAGACAGACCATAACTTTCAGCTTAGATGTCCAAAAATTTCATGCTATATATCATTGAAAAGCTAACAGAAAGATCTATAACTTTTAGAAGGCACATTTGCCTAAATCAGCCTAGATTCATTCAGATTTTCCCAATCTTTCTTTAACACAACTCATACCAAGATCACCTTTTCTACTTCAATTATTCCTCATTCTCATCTCCATTTCAAATCAATATCATCCATAAGGAAATTTTTAATCCATGATTAATCATGAACACCAATAACAGAACATACACATATGTACATATTCTTCATCAACTTACTATCCAGAACCCAACTGATACACCCTAACAGAATTGGGTAGTCGAGAGGAAAAATCGACATTTACTACATGTTGTTTATACCTCATTCATTTAAGCTTATATGCCATTGACTTATTGGGGAGAAGCTCTTTCTTCCACTGTATATTTGATTAATCAAAGCCCCTCCCAATTTATTGAATTTCAAACACCATTTCAAGTCCTACTAGATTGATTACACAGAGAGATTTGCTCTTGTAGATAAAATCAATACTGTTAAAAGTATTGTTGTCCTTAACTATAAACTTGGATTGGCCTTTGCAACAATTTCATGTAAAGAATGCTTTTTTGCCTAGTGACTTGTCTGAAGAAATCTATATGGAGCTTCCACTGGGATGTAAGTTAGCAAAAAGGTAGAGTAAAATGGTTTGTAGATTGAAGAAATCATTGAGTGGGTGGTTGAAGCAGTCTCCAAAAGCGTGATTTTGAAGATTCACAAGATCTATGATAACTTTCGGATATTATCAAAGTAATTCTGACCACACTTCATTTTTGAAAAGAAGGCAAGGTAAAATCACTACTCATGTTATATATGTAGATGACATGATGGTGATAGGAGATGATCTAGAAAAGAGGAAGGCACTATAAGAATACTTGTCTGAAGAATTTGAAATGAATGATTTTGATTGCTTGAAAATTTTCTTGGGATTGAAGTTTTTAAATTGAAGAAAAGAATATTTTATCCAAAAGAAATTAAATATGCATTAGACTTATTACAAGAAACTAGTATGTCAACATGTCAACCAGTTCATACATTAGTTAAGGAGGGCATGAAGTTATGTGTAGAAGCAGACCAAATACCAGTTGATAAAGGAAGATACTAAAGGCTTGTACAAAGGCTAATGTACTTGGCTCACAGAAGACCTAACCTCGCTTATGCTTTGAGTATTGTTAGTCAATTTATGCATAATCCTAGAGAATAGCATATAAGGACAGTTATGAGAATTTTGAGGTATTTAAAATCTACTCTAGATAAAGGAATTTTGTTTACAAAAAATATAGATTGGCAAAGTATAAATGTAAATGCAAAAGCTAACTGGGATGTATCATTAGAAGATAGACAATCAACTTCTAGCTACTTCACATTTGTGGGTGATAATCTGGTTACATAGAGAAGTAAAAAATAAAACATGTTCACTTGTTGAAGTGCGGAAGCTAAACTCAGAGGTATAGCACTTGGTATCTTTGACGCTTTGTAGCTCAAACTACTTTTACAGGATTTGGGCCATCGACTAAAACAACTAATTAATCCATATTATAACAACAAAAGCTATTTGTGATATAGCTCACAATCATGTTCAACATGATGAAACAAAACTTCTTAAGGTTGACAGATTCTTCATTAAAAAGTAGTTAGATGAAAAAATTGTGGATTTGCCTAAGATTCTATCTCAGAATCAATTGATTGACATTCTTACTAATAAAGTAGTTTTAAATCTGTGTTCCCAAAATTTCTTGGCAAGTTGAGCATGCATGATATCTATGTATCAACTTGAGGGAGACTGTTGAGGTTTTTCTCCTTAATTATTGAAATTCTACATCTATAAATACATTCTTAGACTCCTCATTATAGTTGTAGGATTAATTGTTGGTATTTCTTCCCTTATTGTACATTATAACTAATGCGTTTCCAAAAAAGTAACGATAGATATCTTTCAAGTACTACTTATGTAGCAAGTATTTCACATTCTTATTTTAAAAGATGCGCAAATCTTCTATTCTTAACTAAGGAACAAAATGGTTAAGCTTTATCTGGTTGGAATTATTAGTTATCAGGCGACAAGATATGCAATAATATAAAAATTTGCGAAATAAACAAAACTCTGCTGTCTAGCAAGGCCCCCGAAATCAAATTCCAAGGAGAAAACGTAAAGTGTGTTGGCTGAATGCGTTCCTCAATTTAAGATTTTTACTAAATATTTAAATGAGGATAACAGTATACATATGAGGGGATATATAAATAAGAACTATTAGCAAATTAATCCAACTGCTTCAATGTGCATAGCAAAAGCATTTATAACTACTTGCTTTCTTTTTAGCCTTGCAAATACGTGTAAACCTGAAACAACTCAAAGGGTGTGATGACAAAGCCATCGTTGAAAAATACTTCATTTGAAGTCGGATCATGATTCCCTATCTTGAAGTTGTGACGATGCACGGTCCCTTTTGTTGCCACTACCATATTAAAACGAGAGCAACTAAGATACTATAAAGATGAATTTAGATCAGTAATAAAGCATTAAATAGGAACAAATAAAATTAATGAAGAGGGAATTTGGTATTCCCACATTATGCACTTCAAACTGAAGGCTTTAGGGAGATGTTGATTTCAGTTTATTAAGTTTTCCCTGGAAAATAAAGGTGAATATTGAACCCTTAGTCTATGTAAATTGGATGAAACTAATGACTAAGAAATGACAATCAACTAGTGTAGACAAACATTTCCTATTGGTTTAGAAATTTGTATCCCTGAAACTTCAAAGGTAAACACATGCAATTTAATTAGGTGATGAACTTTCTCATTAGTCAGTTCTTTTATACAATTATGGTCTTAATTACCAAGAGAATTTGCCTCCACAGTATAAGGCCAGCTAGTTAATGTCACTAGCTGGAGGTTGGTTTTGCTTCCAAACAATGAACTATGATGATTTGGTTTGTTATGGGAACGGCATGGAGAAATCCTTAGCGTGTTGAAAACTCGATAATGGCCTCTCTCAACTTTTTCTTTTCCATGGTTCGCAGGAAGCAGAAGCGAAACAATATATATATATATATGTAGCATGTTTTATTCATCATTGCAAGATAGACAATAACAGGGACGAATATACTTTGGTTCCATGGAATTTGCTTGTTTTATGGCATTTCTCCTATTGGTTGGGGTACTTGCAGGTGTGATGGGTGACAATAGCTTTGATCTGAATTATTATATTACCTGGGGAAATGGGAACGTTTTGTCACTTCAAGCAGGGACAGAAGTTCAGCTATCCCTCGACAAATCATCTGGTCATTTCCTTCTTCTCTTCTCAGGATGAGCTTACACACGATTTTCCCTCAGCTCATTTCTTTACGTCGATTTTGTCTGTATAATTTTTACCTCCTAACTATTTAACATAACAGCCTCTTTTGATGGGAATCGTCCATTACTTTTGTGCCATTTATCTTCCATGCTACCTTACGTGTTTCAATCTAATTTAACTACTTGGAAAAGAGAAAGCTAATGATACTATATATATGTCCTCATATTTAGAAGCTAGTTTAATTAATTTTGCTCACTTATCTTTAACATCAGAATGAAACAAACACGTAACATGTGAGTTAATTTTGAGATTTCATTACTAGTTCGTACAATTAAATTTTAAAACTGCGTTTTAGTTAATAATACCAATTTTTGCTAATTTACTAAGAACAAAATGTATCGCAATACATTCGATTTATTAGATTTTCAAAGATGCCGAGTACGCATGCTATAGACAAACACAAAACAAAAGTTTCCATCATGTAACTAATATTTAAGTTGCTACACAGTGTACAACAATAGCATCATGTTTTACACAGAGTGAACACCTTGCTCGTGAAACCTTCGGCGCAGTTTATAATATTTAAAATTGTAAATTTTTTCTTAGATAAATATATTTAATAAAACAAAGTAGAAATTATTTTACGGAACAAAGTACCTCTTGCGAAAACCTTCAAGGGATTGAAATATGCAGGAGCTTGTTATATACAACAGCCAATGAAATAACTCCCAGGCGATACAGGGTATAGTAGATATAATTATTTTATAGGTGCCCAAAGTTAATTCAATAATTTGTTTAAAGCTTAATTAGATCTCATCATAATAGTTTTTTTTTACAGGGTATACTAGAAATAATTATTTTATAGGTCCCAAAATTAAATCAATAATTTGTTTAATGCTTAATTAGATCTCATTATAATAGTTTTTTAACAAAAAACAAACTTCTTATTGTCATTCATATTTTTCTCACGCTTTTTTGAATGTAGGATCTGGATTTGGATCCAAGCTAAACTACGGTTCTGGATTCTTTCATTTGAAGATAAAACTACCAGATCATGATTCCGCAGGGGTTGTCACCGCTTTCTATGTGAGTAGGCATCATATATGCATGCATCTATTAGACTATTATAAATTTCGACAAGCTTTCCTTCTTTCATATTATTTTCACCATATCCTAAAGACTACCCAACCTTCAGGCTTCGAGTCCGCACATAAACGATGCAAAAGATCTGCGGATCGAGGATGCTCTAATCTGTCTTGTTCTTTTATTTTTTTCCATATCATTAGCTAAGTTCACATGGCGGCAATCATGACGAGCTGGATTTCGAGTTCTTGGGCAATAAAGAAGGAAAGCCGATCACATTACAAACAAATGTGTTTGCGAATGGTGAGGGGAACAGAGAACAAAGAATTTACCTTTGGTTCGACCCAACAGCAGATTTCCATAATTACAGTATTCTGTGGAACGAACATCTTATTTTGTAAGAACGATCTCCCTATCTCGCTCTTTTCCCGCAATCAATCTCTATATTCTACACTCTTAACATTATAAAGTTTCGGTTGTTATTGGGTTACGATCAGATTCTTTGTGGACGATATTCCCATAAGAGTGTTCAACAACAACACGAACGTCGGAGTAGGATACGTCTCACAGCCGATGCAGGTACTAGTTAGCTTGTGGGATGGTTCAAGTTGGGCAACAGATGGAGGGAAAACCAAGATTGATTGGAAATATGCACCATTTCAAGCTCAGTTCCAAGGATATGGCATTGATAGTGGCTGTTCTGTTCAAAGCTCCAACATCCAACCATGTTACTCTTCGAACTACTGGTGGAATAAAGTTTCAGAGCTCAACTTCAAGCAACGATCTGCATACAAGAATGTTCGAAATAACTATCTTACTTATGACTATTGTTTGGATAGGGCTAGGTTTCACACGCCTCCCATAGAGTGCCGAAGCAATAGCTTTTGAGCGGGTGTTTGTTTGGGGTATGAAAAAAGGGGAATGAGTATGTAATGAAAGATTAAATTTGATAAGAGGATATGATTATAGGGTTATTACTTTGATTACCCACTTTTGAGTAATACTTCATTCCTCTCGTAATCTAGGGGAATGGATATCATTGTTGTAGAAAAATGGGTTAATTAATTAAATTATAATTAATTAAATAAAATATTATTAATAATTAATTAAATATAATTAATTCATTAATTAAAATATTGTAATTAATT
>JAOSBN010000004.1:20147728-20161692 GCA_027563595.1 Erythroxylum suave | reverse complement strand
TCAACCACAGACGATAATTCACAGACGATATGTGGTCAACTTAAGACGATAGAAAAGTCAACCACAGACGATAATTTTTACTCCACCATCTATAACTCTCATACTAAATATTCTCAGAAAACTTCTTCAACACAATTTTCTTCACTAAGTCCCACACTTAGATTTTTTTTCTAATTTTCCTACTCCATTTCATTCTAATCATTTGCTATAATCACAATTCTCAATTTATCCCATTACTATTTTACTAATACCCGAAATGTCAATGAGTGCATGTACAATTATTTTCATGTTTGCAAGGACTCAAATTCACATGCATGTATACTGACATTCCTATGAGCTTGAAATTGCAAATTTTCTAACTCTCACATTGCTATTATTGGAATTTGATTTCTAACCTTTAATATGGGGATGAGATGTTACAGGAAAAATTGAACAAACCTTATCAAGGGGAAGAAGAAGAATTTAGTTTGCTGTATATGAAAGAGAAAAAGGTGCAAAAAAGAGAGAAAGAGAATGCCCACTCACACATCACCAAAGGCAAAACACAAACTGAGCGACAATTAAAGACAAAAGTGGCGAAGGGGATAGATATGGGTCATTTTGTGTTTGAACAACTCAAAATGCAGAAAGCTTAAAACTCATATGCAAATAATTCAAGAACAGCCTGAGAGATTTCATTTTTGCACAAAATCAATCAATTCCATTGACTTTTCCGACTCTACAGCCTTGACCAAGTGGGCTGTCCGAAAATGCTCCTAGATAAAGAGTGTGAAGTTAAGCACTAGACATTGGACAATTTCTACTTCTTCTTAGGTGGGTAGATAGGAGTCTAGATGTGAAAGTGTGCAGAAGAAGCTCAGTTTGTAATAATTTATTATTTGTTGGCTTAGAACCGGAAGGAACAAGGCAATAAGCTCAATTTATTGTGTGATACATAAGAGTAATACTTTGGAAAGTAGGAGTGTCAAACTTTCTAAGACTATAGTAAGATGATTGATCAAAGAAATAAGGAAACAAGATAAGCTCATCTCCTCACGTTCAAGATAATGGTAATTATGATAGTTACTATACATGTCAATGGGTTGGACCAGGAGCGGCCTGGGCTTGACCTGGTTAAGGGCTGGTCAGCCTGGGGCCTGATAGGCCAGAGCTAAAGAGTCTGATTATATATTTTTTAAAATATTCAAAAATGACATCGTTTTTTACAAAACAACATTGTTTTTAACATTTTGGCAGGATCATGGGCCCGATCAAGTTGACCTGTGTCTACTTAACTTTGCCTATGGACCGAAAAATCGGCCAAAATTAGGCCGAGTTGGGTCAAAATTGACATCCCCAATGGTTACTCTCTGTGTCAATGGGGTAAGATCAAGTTGTCAATGTGTTGGCTTTAATTATTTGGTCAGAAATGAGTTGTTTGGTTTTATTTTAATGAACCTTGCACTTTTTTTGTCTTTGTTAATATTTTGCAATGAAAATGTTCAAAATTTTTAATATTTTAAAAACTAAACCCAAATATTTAAAATATTCAATAGGATTATCCTATTATAAAATCGGTTAAATATTAAATATAATCAAATAATTTAAAATATAATTAAAAGACATTATTTTTATTCATCAAATTAAATAAAAAAGAATATTAAAAATTGATTAATTTACAAAAATCAACTAGTTAATTAATAAATTAATTAGTCTTTAACAATAAGGATTATTATTTATTAAAATAAATTGAATCCAACCAAAAAGTTAATTTATTTCTTATTTATTATATAGTAGTTTAATAGCAGTTTAATACTGATTAAACTTTTAAATCTTAATTTTTTCATTTGACTGATTCGATATCTATCCAATTTTTAAAACATTTGTTATGTGTATCAAAATTAAAGTACACATATATCACAAATAGTTTTTTTTTCTTAGTTATATCCATCAAAATCTAAACTGAATGTAAGAATATATTTTCTTTTGTTATGTTTAAAATTATTTAATGATTTAAAATTACTTAATAATTTATTTATAATTAATTTTTTAAATCTACAGGATGAGAATACACCTAATTTATTTTAAGAAAATTTAACAATAGAGTTCTACTACTAACCTTTAATAAGGTCTTTTGGTTTCAATTAAATGTATATTCTCATCTTTAATTCAAGATTGATTTAATAAAAATAAATAAAATTTTATTATTTTTAATTTTATTATTATGATTTTTAGAAATATGATTAATGTAAAACTATAACTTATACATTACAGTATATTAAATAACTATTTTGTAATATTTAAAAAATTTCAAAATTATATTATAAATTAAAAAAATCCAAAATAATATTTGATTTTAATCAACATCAATACATTACCATACTATAACTAAATCCGATAGTCGGTACGGCATTTATATTACTGCTACAAACTGCCCTACGGAAGGTCTGAATCCCTCGTGAACAAAACTCAGTGTAAAACAGTCGCACTCTTGTTGCTTAGTCTTCACTGAGAGCTCTATGTTGGTATTTGTTCTCTAATGGCGGATTATCTCCGCTCCGCCACCAACTTGTAGGGAAACGCACATCGAATTGCTCTCTATTAGCCCAGTCCATGGCGGCGACGCTTTCACGGAGATGGGTTTTATCACTTTTTCTAATACTTTCAACGGAAATTGTATTTGGATCGAAAGCCGTAGTAGAAGAACAACGAAGAGAAGAAGAGTTCTATGAAGAACTGTTGCTCAGACCCTTGCCAGATCGGAAGGTGTTGGCCCATTTCCACTTTGAAAGCAGAGCGCCGCCTTCCGATTCCAATGGCCGCCACCATCATCTCTTTCCTAAAGCCATTTCGCAGCTGGTAATTTATATCTTCGATTTTGATTTAGTGATTGTAATATCTCTGTTAAGTTAAAAGTATATAAAGTGATATATACAATTTGGTGATTGTACATAAAAATTGTAACTTGAACAGGTGCAGAAGTTTCATGTTAAGGAAATGGAATTATCTTTCACACAAGGTCGATGGAACTATGAAAGGTGGGGTGGTTTTGATCCTGTTTCAAGTAGAAATGCTAAGCCTCCTGGGATTGAGTTGTGGGCTGTTTTTGATGCCCCTCAAGGAGAAATTGATGCTTGTTGGAAGAATTTGACACACGCTCTTTCAGGTATCTTTTGTGCTTCAATCAATTTTCTCGAGTCTTCTACCATGTATTCAGCTCCTGAGTGGAGCTTTCGGCCAGCTTTGGGTAATCTGAGGTATGGTTTTTTGCCTCGTGAGGCTGTTTGCACTGAGAATCTAACTCCATGGTTGAAGCTTCTTCCTTGTCGAGACAAGGCAGGGCTTTCTGTGTTACTGGACAGACCCTCAATTTATAGAGGCTTCTATCATTCTCAGCGGTTGCATTTGACTTCCAATGGACACGCTGAGGGAGGAATGTATTCAGGAATATTTCTCGAGCAAACGCTCACTATTGCTCTTCAGCCTAATAGCTGGGGAACTAGTTTAAGTTACTCTAGTGAGAGAAATCTTCAACCAAGTTGGTCTTTGAGTTCTATATTTGGGAGGAAAGTTACTGGAAGATGTGTTGTTGCCAAATCTAGTAATGTCTATCTTCAATTTGAGAGAGATTTGGTTGCTCAATTGAAGAATTTGGAGAATCATGGCATGGATAATAAAGCTTTTGGGAATTATTTGAGTAAAACTGATTATGAGTTGTCAATTAATCCAGATGTGGTATATCAAGAAGAGGCTAAGGGCCAAAGAAAAAGCCCATCTGTCCTCTTTGAATTCTCAATTGAGAAATGCAGTGATTCACAGCCATTTGATTTAGGTCTCAAGTGGAAACTCCCAGTAGTTTGGTCATGTCAACAAGCACCATTACATGGTAGTAGGTTCTTGATGGGAAGTGGGAATGAAAGAGGTGCAATTGCTATCTTGTTGAGATCCACTGCATCAAATGAGGATCTTGGTACTAATGATGGTGATGAGTGCAAGCTGCAAGTTGATATTTTCCAAGTTGTGCCCTGGTATATTAAGGTTTACTATCATACTCTTCAGTTATTTGTGGATGAAAAGCCCAAGGCAAGGGGAGATTTTTTGGAGAAGATTCATATTGTGCCTTCCAAAGACAAGATATCACCTGGGGTGATGGAGATGGTTCTAAAGTTTCCTTGTAGCATAAAATCTGCAGCCATCCAATTAGAGTTTGATAAGGTATGCTTAGTATCTCTCCTTTTTTTAGTTTTTACATGGTAACAAAAAAACTAATTGATAATCTTTCATAAGTTACTATTGGAAATAACAAAAAAGTGTGTATTCTGTTTAACATGTGTGAAGCACATCCAACTAATAACAACACCCAGTGACAGTCCTGATAATATGCAGGATCTATGGAGATTTTGTGGTATGCAACTTTACCCGTCTTGATAGAGAGGTTGTTTTTGATAGATCAACATGAATAATATATGTATATTAAAAATAAAAATAAAAATAGACATAAATAATGTTAATAATACTATAGATAAATACGTATAAATAAAAATATAAAAATATGTGGTAAAATATATAATAGAATAAATATAGAGCAAGGTAAAGAGTAACAATAAAAGGTGAAAACATTGTCAATTGGGTTCAAGTAGCTTTCATAGCCAACAAAAAACAAAGCTCACTTAGTCATAATTTGAAGAATACTTGGATGTTGTAAGTCAATATCTTTTCTTTTTTCTTCTTTAACATACTCTTGTAACCTCAGTTTGTGCTGAACTGTGGATCGATAATGCGACTCATTGTAATGTTATGTTTTAGCTTCTGCTATTGTTAATTCAATTTCTTTCATTTTCCCAAAAAAACAATAAAAGGTGAAGCATATCCAACCATAGCTTGTTAATATTTCCTTGAATTATAACAAACAAGTATGATACAAAAGAAATTAAAGTCTATAAAAGAAATAAAAGAGGAAAGATTAGTCAACCATAAGCTTTAATTTGGTGAGATGAGGATTGAGAACATATCAAAGATATGGACTAAGGTTTTGGTTATGTTAAGATTCTTTATTACATAGAAAGTAGTAGTAAGTTAAATATGCTATTTTATTTTAAATATTTTATTTTAATTATTCAGGACTTGTAGAATTATTAAAATAGAATTTAAATTTGTTAGGAATTTTTGCCTACTAGAATAAGGGTTCTAAGAACTATATATATCGCGCGCGCGCATATTCAAGTCCTCATCAAGAATAAGCAATCTGAAGTTTTTCTACAAACTTGAACTTTTAATTAAAGGATGTGATGCTTTCTTCTAAGAGTGATTTTTAAATCCTAGAAATGATTCTTACTTTTCTTCTCTTGATTATTTATATATCTTACCAAATTCTAGCAAACCTAACCTAAATTTCAGTCATCTTAATCTTAAATTTTGTTTATCATAAAATCTGAAATTCTAAGCCTAAATTTCCAACATCTAATCCCTAAAAATCTAACTATACCAACTCTGAAATTTCAACATTCCTAGTTGAAATTCAGACCTAAAACTTCATATTCCAGCAACCTTATAATAACCTTACTTCATAATTTTGTGACTTTAGCTACTAGTTAATATTTCTTCTATTTGTCAATTTGGTATTAGAGATATGGTTCACGATGATGACATGTAGCGGAAGGGCATATAGAGGAATATTCAGTGACTAAAACCGAGATGATACTTTTAAGAGCTATAGAAAGATTGGACCTTAATGACCTTTGATCACAAGGTGCTCTAAGAACTAGTCCAGAAAATAATATTAGACAACAAACTACACTTGATGGTGGGGGTGGAGAACGTAAAATCTAAGACGAAGAGACTGACACTAATCAACAACAAATATAATCAATGCCCATTGAAAGATCCAAGACAAAGAAACCAACTAGCAACGCATGGAGAGCGCATGAGGTGACGATAGAGTTGAAACACACAACATTACTAAGAAAGTTTGTGTTGAAGCCCCTAATGTTTTCAACTCCTACTAAAAGATCCAAGATAAAGAAACCAACTAGCAACACATAGAGAGCGCATGTGAGCCTGAGTTGAAACACACAACATTATTAAGAAAGTTCGTGTTGAAGCCCTTAATGTTTTAGGAAAGATGGATCCACACCTATTTATAGACTAGATAGTAGTAATGGAAGATTTCTTTGACTGATTCAACGTGTCGAAGATTAAAAAGTTCGTTTTACAAAGATGATGTTGGACTTGCCAAATCTGGTGGATATTGGTAGAGGATATACTTGGAAAAAAAGGCAACCCACTAATTGTTGATTGGGCAGAGATGAAGTTATCAGAAAAATGCTTACCATTTCATTATTAGGAAGATCTCTAAGATTAACTCTCAACTCTTGACAAGCGGTATGTCTATAATTGAAATACTCGAAAATAGTTGATGGACTTTTTATCCAATGTGAAGGGTCACTAGAAAAAGGACTTAAGAGCAGAAATTTGCAAGGAGCTTGTTAGTTCAAAACTTTATGATATCATTGGTGTTGTTGATGAAGATTGTGATGTAGTGGCTAGTGACGAAGTAGACTTGAATGAAGATGCACAATTAGTACAACATAGGAATAAAGGAGAAGTTCGAGTTCAGTTGCAAAGTCAAAATTCAACAATGACGGCAAGTTAGTGCATTTTGACTACAAGAAGCAACAATACGTATGTTCTTGGTGCCTATGTTGCAAAGAAGTGATGTGGTTTGCTTATGAAATCATTTGCAAATATATTGGTCAAGACTTATGATGTTGTCCACACAGCTAAACTATTCTTAAGATGAGCAATCCCCTACTATAGCTATAAGAATTCTAGACACTTTTAAGCTTAAAGAAGAGATAGAGGATATTTTTGATGAACAAAGTATAGCCACAAGAGATGGAGGATACTAACAATTTCTTGTCAAGTGGAAAAGAAAGCTGATTTCTGACAGTAGTTGAATTTTAGAATTTGAATTTCAGAGGTCGAATCCAGACTTGTATGATCAGTATTTATCACATTCTACATCAAGGATGACTTCATATAAGCCGAGGAGAATTGATGCAAAGAGCTAAAAGTCTATAAAAGAAATAAAAGAGAAAAAATTAGCTAACCATTAAGTATAATTTGTTGGGATGAGGATTGAGAATTGAGCTGACATCAAAGATAAAGGCTGAAATTTAGATTATGTTAGGATTTTATTAGATAGGAAGTGGTAGTAAGTTAAATATATTATTTCATTTCAGGTATGTTATTCTGGTTATTTAGGACTTTTAGTTTTATTAGAATAGGATTTAAATTTTTTAGAAATCTTCCTAATGGAATAAGGATTCTGAGAACTATATCTATATGTGTGTAGTCAACTCTTCATCAAGAATAAGCAATTTGAATTTTTTCTACAAACTTGAGCCTTCAATTAAATGGTATGATGCTTTTTTTTAAGAATGATTCTTAGTTTCCTACTCTCTGTTGTTTGTGTTCCTCACTCAATTCTAACAAACCTAACCTACATTCTAGTCATCTTAATCCTAAATTCTGTTTATAATAAACCCTGAAATTGTAAACCTAAATTTTCAGCAATCAAATCCTAAAATTTCAACCATACCAAATCTGAAATTTCAAAATTCCTAGCCAAAATCCAGACCTAGAACTTGATATTTCAGCAACCTAATATCAGCCATCTTTTTTAATTTTGTGATTTTAGTTACTAGTTAGTATTTCTTCTATCCGTCCTACTTCAAGGTATTTTTGGAATCAAGAACTACTGTCTGAAGCATCTTACTTTTCAAATTGAGGTATATTCAAAACTCCTTTTGCATTTAAGATATTTTGTTGGCCATGGTACCTCATTTAGTTAATCAAATGACTGTAATAATACAGTATATTAGCACTTCTCAGGAGAAAAGTCCAGCACTACTCCTCCATAAAACCAACTCATCCATTTACTTGTCAGCAGGGCTTCCTTCACATTGATGAATATCCTCCGGATGCTAATCAGGGATTTGATATTCCATCAGCAGTGATAAGCTTTCCTGACTTCCAAACTAGCATACCATTCCCTAATCATGACAACAAAAATAGTTCAAACTTGCTGTCGATATTTCAGGTACTATATGTCCCAATCGGCTTTTTAACAATGTGGTTTGTTTTGATTTCCTCATTTGAACATAACCAATATGGATACATGATGCAGGAAAAGAGTCCTGTTCTCTCTTACACAGAAGTATTACTTGTACCTTTGACGACTCCAGATTTCAGCATGCCTTACAATGTCATCACTATCACATGTACGGTATTTGCACTGTATTTTGGATCATTGCTCAATGTACTTAGAAGGCGTGTTGGTGAGGAGGAGAGATTTCTTAAAAGCAAAGGTAATTTCATGCCTCATAGTATGTCGTATTAGTTCAAGGCAAATATAATCACCCTGATGCAATCCGATCATGAGTTGTTACATCTAGGATTTTGATAGTCATGGTCCAACTCAATTCTTCAATTGGTAGACTGAATGCTGATGCAAAAGGTGGTGATTAGCATCCTGTCGTCAAGCTTACATTCTCTTTTTATTAAGAGTACTTGTTTTGAGCAACAAGTTCTAGAAACCACTGTACATAAGTCCTTGTATATTCTCTGTGTTACTTTGGATTGCTCAACACGTACTTATGTATCTTTGTTTGTCTGTATGTTTACAGCTATTTCAGAAAGTGGCCAGCTTCATCGGCTTTTATCCAAACTGTCTGCCAAGCTTAGGGGAAAAGCATGGGAACCTTCTCAACCATCACTTAGTTCAACGTCGTCGATGATTAGTTCAAAACTAGTAATGAAAGTTATATTAGTAGCTGCATTTGCTGTTGCTTGGAAATATTATTTGGACTAGCACAGTTAATCGGTTAGTTAGGGGCCTTAACAACTGCACAGCAATCAAAATGGAACCATACTTGATCCAGAGATCAGTAATCAGATATGTGTACCACAGCATGAAACCGAACTACGTTAGTTGTAACTCAATTTTGTATCATCTCAAATATTCATTCACATGGTACTGATGTTCAGTTTTAAAACCTCCAATTCTCCATCAGCTGAGAGCGATCTAGGAGTAAATCATTTGCGCATTTGTTGTCGCCAGGCTCTGTTGCTGCTTGCCTTCCTATTTTACAGAAGTTTTAAAATTGTTCATTGTACTTTCTCAATTCCCGTTTTATTTATTACACAATTCCGATTTGAGGGCAACAAACAGGCAAAGGTCATATAAAATTACAAATCCTCCTGACCTTAGAGCGAAAAGGTAACTCAATGAACATCTTCTTTGAGTGAAGAAATTTAACAATTCAATTTATAGCCCGACCACTTAAATATAATATAAAAATTCATTTCTTAATTACATAATGCACTAAAAACTCAATATAGTGAAATTCTTTCAAAAACTTTTTCAAGACTCCTTTAATATCAAAGATTAATTCAAACAACTCAATTATCAAATTGTCATCAAAAACACAAAATCACAAATAAAATAGCTAGTTTCTGAAAAGAAGAAAGGTATCTGAAAAAAGAAATTGAGCCTTTACGAAAAGAATGCGGACCTTTGAAAAGATAATTTGTGTTTAGAAATTTGTTAAGTTCCCCCTCTCTCCTCTTATTCTCCATTTGAGAAAAAGAAAAACAAAGGTTTATACATTTTTAGGATTGATTTTAAGGCTTGAGCCCAAGCATCAGACACATTCACACTAATGATACGCCCCTAATTTATTTTGAAATTCATCACCTAGGATTGTAACTTGTTCAAACCAAAGTTCAAGTGAGTTTTTTTTAATGCATTATTTTAAGAAAATATTGTTTCAATTAATAGTAAATTCAAATAGAATAATGCACACTTTCCCACATAGGATGTGCTTAGGCTTGAAATAAACCTGATGAAACTTTCATTGGGATTGAGCCCAAATAATTTGAGCCCAACTTATGTTTTGCAAAAGTATTGTAATATAACGTGCAAGCTAAAGTAAAATAATATTGGCTGGATCATAAAACAAGAAAATGCTAGACCAGAAGATCAACTTTGGGTAGTCTAACTATAAATATTTGAAGATAGATAACCAATACTTAAGATAACTTGAAGACTTGAGTCTTTGCTTCCCATCTAAAAGGCCTAGCCTTCACTACACGAGAAGTGTTGCAAATTAAGAAACAAATAGCTAGAACGAATGATATGTTATTTTCCTATTATGTATATTTTTTGTATAGTTTTCCTTAATTTAGAAATAGAGATATAGCTATATAATTAGGGGCAGAAATGGATGGGTCGATAGCCTGACTTGACTGACCTGACTTAATTTTTAAATAAAAATAGAAAATTGAGATTTTGTTTTTGTTATAGGTGTCAGGTCTTGGGTTGGGCAGAGCCTGGTAGCCCTGGCCTGAGACCTATTTTTTTTTTAAATGCATTCGAAGCTAGGTCAACTTGAGTCTGTCTTATTGACCATGATTCGGGTCTGAACTGGGCCCAAATGCCATCTCTATCAACACAATGGAACAACAGAATATAAGAATTGCCACCTCGTTGAAGTGGGCCGAGCCTTATATTTCACTATACGTATTCCCGGACCTTTTGGGTTGAAGTTTTTGTGAGTTCTATTTTTCTTATTAATCAATGTCCATTAGGATTCTTAATTTTTAAACTCCTTCAAGGATGGTATTTAGATTTCATTCCATTCCCTCTAGTCTTAATATTTAGCCTAAGGTTTTTGGTTGTGTATCTTAAATTCATATTCACTCTCTTTGTAGGATAAACTTAAACCTTATAATTTCAATGTGTTTTTCTCACTACTCTAGTTCATAAAAAGGATTCAAATTCTTTCATCCTCCTATAAGTACCTATTATGTCTCGATGGATTTTGTGAAAATGAGTTGTCTTTTTTAGGAGATGTATCCATGGTCCTCTCCATGTTAGGTTAATAGTCAAGAAGAGGACCAATTATGGTTGGGAGAAATGAAGGTATGGATCTCTAGCTTAGAGAATATTAGGGAAAAGGGGAAAATCATTAGTTTTAGAAAATCCTTCTATTAAGGAAAATAAAATTGAATTTGATGGTGAGAGACATGAGAGCCAACCTATCTATTTTAGAAAGCCTATTCTAGGTGAAAGGAAGATATCATGGTTACACCTTTTAAGTCGAATACCTCTCTTGAAGATATTACCATGTCATTAAATGAATCTTTCAAAATTGATACTGAGGTATATGACTATTCTCCTAAATCTCCTAAAATTTCTTGTCCCAATCTTAATACTGATCATAATAGGAGAGATCCTATTCATGAGAGGAAAGCACTTGATATATTTGGTTTTCTAAAATCCTCCAATGTTTTTTTTTATCCAATCTCAAACTTTATATCCTATAATTATTTGTCTAAAGGTAACTTGATGTTTTCTTTTCAGTTGTCTTATATATCTATATGTAGTCATTTTTAGGAAGCCCTTCAAGATCTTAAGTGGAAAGATGCAATGGTAGATGAAATTTTTGCTCATTAAAAAAATTCTACTTAGGAAATGGTGGAGTTACTAATGGGAACGAAGACCATGAGGTGTAAATAGGTTCACTTTCAAATATAAGTTAGATATAACGATTGGAAGATACAAGGCTAGACCGATCACAAAAGGACATATGTAAACATATGGTATTAATTATCAGGAGACTTTTATCCCAATTTCCAAGATGAATATTGTTCGAGTCATATTGTCAGTTGCAGTTAATTTAGACCAGCCTCTATGCTAGTTTAATGTGAAGAATGCTTTTCTTCATGATGATTTACTAGAGGTAGTGTTTATAGATCCACCTACTGGGTTTACATTGGAAGAAGGAAAAATATGTAAAATAACGAAAGGGCATTGTATGATTTACGTCAACTATTTTCCGTTTACATTGGAAGAAGGAAAAATATGTAAACTAAAGAAAGGGCATTGTCTGATTTAAGTCAATCAACACGGGTATGGTTTTGGCGATTAACTCATACAGTGAAAGAGTATGGATCCAAGCAAGCTTTGGTAGTTCAAAGTTCATCCCTTGTTCTATAAACATGAATATAATGATATTACCTTGCTTATTGTCTATTTTGATGATATGATTATTACCTTTCATAACATAGAAGAAATTGAGAAACTGCAAAGTTATTTGGCCTATGAATTTGAGATAAAGGATTTGTAGCTTCTTAAATACTTCCTAGGCATTGAAGTTTCTTATTCTAAACAAGGATTTTTTTTTCCTCTCCAAAAGGAAGCATGCTTTGTATCTCCTAGATAAAATTGGTAACTCTGCATGTGAACCTATAAATATGCCTATTATGGTGAATCATGATTTATCTGTTTCTACTAATCAAGTTCCATCAAACAAGGGTAGATATCAAACGATAATTAATAATTAATTTAATTGACTCACACTAGTCTATATGTAGCATATGGAATCAGTTTTATGAGTCAATTTATTTATAATTTAAGAAATTAGCATGTAAGTGCTATTAATCAAACTATGGGAAATTTAGCTCCAGGTAAAGGTATTTTATTCTCCAAACATGAAATTCTTAATATGGGATATGCATATTTCGATTCTTTTAGTAGTAAACTTGATCGAAAATCCACTTTTAGATATTTGTCATTTTTTGGAGGACACTTAGTGACTTAAAGAAGTATAAAAAAACATAATGTGGTATCATTATTTGGTGTAGAAGCTAAATATCATGCTATGCATCATGTATTCATAGTCTTGGCTAAAATTTTTTTAACCGAACTTAGTTTTGGTCTAAAAAATTCTATGGTGTTGTTTTGTGATAAAAAGGTACCCATTGAGATTGAAAATAATCCAATACTTGTTAATCAAATTAAGCATATTAAACTAGACATGAATTATATTAAAGATAATTTTAATTGGAGCAATACAAATTATTTACTCCAAAATTTCATATCAGTTAGCTAATATTATGACTCATATTGTCAATAGTGGGTCATTCTATATAGTGTTACACAATGCTCTTGATTATGGAAAATTTCTAGAAGCCAATAACACCCAAACTTTAAATGATTTATATCAGTAGCATGGGCAAATTAAGGACAAATTAGAAATTATTATTATTTGAACAAGGTAAGAAAAAAATCATATCAACATGATTTTTTAAGCAAATTCAAGGAATAAAATGATATAATATTGAAGAAAAATAAAAAATGATCATGCATAAAAAACTAAAAGAATTATTCCTAATATAAAAGATATGAGATAACACAAAGTTAAAATAAGAGGCACAAATAAAAAAAATGTTGTAGAAAAATTACACCTTTGACAAAGATAGGACTAAATATTGTCACTTTACTTTATTAATGAAAGATCGAGAAAAGAACTTAAGTGATGCGTTGGGTCCCTACAAAAGGAAAATAATGAAGAAAAATTAAGAGTCCTAACAAACAAAAGTTCATAGGTCATTTTATAAAATAAGAAAGGTGTTAAGCATCTTATTTTACCAATTTAAACAATTACCGACATCAAAAAATGTTTTGTAAAGTTTGGAAACTTAAGAAGAAATAAACTTCGGTTTGAGTTAAGAGAAAACAACATCACAAAGAAGTAGAGATGCAATACAGTTGAATACCTAAATATTAATAATTTTATCTAAGGCTATAAACTACTTAGAGTGTTATCTAGGGTATAAAATTAAATATCAAAGCAAATGGTTAAATATCTAAAAGTTTTTGGTCTTACTTACTATTTAAAAATAAAAGTGGAATACCTAGAAAGGGTTTAAGATTCTAAATAAAGAAAATACCTAGAATAGATCATAAGTGACGTAGTGCATCATAATTACCCACAATAACTAGACTTACAACTATAGCAGTGGTGAGTCTAGGTCGATCCCACAAAGAGTGTTCGGTTAGCTCTTATTATGAAAAGAATTGGTGTTTGGGATGCACAGACGAAATGTAAACTAAACGAAATGCACAGACGAAATGCATA
>JAOSBN010000004.1:20102526-20147628 GCA_027563595.1 Erythroxylum suave | reverse complement strand
CGGGATCAGTTCGCGTCTGCATTGTGTCCCTTTGTTTTCGCACTGAATTGTAATTTCTGCAAATTGTTGTATTTTGTGTATTTAGGTTTTGCAAAAGAGCTTGATCAAAATGTAATATGTTTTATTTTTTTTAGAATGGGCAAATCGACATTTTGTCTTGTAAGTGAAAATGTTTCTGAATAAAAATGGGCCCAAATATGCGATTATAAAAAAAAACTTATACTGACTTTTGATTGTTTTAGTACGCTAGCACACCACCCTTGCGAGGTACGGACTCGGATATCACCATCGATGTCGAGTTTGGGTCTTGCAGGAGTGGAGTGTTACATATCTTTCTCTGTAGGTATCAAAATTGGGTGAATTTAAATTCTTATTAAATTAGAAACTTATATCTAAAACTTTCATGAAGGAGTTGAATTTTATTTCTGTCACTAATGGTGTCAAAAGTTTGATTGAAGTTGTGTATCTAGAATCTGTCACTGTTTGTGAACAGTCTGTAGTCATTTGGGGATAATTTTCAAAATAATGAACCAAATTGCATAACATTTGTTTCAGTAGAAACTTAAGACATAAAGGAACAAATTTTCAGAAGAACGTTTGGCCTAAATCTTTCATTTTCATTGTCAAAATGACCGTGTAACATTGACCCGAAGGTTTGTTTTGGGAAGGGCTGGAAGAAGTTGGAAAAAAAATAAAGGTAGAACACGATGTTGTTTGACAGTTTTGAACATCCTTCATTATTTTGGTTATAACTTCTTCTCCAGACATCCAATTGATATGGGAATTGAACCAATGAACTCTTAAGACATTGAACCAATGAACTCTTAAGACATTAATATTCATCTCCACAAAAAATTAGGACTTTATGAAATGGATTGGTTGAATAATTTAAGTTGGAATTATGACTATACTGAAGTATGATAACTGGGATGGTTTTATTGAATATACTTCAGTATTCTGGTTATATCTTGATATGTAGTCTTCCAGATGGAGTGATTATTCTTTTGAATTAAACTAGATTCATAAAGCTACAAAGTTTATGAAGTGATGGAATTCTAATTCTGCCTCTAGGAATTTCAGAATCTGATTGGAAGTTGAGATAAGAATTCTGTTGAAGCTTAAGAACAGTTTGAAATCTTTTGGGCATAACTTTCGGTATACTAACCCAAATTGGATAAAATTGGTATCATTGGAAACCTAAGATAATGAGGGAAAACTTTATAGAAGGAAGTATTACCTAATTACCTTACCTACCTGATGATAATAATTGAACAAAGTGGAACCGAAAGTTGGTTGTGAAATAAATCTGGATTGAGAAATTGAGTATGATTTCGCATGATTAAGAATGTGATAAGATTAAGGATAAGAAACTTGGAATTTGTCATAAACATGCATCATACATATTCATTATACATGCATGTGCATAATTCAATTTATAATTGTGCACAATAATGATATGTGTTTGTATTAAATATTTTAAAGGAACCCATCGAGCAACCGATTCCAAATATTGTCAGGACGTCAAGGCAATAAGCAATAAGGGAGATTTTGTAAGTAATTTAGACAGTAAATTTTGTGAGTAACCTAAGATGGTCTCACCTTGATTTGTTTTGTTTATTATTGAATTGAATTCATTACTGATGAATGTGATATTAAAGTGCTACTTGCATGTGAAT
This sequence comes from Erythroxylum suave, assembly GCA_027563595.1. Classification (NCBI taxonomy): domain Eukaryota; kingdom Viridiplantae; phylum Streptophyta; class Magnoliopsida; order Malpighiales; family Erythroxylaceae; genus Erythroxylum; species Erythroxylum suave. Next base: position 20,145,952 of record JAOSBN010000004.1, on the reverse strand, counting down.
ATGACTAACTACTTGCTTTGGATGAAATGTCTGAAATGACTTTGTTTTGGCTTTAAATTGTTGAGTCCTAGTTGTGGGTAAATAGGCATGCCTAGAAGGGTCTGCAGCTGCTTCCATAACACTTTGGTGTCTTTTGTTATTGACACTTTGGTGTCTTCTGTTATTGACACTTCGGTGTCTTCTGATATTGACACTTAGGTGTCGAGACTTCGGTCTCTTCTGAGACACTTCAGTGTCGAGACTTCGGTCTCTTCTGTATAAGTCCCGTTACCTGCTTCTATAAATGGATTAACAGTTATCTAGTTTTGTAATTCTGATATATATATATGTTTGATTATGACATAAACATTATTGTTATGATTCTGAAGGGTTTATACCCTCTTGTGATATTCAGTTTTGTTAATTATAAAGTCTGTTCTGAAATACATTATGTCTGATTTATTGTTTAATGCATGTATATGCTGTTACATGATTCAATATGATAAGTTGTTAGTTTATCCATAGATTAGTTATTACTCACTAAGTTATATGCTTAGCACGGTGGATTTGCCCCGTGTAGGTTCTGAAAGAGGGACGTAGGAACTGGGACAAGACAACCGCAATGGCAAAAGGAGTCTAATTTTTGTTTTGTTCATATGTATTTTGAGATTATTTTTGGACTTGTATCTGATGTCTATAACTCATGAATTTTTATTTTGATGGGTTGTAATATCCTTAATTTCGATATGCGATGTATGTTTATTGAGATTCTGGTAATGTATGTATAAAGTGTTTTGTATGTTTCATAATGCTTCGTGTTCAGTGTGTTCTGTGTGTATGTGGCACTTGCAATATCCTCCCAGGGGATATATATGGGTGTTACACTCCTACTTACTTGTTTTAGCCACAAAGTCTTCAAATTCTTCAAGAATTTCCAAAACCCTAGCTTCTTCTTCTTCTTTTCTCCACTTCTCTCTTTCTCTCTTCTTTCACTCACAATTTTGCTTCTCTAAAATGCAAGACAAGTCTTCTTTCTCCCTTTTATACTCTTAATGGTTACACAATGTCCATTTTTCCCCTCCTTTAATGCTTTAAGGTTTTTAAGATTAAGTGATCTTCCCAAAATACCCCTTATACAAACTTACCACCTTAACTTTAATTCCTTTAACCTATATCATATTATCTTACTCACATTAACATGCTAATTAACTCCAAGATAAAAAAAATCTAGCAAGACCCCAAAATCTATTTCAAATCTGCTTAATAAAATAAATAAATAAATAAAATTTGGGGCCCAACACTTAGAGTATGTTTCCGATGCAAAGAGAAGAGACAAATGGTTGGGGAATGTCCCCAAGCTCCAAGGCAAGATGGGTCACAAATGTATGCCTTAAAGAGAACTAAAACAGTAGGAACCAGGCTAGCCACTGAGGTGGGAAGCTCTAGAGCAGAAAAGAAGGTTATTCCTTCAAGAAGGCCAAGGGGTCAAGTGCAGGTAAAGGAGTTGGCCATGATTAGAGATGAAGCTGCAGTTGCACCAGAAGTTGTTACAGGTATAGCTCGGTTATTTAATTCAAAAGTATATTTATTGATTGATTCTAGCTCCACACATTCTTTTGTTTCTACAAGCATGACATTCCATGGTGTTAATTTAGTGCCATTGGATAGTCTATTGGTTGTTAGTACTCCTGCAGGGAGGAATGTGATAATAAGTCAAGCATATTGAGATTGTGAACTCTTTATTAATAGTGCTAGACTTGTAGTGGACCTAATGCCTTTAGATTTAAAGGGCCTAAATGTTAAACTTAGAATGGATACCTTAGAGAAATATCATGCAAAGTTAGATTGTAGCCTCAAAGAGGTAGAATTTGATCTTGGCAACGATAAGAAGGTGACTTTTAAGGGAGATAAAAAAAACACCGTCACCAAGAATTATTTCAAATTTGCTAGCAAACAAGATGATTAGAAAAGGGTGTGAAACCTTCTTGGCAGACATTGTGGACACTGAGGTGAAGGAAGGAAAGTTAGAAGATTTTCCCATTGTGAGGGAATTTTCAGACGTGTTTCTAGAAGGTTTACCTGGTTTGCCACTAGCAAGGAAAATCAAATTCACCGTTGATCTGATTCCATGTACCGCACCCATTTCCAAACCACCATATAAAATGGCTCCAGCTGAGCTAAAGGAGCTTAAGCAACAATTGGGAGAACTATTAGAGAAGAGGTATGTAAGGCCAAGTTCGTCACCATAGGGAGCGTCGGTTCCATTTGTTTAAAAGAAGGATGGAACATAGTGCATGTACATTGACTACCGTAGGCTCAACAAAGTGACCATTAAGAACAAGTATCCTCTACCATGAATTGATGATCTATTCGAAAAACTGCAAGAAGCAAAAGTCTTCTCCAAAATTGATCTCAAGTCAGGTTATCAACTCAGAATCAGGGGAATCTAATGTACACAAGATAGCCTTTAGGACACGTTATGGGCGTTATGAGTTCCTAGTCATGCCATTTGGATTGACCAATGCTCTAGTTGCATTCATGGATCTCCTGAATAGGGTCTTCAAGGAATTTTTGGACCAATTTGTCATAGTATTTATAAATGACATTCATGTTTATTCCAAAAGTGAAGAGGAACGTAGGGAATATCTAAGGACAGTATTGTAGACATTAATGGAGAAGGAGCTTTATGACAAATTCAACAAGTGTAAATTTTGGCTTCATAAGGTGGTATTCCTTAGACACGTGATTTCGAAGGATGGGGTACATGTCGATCTGAGCAAAATTGAAGCTGTGGTGAAATGGCATGCACCAAAGATAGTGGCAGAAGTGAGAATCTTTTTGGGTCTAGTAGGATATTATAGGAGGTTTGTTAAAGGATTTTCTGTGATAGCTGCTTCAATGACCAAGTTATTAAGGAAAAATCAAAAGTTTATCCAAAGTGATGAATGTTAGGAGAGCTTTGACGAGCTTAAGCACAGATTGACAAGTGCTCTAATTTTTACCTTGCCCATGGGGTTATATAGGTTATAGTGATGCTTTGAGAAAGGGTTTAAGGTTGTGTGTTGATGCAAGGAGACAAGGTAATAACTTATGCCTTGTGATAGCTAAAGCCTTATAAATTGAATTACCTGACTTATGATTTAAAATTAGCAGCAATAATTTTTTCCTTGAAAATTTAGAGATATTATCTGTATAGAGTTCAAACGAGGATTTTTACAGATCATAAAAGTTTCAAGTACTTATTAAGCTAGAAAAAGTTGAAATTGAGACAGAGAAGATGGTTAGAGTTGCTTAAGGATTATGAGTTATAAATTGAATACCACCCCGGCAAGGCAAATGTAGTGGCCGATGCCTTAAGTAGGAAATCCTTCATAGCCCATGTTCAGACAACCATTGTTGGAAGAGATGGCTAAGCTTAAAATAAGCTTGAAATAGGAGGATCTTGATTACATTATTGCTAATTTTAGAGTGAGACCAAGACTCAGAGAGAAAGTTAAGGAGTTACAAGAACAAGATGCAGATTTAAACAAGCTCCGAGAAGAAATTAAGAATGGCAAGTAGTCTGAAGTGGAAGTGAGGGAGATGGACTTATGGTTGTAGGAAATGGACTATGTATTCTGAATTTCAAGGAGGTAAAGGATGAGATACTCAATGAGGCACACAATGCGCCTTATGCCATGCACCCAAGTAGTAGTACCAAGTTATACAGAGATTTGAAACAGCATTTCTAGTGGAAAGGCATAAAGAAGGATGTAGCAGAATATGCAAGCAAGTGTCTAGTGTGTCAACAAGTCAAAGCTGAATACCAGGCACCTTCAGGCAAGTTAAGGCCATTGTTTATTCCTGATTAGAAGTCGCAAAGGATAACCATGGATTTTTAAATGGGTTTACCCAAGACCAGTAAGAAGCATGATGCCATATGGATTATTATTGACCATTTGTCGAGGTCAACCCATTTTCTAGCAATTAAACAGACTAAATCTCTACATGTGCTAGCAAAGAAGTACATTGATGAGATAGTGAGACTACATAGGATTCCAAATTCTATAGTTTCTGGCAGAGATCTTCGATCTACTTCGAGATTTTGGGAAAGCATGAAAAAAGCTTCGAGATCTTCGGTCTACTTTGAGCCTTTAAAGGAATGCTTAGGGTATGTGTGATGGCCAATCTGAAAGGACCATTTGAACCCTTGAAGGAATGTTCAGGGCATGTGTGATGGATTTCAAAGGTGCTTGGGATGAGTACTTGCCATTAGTCAAATTTGCTTACCACTCGAGCATTCAAATGGCTCCTTATGAAGCACTATATGGAAGAACCTGTAGAACTCCTATATGATGGGATGAAGAAGGAGAAAGGAAATTAATAGGACCAGAATTACTCCAGATGACAGTTAACAAGGTCAATCTAGTTAAGAAAAGGCTTAAGGAAGCTCAAGATAGAATGAAGAGCTATACTGATGCACACCAAAAAGAAATGGAGTATGAAGTTGGTGAGAAAGTGTTTCTAAAGACATCTCCTTGGAAAGGAGTCATGAGGTTTGGTAAGAAGGGCAAATTGAGCCCAAGATATGGTGGTCCCTACGAGATTGTTGAGAGGATTGGACCACTAGCCTATTGATTGGCGTTGCCACCAGAATTGTCACAGATACATGATGTCTTTCATGTTTCCATGTTAAGGAGGTATAGATCAGATGCCTTCCACATCATTCAGACCACTGAGGTTCAGTTGAGAGATGATCTAACTTATAAGGAGACTCAAGTGGAGATTCTGGACATTATGGAAAAGGTTTTCAGGAACAAGACAGTTCAACATGTTAAAGTCCTATGGAAATATAATTCTAAGGAAGAGGCCACGTGGGAGCCCTTGGAGGCCACAAAGTACAAGTATCCACACCTCTTTAATGATTTAGGTAAGAATTTTGAGGACGAAATTCTTTTAAGATGCGGGAGAAATGTTGACCCCTGAATTTTTTTTATTGAATTAAGCATGATTTAAATAAATTATGAGGTCATGATAGAATGATTATTGGAGTTTAACTATTTATTACAGTGTTAGTAGGATTTTATTTCACTGGTTAGTTAAATTAAAGTAGTAAGAATGTATTGATGGCAAATATGGCATGCCACTTGAGTTTAAGAACCATGAAGCATTAAAAGAAGGGTAAAGTTGACTTTTTGCACTCATTAAGGGTAGAACTGGAAGAGGAAAATGTTGTCTTGCACATTAGATGAAGAAAAACGTGAATGAAAAGAGAGAAGAAGAGAAAAATGTGAAAGAGAAAGAGAAATGAGAGAGTTCATCCATGAGAGAAAGAGAGAGAGGGCAAGCTTAGGTTTCATCTTTTCTTAGTTTTCAAGAGTGATTTTGGGAGTATTCAATAAGAGAAAAAGAAAGAAGAAGAGAATAGCTTCCATTTGAGCTAAACATCTCTTTCTTTGGTAAAGATTCAAAGTAAGCACATTTTTAATCCTTTGGATTTTGGAAGGAGTTTTGGTTTATGAAGCTTAGGAAATGCATGGGTTTAAGTATTCTATAATCAATTTCTAGTAAATATGCTTTTTGGATTCTCAATTGGTATTCCCATTGAAATCAGATTTTTTCCAATGTTGAAGGAAATCAAGTAAGGCAAGAGGAGCAAGAGGAGGGGCAATTTTAAGCAAGTTTTTAAGCAAGGAATCTAGGTGTGTTACATGTTTATAGTTGGAGTTAATAGGCCATAAGTATTTTTCCTAATCAATAGATTTAAATGAATTCAATTGCTTTATAAATGTTACATTTATTGCTTTCTAAATGATTCAAGTATTTGCTATATGTTTGGTACATGAATCTTGATGATGATTTATGAAATGATGATGGAAATTGTATTTGAAATATATCATAATTATGGAAATCATGTTTCTGAAATGCCCCTTTTATGCAATATGTGTACAAGTCATGAAATTCATGCTTGTGTTTGGGTTTTTGGTGTCCATCATGTTATGTCATGTGCACGTTGACCATGTTAAGGAGTTCTCCCATCCACCTGCTAGTGACACGGAGCTCCATTACGGACTCCTTTATAATAGTATCGGAGCTTCGTAAGAACTCTCTCATGTATAAGAACTACCCAAACCATTATGATTGCTCATATTGTTTATGATTTGTTGACAAGTTTGATAAATACATGTCTTATGTTGTTTATAAATTGTTTGACAAGCTTGAGAATTTGAGAAATACATGTTTTTTAGATTCAATGCATTTGAATACGGCAATGAATGCTTCAATGGTTTTGTTTGTTTCTCTGCTATAAACTTGTTACCCACGAGCTTTTAGCTAACCCCCTTCCTCCCTATCACCAGGTGATGAGGAAGAGATCAAGTGATCAAGAGTCAAGGCACCACTCTAAATCTGCATATTTTGTATTTAGGTTAGTCTAGGAAAAACTCAAAGCTTTAGTCATATTTCAAGTATCACTCATATGTATATTTTGTATTTTTGGATTATGAGTTCAGTGATGTATTTGTGTCTTGAAATGCTCATTAAATCTTTGTAAAACTCCTTTCTTTTAAAGTTATTGAAATATATTTTTGTTTGCTAATGACTTCCAAGTTTCCACATTGCATTTTCAAGCATTCATGGGTTAAAATCTATACTCTAACTTCAAGGGAAAAACTATATTAATCTAGGCTGATTTGGACAAAGTTGTCTACTTGGAAGTTGTAGTTTATTCTCTTAGCTTTCCAATGATATAAAGTATGTAATTTTTGGAGATCATATTTAGAACATGGGATTTTTACAAGTTAGTGATGCTGTATAGGGTGCATGCTGGACACTTTATAGCCCTCTTCTAACTTGATCTAATAGAAAAATAGTACTATGGTGTTTTGAAATGGAAAGAATTAGTGTGATAAATTAGAGATGAAATGGAGGTGATAAAGGGAGTTGAAAATTTGCAAAAATTCATGATGCATGTGCATAAGTTTGAGTGTAATGTTTTTGGGTTGATAACCAAACATAGATTATGATTTGGTTGTAAATGATAGCTGAAATGGAAGTGATAATGAAGGGGAAATGATGAGAAAAATAAGTTAGAAATGATAAATATGCATAAGATGGGTCATAGGTAACTTGTAGGAGTTAGAAATTTGAAATTTGGCTCGTAAATGTCCGTTGGGCAGACTTAATGTCTGCTGGGCAGACCTTCTTGGGAATTTTAGTGTTTCAGCATAGTTCATGTCCGTTTGGAGGGACATATGTCCTCTAAGCAGACATTCTCGGGATAGTTTTATAAATGTGCAATTTTGACCCTCTAGACGGCAAAATCTCTCTTTGGAGTCTTCATAGAAGTTGTAGAACTCGAAGTCCTCTTCAAAATTGTACTTGAATGACCTTAATCCGACATCCATAGTGAAAGTTATACTAATCGTCCCAAATCATGTACATATATATAATGTGGACTTATCCATGTTTTCCTATGATACAATTAGGCTTGAATGGAACCTGAAATGTACTTAGTTCTATGTGGAAATAAGAGATAAAAATGAGTGATATGTTAGGGTAATGATTGAGGATATAAACATAAGAATGGATTGACGAATATCAAGTGTTCAAACATCAAATTTTGGGATGTTATGAGAATGAAGATGAACCTATGTTGGCTAATGAGAGTTCATTAAAAGGACCCTACAGAGTGATGCCTTATGTTTGACTCACGAGTTAGACTCCGAAAACGGGGCCTAACAAAAAATGTCCAGTCCAATTTGGTGGGAGAACCAATTCCCAAAAAATCAACCTTACTGTATTCTCGAAGGCCTAAAGCTCCTCAACAAGGCCAATCATTGGACCAGGAACCAACTCCTAGAGAGACTATGGTAAGTGACTTAATATGTGCCAATTACACTACGAAAGGGGGTAAGATCATGTACTATATGTCCTATTTCAGATTATTTAACTTACTCAAAGTTTAAAGCTTTCACTACCAAGCTTGACAATGTAAGAATTCCAAGAAATGTACATGATGCATTCCCAGAACCTAAGTGGAAGGAAGTTGTACGTGAAGAAATGAAAGCTTTACGTGATAATAAAACATGGGAGATTATGGATCTATTCGAAGGAAAAAAGGTGGTTGGTAGGAAGGGGGTGTTCATTGGGAATTATGGGGCAGATGGAGAGATTGAAAGGTATAAGGCTAGATTAGCGTCTCAAGGCTTTACATAAACTTACGGAATAGATTATAAGGAGAAATTTGCTCCAATTGCAAAGTTGAACACAATTAGAGTCCTCGTATCATTGGCTACAAATTTAGATTGGGAATTCCATCAGCTTGATATTAAAATGCCTTCCTAAATGGTACATTAGATGAAGAAAAATATATGAGAACACCACCAGGTTTTGAAATCGAAGAAGGAAGGGGAAGAGCATGTAAACTCAAAAATCCTTATAAGGCCTCATATAGTCTTCACGAGCGTGGTTTAAGAGGTTCAATGACACTTTTTGCAAGTTTGGATATAAACAGGGACAAGTTGATCAAACAATGTTTATGAAGTGTGGGAAAAATGGAAAGAAATCCATCTTGATTGTGTATATGGACGATATTATAATCATAGATGATGACACTAGTGAGATCAATGATCTTAAACAAAAATTGAGGCTGGAATTTAGCGTAAAAGACCTTAGATCATTAAGACACTTTCTTGGAATGGAGATTACTAGCAGCAAGGAAGGTGTTTTCATATCTCAACGAAAATACATTCTTGATTTACTTAAGGAAACAAGAAAGATGGGTTGCAAACCTATGGTAGCTCCACTGGAGAGAAACTGGAAATTCAAGAAAAATGAAGATCCTCCTGTTGACAAAGGAAGATACCAAAGGTTAGTAGGAAAACTTACCTATTTGTCACTAACCAGACCAGATATTGCTTATTCTATGAGTATTGTTAGCCAATTTATACACTCTCCAACTCAAAGACATTTAGAGGTAGTCAACCATATTCTAAGATATCTAAAAGGCAGTCCAGGTAGAGGATTAATGTTTCAAAAAAAAGAGAAAAGAAGCATAGAAGGTTTCACAAATGCAGATTGAGCTGGTTGTATTAAAGACAATAGGTCAACATCTAGTTATTGTACTAAACTGTGGGGTAATCTTGTCACATAAAGAAGCAAGACGCAGTCCGTAGTAGCAAGAAGCAATGCAGAAGCAGAGTTTAGGGCAATTGCACAAGGAATTTGTGAAGTTATTTGGTTAGAGGGGTTGATGCAGAACCTACAGATCACCACTTCCTCTCCCACCAAAGTCTTCAGTGATAATAAATCAACCATCAGTATAGTGAAGAATCTAATTCAACACAATCGAACAAAACATGTTTGAATTGACAGGAGCTTTATCAAATGTGAAATAGAAGAAGGGGGTGTTGATCTATGATATGTCCCTACTGAAGCATAGGAAGCCAATATCTTCACAAAGATCATGCCAACGCCTAGATTCGAGAAAATTCTAAGTGAGTTAAAAATGATAAATATCTATTCCTTAACTTGAGGGAGAGTGTTGGATAATTATTTTAGATAAGTTTAGTTAGCTTAGGACATTATCTTCTAGGAGATAAGTTTATCTTCTAGTAGATAAGATAAGATATACTATAGATTGGATAAGTATCTAGTAGTTTAGTAGTATTATAATAGGTTATACTTATGTATAAATTACATAAAATCAGAGAAATAAAGTAGTTCTTCTTCTGATTTTTTCTATACCCTCTTGTTTCATTATTCATAAATGCAGTCATCAATAATTATAATACCAAAATCCACATTCTATTTAGAGCATTAGCTATACAATAAATGAACATATCTCCGATGTTCAGCATAGAATCTTGATTCATTTCTTCCATTTAAGACAACACAACCTATCAATATTCAACAAACTTGTGTAAGAGGGAGAGCTTATGGTAGAAGACCCTTCTTAAACTTTAACCACACACATCCATGGTAACACCCACTCATTTTCACCATATGTACTATTTATAACATGTTTTACCCTAACGGGTAGAATGTGGCTAATTGTGTCATTTCATATATGTGATGAACTATGGTTTAATAGGTCAACCTATAGTTATTAGGGTACTATAATGTGTCTCAGATGCAATTGGTAAATTATTAATCATTCCATTATGGTTATTAAACATAGATTGGGCAATTCAATTAATGGTTGCGAATATGGAATTAATGTTATGATTATATTAGTTCATATACTTCTAGCAGTGTTTTCATAGGGAAAGCTTAAATGTGCCACTTCTGTTCAACTAATAAAGCCTCCGACTAGAGGAAGTGGGAGGAGTTTTTACTTGCCTGGAATTTAGCTCAACAGATCCATGAATTTACCAGATTACGTAATAGATTTATTGTTGTAAGCATTTTGCTGCGTCATGCAATCACCAAACGATAACACCAATATTATCAACCAACACTTTTTCACATACACTGGCATACATTAATACGGTAATACCAATATCACATATCCAATTCTCCTACGGAAAGATATTGGGAAAGACATGTTGAATGTCAAACAATACCGTACATTCAAAAGCTTTCTACATATTGGAGTTCCATCATAGCATAGCTATTCCAGAGATGTGAAATACAAGTAGCTCTCTAACCGTTACCCTTTAGACAGGAGTCCAAAGAAGGGATTCGTTATGGCAGACTTCAATTCAGAACCTGCTGAGCTGAGCACCGCCATGTCAACCTTTTCACGAGGAAGGAACAAGAATTCCCCCCCCTCAATTTTCTCAAACCCACAAAGTTCAAGGAACTCAATACCTGGTTTGAGTTTCCCAATCCTGTCCTGTTAACACAAGAGCACGATGAAAATCTTGGATAACGAACTAAAGGATGCTGATTTTGCAAGAACTTAAATGAGGACTCATAAATTTATTTTCCCGCTTAAAAAATATGTTATTCAAATGCACTAATACATAGTAGTTGCTAGTCTAGTTTAGAGGAAAAGTTTCAAGCATCAGTTGACGATTAGATGTCCCAAGAACATTATCACCGTCAGAGTCATACGAAGATTGTGAGGACTCAGATGTGGAACTCTTTAGTATAGCGTCACTAAGTCCGATACTGGTCAATCGATGACATATTGTTGACATCCACTCTTATGGGCTACTCAAATGGATATGGAAGAATGTTCTCAAAACAGATTTTATTAGTTACTGACGGGAGAAAATGCCTATTTCAACATGATCAATGAGAATAAGTGCGTTACCTGGAAGAATGGATTGCCGATACGGATCTTCCTGTACTTTTCATTGTCAGGATTCATTGCAACATTCCTGATATAAATTAGGAGAGCTTGGATGGCTCGTCGAACAGCTTCGTTGTCATTCTATGCTTTCAAACAATGTACATAAGCCATGGAACCTAGCTTTTTCAAGACACCACTACTTCAACATTTACAAGAATTACGACACTTTATTCATTCCTAATTGCGAATTTACCTTCTGCTTGCGTTTCAATGATCTTAAACATTCTCGTAATTGATCAGCCTTTGTAGCAGATATAGCTGGAAGGGATTTCTGGAAGTTAGAAGCGAGCAAACCTACATCAGTATCAGATTCTGTTTTGCAAAGAGATAACAAAATTCGCCAACGATCGAAAACCTTAATTTCCTTCATCGCAGGTCTGGAAGTCTCGGAATCCATATAACTCAATGGAGGCAAACCAAGCATCCGCCTTCGTTCTGCCTAGCAATACAACATACAATCCTAGTCTTACTACCGTTTAGAATTTGTAAAAGTGGTTTATTGTGCTTGCTACGTTTCTACACGCAATTATTGTACAGAAATGAAATATGTTGTGTTACGATACCCTAGGGCTTAGGCTGAATCACCAATTAGTCATGGAGAAGAAAAATTTTCTTTTGGCAAGAATATGAACAACACCTTATCAGCTGCTAGTTTCTGACGAATTCGCTCCCTTGCCCTTCTCTGCTCCTCTTTTTCAGCTTTCCTTGAGGATAAATAACTTAGAAATGTAGATTTCATTCAGACGGTCAAAGAAGAACACGAAGTGAATTGAAAGACAAAAAGGGTTAATTGTATACCGCTTTCTTTCATTGTCCTCAGCAATTCGCTTTGCTTCCAGTAATTCATTACCACCTTGAATTCTTTCCTGTCAAAGCTTAGCTCTGAAGTTATGCTCATTGAAAGTATAAATACGGGAAACAAGTGGAGCTTGTGAAACTTTATATCCGAAGGACAAACATCTTCACGTGTATAAGCTCAATTGGCAGTGTATAGAAGGAAAATAAACTCAGCTAGTGCCTTTGGTTTTGTTTAATAGGTTATGATAATATATGGTAACAACCTACCAATAAGCACACCACAGACTGGAATGATAGTTTGAAATGCGCCGCAGATAGGCAGAACAACATGAGCTATTTGAGACAGGTGCAAACATATGTCAGAAGCACTTGTTCGGATCACTTAGATCTATTGTCAACCCTTTACTGTATAACACGGCAATCGGAGGTGCTCGTATGATAACAATTGGCATATTCCAGGAAGGCTGTTACTTAGACAAGCTAGAGATGGATTAAAAACAAGTTATTGAAAGCAAATTACCTTCTCTCTTTCCCTTTCTAATCTCTTTTCTTCCTCCATCTTCCTACAAGCTTCATCTCTGAGTGATAACCGTTTTTGAAATTCACAAAATAACAAATAATATGAGAAAAATGAACCGAACGTGGGTAGTATTTGAAAGTGGGTACAGAAGCAAAAAGGACAGAAACTAAAACATGAAGAACAAGATGAATAGTAATTAAGAGAAGGGTGAGAGTCTGGAGAAAACAAACCTGAAATCTTTTTCTTTGATTTTCATTTCTTCTGTGGTGTGAAGAGGTTGAGGAGAGTGAATGTCAATGTTGACTGCAATCTGGAGACAATGGAAAGAATTCTGGTGATAGGATGGGAAAAGCTAAAGATAACGCTGAGAATGCGTTATAATAATCATATTTTTATTTCAGTGTCAAGCATTTATGTGCAAGTAACAGATATAAGAGAGTACCAAGGGCATCTGATCAATGTCAGGATCATTTTCATGGTCTATGAGCCAATTGACAGCAGCCTCAATGCTGACATTGCCTGAAAAATGGGAGAATTTCATGTTCCACTTAATTTTTAAGTAAAAGCCTTCTCACCGCACATTTTGTTCAATTTCTTCAAACAAAGACGAAGTTCAAGTTTTTAAGGCTAAAGAATTGGCATGCTGACCAGAATGATGAAGTGCCCGAGCTGCACGAGCTTTTGGAAACCCCATATCTTCAAGTTCCTCCAACATCTGCTTCTTAACCTCGAAAACATCCATTTCTGTGGGGGAAGTTCAAACGTATATCGTGGAATGACTCATTACAATACAATTTCGTCAACAAAAATAATAACGTTAACGTAAGAAACAAGGTTCTCATACCCTCTTGGGGCGGCATTGGTTTTGATGTTGGCAGGATGAAAATAGGAATAAGATGAAAGGTGCAATACAGAATTGATTAAAACACAGGAACGTGAGAGATTGCCAACAATATCGCAGTTATTATAGAGAAGAAGAATTGCTTTGATTTCGCATTCTTTGAAGATTCCAAGCCAGAAGATGGAAGATGCTCTCAGTTTCTCTAACATCTCCAAGTTTCCGATTCTTTCTTCTCTTTCTAATTTATACCTTTTGGGCTTTCCACCTTCAAGTAAAGAATTTTCGCTTCTGCCGCGCTAAGTTACCAGTACCAGTTTTTTCGAGCTTTATAAAATTTTCAACTGCATGACCATTTTTTTTTTTTAATTTTAACAATTCAACTTAAAATGTTAGTTTTGTTATTAATTTGTTTATTTCACTAATAGAACCTTTATTGTTTATGATATGTAGGTGTCACCTAAAAAAATTCTCTCTACTCTAATCATGGTCACTATTTTTTTATCTGAACATTTACATATCATGAACAACAAAGATTCTACTAATCAAATTAGCAAATTACTAACAAAATTAGCATTTTAAGCTGAACTGTTATGGTTTTAAAAGATTATTCACTCAATTGAAAATTTTAAAAACTTGAGTACTAAATTGAAAAAATCCTAAAAAATTAGACACTTTAGATTTGTTATCCTTTATAACTATAGCTAAAATCTTTTGGTTTTATAGTCTAAAGAAGCATATCAAGATGTTTACATGACTAAAAGGTAATTCTCTAAAGAAAACAGTTGGGTAATGTGGGTCTCATGATTAGCATGGTGGTAGTGCGTCATAATACTATACAAAATAACTATAGCTAAAACTGTAGAAGTGAAGAGTCTAGGTCGATTTCATAGATATTAAATCCAATTACCTTCCTAAATTATCTGTATATGTAAAACATGCAAATTAGAAAATAACATAAGAGTGAATATATAAAAGCAACTCAATTTAAACAACAAAAAAGTGAGAAAATTTATGAATGGGTTGAAATTTGGTTCTTTGATTTAATTTCGACCTACGCACAATTTCACATTTGTCATTGCATCATCGTCTTCACATCTCTCTTTAAAGTATTGATTGTGAATTAACAATAATTAAGATCTGTTAATCCCTATTTTTGCTCAGGTCGTAGTTAATTAAAAAGAGCTCATTAATTAACCCTAACTATCAGATAACCTAAAATAAGCTCTCGAAGTTTACTTGGATAGTTGCATTATGAGTGAGAAAAATGGATCAATATAAGCAATAATTACATAAGCTCGGGTTATTTAACTTATGCTATGTTATCTCTAATGATTTCAATACCATTAGTTGCCACATATGACTTCAAACACGACTATTACATATCGTATTCAATTTCTGGCAATGGGTTTTCATGAAAACAATCTTGTAGAGCATATTTAAGATCATGTTTACACAATCCCCAATCAATAAACATAACGTAAACAATCTGAAAAGAGGGGAAGAACACACAAAGATGATATTTAAGTATGCTCCTCAATGTCAACCTGACCTCTGAATCAGTGTCAAAAAGGTTAAACCTCCATCTTCTCCATCAATCTCCAAGAAATAGCCATGAATCACCTCTATTCTTGTCAAAAATCGAAGGAAAATGAAGAAATATCGAGTCTATCCATCTCCCTTCTACCATCACAAAACAATGCTTTTATAGTAAAAAACTAGGTTTATAGGTGGACAGGTGGCAACTCAAGGGCATGACTTGGTGTGTCACGCCCATGCGTGTGAGTCATGGTCATGATAAGGAGTGTCACACTCATGCAGCACTATGTCATGCCCTTGACAAACTTGTCATGTGCATGACAACACTCTCATAGCCATGACTTATTTGTCATGGCCATGAGATGTATCTCAAGGCATGACAATGTATCGCTCTTCATTCCTTTTGGCATTTTCTGATCTCCTCATTCTCTAATCCTTCTCCTTCTTATTCCATGAAGACAACTAAGTGTGAATCTTAAGAAGATAGCTCAATAAGTATGCTTTCGGCTCACTTTAGCTATTATGCTTCCAAATTGTACCTAAAATCAAATATGAACTAAAATGAGTGTCTTAAGCATTTTAAAGCATTAATCATGAATTATCATGGATTAAATGTATTAACAACTAAACACACATCAAGTTCCCCCATACTTAGCTTTTGACTTTCCTCGAGCAAATCATCAAAATCAAAGTCACAAACCAAAATACTTACTCATTTTTCATATTTCCCAAGAATAAATAACCATAAGCAAAGAGAAGAAACTTCTAAAATCATAGCATGAACTTAATATCCAATGCTTCTACTCATGATCAATTAACATTTCATCACTCTTAGAAACTAAGCAATCAAGAGGTAGACTTGGAAAAAATGTATTTATATAAGATAGATCCATAAGTACACTCAAATACCATTTATGATCATGACATTCCATAACTTTGCATGTCATTCATTTCTCTACCACTAAGATTCACAAGCATAATATAATCATCAATAAAAGGATTTTTCTAAGGTTGTAATAAGGTGGGATGTATTTGGGTAATGTAGCATAAAAGCCTCCAAAGTTAGTGAAGCAAAAGTAGCATTCAATGCAACATCAAGCGCAAAAGCTAACATTTATTCAAAACTGGGTACCATTGATGAATGCAACAAATATGTTTCACAGGTCAAATTCAAACTCTCACACCATAACATATGAAGCATAATCAAGTCGAAGGGACCACTCATAAAAATTGATTATAACAATACATTGAAACTATACGGAGTAATCCTTCAAGGAAAAAATAATCATAACTAACTTTTCTAAACATTTGCATTTCCTCCTTGATACTTTTATTTAAACATTTTCTCTTTTTTCTCTTTTTTATTTTCTTTTTCTTTCTTTTTTTAGTTTTTTTTATAATAAAATTGAAAGAAGCTATAATAACATGGTAATTTCAGTGATATGACATAAAATAACATTCCCATAATTATAACCATCCCGCACATATGCACACCCCACACTTATACTCTTATACATCCACAATCATTAATAATCAACAAATGCTCCACTAGCTTTAAGGTTTGAGTAGAACATTTGGTTCAGTTTAAAACATATAATGTGGTTAACATAAAAAGAAAAGACAAATAAAGCTCAAAGGGGCTTATCAAAGAGAAAATCATATAAATAGGTAGGCTATTTGGTTTATGTAACTTATGAAATAAAGAATGCCTATATCATTTCCATGTTCACACATGTGATAAAAATGTGATCTTAAATAGAAAATAAAAGCAAATTCAGCATGTACATGTCATGAAGGCCACACATCAATAAAAGACAATAAGATTGATATGGATGTGTTAGTCTATAAAGGCTCAAAATCTTACCAGTTTATGTCTGCCACTAATCATTAATCTTTTAAAGATAATTTATATTGACCAACCACGTGAGTGAAAGTACATGATAAATTTTCTATGAATTTTTCTAGTCAATCCACTCTGTAATTATGACGATATAGTACTAGAAGCAATAGAAAAAGAGAAAATATTTGTTTGTCTATTTGATTTTGAAAACCTCCTAAGAAGCCACATAAGCAACAAATAAGCTAAAAAATATGCACAAAAACTAAGATCCCCATCCCCACACTTAAAACTTACATTGCTCCTAATGTAACAACAAATGAAATAAAAGGAGCATTTAACAAAAAAAGAAAATTTGAAAATGTAAATAAACAAAAACTAACTTCCCTTAGGTTGCCTCCCAAGCAGCGCCTTTGTTTATCGTCATTGGCTCGACTCCATGTTGCTCAATCTTCATAATAACGGTTTTTTAATCCTATCACTTCCATATCTTCCACTTGGAATCCTTCACAGAAGTGTTTCAATCAATAACCATTGACCTTGAATTTCTCATGCATTTGTAAGCTTTCAATTTCAATTGCACCATTCGAAAACACATTAGTAACAACAAAAGATCCAATCTAGCAGGAACGTATGTAAGGGCCCAATATATACCTTGGAAGTATTATTGTATGTCTAGGGTGTATTAAGAAGTGAACATAACAAATTGACTGCATCTAAGTATAGTAAGAGACATAATGGTACTTAATGTAAAAGACATAGGTGAATGGATAATTTGTTTATGATGGCATGAACATACGTACTTAGGCGTGAAACATGTATGAGAATTTTGATATGTTTGCTTGGATTATGAATGTGATGTGAGGGCAATTGGTAAAGTATCCTATTTTTTATGAGATATTTTTAGTTAAATTGGATGTATTTTTGTGTTGCTCTTGCACGATAAGACTGAAGTTAGTTGAGTTAGGATGTGTACATCACTGAATGGATAGGTTCCATTGAACAAACTTCTATAATTTGACCATATCTTGGCTTGTAGACCTTAAAATTGGAAAAATTCAATTGGAATTAAACTAGAGACATAGATCTAAAACTTTGATGAAGGAACCAAAACTTGATTCTACCTCTGAGATTTTTGAATTCTGGTTAGAAGTTGAGTTTTGGTTGCTGTCTTTGTTTTTAACAGCCTATAGGTTTTGGAGTATAAATCCAATATAATTAACCAAATTGCAAGAAATTTATGTCATTATAAAATTAACATATAAGGTAATGAAATTAATTAATAAGATCATAACCCAATGTGAGAATTAAAGGAAGAAGAAGGACCAATGTGCAATTTTCTTGAAGTGAATGCAATTTTCCTAAAGTGAACTTATTGACCAATGAGATTACAACATGTGTGACAAATAAGATTAAACCATGCATGTCCAATAGAATTGTAACATATGGTCCTATAGAATTGTAATACATAGTCCAATATAATTGTAACATATGGTTCAATAGAATTGTAACAAGTGGTCCATTGGGAGTGTAACACATGGTCCAATAGGATTGTAACATATAGTCCAATGGGATTGAAACATGTGTCTAAGATTAGAAAATTCATAAAAAGGCATATGGATAGGGGAGATGGATGACACCATGATGGCTTAACTTTAGATTTTTCTCATATCCATTTCATCTTCTTCATCCCATCATTTTTAATTTGGTAATTTAAGCAAAGCCAAAAAGGAAAGGAAGGAAAGGCAATAGAAGATCTACTTTGTCAATTTTGAGGTTTGGGACTACACTTAGTTTAAATCCTCTTCGTGTGTATGTTTGAATGGTTATAAAGATTCATTTGGATATAGAATGGTTACTAGGATGATCGTTGGTGTTATTTTGGTGTTACTTTGCATGAACATGGTTGTATATGAAAAAAGAGGATCGTGTAGTGGAATTCTGTCTAGGATTTGTTTGAGTCGGTCATATTGTTTAAGTCATAACTCAGTCCATAGACTTCCAAATTATGTTATTTTAGTTGCATATGAAACCTAAAACATCTATCTCTAAAGGCAACTCTAACTTAATTTGGCTTTATTACCTTTGAAATTGAGATTTAAAATGGTGACTTGATGCTACTTTTGTTTTGGAGCAACCTATGATATTTGGTCTATATCTCATGCCTTAGGAGTCCAAATTGCCTAATTATTAGTGTTGTATAAACTAACGACATAGAGAAAAAAAATGTCTAAAAGACCTAAAAACTCAATTCTAACGTTTTCTACATGCATATTGAGGAACAAGTAGTGGTATGAATGGAGAGAGTGTCTGTCACGACCATGACATTCTTTTCTTTTCTTTTGTATGGCTTCTTATTCGAAACTTTATGAATGTGTATGAAACTTTTTAAACACCTAGAACTAAATGAAATAGGACTTACCATTTATGAATTGGGTGACTGAACATTGGAATAAGATTATGCATAATGCATACTAAAGAAAATTTAAATGTACATAAATGACTTGTATGCCTATTTATTACTCATATGTGTGCAGTATGATTATACAAGTGTGATTTTGATACCCTTCAAATGGTAGCAAATTATGACTTGCATGCATGAACAGGAATACAAGTTTTATGACCTGAAATATATATCATATGACTTGTCAATATATTAATCATGAAATTGGTAAATGATTAAAAGAAAATGTTACAGTACCTGCCTTGGTGATGGATAGATAAGCATGCCTATAGGGTTACAGTGCAGCTGTACAGTTTGACACCAATGGTGTCTTCATTTGAGACTATAATGTCTCCATAGTTTGATGTCTTTGGGTATCTGTAGTTTGATACTTTTGAGTATCCACCATTTGATACTTTTAGGTATCTACAGTTTGATATCTTTAGATATCCAGAGCACCTGTTATCTATAGCTATAGAAAACATGTAGGCTTAACATAGAAAGGAAACTTAATAGTCATAAATAAGAAATACAACACGACAATATGAATAATTGGTATTGATTAGCATTTGTATTGATTGTAATGATGAATTGTAATGATGTGCAATTATATTGAACATTATATCAATGAACGTTTAATACAATGTTTGGCTTATAAATGTGTATTTCCAATATATAGATAATATGTTGAAGCATATTTGCATTATGTACTTTGCTTAGGTATGCCATCATTGTTTACATGAGCATTGAATATCAATGTTTGGTTAATAAATGTGAATTTATGGTATATGAGTTGTGATGTTTTTGAATGTGTGTGCTTAGTGGATGACCGCTGTGGTAATCCAAATTAAGTGTCTTCCCCACTAAGCTTTCAAGCTTAGCACGAGTGTTAATCTGTGTAGGTCTAGGTTATAGGAGTGCGATGCAAGGAAAATTTGAAGGGCCCAAGGCTAATAGCTAGGAGTAAAAGCACCTTTGGATATGTCTTTCGATTAAAGAATGGTTGTATATGTAATAAAGAAAATTGTATGTTTTCTTTTCGGGATTATCATGTTAATTTACAGATGTAATACTACTTTTCAATGTAATGTTAAATGATATGAAATTTTGTAATATGTATATGTGTAGCATTGAATGGAAAGATGTGCGATGACAGTCCCTATAAATTAATAGAAATGTATGTCGTGACTTTTTATACAGGAATTTGGTTACCTTGTATGTGGGTTGTTGCAGGTTTCGTATAGGGGGTGTTACAATGTAATTTACCGAGGAACAGCTTAAGTCATGAATGGTAGAGAAACTTTTTTCCAATAACGTAATTCTTGCTAATAATAATCTTATCATGAAATAGCTTCTTCTTGTCTTTGTAAATTTCTACATTTTCATAAAAATCAAGCCTAAGCTATTCCAATTCTTGCAGTTGCAATTTTCACTATTCTCCCACTATATCCATCTTCATATTGCATTACTTGCTTAAAAATCTTTGTGATCAATTTCAATTGGAAGATGACACAACTTTCTGTAAATCAGCTAGTATGGAGATATGTCAGTCGGTGTCTTATATACGATTCTATATACCCAAAGAGCATCATCAAATTGTTGGCTCCAATCTTTACAATTTAGGCTTATGATTTTCTCAAGGACTGACTTAATTTCTCTATTTTACACTCCTGCTTGCCTATTTGACTTTAGATGGTAGGTCGTAGACACCTTGTGAGTGAAATGGTATTTCTTCAAAAGATTTCTCACCAATCGATTGTAAAAATGAGTACCTATGTCACTAATCAATGCTTGTGGTGCTCCAATTCTAGCAAAAATGTTAGATTTGACAAATTATGCAACAACTTTAGAATCATCAATCCTGGTGGCTTTAGCTTCCATCCATTTAAAAACATAATCCACAATAAATAAAAAGTAAAAGGAAATGACCCAATAAAATCGATGCCCCATATATAAAAAATTTCACATGCAAGGATTGGAGATAAAGGCACTTTGTCTCTATAGGATAACTTACCTTATTTCTGGCATTATTCACATACTTTGCAAAACATATAAGAATCTCGAAATATATTTAGCCAATAAAATGACATTCAAGTATTTTTCTAGCAACTCTGTTAGGCCTAAAATGACCACCATAAGCATACAAATGTCAAATTTTCAAAATAGATTCACATTCATGTTTAAACACGCATCTCCTAATTACTTGATCAAAACGATGTTCCATAATTGAGGATCATCCCAAATATAATATTTTGAATCACTGTTTATTATGTCTCATCTAGCTTTACTCAAATCATTAGGTATTTTATGGTTCATTTGATAGTTTACAATATCAGCATACCATGGTACCTTATCTTGAAGAGTTAGTAGTTGCTCATCCAAAAATAGCTCTTGCAATGGTATTGAGTCCTCTTCCCTCACAACTCAACTCAGGTGGCCCATGACTGAGTTCTCTACATCTTTCTTGTCTTTGATCTCCAAATTGAACTCTTGGAGCAGGAGAATCCATCTAATAAGCCTTGGCTTAGCTTCCTTCTTCTATAAAAGATACATAAATGTCGCATGATTAGATCATATAATTACTTTAAAACCAAGCAAGTATTATCCAAATTTGTCTAAAGTAAACACAATAACTAAAAGCTCCTTATCTATGATGAAGTAGTTGCATTGTGTTGGACTAAACGTTATTGAAGCGTGGTAAATGGCATAGTCATCTTGCCACATTTTTTACCAAAGATGGAATTCATAGCAAAATTTCTCTCATCACGCAAAATCTCAAATGGTTGACTCTAATTAGGTGATTGAATTATTGGTGCCGAAATTAAAAATTCTTTCAACTTATCAAATGCTTCTTTGCATCCTTCGTCAAATTCAAACGACACGTCCTTAAATAATAATTGACAGAGATTTGTTGAGATCTTACTGAAGTCTTTGATAAACCTGTGAGAAAAACCTGCATAGCTAAGAAAATAATGAACCTCCCTCATATTTGTGGGATAGTGTAAGTTTTGCACAATTTCTACATTAGCTTTATCTACCTCGGTCCCTCTAGATGAGATTACATATCCCAAAACTATTTATTGTTCAACCATAAACTGACAATTTTCAGAATTTAGAACAAGATTAGTTTTGATGCATCATTCAAGTACACAATTTAGATTATCCAAGCATGCATCAAATAAATCCTCACAAACAGTAAAATCATCCATAAAGACCTAAATATTGTGCTCAACATACTTGGAGAAAATACTTACCACACATTTTTGAAAGGTGGCTGGGGCCTTGCAAAGTCCAAATGATATTCCTCTATAGGCAAATATACTAAATGGGCATGTGAAGGTTGTTTTCTCCTAATCCTCTTAGGCTAACACAATTTGGTTGTAGCTTGAATACCCATCAAGAAAATAATAGTGAGATCGTCTAGCAAGTTGTTTAAGCATTTGATCGATGAATAGGAATAGAAAGTGATCCTTGCATGAAGCAATATTTAACTTCCTGTAATTGATGCATACTTGCCATCCATTTTGATTTCTTATAGGGACAAACTCATTATTATCTTTTCAATACTACAATCCCAGTTTTTGTCCACACTGATTGGACTAGACTTACCGATTTATTATTAGAAATTGGACAGATAATATCAAAATTAAGCAACTTTAAGATCTCCGTCCTTACTACTTCCATCATCAAAGAATTCAATCTTTTTTGTGATTCTTTTAATTGTTTGGATCCTTTTTCTAAAAGAATTCGATGCATACGTGTCGAAGGGTTAATACCCTTAATGTTAGCTATGGTCTACCCTATAGCTGTGATGTGGCCTTTAAGCACATAAATGAGCTTTTCCTCTTAAAACTTGGTTAGGTTCCTTGCTATGATTACTGGAATTGTTCCTTTTTTCCCAAAAATACATATTTCAAGTGCTCTGGTAGTTGCTTATGTTCAATTGTAGGTGCCTACATAACTGAAGGTAGAGATTTTGTATGAGATATTGGTAGTTCAATCTTTGGAAATATATACCTTTTTGGCATTGGTTGTAAAGATTGCAATGCTAGCATGATTTCTTCTATCTCCTCTGTAATGAATAAGAGAATTTTTCTAAGTGTTTTCCTCTAAACTCATGCAAAGAATGACTTTTAACTCATCTTTACCCTCCATATCAAAAACAAAGTTTATGTGCTTTTGAGCCTAAGAGCAAAATTTTCAAAAATGGTCTCAATATCCATAATCAAAGTAAGTTTTAGAATTATTGTGCAACACATGATAGCACACATGAATGAATAACAATAGCTTAAATTTTTCAAAATTTTTAGGAAGTAGTTATTCTTTCATGTGTGTTATCATGTGTGGTAGAATAATTCTAGAACTTGCTTTGATTAGGCATATTGAGACCATATTTATTAAATTAGAAGCATTGACATGATGAAGGCATTTAGACTCAACAACTTGTTCGAGCCTATTTCTTTGAAAATTACCACATCTTTAAATTTACCTTTAGGAATAACCAAGTTAAGCCTTAGCCTTTTTCATTGATTAAATCCACATATTAACCTTTATCAAACTTTTCTTTAAATATCTTTTTATTGTTTTAACCTTTGAAGCTTAGTTACATTATTTACTTATTGAAGATTTGAAATTCTTAACATGTATAATATTGCTTGATTTGTGGTACTAAATGCTTACAATTGGTTTTATTAAAAAAATAGTCATAAATAAGTTTATGGTACCAAAAAGGTGAAATGGAAGGAATTATGTGTATTTGTAAACAAGTCTTGAAGTATATCATGTAGTAAATTTCCTTAAATTTAACCCTTTTATTATCCTAATCATTCCATACCTAAGTCCCATTATACCTTGTACAAAGACCTTTGGATTTTTATTTCTAGTTTATACATAATTGGTGGAGATGTGAATTTATTGTAAGCCTATAGTAAGAATTCTACTGTACATTGACTGAGAGTTTTGATACTTTTCACCATAAACACTTAAGTGCATTGAGTGAAATCTTAGTAAGCATGTAAAGATTAATGCTTTTGACTTTAATGAGATTATGATGTAATTAGTGTTAATATTGCTTAGAAAAGCTAATTTTACGATAATTTGACGTTGTTTATATGCTAATTTGATTCAATAGGATCCAATGATGTATAATAGGAATGGACAAATCAAAATTAATAAGGGCTTGATGAATAAAATTGATAATCTAATTATAGTGTGTGTAAGGATAAGTAAAATCTTAATAATAGGGATGTTTGATAGATGCATAATTGATTATATTTATACATCATATCTGATGTATTTTTGCTTGATAAATTACATTATTATAATATATTTTGTACTTATTTCACTCCAAGTGTGTTTATCAAGTACAATTGCCTTCACGGACTTAGAGGGGAAGAATTTGAAAGAAAACATGACATAAAAAGAAGATTTGAAGCATAAAAGGGATGCATTACCTTGCATGATCCCATGCACGTCTCTCAAGCCATGTACATTTGCGATTTTCAAAGATTTTGGTTATAGGCAGTTTGATGTATGGCCATGCATTAGCCTATGTATCGGTCAAAACCCTAAAATTTACTGTAAAAGACATTTTCAGAGGCAAATAGAAGGAAGATATATATAGAGGCATCATGAAACTCTCAGAGGCAACTCAAGGGGTGATTTTAAACTAAAGAAGTAGAAAACACAAAGAATTCATCAGAAGATCCATGAAAATACAAGAACAAACCTCTACCTCATAAGAATGCTTCATAAAAGACAACCAGGGAGATTTAGAATTGTGAACCCATTGTTTTCAATTCTTTTTTTTCTATTTATGCTTGATTTATGTTCGATCATATGTAACTAAATTCCTTTAGTGTCTAGGTTAGATAAACCCTTATGTTGATACTTTAATATGATTTGATTCTTTTATTAATGCAAATGGTTTGAACAACTATGAGATATTAGATCATTATTTGATTTCATACATAGAGATTCAGAAGTTCTGTTTATATATAGATATACTGTAATTGGAAGGAGTTGATTGCACATTACAGATAGGATGAAATAAATCTTCCAGATTAAGGTCAAACCTAATAAATGGATTCATAAATCAGTAAAGCAATCCTAAAAACTTTAACCTGAGTAATTCAGTTAAAAACCTTAGGATTAGTTGTTAGTAGACTGAAGGTCAGTTATTAGCATATAATAGAAATTTTCATATCTAATAAATCAACAAAACAATTGCATAATTAAAGATAAATTTATCAAAGGTTTTAGGGGAATTCAAAACCTAGATGCTAATTTTATAATAGCAAAAGTTTACTAAATGCTTCCTTAATTTTTTGATTCAATCTTGTTGTCCATTTATTATACTTTTTAAGTTTTGATTTCTTTTAATCAAAGATTAGAATCAATTCATAGACTAGATCATAAGATAATGATAACTGCTGGTAATTATTATCCTTACAGGATCAACCCGTATTTGCCAATTCTAGCTACAACTATATTGGGCACTTGTAGTAATTCATAATTTACACACATAGAAATAGTCAATCATACATGATGATGGAAACTTATGGATTGTTCTATTCTTATTTTGTCTTCCCTTCATCATATGAATTCAACTATGATTAATCTTAGATATCCAAAGGTTTTGGTCAACATCTTTTGTGATCTAATCAAGTAATCCCAATTGAAATAGTGAATAGTCAAGTTACAATCTATCAATTTCTTAAAACTACTCCTAACTACTCAATTAGATTTGAAGAAATCCTAAGGATAATTTAACACACAATTAAGATCTCTCTTCAATTTCTTATTAACCTAATATTTATAAGTCTATTAAGGTATCAACTCTTGTTGCACACTTAACAAAATTTTATTGATTCAATCCCTCGATTCAAATTGAGTAATAGCACAATAAATATCACAAAGCATTAACATATTAAATTAAATAAAGTAAAAATTATGTAAAATAATTGAAGAATAAAACCCTAATATGGATTTAGAAATCCATAATCATGTCCAAAACATAACTATTCAAATTTGGCATACAAGGCAACAAAATAAAAGAAGAGACAAGAATCAAATTAGATTGAAACCTTGATTTGGACAATCTACAAAGTTGGAGCTGCATCCAATTTTGATCTTATTTTGTGTTATATGTAGCCTCCTTTTTTCTTCCTCTTTTGGTGTCTATTTCGAATCTAAAATCTACCTCATTTCCTATAGCATTCTTAATATCCTTTTATAGTAAAAACTAGGTTTTCGGAACATACATGGTCATTTTCACGATATCCAAAATCTCCTCTAAATTGTGACTTCACATAGTTGTAGAGCTTACATGAGCATATACATCAGCATATATCCTCACATGGGAATAAAAAACACCTTCGAAGCTCCACACATTTATAGTGACTTACACGATTCCTATACACGACCATGTATCTCCAAAGTTACTTTAATTATTCCATTTTATGCCTCAATTTTGCCCGAATTCGTCTCCTTTTTAGTCTGTGAAAGCAATTATCACCTAAAAACACATTTGAAGCAAAATAAGTATTAAAAAATCCTTGAAATATATAATTAAGATCAAACTTTTGTCTTAAACATCAATTAATCAAACAAAATAAAACACTATCAAGAACATAAATCTAAGTCCTAAACATATGATTATCAACTAGAAAAACACTTAAAACCTACTATAACACCTAAAAGACAATTAAATTTTACACCTATCAAGTATCCTTCTAGTTTTGGTTCTTCTTTATCATCCTGCTTTAGTCCCATTAATCCCCTTTCTTAAATATTTTTCCAATTGGCTTCCATATCTTACCCTGTAGTTTCAATGAAGGCTTCATTGATGGTTTACATCTACATATCTTCATATATTTTCCAATTTAAGCCCAACCTAATAATAGGTTTTTGATCTAGTAATTCTTTAGAGATATCCATATTAATACACAAATAGGTATAACCTATCTCTTTCTTTATACTATATTTTGATCCACACAAAAGGTTGCCCCAAGTTTCTTGTTATCATACTTAATTCCTTGGTAGTTCAATATGCTAAGGGGACATTGTATAAGTTAACCCACAAAGGAACTAACTTGTGTTTTGTTTGTCTTAGCATAAAAACTAAGTCGTCAGCTTTAAAGGAGTAAAAGTAGATTCATCACGTGCCAGGGGGCTTCCTTTAGGATTTTAAGCACATGAGCTTTAAAGGCGAAATTAAAGAGAGCTAAATTTTTATTATTTAGTAAGACATCCACTATGCCTGTGTTCTTCTAGATGTTGTTAGTCTATTTTTGCAGCACTGGAAATGGAGGTCTCCTCTCTACCATCAATGACCCTTCCCAAGTTCTTGCTCCCTCTTAAAGAATTTCCAATCCAAGAGAGACAATGAATTTACCCTTTTCTTCCTTAGTTGGGGATTAATTAAGTGTTGAGTCTTTATCCACTACAATAACTTGCTTCCAACTTTTCTTAACTTTAGAGGAGGAGGAGCCCTTCTTTGCTTGTTTGGAGGAAGGTTCAAGTGCATTGTTTTGAGAGAGTAGGAAGGCAAAGTCAACACAAAAACCTAGAGCATTAGAGGTATACATATTGTTTAATGTTTGAAAGAGAAAGTTAATTAAAGCTGAGAAGATATTTTCAAAAAGTTATTACCATAACAGGTAACTAGTTGAAGTTAAGAACGTAAAGAAACTTGGAGGACTTAAATGCCTCTTATTGGAGTATTTAGAGAGAAGAATAAAAAAGAAAGGTGAACACTCAAGGTGGAGATGATTACAAGAATTATTGGATTTTTTTATTATAATTATTGGTATTGAAAATGGAAGCAAAAACAGGAAATATTATATGAAGCAGAAATAGGAAATATTTGAATATGGTTAAATAGAATAAAGGATGAGTGAGCAGGATAAGGATGAATTAGCCTAAGGGATATATTCTCACAGCTAGGGGATAAGGTTGTAGAGAGTGTTTAGAGAGAAAACATTGATGTGTTTCTCCTTTTCAATTTGTAGGTCATTTTATTTTTAGTGGAATAAATGATTTCAACTAATAAGTTATATTTAAAATTTTTAAAAATTTTCTATAGTTTTACACTTAAGTAAAATTTAAAAACAATATTAAATGATACAATAACCTTATAAATAATTAATATACATAAAGGAATGAAATACATATGTGAAAAAGTGTGACTTTCTACTATTTTCATGAATTAAATAATTCATTAAAAATAAAATGTTGTAACATATAAGTTGTTATATAAAATTATACCAAAAAGCTCAGGGCCACCATTATAGATAGAAAACCTTGATTATATTATACATTAAGTAAGGCCACTAACTCTAATTAAATAAACATTGAAAACTATAAAATGTGAATTCCTATTAATTAGCTACCTCACTTAAGAACTACCCTTGATTAATTGTGCATTACCTCATATAAGTATCCTCATCCTAACTTATATGTTGCATATTCTTTATGTTGATTCCTCCTGTCACTTTCTTTTCTTGTATGTCATTATATCTACTTACTCTATCTTCTCTCAATCTCTTTTCCTAGGCTTTTTTTGTAGAATTGATGAGTTAGTAAATGTTGTTTGAATTCACCCAAGTCCACTTTCGATAGATTGCATCTCTTTGATTAGTCTTCAAATGTATTTTGTTTTAACTTGATAGAAGATTTTTCCTCTAAGTGTCATGACTTTATAGTTTTCTTTTTGTAATTAGCATTATTAACTTCAAAATTAATGGGATTGATGTTTTGCATGCATATGTTGTGAAATTTATTAGTCTGCCTAATCCTTTAACTAATTTAGTTCCCATGATTCAGTAATTTCCTTACTGAAACTTATAGCAATTCACTTCTCCATTAGTTGCAATCTTATAAACTAAATCATCATCATCAACACCTAGTTGAATCCCACATAGATGAGAAGTCTGGCGAGGTCTGATAGTATGCAACCTTACCCCTATTTAGTAGATAGGCTATTTCCAATAGACTCACATGTAAATGTGAAATGAAGATATTACAAAAAAAAGTCAAATAATCATAAAAGATGTAATAAAATAACTAAATACTTTTTAAAAACTTTGAATAAAGTAATAATAAATAATTTAAAATAAAATAATAAAAACTTCAATAAAGGGGAAGAAAAGGTCAAAAGAATAAAAACTTCAAGAGAAAGAGCTAAACATGAAAAAAAAAGGTCGTTAAACTCTTGAATCATTCACTAAACAAGCAACAGAGCCAGACTGAAGCAAAAGAAGAGCCAAAAATTTAGGAATTGAGAACAAGAAGAGAGAATTAGAGAGTGAACGCATACCTTAGGTAATGAACCGAGCATAGGGAAAATAGACACAAAATAAAAATTATTATAGCAAAATGGAAGAGATAGCTTCTGTCAACTTCTGAAACAAGTCATCATATATACCAAAAGAACATAGATAAAGCTTCAAACTTTAGACTAGAACCAAGACAAAAAATTAACCTTGCTTGATGATCATTCACTTCAAATCAAAAGGTTGACATAACATAAGATAAAAAGTATCATAGCCAAATGGAAGAGAAAGCTTCTGTCAATTTTCACATACAATCTATCATATATACTAGAAAAACATAAACAAAGCTTGAAACTCTAAAACAAAACCAAATCAAAACAGCAACCGTGCTTGATGATCATTCACTTCAAGGCAAGAGGCAAACAGGACATAAGAAAAAATTATCATTATAAAATGGAAGAGAAAGCTTGTCATTTTCTGCATACAATGCATCGCATAAACCAAAAAACAAAGAAAAAGCTTGAAACTTCAAAAACAACCAAACTAAAAAACCAACCTTGTTTGATTATCATTCATTTGATAGCAAGGGTCAGGATCCCATACTTATGATATATAGTAGCATATCTCCTATTAAACTCCTCCCTCTTCCTTATATCCATATGATAAATTCCATATATGTTAGGTTAGAATTTTGTATGTGGCATAATGCATGTATTTTTTCCCATTTATTTAAGGAATAAATGCTCATGAATTATCTAGTATTGCTTTCATAAAAGGCACTCCAAATAGAATAAGGTAAATTAATATGTCCATTATTAGTAGCCTTTTCAAAACTGCTAGCCATACAATAGAGGATATATTAGGAATGAGGAAACTATTCCATATCACTTTATGCTACTCTATGATTACTCCTCTAAGCCTTAATACCTTATTACAAGATTTGTTGCTAAACTCCTTTATAATTCCTTTTACAGCTATAAGTGTCTCTTCCCTCCTTATATAAAGATTATAACTTGGTAATGCTAGAAGCAAACTTGAAGGGACATTACTCCATTGGCTAAAGTTAGTCCATCTTTTCACTTTAGAATTCTTTAAAATATCCTATACTGATGCAATATTAGAATAATGATGCTTACTCCATATTTCCTATTTTTCATTTTATATATTTAACCGAAGTTCTTCTCATCGTCAATAGTTAAGCCATGAAGTAGGGATGTGATGGCTTTGTTTTATTTTCCTATACTATTTTTCCTTTTAAAAAATAAGAGTGGATCCTTCTTATCTATAATGACCCTTTATCTTCTACCAATTTGCATGCCCCCCCCCCCCGGATAAAAGCTTATTACTCAAGCTTATAGAAGTTATTCCGAACCCTCCTTTCTTGCATTAGTTTAGTTACTTCAGTCCATTTCACCTTTATATGATATGTCTTACTACTACTAACTTGTCAAAAGGAATTCCCTCATTAGTTTTTCTAGAGACGTGACTAAATTCTTACATAAAAACATGTTTGAGGCCCCATATATGTGCAAGGAGTTTAGTACTGATTTTATTGGTTGCATTCTCCCTCCAAAAAATAAGTACTTATTGCACCAATCTCTTAGTCTTCTATGAACTTTCTTTACTAAAGGGAGGCATTCTCTAAAGTTAAACCTATTTTAAGTTGAGGAAAGACCAAGGTACATTACAGGAAGTTTATGGACTTTGATACCTATTATATCAAATAACCCATCTTTCAAGGCTTGAACACTGACTCTTCCCATTTTTCATCTCCAACCCTGATATCTCCTTTAAATGGTGTAGGGTACTCATTATAAGACTTATATAATATTCTTGAGCCATTCTAAATAATATCAAATCATCTATAAAGGATAGACTAACTTAGCCAATACTTTTATATTTGTTATGGAATTTAGACCTTATTTCTAAGGCTATTTTGTGTCTTATTGATAAATGTTAAATATAATATATTTCCAATCTCATATTTAATGCATTTTTCTTGTTTATTTAAGAGTTTCTTACTGTTGTGGTACTTTTATTGTTTTTATTGTGTTTTTAGGTCTTATTTTCCTTTATGGATAAAAAGAAGAAAAATTAGGGGAAATTTGGGACATAAAAAGAAAGAATCGAAGCTATTTTGGTGGTTGTTTGTGACATGATTGTGTGGCTACCTATGTAGCTCTATGAGACCGTGTTTCTTCATGATTTTCGAAGATTGAAGGACATGTTCATAAACATAGTCATGTGAGTGACCGTGTCTACTCCATAAACCCTAAATTTGAGCTATAAATAGATAAAATGAAGAGAAAGTAAGGGGAAGTAAAAAAAGGCTATAAAATGCTCAAGGGGCTTGAAAAAAGACATATTAAAGACGTAGTATGATGATTAAGGTTATGAAGGAAACATATTTGTGATGGATTTTCATGAATCTAAAGTGGATTTTATGAAGATTAAAAGGGATTTCATTATGGTTTTTTAGTTTTATGTTTTTGCTTTAGTTATGATATCATGATTATAAGATCAACTTTTGTTGGCACTTGGATTAGATCTAGGATAGACCTTGTATTGATTTTATTTTAACTTAATTCATTCTTTAGTTTCATTTAGAATCAATTATGTATTCCTAATTATTCGTAAATTAATATTGCTAACGTATTATTTCATATGTGATTTCATTTAATTGAGAATGAGAAATCCTTTTATATAAATAGATTTACCATAATTGAAAAGAATTGTATGCAAACCTAGATATAGGTCAATATAAATCCTCTAGATTAAGGTCAAACCTAATAGCAAAATTCATAAATAGATTAACACAATTTTAAGGATTTTAACTAGAAAGAGATTTCAATTAATCAACTGAGGATTAATTATTAATAGTCTCAAGAAAGAGATTAATATAAGATATAAATTTTCATGGTCCAACAAGCTAAAGATTAAATTGATTAGTAAAATCATAATTGCACGAGTAGTCCTAGGGGATTCGAAATCTAGGTGCCAATGTTTTCTTTAATTGTTTCTTAGTTTAATCTCCGTTCTAATTAGTTAATTGAGTTGATTTATTTTACTTTATTAGTTTAATTTTTGTATTTGATTTATCTTAAACACCATAATTTATTAGGCTAGATAATAGAAAGATGGTGAGTACTAGCAATTGTAATCCTCGTGGGATCAACTCATACTTGTTAATGCTAGATATAGCTACACCATGCACTTGTGGTTTAAAACATAAAATTACATCATTTATCAATCTATATAATGCTTCCATATACAAGATGAAGATATATTGGGAGAAATAAGATGTCCCTACCTTATCCCTTTGTTCACTTTCAAGATTTGAGTAGCTTCCTATTAATCATCACACTAAAAAAGGTTATGTTTGTGCATTATCTCAACCACATCTTTAACTTTTCAAAAAAAAAAAGGTCAAAATCTTCAAGTATTTTTATGATGAAGTCTCAACTTATAAACTCATAGGGCCTATTGACATCCACTTTTATAACATATTTTTAGGGTAATCCCTTTTTGAAATCCTTTGAATAGCTCTTGAGCTATTAACACATTGTCCCGTTATAACATTCTAAGAAAGCTCCTTGAGTTTCACATGTTATTGACTTTAATTCTTAAATTAACATTATTTCCATGATCTTTACAATTATTTTTTATAAAAAATTGTAGCAGGATATAGTCCATTACTCATTTAGAGAGTTTGACATAGGTACTTTTGGAATGAATCATAAGAATGTTTTTATTGGTTCCTTTCAATAGCTTGCCACGCTTAAAGAACTCCATCACTGCCTCAGTCATCATATTCCCCATAATGGCCAAACTTTCTGGTAGAAATCATTAAGCCCATTAGAACCTGGGACTTTCTATACATTTAGGTCAAAAATAGTGTCATGGATATCCTGAGTTATTGCATGCCTATTTAAGAGCTCTTTATCTTCATTATTCATCTAATGCCTACTAAAAGTTCTAGGCATACTACCTGTTGAACTGATAGAGGCTTGCTTTCCTAGTGAGCCTTCAAATAAGCTAAAAACTTCTTATTTGATTTGTTAGTGATAAGAAATTTTAGAGCCATCTTTCTTAGTAAGTAAGCTAATTATGTTTGATTCTTCCTGCTATTACAAAATTGTGAAAGAATTTTGTATTTATTTCCCCTTCTTTTATCCATAAGACCCTTAATCTCCACCTTAGGATGGATATATGATTGTATGTTGCCTCAATATAGTATTTGACTCCTTTTTCTCTACCTCCTTCCTTTGGATCTTGATATAGAGGGTATTAGATGTTTAGCATTTAATTTTGGAACTTGTCACTTCTTACTCAGTATTAGAGCCTTTTCAAAAATTCAATTCTTTATCTTTTGTTTTATTTAGTGAAGCATTTTTAGACACTTAAATCCTTTTACTCCTTGAATAGGGACTTTCATTCCTTCGACGATAACTGTATTAAAACCTTTTAGACTTGTTAGGAAATTATTGAATTTTAATGGCCTCAATCTTTTACAATTACTAAAGATATTTTGCACCAGAATTGGCGAGTAGTCTAAAAAACCTCATCTTCATAAATTTCTGGGAACTTTATCATCGATTGATTATTTACCAAAGTTTATCTAGTTTCTTTATTATTAACCATGTACAGCTTTATTTATTGCTCTGTATGAAATATGTTCCTTTACGCCTCAAATATGTAACTCTAGCTCAATACATTCCCTCAGGTCATCAAAATAGTTTCTATCAGTCACATTTCCTTCAACTTTTGATCTATAGACAGTGGAGTTGAAGTCGTTTGTAACTTATAGTTGCTCAATACATTCCTTTAGGTCATCATAATAGTTTTTATCACACATTTCCTTCAACTTCTAATTTGTAGACAGTTGAGTTGGAGTCTCCCAATAATATATGGTTCATTTGTTGTAGGTTGGATATGTTCAATCCTGCTTCATAACAATTTCCTCTGGAAGTTGAAATTTGAACTATAGAGATATATGATCATTACTCTTTATCTTTTTTTTTCCTAAATAAACTCCATAACTAGGTGAATCACTTGATGCTCACTTAGTTACTCTCGCCCTACAAGCATTAAAAGTTATGATTATTCTCCCATGGTGGTAGTTCTGGTAGTTTGATGTTAGATACCACTAGATTCCTAAGTTTGAGCTTGATCATATTCTCCTTGCTCAAATTTGTCTCTAGAAAACCCATTATTAATGTTTTCACTTTGGTTACAATATCGTCTAGTAAAACCTATTTTTTTGGCAAATTAATGTCGCTTAGATTCCAAGCTACTATTGCTATAAGGTAGGGCTTTTAGTTAAAGGTCTCTTGGATCTTGTTTTGCTCATTGACTTCCTTATATTATCACATATAGACCTTTCCTCATTTGAGGCTTGACTTGCCCTATTCACTATAATCGCTACATGTTCAACATGTGTAGTATTGTCCCTTATACTAGATTATTATTCTTATCCTCCCTTCTGTTCACTATTTTTTACTACTTCAATTCATAGTTGCTCTCATGTTATATCTATTGTTGTTGTGCCCTTAGTTCTTTTTCATTTAGATCTTCCCCCGTCTCTTCCTTTCTCTTTGTTCATTCTCATTTGAGTAGGCTAATCCAATAAACTTATAGGCCACTCCTTGGCTCAAACTATTAGGATCACCTACTCTCAGTGTATAAAAACCAACAAACTTAAATAAACAGATCTAGCATTAGATCCTTAATTATTAATAAATTATATTAACATTATTTATTAATATTCGTTTATAAATATAACAATGAGATATAGATATGATAAAATAATAAAATTCATAATTTTATTTATTAATATAAAACATCGATCAAATTAATTATTTATAAAATATAAATAAAATAAAATTTGAATATTCTAAATAATTAATAAAACTTTAATAAAAGAATTAATTTATTATTATATTGAACTAATAATATATTCTACTTTTTATATGGAAATATTTCTAGAAATTACGATGTTAGTTAGAATAGTGATCCATTTTAACAAAATAACCAATTTTGAACTTTTACAAAAATATTAAAAAATTTTAGAAATATTTTTAAAACATAAAAGGATTTAGTATAATTAATTAAATTGCACAAACGATTAGTCTCTTTTTCTGAAAACATTTTTAGCTAGTTTGATTTTAATTATGTGAGCTCTCAAAATTTAAAATTGATAGTATAATAAAGAGTAAAAGATAGTAATTTAAGAAAAACTCCCTAATTTTTTAAATTAAGAAAAAACTCTTCCTAATTTTGAGTTTTCCAAAATGGCTTCTTCAGTTAAAAGATAAGTACTAAATGCACACAATATGAACATTATATATGAATTAATTAAATATAACTAATATGGTATTTCAACTTTAAAGTCAATCTAAACTAATTAAATTCGATATAAATTAATAATTTAAAATAATTATAATAAATTACTAATTTGAATCAGATTTAATTATTTCAATTCTAATTTAAGAATTGAGTTGAATTCTCGTGTAAACAATATTTGATTATTACAAATTGACGTTCATAATATCTTTGCTGTTATTTTTTAACCAAATTCTAGCAATAAGTTTTTCTAAAAAATTGAAAATTAAAAGTAAATTTTTTAGTACAAGTTGATGTTCATGATACCTTTGCTGTTTTTTTTAAAACCAAATTCTAGCATTAAGTTTTTTTAATTGAAAATTAAAAGTAAAATTTTCAAACATTTAAAAATGAAGATTTTTAGAAAAAATTTCTCTAACTTACACGTGAGATGTTTGTCTTTTTACAGAATAAACAAATTAACTCGAAAATATGAAACCCGATCCGACCCGATTATATGCCAAGATTCACGACATAGAGCTTTATTCCCTCAGGAGCTACTTCAATCGTCTGAAATCTAAATTCGTAAGTACTTTCAACTAGTTGTTTCTTTTATCACTCCAAAATTTACCAAGTGAGTGTTTTGATTTTCTCTTTTTCATTGCGATTCAATTTCGGAATCTGCCCTTTTGTCAGAAGAGAAGTGTAGGAACTAGGGTTAGGTTTGTTTGTTTCTAAAAGGAGGATGTACGCTGATCGAGTGGAGGCTGCGTCCAGGAAGTCGATAAAGGATCGTCTTAATGTTAACTCCATTGACCATTCTATTCGTAGCCGGCTAGTAACTGGAAAGAGGTTTTTTTTTTAATTTTTTTCCTTTCTCCACAAATCACCTTCCATAGGGTAGGCAGAATTATTCATGTTGGAATATGGTCCTTAGTCAGATTCGTTGTGTAGTTTAGTTATCTTTTTTTAGTGCATTTTGTTCAAGGAAAAATGGTTTCTATTGGCAATGATAAGGTAGGAATTTGGGAAACATGGAACACTATTGGGGCATGAAGGACAATTTCTTTTTAATTTTCTACATTTCTTTATCTCCCTGCTTATTATGTTAAAGAGGTATTACCAGCATTTTAAGCTTGAAATCTTGCCCAGGATTGCAACTTCCTCTTGGGCCTTTTCTGTGTTAATTTTCAGGGCTTATATAGTATGTTGAGGGACATTGTTGCTAAGTTTATCATGTACCTTATGCAGGCAGAGGCAAGATGATAAATGGGAACATGATCTTTTTGACAATGATGGGCCTCGTCTTTCAAGTACGGATTAATTCTGACCAGTCTCAGAATACTACAATTGTTACTATTGCTGCACAAAAATAGGCTATATTGGTTTTGATTTTTGTTAATTTCTTGTGAAGACCGCAAAGTTGGCCCGCAAGATCTTAGACAAAAACTCCAACGGAAAAATCTCCAACAATCATCTCCAGGTGTAAACTGGCCAGTTTCTGGTGTGCGTGATTTGCGTGAAAAGTTGTCTGGAATAATGAATTCCCAAGCAGTTAATGCTGATCCATCCAAAGGTAAGCTGGAGGCTGCTAAATCAACCAGGAAAAATCTTGCTGCCGAAATTCCTCGGCCAGAGATTAAAAAATCTGTTGGCATGACGTCAACCAAAAAGTCACAGCAGAAGGTACTTATACATGTGTGAATGTTGAATAGTCATACATGGCTGTGCTAATTGTTTTGACATATATACCTTATGCTCCATCCGTTGTTGTCCTTCCTAGTTCTTGATGACTGCATTGATGTTAGAACATTTTGCAATAGCTAGTCTCATTTGAAGTGTTTCGAGAGATGGAATATTAAGAAAATGAAATTTGGCTATGCCTGTAATAATGGATGCAAGTAGGATTCCTTTGTTTCCAGAAAAGAAACGTTCATTTTTTTAAAGGTTATTTGTTTAAGCTTAATTTGTTTATCATATAGCAGTAGGTAAAGAGAAGTTCTAATGGACATTAGATGGGGATAATATATCCTTTATAAGGTCGATCAGCACTGAGAAAATGTCCTAAAAGAGCCCGTTGACTGCAATTTTACCACATGTTTAGTTGTTTATTCATTTGCAGGTGGAAGATGGTACCTTTTTTCTGTTGGGAGAGTACTAAAAAGTTAAAGCTGTATTGTTATGATCTTTATGCCTTTAATTTCAATCCAAATATGTTACTAATACATGCATATATGGCACATTAATGAAACTTGATAAGCAATGCCTTTTTCTTGCAGGCAGATACATCAGTGGATAGTTTTTTGCAGTCATTGGGTCTAGAAAAGTATCTCATTACTTTTCGGGCAGAAGAAGTAAGTACTATGCGTTATCAACTGCTCTAATTAATTTAGGAAGTTGTTGTCTTTCTTACATACTTCACTCTTTGCAGGTTGATATGACAGCTCTTATCCACATGAGTGATGAGGACCTCAAGGCTATAGGAATACCAATGGTAAACTCTATATGGTCTCTTCATCATCGTGTGAATATCTTTCCTCACTTTTTATAGTGATTATTTGTACTCTTTTTTCATGTATTGGAATTTTATTTTTTCACCTTTATGTATGATATGTGAATATTAATTATGAGTTTACATTGATGTTGAACCGCTTCAGTAATCCTTGCTCTTATGTCAATTAGGAAATTTTTTTAACACCCTACTCTGTTATGCTAACTTCTCTTTAGCTTGTCATAGGTTTTAGGCTTTGCAATGGTAAAAAACTTTTATGTCAGTTCATTCAACAAATTATGCAAGTGTTTGATTTCCTGTAAACTGTTGATAATCTCCTAGGCTTTAAGCTCGTTGGTTTCAGTTCAATCTGTTTTTGGTCTGCATATCTGTTTGAGAACACGCAATGCAACTGTGTGTAAACTCGTAATCAAAGTTTTTTTTTTTTTTTCCCTTTTTCCTGTCAGAATGATTCTGAAGTCTTGAAATCTCCATGTTTGGTACTATAAGAGCTACGAAATAGACTAATTATGTGATATACTCAAAATTCTCTCTCATCCATTCTCATTATATGCAACTTGGGATCTATTATTTAATGATCTTTGTTTTATTTGAGGAATGACTGCCCTGTTTAATTCTTACTCCTGTGATCTTCAATGATCACCGTTTTTACCTTTTCAGTATTGTTCGCTACCTTCTGCTCTTGTGTGGTATTAGATTTACAGATTAACCTTTTACTGTTGTATATTTTTCTATCATCTGTTGGTTGTATCCATTAATTTCTATTATAAAGCTTTTATGTGAATCTTTTGTGGATATTCTTCTTGCGCAATGGATATTCAGTTTGTTCTTGTGTCTTGGCGTTTTTAGAACAAGCCAATTGGTATCTAACTTAATGCAAATCTTTGTCTGACCTTAGAACAAGCCAATTGGCATCTAACTTAAGGCCAATCTTCGTATGATCATGCTTGTTTTTGCAGCTTTCCTCGCTTCTTTACTTAATTGGCTCTCTGGTTAACTGTATGGTTTTAGGGCCCAAGAAAGAAGATGCTGTTAGCATTGGAATCTAAAGGCTGAGATTTGGGAGTGTACTGGTTCAAGATTGGTTGTTTTCACGCAGGGTATGTTTTGGTTGATGTGGGCCTGTATTTAATATTCCCCGACAGCTTTCCCTTCTCCCTTTTCGTCTGAAAGTGGTCCCAAACTGGCACGTAATCTGTATTAACTTTGCTGGAGGAAGAAAAGGAGCGGGGAACTTTTGTTCAACTAGTAAGCTGCAGACTATGAATTACATTGTTGCTTTTGGTTAGAATGACTATGAGGTAGATAGTTAGTTTATGCATGCTAATCGAAAGATGCTTTATTTCTTTGATAAGGAAGATTTCAATTCAAGTTTCCCATATTGAGATGTGAGCGATGAATCAGTCATGAATCGAAAGATGCGGCCATTTTCCTTTGATGAAAAAGTCTTTCATATTCTGAGGATAGAACTATAAATCTTGGAGTTTGACATTGTATTTTAAAACCATGGAAGTTTTATAATTAACATGATAAAGTAAATAAGATTTTAGTAATAAGATTTTAGTTATGTAATTTTATAAATATAAACTAATATTGTAATTAAACGTGGTAATTAACCAGAGTGTTAAATGTTTTCTTTTTGGTGTTGGAATTTTACCGATAATTACGTACAGTTTTGCTATTACGAATGTGATAGAAGAGTTGTATTATAAAATTGATTTATTTGGGTCAGACTAGGAGAGTGAAATTAGGGTGAGAATGAGATGATTAAGAGTCCACAGAAGAATTGACAGCATTATCAGACTCTTCCTATGACTCTTCCTTCTTAGATTCTCATTATTCTTTGTTACTCTGATTCCTTCTTCTGACCAAATTGAGCTTCAATAAAAGACTTTTAAGTTTAATGATGTTCTTAAAACTCGTACATTTGATAAGGCCTTCGCCGTCGTTGGGATGCAGGGTGGGCGTATGGAGCATTGGTTTTCCGTATGAATTTTGCTTTTGAATGTACTAAAAGATGAACTAAGAACAAAACTTAGTTACTGTCTCATTGTTTTCATGGCCAAAGCGTAAAGTTCCATCGGTTAAATATTCTTGTATCAGTTGTAGAAGACATTGCTGAAAAATAAGAATGGCAATCAGAAATAAAGTGATGCCGAATCCTTACTATAAGGAACAAAGACAAATGATCATTACAAAAATTTTCCTCACAAGGTAAAAAAGTCATTATTCATCCTTTGAACATGTATCAACTAATGGTCATCAACCGTCAAGCTGTTTCAGGAAAAATCAATTGCAGACAAACAAAATGATCCAAAACTGTATTGGACAGCATCGATCTCTATTTACTCGATTGCTGAATCCAGCTTGCGCCTGAAGATTCTAGTTGTCTTCTAATAAACGGTCATATTCAAGTAATAGGTCTACTAACTATTTTTGACGGGAAGCTACATGGGCTTCAGCAGCATGGATTTGCTTGTCTTTCAACTTCTTCATATTTTCCCATAGTTCTGAAACTTGTTCTTGCGGCAACTTTGTTTCCTTTGACGCTTCCTCTTCCCTCACCTTAAGTTGCATTTTCCTCGAAGATCCCACATTACTTCCAGTGTAATAAGTTTAGTCAGATAGTGGTGCATTGTGAACCTAAGAAACAGTTGAAACCTGTAATACCGAGAGCTCTTAATACCATATGAAAAGAGGGAGGATATAGACAATACTTGGTCACTGCCAATGAGTTCCAGATAAATTAGTGGGAGCAATAGTTGAGGATTTGAATTGAGAAAATTAGTGGGAGCAATAGTTGACGATTTGAATTGAGAGAAATCATCAATCAGCTCCAGATTGAATCCATTTCTGTCAACAGGCAAACTGCATATCTCCATTATGATATTTGTATCTAATAGCTGGATAGCAATATAGGGACAATTTATTTAGAAACATAAGCCAACGAGCAAGTAATATAGAAGGGACCAAGAGGAGCAAACGTACGACTGATGCCTCAAGCAACTGGGTTCTCCACAGAACCTGATCCATGCGAAACATTGTTCCAAGCCTGGCACCCTTGTTTTGGATCTTAATAATGCTCATCAAGTCTGATAGTAGAATCAGAGACACAGTACCGGCAATAGTCTTTATTGTAGCTGGACCCTTTCCCATCTTCACCTGATCCAAAGTTTGTATTGCTAGCTCTTCCCTAGTAACAAGAACGTCACTGCCTCTTCAGCAGAGACAACTAAAAACAATAGCTGAATCATCTCTGCTTGTATTAATAACACAATTCCTGCCAACAAACTTTGCATTTTCAAGGAAATAAGAAGTTGGTCAACTTGAACCCTAAGTATCCACCTTCAAACAGAACAACGAGAAGCAAAGGCCAAGAATGCTTTTCGGTCCACTAATACTCCTCAACTCTATACAAAACAAGCAGTAAAATCATAACAACAGAAACTGAGACCCACGGCTTAATTTTAGATGTGTTCGATTCGCTCAAACCACAAATACCGAAGTTTTCCTAAGAAGCCCAGTTGTGCTTTTAAGTGGTTCTTTTATTTTCTTTTTCCCGAGACAAAAAGGAAGAAAGGAGCAAATGGTTATGAGGTCAAAAGTGCAATGACCCAGTCGGAGTGGAGGAAAAAGAAACATCAAGCGTGCATAAGCTAGTTAAATAAACAAACGCTCTGAAGTGAACAGTAAATGATCGGAAACGAACCATAAAACGCTCGGAATCGATAAGATGGACAATTCAAAACGATCAGAATCCGAACGCACCGACGCACCTACACTAACTCAAGATGGACACTTAGCCAAAAAAGTTCGACTTCGCAACAGGGAGGAGGACCGCCAAAACTCTCTTATAGCGCTGCGGTCCTGGGAGCGCCAGGCAGGCCCTCTCCCGCAGTGGTTCTTGATTGGCCAGATGAGGACCCCGTGGAAGTCAAAGAGGAGGACATCATTCTCACCCAAGGCGACCGCACGAGTGGCATTGAACTATCAACCACATTCAAATCAAGGCTTGATCAGCAATGGGAGCAAGCAGTTGTTGTTAAACTATTAGGTCGGAGAATAGGGTACAGAGTTCTCACCGAGCGACTGCACAGCCTATGGAATCCCATCGGTCCGATGAAGGTGGTGGACCTCGACAACAACTATTTTCTGGTCAATTTCGTTGAAGCCGACGATTATCTCCACTCTCTCACCAAGGGGCCCTAGGTCATCTTTGGGTTCGCACTATCGGTGCAACGCTGGACCCCATCCTTTCGCCTGTCCCAGGACACAGTCGCCCGCACTGTCGTCTAGATCCATTTTTCAACCCTCCCCATTGCGCGATATCACCCCCGCATCTTAACCGCCTTGGGAAATCTGGTTGGTCACACAGTCAAACTCGACAACAACACCACTCAAGCACAAAGAGGTGAGTACGCAAGAGTCGCGGTTGACAAAGATTTAAGTCAACCGCTCCGATCAAGCGTGGAGCTTGATGGCGAGTCCCTCGTGATTGCCTACGAGGGCTTACCACCAATTTGTAATCGGTGTGGAGTTGTGGGGCATGTTACGGGTTTATGCACTCAAGGGAGTGCTCCGTCGGCCGATCTATCTCCGGCGATCGCTCAGGGAACAGCCGGCGAATCGTCGAGCGCTGCGGCCACCGCCGGACCGTCAGAGGGGGGAGGCGAACCAGAGATACGATCTGGACAAGGCCCATGGGTCCAGGTCCCCTGGCGTGCTGCACGCTCAGCCCCACCGCTTTAGCCGCCAGCGGCTGTCAGGCCATCCCGTTCCGCGGCTCCTGCAGGTGGCTCCAAGTACGCGCCTCTGACAGACCCAGAACGGCCCGAAGATGTGACTCGAGTCTTAGCATTTCCCGCCCCAGCGTCCGCACGTTTGGAGGCAGGACGTCATATACTGGATCTTTTACCAGCCACGACAGCTCCAACTCGCATCTTGGGCGTGGGCTCACGCAACAAGGGGCCGAAACACTAGACCAAGTGTAGCACCCCACTCCTGCAGGACCCGAACCCGACATCGATGGTGATATCCGAGTCCGTGCCCCGCGAGGGTAGTGTGCTAAAGCACTCAATCAGTCAGAT
>JAOSBN010000004.1:20085738-20102426 GCA_027563595.1 Erythroxylum suave | reverse complement strand
ATTCCTCTGAGCTTGAAATTACAAATTTTCTAACTCTCATATTGCTATTCTCTCCATTATTGAAATCCGATTTCTAACCTTTAATATAGGGACGGGATGTTACACCAAGGCAGGTTTGAAGGGGCGCAGGGGGGCCCAACAGGCCAATGGCTCCAAAGCCCCTTTGGGAACCCACACCCAACCATCCC
The DNA here is from genome assembly GCA_027563595.1 of Erythroxylum suave. Taxonomy (NCBI): domain Eukaryota; kingdom Viridiplantae; phylum Streptophyta; class Magnoliopsida; order Malpighiales; family Erythroxylaceae; genus Erythroxylum; species Erythroxylum suave. The sequence continues at coordinate 20,102,238 of JAOSBN010000004.1, read as the reverse complement.
TTAGTGTGAACAATCCAGCCCACTTACTACCCCAACCTTTGGACCATCACCGCGCAGTTTTCATTCCCTCCGGCCACCTTTTATTGCGTGCGAGTACTGGCTTCCGGACAAAAGACCGACAGGCTCCCCAAATGGAAGGAGTAGTCAGTGAGGAGCCTGCCCTGAGTTCGCATGGCCCAAGTCTTCTCTTACACCCTCCTGAACCCCCTGATGGGCCGGCAGGCGAGATTAGCATAGAGGAGGCCCAGCGAACACAAGATCTGATCTCCACTGAAATAGACATGACTCTGTGTCCGAACACAAGTGGGAGGGTCGAGCCCCAACCCCAGCAATTAACCGCGCTTCCCCAGCCCTGAGGGGATCGACCCTTTCACCTTTCCATGTCTATAATCATATGGAACTGTCAAGGCGCGGGTAGGAAGAAATTTAACACCATCCTGCACCACCACATCAGCCATCAACAGCCTGGAATCTTAGTTCTCGTTGAAACCCGCATTAGTGGTCAGCGGGCCCACGATGTCATTACAAAGCTAGGCTTTGAATTTTCGTTCCAAGTGGAAGCCAATGGGTTCACCGGTGGCATCTGGCTTCTCTGGAAATCTGATTTTGTCTTCTCGGTTCAGTTAGCACACAGGCAATTCCTCCACCTCACCGTCACCTATGGTTCCTTCTCCTTTGCCTCCACTGCCATCTATGCTAGCCCTCACCCGTCCCAGCAATCCTCTCTTTGGTCCCACTTGAGTTGGCTAGGGAACAACTCCAGCAAACTGTGGCTTATCGGGGGAGACTTTAACGTCAAACTGGCTATTACTGACAAGCTAGGTGGCTCCCCCATAGTCCCTGTCATAAACAATCGTTTCAAGAGTTGGGTCAACACCTGTGGCTTACAAGATCTAGGGTACGTGGGTTCACGCTTCACGTGGCGTCGAGGACAGGTTCGGGCTCGACTAGACCGGTTTCTGGTTTCCTCTACATGGCTCAACCAATTTCCGTTCGCCACTAACCATCACCTTCCTTTCCTGGGATCAAACCATAGACCATTGCTACTACTTCTAGATACGCAGCAACCTCGAGGTCCTCGACCCCCCCGATTTTCTTTTCAGACAGCCTGGTTAGCCCATATCGATTTCCGGACAGTGGTCTCGCAGTGTTGGTAGCCTTCTGGGGTGTCTTTTAGCTCTTCCTTAATTGATCTCTCCACCCACCTCATGCGTTGGAACAAGGAGGTCTTCGGCCACATATTCCCTCGGAAGCGAAGAATTCAAGCCCGATTGGCCGGAATTTGGCGTCATTTGACCCATAGGGACTCAGAATCTCAACGGGCACTGGAAGACAAACTCAGTGCTGATCTAGTTCAAGTGTTGTGCGAGGAAGAACTCTACTGGCATCAGCAGGCTCGGTGTACATGACTGGCTCAGGGGGACCGCAACACCAAATATTACCACACAGTAACGGCGGCCAAATGTAAGAAACGGTGGTTTGATCGGCTCTTGGACGATAATGGCACGCCCATCCAGGATCCCGGGCAGTAGCGTGCTCTTGTGAGCCATTACTTTGAGGAGCTGTATACTAGTTAGGCGCCCATCGATCTAAGGTCGTCCCTTCCCAGAGCATTTCCTTTGCTCCCTCGGGCTTGGCTTGCAGAGCTCACTTCTCCCATCTCCGCGGCGGAAATTAAGACAGCAGTGTTTGGCATGAATCCGAATAAGGCCCCCGGGCTCGACGGGTTTCCCGCTGTATTCTATCAAACCTAATGGGATACGGTGGGTCCTGCAGTTGTGGAGTTTATACAACAGATTTTCCGGCATGAACGTTGGGAGCAAGATTTAAACAAAACTATATTGGTTTTGATCCCGAAAGTTCCATCTCCGTCCTTGGTCTCCCAATTTCGCCCTATCAGCCTCTGTTCCGTGCTGTATAAGATCCTCTCTAAAGTCATAGTGAACAAAGTTCAACCGATCCTGGACCACCTCGTCGCTCCTACCCAGAGTAGTTTTGTCCCGGGCCGACACATCACGGATAACATCATCATCGCCCAAGAGGTCGTCAATTCCTTCAAAAGGAAAACTGGGAAGACCGGGTATTTTGCCCTAAAAGTCGACTTGGAAAAAGCTTATGACCGCCTTAGTTGAGACTTTATTTCGAATACATTGGCGGCCATTGGGCTCCCTCCGGGCCTCGCAAGTCTCATTATGAAATGTGTGTCTACAGTTTCCATGCAAGTCTCCTGGAACGGCCAGCTACTGGACGCCTTCACCCCTACGAGGGGAATCCGACAAGGTGACCCACTATCGCCGTACCTTTTTGTCCTTTGTCTGGAGCGACTGGGGCAGTTTATTTCTCATGAGATGAGTACTGGTAACTGGTAACCGGTCAAACTGAGTAAGAACGGGCCTCCCCTCTCGCACCTTTTCTTTGCCGACGACCTCCTACTGTTTGACGCAACTACAGAACGCCAACTTCAGGTAGTCTCCCATACTCTGGACCTGTTTTACCAGTCTTTTAGGCAACGAGTGAGCACAGCCAAGCCTCACATTTACTTCTCCAAGAATGTCTCTCGGGAAATGGTGTCTCGGCTCAATGGGGCTTTCCACTTTAAAAGCACGAACAACCTGGGGAAATATCTTGGAGTTCCCCTTATCCACGAGCGTACAAACCGGAGGACTTATCAACACATCCTTGACAAAGCACAACAGCAGCTCGTCGGGTGGAGAGCCAACACCCTCTCTCTCACAGGCCGGGTCACTCTCACTCAATCTGTGATCTCCGCTCTCCCAACGTATACAATGCAAACTGCCCGGCTCCTGCGGCATTTCTGTAATGACCTCGAGAAACTTATGCGGGATTTTATTTGGCGCCCTAAGACAGGTGGCCATAAACCCCATCTCGTCAATTGGGCGACAATGTGTCGCCCTAAACGGGTAAGGGGCTTAGGGCTAAAGCGTATCCGACCCTCCAATGATGCCATGCTTGCTAAGTTGGGCTGGGAATTACTTACCAAACCGGATGCGTTATGGGTCCAAGTCCTCCGGACGAAATATCGATTCCCTGACCACTGTATTCCGACATAGCTAGACCGAGCGACCGCATCCGTTGTCTGGCGAGGGATATCTGCTACTTGGCCGATTGTCTGTCAGGGTATTCGTTGGAAACTGGGTAGTGGACGCGGAACCCTGTTTTGGTTGGACTCTTGGTTAAGTAATTGGGGCCCTTTTGTCTCGTTCGCCTCATCCACCATTCTAGGCACTCTACTAGCCGCTACTGTTGCTGAGTTGGTGGATTCCAACGGATCTTGGCGTTGGCCCCTCATCCAACAATTTCTATTGACCGCCGCATACTTAGCGATTGCGAATACTCCTACCCCATCTCTTGAGCGGCCAGACGACAAGATTGTCTAGGGTTTAACATCCCAGGGAGACTTCACAGTGGCTTCTGCCTATGATCTCATAGAGAATTTTCAGACTAACGCCAGACAAAGTTATTGGACCATGATCTGGAAATGGCCAGGCCCCCAGCGTATCCGCTCATTTCTATGGCTACTCGCGCAGGGGAAACTTCTTACTAATCAACAGCGAGTTTTGCGACATCTCACCGCGGATGACAGTTGTGGAGCTTGTGGCCAACCCGAGTCCCTTCTTCACGCCCTTAGGGATTGTCCCAGGGTTCACAATTTCTGGTTACAATTTCCCGCGGAGGTGATGGAATCCTTTTTCTTCCACCGGGACGAGCAACTATGGTGGGAAGTTAACCTCACCTCACCTCAGCAGATCCTCATGTAGCCTTGGTCCACAATCTTTGGGGTGGCATGCTGGTATCTCTGGCAATGGCGGAATAAGAGTCTCTTCGAGGCAGGTTTTGTTTGGCCACGGTGGGGCCTCAGAGTTGTTTTGGACTTTGTCCACTGGATCGACATGAGTAAACGTGTCATCGAGCGGGTGATCACCATCCCAGGTTTTTCACTGGGCATGCCAGTCCGCTGGACCCCCCTTAGCCTGGACTGGGTCAAGGTTAATACCGATGGAGCCGAAAGCCACATTTCCCATATAGCTACAGCAGGCGGGGTAATCCGGGACTCTATGGGCTCATGGTGCGGGGTTTCATGTTCAACATTGGCGAGGGCACTCCCACTACGATTGAACTCTGGGGAGTGTATTCGGGCTTGCTCCTAGCCTGGGACCTGGGGTTCCGTAGAGTGATACTTGAAGTGGACGCTACCGAGGTAGTGAACCTTATTTCCACTCCCGCAACTTTACTGACTGACGGTGTTCTTTTGGTGCAGGAAATCAAGACATTGCAGCGTCAAGATTGGGACATCCAGTTTCGCCACATCCATCGAGAAGGGAACCAGGCGACAGATAGGCTGGCTAAGTCGACATTCCTAGCCCGACCAAGACTCAATATCATTCAGGAGCCCCCTCTGGATATCCGAGAGGTCCTCCGACAGGACCTGTCGGGCACTGTGTATCGCAGAGGTCTGCGTTTAGACTAGCTTTTACTTTTGCCTCTTTTGTAATTAAAAAAAGAAAAGAAAAGAAACATCAAACATAGGATAGGAGAAAAAGGGGGATCTGGGGGTGTTTGGTAAAATGCGATTCAGATCTTCTGTTCCGCTAACTCCGTTCCCACTCTGTGCCATAGTTAATAAGTCGACGTTTTAATTAAAAAGAATCGTTCACCTTCACGCTTGGCTTCAACAAACTCCTTTTCTTTTCAATCGGCTTCGTAATATAAATTTTAATAAACATTAATTTATTATTATAATAATATCATTCTTATAAATTCTATTATTCTTATTATTTATTTATTTATTATTATTATTATTATTAATTTCCTATTTGAATATATATAATAATTAGTAATAAATTATTTATTATTATTATTATTATTATTATTATTATTATTCGATTTCTTATTATTTATAATTTTATTAATCTTATTATTATTAATTATTTAGTTACTGTTAAAAATAATATTATAATTATTAATTCTATTTATTTATTATTATTATTCAATTCATTAATTTTGACAATTTTATTTTTTAATTTTATTATTATTATTAAATGTTATTAATTTTATAACATTATTATTATACAGTTTACTTATATATATATATATATGTGGTAAAATGACTTTTTCCATATATATATATATTATATCTATTATTATAATTTTATTATTATTAATAACTGTAAAATTATAAATGTATTTATTATTATTATTATTATTATTATTATTATTATTATAATATATTATTAATAACATTTAATAATAATAATAAGGATTTTCATACTAATAATACAAATTAAAATATTTAATAACAATAAAATATATAATAATAATAATAATAATAATAATAATAATAATAATAATAATAATAATAATAATAATAATAATAATTCTTATAGTTATTAAATTTATTAAATATTTTAATTTATATTATTAGTATGAAATGGCGTCTTTGGCATCTTCAAAGAATCTTTAAAGATCGTCTTTTCATGGAGAAAAATCTTCACCTCGATAAGCTCAGCTTTTATACTTCCTCTTTGCTTCATCTTCTTTGTCCATTGACATATCTCTGAGGCTCTTTTCTCCAAGATTGGCTACAGAGGTTTCGATAAATCTGATCGACTTGGTTTTCCAAACTATCCCGAGCTCCGCCATTTTTTCGTCCAGAAATGGCTTCCATATTGGCTCTTCAAGGTTGCATGTGTTTGTGCTTCTGATCCTTTCTCTTCTATCAACAGCTGCTTTCTCTTCTATCAACTTGCAAATACACCTCCAAGTCTGTGACCTTAAAGAAGGTCATGATTGTGGTTCCAAAACGTTTGGAAGAGCCTCTTGGTCACTTTCTACGGAATTACCTTCTGGTCTTCCATGTTCGTGCTGTGGGGTTTCATATCATGTTGAATCTATTTTATTAGTTCCATATATATATATATTTGTGGATATAATAATAATTAATAAAATTAATAAAATTTAACAATAATAATACAATTAACAAAATAAAATTGTTAAAAAAATGAATTGAATAATAATAATAATAAATAAAATTAATAATTATAATATTATTTTGTTCTTAATAATAATCATGATTAAATTATATGTTTATAAAGTTGAATGGTTGAATTGGAAATAAAAACTCATAAATGCAAAAGTCACAGGCGTGACAGATGGGGAGTCGCGATCGTGGTGGGACACGATCGCGACATTCCTGTTAAAAACGAGTATACGTAACTATTCACTCTTCGTCGCAATTGCGACGAAGAACAATAACGAGGAGTCCATTTTTAGTTGATGTCGCAATCGTGACGAAGAACGATTGCGACCTTCTCAACAGCTTTTGTCTTTTTCCCTCGTGGCCGTGACTCTTCACTCTCACGACCGTGACTCTTCACTCTCACGACCGTGACTTTTGCGCTTCATGTTCTTTCTTTTAATTACTTAATTCATAAGTTTATTATTTGTATTACTTCCTATTATTTCATTGTTATTATTATTATTTCCTTATTTCAAATAATTATTCATAAAAATATTGTAATTTATAATAATAAGTATATAAACTCAAGTACAAATTTAAAATACTAATAATTAATAATAATAAGAATACTAAATTTAATAATAATAATAATAACGATTTTCATACTAATAATACAAATTAAAATATTTAATAAATTTAATAACGATAAGAAATAATAATAATAAAGACATTTATAATTTTACAGTTATTAATAATAATAGCAATTATAATATATATATATAAGTAAACTGTATAATAATAATAATGTTATAAAATTAATAACATTTAATAATAATAATATTATTAAAAAATAAAATTGTCAAAATTAATGAATTGAGTGATAAAAATAAATAAATAGAATTAATGACTATAATATTATTTTTAATAGTAACTAAATAATTAATAATAATAAGAATAATAAAATTATAAATAATAAGAAATCGAATAATAATAAAAATAAATAAATAAATAATTTATTACTAATTATTATATATATTCAAATAGGAAATTAATAATAATAATAAATAATAATAAGAATAATAGAATTCATAAGAATGATATCATTATAATAATAAATTAATGTTTATTAAAATTTATACTACGAAGCTGATTGAAAAGAAGAGGAGGAGTTTGCTGCGACTCAACGCGAAAGTGAACGATTCTTTTTAATTAAAACATCGACGTATTAACTGTAGCATAGAGTGGATATAGAATTAGCGGAACAAACGATCTGAATCCGGTAAAATGATAATTGGAAACGGATGGAGCAGGGCAAGTGTATTGTGAGAATGAGAGTAAAACACAACGTTACGCACGCTAGATTATTGTGGGCAACAAGATGTTTGGTTGTCTCAAAAATCCTCAACGCCAATAGTTGGCTGCTCCCCAAGTTTCGCGCTGACCAAAGCACTTATCTGTTTTTTTTTTGGTTCGTAATTTAGTGGCGTTATGGAACATCGATCCTTATATCAAAGTATCCGTCAATCAGTATTTCTGGAGCTACATTGGAAATGCAACCAAGAATGAAATAATGGTCTCATTAGGAAGCTGGGAGCTTTATAAAATAACATACCAAATATTTATTGAATTACGTTTTTGTTCTTTTAATTTCAACTCCTTCCTACCTTTGTCTCTTTGACATTAACATCGAGTTAAACCCAAAAATGGTATCAATGTAAATGAAGCGACGATGGGTTGTGTTGACAAATTCCAAGGTGGCGAAAGTAAGTTGGTCTCCGGTGCTTATTCATTTAACACTTTTTAAAATAATCTAATCCAGCTTGGACCAAGCGAAAGCGTTGGTTTTATGAATCCGTACAAGTTGGATTAAATAAACCTTTTAATTTTACTTCTGTTTTTTTTGTTTTTAGTTTCTATATTTTCTTTTCTGTTTTTTCTTAAAAAAACGAAAATTTATTTAGTTAAGATTTGTAATATAAAAATTGAAAATAAAAACTTATTTAGTTGAAATATGTCAATTATATTATAATTCTTGAAAACATAATAATAATATCATTTCAATTAAAAATAATGTAATCACTCCCTACAGTTACATACCTACTAACAAGCAAACTTAAAAGTCCAAAAGATGTATTCTGTTAATTTTTATGAAAGTCTTGTCTTAATGGAAGATAAATTGCCACTAGTAACTATCTGAATTCATAAATACTGAAAGAAATTCTCTGTAACAACAAGGGATCAACAAATGTGAATTAATAATGCTAAAAAATCTTGTTGACGAAAATAAAGCGTGACAAAAGAAGATGATAAACTCCGGCGAACCGTAGAGAAGAGATGAGAAGAGTGAAAATTAACTTGGCTAAATATATTAATTCGTCACATCAAGCACAATAGAGAGATGAGAAATTGCGGCAGAATTAAGAGATGAGAAGAGTGAAGAGCAGGTTGGTCAAATATATTCATTCGTCACATTCTTCACATAAGCAAGGAAGAGAGAGAGTTGGGAGAAAACTAATTTCGTGCGTGATTTCGAAGAAGAGAAGGCGATGACCTGTTTATGATTCAATGCAAATAATAGTAAGTTACAATCAAACATAAGTAGATAAAAAATAAACTTAGATATCGCAAATGACAGAAAACGCAACAATAAAAGGCAAAAGACACAGAAATCACAGTTGGTAGAAAAATCAAAAGAAGGTAGATGATGACAAAAAAGACTGAAGACGTAAAATCGGTGTAATAAAATCGTTTTTGTAAAATATAAAAATTTGTTTTCAAAATATATTGAAATGTCTTTTTTACATTTCCAAAAATTCATTACTATTTTTATTTTTAAGAACAAAAAATGAAAATATTCTTAACTAAATAAGTTCCATGGGAATGTTTTATTTTTTTTCAAAAGTCACAACGAAAAATTAAAGAAAAAAATAGAACCAAACAACCCATGTAAGCAAAAATCAAAACTCAAAACCACACAAGCCGAGGGACAACAGCGACGAAAGGTCAGCACAAATGGAAATGTTTCAACAGAAGCGGACACTCCTGACGGTTAATGTGGGCAGCCGTCATTAACAGTCACGCCGTTAGTGACTATGTCCCAGTTACATTTGCTATTTCAAGAACTCAACGTTCTTGCTCCACGCAGCTTGGACCAATCCTATTGGACCAAAGGAACGTTTGCTTGAGTGGAAGAAGTACAATGGCTCTTTCAAAGCGTTGAATTGGTGGCAGAGAGAGACGTATGAAGGCGAGGCGAAGCTGGGATAGATTTTTTTTTTCAAACTGTTACCGAGAGAGAGAGAGAGAACAAGGTTAAACATTATCGGTTGTTTCAGTCAATGGTTGATAAACCCATCTCTCGCTGTAAACACGCTTTTCTTTGTCTGAATTCTCTATGATACTCTCCATTGTTATCTCTCTCTCTCTCTCTCTGTGGTTGTAGGCAAAGGTCTGTTCTTTGCTCTTGGTCAAGGTTGAATTTTGTCGAAGAACTGCTCTCTGATATTTTTGTGGAGATAGATATGGCAGTAAGTTTTACCTATATTGTTGTTTTCTTTTTCTTTTGTCTTTTTCGTTTTTCTCTACGTTTGACAAAACCTTAACCTTTGCTCTCTTTTGTTGTTGAAGAAGTTGCAGAGATGCTATAATAATGTATTTATAGGTTTCTGTTGATTTGAAGACTAAAGACATCTCATATAGCCTCTGTGATCATGTCAGTTTCTCTTGTCGTGTTTGGCAGTGCTCGGTACTCTTATGTGTGATAATGTCAAGTATATCGCTATTGGCTTGGATGGATTTGTGTCCTGTTTGTGGTTATGAATATTTTAGGGTTAGAATTGATTTTGAATTTCAAGCCTCCACATTTGTAAATGAAGAAGCAAATGGCATTTCTGTATTTCTCTTGATGTCTATGAAGAAAGAAAGATGGTTTTGTTTTATATTTATTGGTTGCTGGGTTTTCTGAGAAATAAATAAAATAAACAGCAGGGAAAGGAATCTCCCATTCCAGAACTAACCCCTGGTAATAATTAGAGTTGTATTAGGTGTCTACATCTGGTTTAGAGAAAGGTCAAAGATGAACCAATTACCAAAATTTCGGAGGTGTTGCCAAGTCTTGTTAGTTTTGTTTATAACAAAAATATTATGTTCGACGTTTGATAAATGGTGGTGCGTAACAGGTTCTAAGTGTTGTTTATGATCTTAATCCTAATATATTACTCGAGACTCTGACTTCTGCATCCATTCTGTTATTTGCATATGGCGTTTGTTGTCTTCTTGATGAAATCTGTGCAGTCCATGGCGTGAGACTTGTGGTTGTCGGAATCAATGAAAATATGTGGCTTGCATAATTTTGAAGTCATGTTGAAACATAGTGGAATATGATATGGCTCTACTTAGACAATTTATTGGCCAAGTTTGTGAATGTGGCTGTGGAAACTAAACTTCTGAGGTTCATATGTTCCACGTTTGTGAGAAACCTGTAGTTGCTTCACATTCTAGGTTAGTGTATCACATTTAAATCCTTGTAACGTAATCTTGACAATAGTAGTTCCCCCTTTTGCTCATTGAGAGTCAAATTTGTTCTGGGCTTTCAGTTTTTTTATTACTGTCATATCCATCATGAATCTTATAATAAGTTCCATGAATCTTAGAATAAGTTCTTTTCTATCTTTTTAATGTTGATTATTGCATGTTCTTATTAATAAAATTATGAATTTTGAATAATCAGACTTGGTATACCTTTTTCTTTTAGTGAATGGGTACTTGGATTCTCCACAGCATGATTTTTATGTTCCTAACTAGCTGAGGAACACATGTGGCTCTAGATTGTAAAATATGCCAAGAACATATAAAAAAGTTGGGTTTTCCTTTTAGAAAGTCATTATTTATTTTTCTTGCTTATTATTTTTCAGTCATTGTTACCTTTGATGGTTGAGGAATTAAGGTGAAAGTGACTTGAGCATTATTCCTTCTCATATTTGTGGCCCTTATTTTTAAAGTAGCAAAATCTCATGGACAAAAGCTCTTTTAACCTTCAACATTGAATCCCGTGGGAAAAACGCTCAACTAATTGCCTGTAAACTTCTACATTATGCATCTTAAATGGATTTCTAATAATGTTTGTTGAGTTGGTAATTAGGAGAAGAGAATGTTACGTGGTTAGTCATGTTTTTTAATATGATCCTCAAGTTTGTTAAAATGTCAAAGCGGAGACTTAACACATTAATTCTTTCTAAAAGAACAAAGAGAGTATTTAAGGTTGTAACCAATATAGAAGCATCTAACTTCTCAATCACACTATTAAATTATGTGAAAGGGTGATTGAGAAGAAAGTGAAAAATGATGCATCCATTTTAGAGAACCAATTTGGTGTTATACTAGAAAGATTTATGACAAAAGTCACACTTCTTAGATAAAAATGAAATATTATAAGGACAGACAAAGGAACCTGCACATGGTTTTTATTAACTTAGAGAAGATTTGTAACATGATTCTGAAGGATGTCAAGTGAAGGTGTTTATAAGTTAAGAGAGTAGACTATATTTGAGCTATTAGGTATATGTATGAAGGCGTTAAGACTAGAGTAAGGACGGCAAAAGGAGATACGTAACTTTTTTTTATCAATATCAGGCTACACTAAGGATTTTGAGCCATTTCCTATTTGTAGTAGTTACGGATGAGTTTACCAGGAATATCCAAGGGGATATGCCTTCATGTATGTTGTGTCATCATTTAACGGATGAAACAAAAGAGAGTATTAATGTCAAGCTTGAATTTTGGAGGGGTACATTAGAATCAAAGGGTTTTAAATTTAGCAGGATTAAAACTGAGTACTTAGAGTTAAAATTTTTAGATCGCAGTGTAGTATCTAATATGTAGATCAAGATTGATATAGCAATTATTTTTAGATCGCAATGTTCTATCTAACTTCTCAGTCACAATATTAAATTATGTGAAAGGGTGATTGAGAAGAAAGTGAAAAATGATGCACCTATCTCAGAGAACCAATTTGGTTTTATACTAGAAAGATTTACGATAGAAGTCATACATGTCCTTAGATAAAAATGAAATATATGGTTGTTATTGACTTAGAGAAGACTTGTAACATGATTCCGAAGGAGGTCAAGTGAAGGTGTTTATAAGTTAAGAGAGTAGCCTATATTTGAGCTGTTAGGGATATGTATGAAGGTTTTAAGACTAGAGTAAGGACGATAGGAAGAGATACGTAACTTGTTTTTATCGATATCAAGCTACACTAAGGATTTTTATTGAGCCATTTCTTATTTGCAGTAGTTACGAATGAGCTTACCAGGAATTTCCCAGGGGATATGCCTTCACGTATGTTGTGTCCTCATTTAATGGATGAAACAAAAGAGTATTAATGTCAAGCTAGGACTTTGGAGGGGTAAATTAGAGTCAAAGGGTTTTAAATTGAGCAGGACTAAGACTGAGTACTTAGAGTTTAAATTGTTGTATCTAATATGTAGATTAAGATTGATTTGGCAATTATATCACAAAAATATTGTTTTAACTCTCTTGGATTTATCATCTAAAGTAGTGGTGATATAGATGATGACATAATTTATTGTACCAAATCAAGATGATGTAAATGGAGGGGTGCTTCAAGAGTTTTATGTGATAAGAAGATACTACTCAAGTTAAATTATAAATTCCACCGTTTATCAATTAAATCGGTCATATCCTATGAGGTGCAATGTTGGTCCATCAAACAAGGACATAGTTATAAATTAATAGTTGTAGAAATAAAGTTAATGTATCCAGTGCCTAAGGCTCCTCACTTTGCTGAGGTCTGGGGAGGGTTATGATATATGCAACATTTCCTTTGTATTTTTACAAAGAGACTGTTTCTGTGACTTGAACCTATGACTTCATGATCACAAAGGAAAAACTTTACCAATTGCTCTAAGGCTCATCCTTAGTTGCGGAAATGAAGATGTTATATTAAATGTGCAATCTTACAAGGAGAGATAAGGTCAAAAATGTAGTAGTAAGAGACAAGTTGGAGGTGGTCGATATTGATAGTAAATTAAGGGAGATTAGGCTTAGGTGTTTAAGTTAGTCAAGACGAGATATTTTGATGTCATAAAGAGAAAATGGGAGAAGATTTTACTTGGAGATTTTAAAAGAAATGGAAGACCTAAGAAGAATTGGGGATCATGAACGATATGATCCTAGTGGAGCTTATTGAAGAATTGACCTTCAATAGAAAACTTTAGCATAAGGATATAGGTAGAGTACCCCACATAAAGAGGTCATTTTAATTTCTTAGGCATTTTTAGCCTTTTCTTTTGATTCTAGTATTTTTTAATTAGACTAAGTACTTTAGTTTATAAAATTTATTTCTTTAATTATTTTATTTAATTATTTCATTTTTAATTGCTTTTTATTTTTGTTTGTTTATTTATTTATTTACTTTCTTTTATTTTTATTTGAATTGTGATTTTTATATATTTTAATTTTAATTTTTTTCGTTTGTACAGTTATTTGTTTATGTATTTGGCTATTCTTTTCTTTTAATTGCTTTTTTAAACCTTTTTTTTGTGGGTCATCGAAAAAACATCTTTAGTAACTAAAGGTAAGATTGCATACTTTTTTCAAACCTCGCATCTTAGATTCTTAATAAGATATTGTTGTTATTGTTATAGTTAAGCAACTGGAATTCTTAGTAGCACCTAGTGCTGTCGGACCAGTTGACAGAATACTATATAGCCATGATGACCGTATCCTTTCTGTTATGCTGATCCTTTTTCCCTTCGCTTGCACAAGCTCTTGCTACATGAAATTGACCTGTGTCTAGTGATGATGCTTACTAAACTCTAGTATGCTAGTAGTAGTCTTTTCTGTCTTTTGTACTGCAGTTATATATTTGCACTGCTTGGTCTCCAGTAATTTGTTTACAGAACTTGCACAATTTCATATATGATATCCATGTAGACTAATTATCGCCTAATTTATCGGGTCTCCAGTAATTTGTTTATAGAACTTGGACAATTTCATATATGATATCCATGTACACGATCAGCCAAATTTATCCTGTAACATTTTGGAAATATTCTTTCCTCTATGTTCAGAAGGTTAATGATTTGCATGGTTTCCTATAGTTGTGCTCTGTCATTGAAGCCTGTCTAACGATGTGATCTCACTGGACCAGACATTGCAAATTATGTCAAATTTAAAAAGATATTTTATGAACTTTAAATGTTTGAATCATGACACGATTCCCAGTTCATTAACCCATGTAATTCATGGCTGTGACTGGAAACTATGTAGGTGTTTATGGACAATCTTGTAAAGATAATGATTTTTTGTTATTGACACAGCAACGCTCACATGTTCCGAAGTTTGGGAATTGGGAAAGCGAAGAAAATGTTCCATATACAGCGTATTTTGATAAGGCTAGGAAGGGTCGAGATGGGGGGAAGCTAATAAATCCTAATGATCCAGAAGATAAACCTGACTTAGTTTCTGCTTACTCAGCCCCAACCCAAGCTTCTTCTGTGGTCAGAGATGAGCCAGAGGGACAAGCAGGGAATGGAGCTGCTAGACAACTGCATGATCGCCGGAGAAGCCGGGAAGACAGTGAGTTTAGCCGGTACGCTGAATCTCCAGCACGCCATGACAATATTCACCACAGAGCTGGCAATGAGACTGTACCTCAACGATATAGTGGTCGCGGAGGAGGTCCTGGTGAAACTTATAGACGACCTGCAAGACAGAGTACTGGGTCTGAGAACAGCATGGAGCGGTCACCGCTACATCCTCATGCCAGGATAGCAGCAAAAAGCAGTGGAGCATCACCTGCATGGGAAGGGAAAAACTACGATAGCAGCCATGGCACTCCTGGAAGATCCCGAATGAGACCAAGAGGTGATGAAAGTGTAAGTATTCTGGCTTCTTACAAAAGTTTAGTATGATGTTTTGTTTGACAGTGAATGTCGTGCTGCTGGAACACTGCAGTGGTGTTGGATATACATATGGTGCATCACATTTTTGTCGAGAACCGTAAATTGTTCACACACTCTCTGTCATTTATGCTGTTTTCTTTGTGATAGCCTGATAAGAGTGCTGCTGTTCCAAAATTTGGTGAGTGGGATGAAAATAACCCTGCTTCAGCTGATGGTTATACTCACATTTTTAACAAAGTGCGAGAGGAAAGGCAAGCAGGCATGGTACCTGGAGTGCCCGCTGAGTCATCTCATGCCAATATCCGCAAGCAACCTCCTAGTGAAAGTTCCAAGGTTTGTCATAATCCTTTTGTGTGTCACCCGGTGCGTATGAGTGTTTTATGATATGGGCTTTCTAGACCTAATTTTTTGGTATCTTGTGGTTTTCCTTTTAGAGTTGCTGTTTTCCATGGTGCAGAAGTTAAAGTCTCTTGAGTTTCCCAAAATGATGAGGAATCTAGTTCCTGTAAATATCATGGAGATTTCTTCTTCGTGCAGAGTATCTTAGCTGGCAGTGCCTTCATTCTCTACGTCTGGTATTTGTGTGGCTTTTGTAATGCTTAGTGATTTTGTTACAATATCGTGTTATATTCCCTTCTCTTAAATTATTTGAAATTATATTTAAAGAAAACAGAAACAGTAGAAGCAGATTCTTTCCTTTTGATGTTTTATGTTGTACCTCCTACTTATGTTATTGAATACAGGTCTACCAACTTGTACGTCTAAGTACACTTTGTTATGCTTTAATAGAAACAAGTCAAAGTGTTGGTTTTGATGTTTTATGTTGTACCTCCTACTTATGTTTAGTGCTTGTTTCATCTAATTCTAGGTTGCTTGCGTGATCCCCAATATTCTGTACATCTTACAGTTAAAGTCTCATTATTGACAATTTTTGTACATGAGATAATAGATATTAATTACTACCCCACTGGTAATATCAGCTAGGGAAATGGTGGTCACTGGCCATCTGAAGAGACTGCATAATCGCTCATGCTTAACGAATTTATTTCCTTAAGCTCCACGAGATATCTAATCTATCTATAATTTTGTATATTAAATTAATTTTATTGTTTAATGATATTTCTCTCCATTTGTACATACATACGCGCATATATAAATTTACGTAGTTACTATTGACAAATGACGTTTCCATTGTTTGCCTGTATTCATCCAATGGAGGAGGATCATTCACATATAAAAGGTTTGACTAATTTATACATTTCCATTAAAAATTAATTGGTAAACAGTAGAGAAAGGTATTTTATGTAAAAATCTTTAATTTGTGAAATTTTTAGAACATTTAATTGATATTACTAAATTCAATATACACACACTAAATCTATTACTAATTATTATTCCCGAATGACAAATGACACTTCCATTATTTGTTAGTCACTATTATTCAAGATTGATCAGCGACTTCCATTGTTTGTCCCATATTCATGCAACAAAAAAGGAGGCTAAATACATTTTGGGGCCTCTGTACTATGTGTGTTTCTCACATAAGGCCCCTCGTTGTACTACATGCAATATTAAGCTCCTGTACAACGGACGTGC
>JAOSBN010000004.1:20072776-20085638 GCA_027563595.1 Erythroxylum suave | reverse complement strand
GGTTTCAAAAACATTATAATTTTTGTACTGATGTTTTATTATGATGCCATGTGAGGTGTTTGTAGTGATTGATCGTATCTCACCCTTATCGTAGGATATGTACCGGAATGACCTGCAGGCGACCCAGTGTGTACCCTGCGGTAAGGGGGCGCTACACACGATTGTGGCCTGCATGCCATGATTATGACAGAAGGTTCAGATGTGGCCCACATTGTGGCCTACATTGGGCAGACGTGTAGACACTAAAAAAGTCCAGTTTCGGACCCAAAAAAATCCTAAGGATGCTCAGAACACAAAAGATACTTAAATAACAAGACAAAG
Organism: Erythroxylum suave; assembly: GCA_027563595.1. Taxonomy (NCBI): domain Eukaryota; kingdom Viridiplantae; phylum Streptophyta; class Magnoliopsida; order Malpighiales; family Erythroxylaceae; genus Erythroxylum; species Erythroxylum suave. Next base: position 20,085,317 of record JAOSBN010000004.1, on the reverse strand, counting down.
AGGCCGAAAGAGCTTTTTGACATCAACTACCTTGAAGAAAACCTAGAGAAAATTCATCGAGAGATTGAGAAAGAGAAGAAGGAAAAGAGAGGTGTAGAAGAAGCTGACTAAATGTACTTCCCGGATAAGGAGTTTCTCAACTTGCTACCTCCTATCATCTGTTCAGATATTATTTCTTGATTATTTTCCATTTTATTATTGTATAGAATTGGGAATAATAGTTTGACGATAGGATTTTGAATGTTGAGATGTTCTAAAGTCACCTTCGAATTTTTTTCTTTGAATTAATGACATTTGATTGTTTATGTGTTATTGGATTTTTTCTGGTTTAATTTTGGACGTGCATAATTCAATAATAAGCTGGGAGGGTGAATCAAATGAATAATAATTAAATTTGGCTAATAAGAGTTAGGTGATTCAATAGAAAAAGAATTAAATCAAATTGGTAAATTATGTGAAGAGAAATCTTGCATAGGTTTTTGATATTTATCAGACAATTTTAGATCTAATTAGAGTTTTGGATAGGTTGTTAATCATGAGATTGCAACTTCCATTATCTGATTAGGGTTTTTAATTTAGGGTTAATGGTTATAACTCAAGAGAGAGCAATCAACCCTAGGATCGTCTAGAACCAACAATCCAGATAATTCATAATCAATTAGGTTAGTGTTAAGGATAGGTAAACTTCCCTTTTTCTCAATTGATAATTCCTTTAGGTTGATTCTTGGGTGTGTGTTGCAATTGCTAATTATTAATATTTTCATGATTGATTTTTAATTTGATTTGATTGATTGAATTGAATTATCATTTTAGTTTCATTATATTTTGTATTTCTGAAATTTATTTTTGCCTTAGATTTTAGGGTTAGATTATCCCTCCTTGTGGGATCGAAACCTTCGGTACTACGTAAACAAACTATGCACTTGTGAATCATTGAGGGTATTTATTAAAAGTTACACACATTAAACACTCGATCAATTTTTTGGTGCCATTGCTATGGAGGAGATTAGTTTAAGTCTTTAATTTAAGGTGTTTTAGTTAGTTTTTGTTTTCCATTCTTTCTTTCTTTCTATTTCTAAAATTGTGCTCTTGCATGAACACAAGAGTCACTAGAAGTTCGAGTTATGCAGCTGGACCCTTAGATATCATTAGATTAGAACGATCCACTAGGAAGTCTTAAAAGCAACAATGGCTTAGGAATTTTAGCAAGATTTGGACCACAGAGCAAACCAAGGACGTTAATAAACCCTTATGGACTTTATGAGACCAAGTTTCAATGTTGCTAACTAGGAGTAGGTAGGCCACCCATACAAGTAGTATCTTTTGAAATTAAACCAGCCTTCCTAAATATGCTTTAAGAGAATGTGCTACTTTATGGACTAATGAATGAAGATCATGCACATATAGTGAACTTTCTTGAAATTTGTGATACCTTTAGGTACCATCAGATGTCAGAGGATGCGGTAAGGATTAGGCTCTTTCTTTTCACCCTAGAGAAACAGAAAAAGCTTGGTATTATTCTCTCAGCCCAGCCAATGTCACAACTTGGGATCAAATAATTTGTGCCTTTTTAGATAAGTATTTTCCCCTTACTAGGACCACGAAGATCATCAAGGAGATTACAAACTTCTAACAAAGTGATGGGGAATCGATGTATGAAGTTTGGGAAAGATACAAGGATTTGAATAAGAAATGCCCACACTATAACCTATCTAAAGAATTCTTGTTGCAAATATTCTATAATGGAATAACCCAGATACGAGAGGAATAATTAACATAGCTTTAGGAGGATCACTGATGAGAAAGACGATAGATGAAACAAAAGAGTTGATAGAGGAGATGGCAAGTAATAGCTACCTATGGACGAATGGACGGAATAGACAATCAACTTCTTTTCGAGAACAAAAAGGAATTATGGCTATCGATTAAATGACAGAGATGCAAGCTAAAATTGACAACTTAATTCGACAGCTCAATAATATGAAAGCTTCATCCTTAGCTTCCGTAAAAGCCGTGCAAATTAAATGTTATGGATAGATGGACCATTATATAGTGACTGTTTCTTGATGAAGGAAAGTGATTTACAACAAGTGAATTATATGGAAGCTCAATATGGACGACGAGGGGGAAACAATCCCTACTCTAACATATACAACCCTGGGTGGAAGAATCACCCTAACCTCTCATGGAGGAACAATGCTAGAGGACAGTTTAGACCTCAAGGACAACCAGGCTTCCAATGAGATAAGCTGAGCTCAATAAAACCCAAATTGGATAAGATTTTAGATAAATTGGAGGCATGGAGGATGCACATAGGAAGTTTGAAAGCAAATTTGAGCAAGTTACTAAGAATCATGCCTCATCAATACATAATCTGGAGGTCCAAGTAGGTCAACTAGTGGAACTAATTTCTACTAGGAATGTAGGAACCCTTCCAAGCAATACGGAGTTTAACCCAAATGTAGCACCCCAATCCCCCAAGGACTCGAACCCGACATCATGGGTGATATCCAAGTCCGTGCCCCGCGAGGGTGGAGTGCTAAAGCACTCAATCATTCAAAAATCGGTATATATTTTTTTTGAATCACAAACACAATATGCAAAAATTTATAACCAATTTAGGCCCACTTTCCTTCATAAACATTTTTAATCAACATAATACAATCAACAAGGATTTCAATAGCCATTTGGGCCCTTTCACAAATACAATACACTTTAGTCATAATGCCTTTACATTACAACATAAATCATTTGTACAATAGTTTCAGAATATACAATTTTATACAAAATAGGAAAATCACAAATACAGACGCGAGCTGATCCCGACCTCTATCCTTCACTTATGCAGTAGGTATACTCCTGTTGGCCTAACGAGATATTCTTCTGATTCTGAAAAATAATTGCAAATTCTGGGTGAATTTTTCTGAACTCAATGAATGACCATCATCGATGGCTCACCCAGTCACATAACACACATTCACATTCACATCATTTCACATTTTTTCACTCATTACCATTTAATCATTCATTTTATGCATATGTAGTGTGCATGAGACTCACTTTCCCTTTATTACTTTGTTGTGACCGAGTGCCTAAACTATCCCATATAGGGCTCATTGATAACAGTCCCTTATCCGCTTAAGGGATACAGGGCTCATTAAATGTTTAGCCTGAGGCTCTGATTCACTTTTGAGCTTAAAGCTCATTTTCACCTATTGAGCTTTAAGCTCTAATGGGTGGCTACTTTGGTCATAACTCCATTATGTTTCATGCATTCAATAAATGGAATGCATCAATCACATTTGCATGATCCCATTCAATCATATTCTCATATCATCGGATCGTAGTCCGGCATTCAACATTTAGTTGAGAATTCACAGTTTCATTCCTATGCAAATGCACATTCAAAACACATTTAACAATCACCTTAAGTACACATAGTTCATCTAATTCACATTCAAGTAGTACTTCAATATCCAAATCAAACATCACAACCATTGAACCTTCTATTCAGAAACCAACATAAGCAATCACATCTACATAATCATTCAATAGTCATATAATACAAAATTTCAAATAACAAACTATAAAGTGAGATCATCTCGGTCTACTCCCAGTACGCTCCAAATTATCATTTACTTTTAAATTCTTGGAATGCCTGAATGCGAACACTTGACCTGTATAAACCATTTATGCAAGACACCTATTTCACACTCATCAATAATTGCACACATATAAGCATTTATTTAAGCACAATTGTATAGGTGGACTATGTACAATGCATGCTCAATGACGATCCTGGATATATGTTTTAGAACACATATTATGCTCATTCCCATTTCATAGTTCATATGTGTCTAATTGAACTTAAATTTACACTTCATTTGTACATGATCCTTTGCATGTGTCTAGCTTATTCATAAGCCTACACCTCAAGAACACTTGGTTTATATCATAACTCAATTTCTCGTGATCTCATTTCTAACCTCATATGATCTCATAATATCCAAATTCTCATCCAATAGGAATTCAGTTGAAAATCCCATAATGCAAAATCACTAAAATTGATTTTAGAATACTTAAACCCAAGCATTTTCTAAACTCGATAAACTAGAATCCTTCCAAAAATCCAAAAGATTCAAAATGATCTTACCTTGATTCTTATCCAAATAAAGAGATCTTTAGCTCAAATGGAAGCTCTTTTCTTCCTCTTCCTTTTTCTCTTCTTGGACAGGTTCAAAATCTTTCTTGAAGATTGAAAAGAATTAAACCTTAACCCACTCTCTTCTTTTCTCTCAAACCATCAAACTCTCTTTCTCTTTCTCTCTCATTTTTTTCATTCTCTACTGCTTGTCCTTCCATTCACGTTTTTGCTTCTTCATTTATAAGCAAGACAATACTTTTTCTTCCAATTATGCCCTTAATGATTGAGAATTGTTCCATTTGCCCTTCCATTTATGCCTTATGTCTTTTATACTTAAGTGTCTTGCCAACAGTACCTTGAACATTCTAACATAACAATTTATTCCAGAAAATGTTCTCCTTTGGCTTAAGTTTCTAACGACACCAAAATCATTCAATTCAGTTTAGTGATTCGAAAGATATACTTCAAACATTTTTGGACTGTTCTTGTCCAAATTAATATAGTATGTACAAATTCTGTCCAAAATTTAAACATCTTAGAAACTGAATTAAATTCCAATTTCTTAATAACATTTGTAGCTTCATGTATCTAGTTTACCAAAAATCAGAAATCATTTCATTTGGAGCTCTACCAATCTTGAAATCATCAAAATACTGAAGTATGGTCAGTGGAATAACACAGATTCATAGTATTTAAGAACACACACATTGTACCCATCCCACTTTTTTCACTAAATATTTCTCACTTCATTTCATATGGATATGGTTTTTGTTTTAGTTGTATAGAAATTTCTTAAGAGTCCAATGGTTCAAGAATCAAGTCATTTGAGTGTCTAGAGAAGAAGTTATGGCCAAAAGAATCAAATATGTTTTTGTCCTCAATCGTACTGAACCTGTTTCAGGGAAACAGCCATAACATTCTATAGAAATATTTGATTAAGGTGATATTTAGATGGATAGAAAGAGGACTTCAATATATAAGGCTTTCATGAAGACTATAAAGACAGATTTTATTGTCTAAAGGGTAGAAAATGGAACAGAAAATAGGCCAGGAGAAAAAGAAGAAGAAGCAAAACATAGAAGAAGATAACGTCTTCACAGAAGAAGCAAAAAGGCAGAAGAAGCAAAACATAGAAGAAGATGACGTCATCACAGATGAAACAAAAAGGCAGAAGAAGAAAAACATAGAAGTAGATAACGCCATCACAGAAGAAGCAAAACATAGAAGAAGATGACGTTATCACAGAAGAAGCAAAAACATAGAAGATACAACTTTATCCTTGAACATCTTCCCTTATAAGGACCATAGCTATCAGCTCCAATGTCCAAAATTCTCATACTATATACCGTTGGAAAGATAAAAGAGAGATATATAAAAATTTTTAGAAGACACGTTTCTCTAATTTGGCCTAGAACAAATCCAGAATCGCCCTCAAATTCAGAACACAAACTTTTACGTTCATCCCCCAATGTACTGCACCCAGTTCTCAACTTCATGACAATTTTTGAGATTCTTAAAGGTAGAATTTAAATTTGATGTCTTCATAAGAAATGTAGCCATATGTTTATAGTTTAATAAAAATAAATAATCACCTCATTCGGATAAGTAGATAAAAAGTTATGGCTAACAGACAGAAGCATACTCAGTACACATTTTCCAGATCAACCGCCACTTTTGTTTCCAAATCTTTCCTTATCACATCTCATACCAAGATCACTCTTTCTACTCCCTCTACTTCTCATTTCCAATTAAAAAAAATCACATTTAAAAACAATCATACCCAGAAGTTGTCAATGAATGCATGTACACTTATTTTTGTATGTGCAAAGATTCAAATTCACATGCATGTATGCTGACATGCTGTTGGGCATGAAATGCAAATTTTTCTAACTCTCACATTGCTATTCTCTCCATTATTGAAATATGGGTTCTAACCCTTAATATGGGGATGGGATGTTACACCAAAGGAATGGATCATGGCCATTACTCAGACCTACGAAAAGAAACTCAAACCTGCTAAAGAAAATGGAGATAAGGGTGAAGGATAAGTAATCATATAATTCCTTCCAAGTAAGCTCATAGTTGAGCCAATTGAGGAACCTTGACCTGAATTTTCATATCCTATTCTAGCTTAGCGAAAGTCAATTTCAAGTAGTGTGATGAGGAATTCTAAGGAGGTTGAATTAAGCAAGGTTGAGGACATAATGAAACATTTACAAACAAGGCTCACACTAAATGAATCGAACCAGAAGAAGGTTAAGGAACGCATAGCGGAAGAAAACCCTAATATAGCAGAGAAGAAAGAGGATCTAAGGAATTTTTAAATTCCTTATCATATTAGTGATGTCAAAATAGATAAGGCATTCACAGAGTTGGGAGCGAGTATCAATATGATTCCCTATGATTTTAATTAAAAATTGGGGTTAGGAGAGTTAGAACCCACAAAGATGCTAGTATGACAGATAAAATAGTTTATTAGCTGAAGGGCATTATTAAGTATGTTCTAACGTGGACTGATATTTTTACCTTCCCCACAAACTTCTTTATATTGGATACAAGAGACGATGTGGAAACCCCTATAGTCCTTGGATAACCACTTTTGGCCACTACCCACTCGATAATTGATGTTAATGGGGTGAACTAACTCTGATGATTAGAGAGAACCAAATAACCTTTACTGTGTTGAAAAAAGATAATAATTCTCCTTTACCTCTAGTTAACATCTATAAAATCAAACTTCAAGAACAATGGGAAGATATTGAGGACCCTAGGAATACCTTTAGAAAGAGACGATAATAGAGGAGAAAGTGAAGGAAGGTGAAGCAAAAGGAAGGTAGAACCCAATAAACGGTATCTTATGTGCAAACGGTAAGATTGATGACTACGCTATCATTGTACTATTCATTTGAACTACCTTAACCACAAGAAGAGCATCAAGCTACCGAAGTTAAAAAAAATGTTGCGTGAGAGGCAACCTATGGATTATTAATTTGATTTTTAGACAGTTTGAATTCCGTAGTTAGGTTATTTAGTTTTCAAATAAAATTGGGAAGCCATAAGACTTCAACATGAATTAGATGATCGAGGAAGTAAGCAAAAGAGAGGTGAAAGAGCTACAAAGAGTTAAGAAGTGATCTTGGGAAAGTGTAGAAGGAAAAAAGAAGAAAAAAATAGATATTGGTGCAAAAATTGTAGGCCACGATCGTGGTCTGTAGTAGGGTTAAAAGGGACACATGATTTTAATTTCGTTTTTACCATTTTACCCTCCATTTACCTATATATTCATTTTTTACTTCTTTTTTTTCACTCACTTTCATTTTAACTTTATCTCTCTAAGTTTAGAACCTCTAAACACTTCCACTTCTCTCTAACAAAATTCGAAATTTCCAGTCTCCTGTAACTTTTACAAACTTGCAAGCTAGTATTCCACACATTAAGTGGCCAATAAAGCATGATCAATCATTAGGATGACACTAAGTCTAGGGATGAGGGAGGAGGAACAGGGTGGAAAACTTTGGAGCACCCTTCCTGATTTACACAGAAGAGGAAGATATTCATTTCCAATCCCTCAATGCTAAACAAACTATAGTCCCAAAATATTTAGATTTTGATAAACTTGATAGGCTAGAGTTGTGGTATACGGTAAAGACCCTAGTAAAAAGAATTCAGTAGGAGAAGTTCATACACTTTCAAAAACCTGCCTATTAAGAGCTCACTCTATAATTCTTCACTTCCCTATATTATGGACCTAGTAACTCTAAAGAAATGTGGTTTAGGTTACAGAGATGAAACTATGTGTTGAACATTAAAATCATGAATGGTATTTGTGGGTTCCCCGAGTCTTCCATTATCAATCAGCATGATGACTTTTATACTTCTTACTATTGGAATGAGCTCACTGGGTTAGAGTGATTCGACGCTAAAGATGCCTACAACAACATTATAAGAACTAATGAGCACATGTTATTGCACAAATTCATGTGTTATTTGGTTTTTGGTAAATCAAAAACCAACAACTGCTAAACATAGGAACTTTTCCTATTGTCGTGCAGGTTTGCTCAAGGTTACATGCCCTGATTTTTACTGATTATATCCTTTGTAATTACCATAAGTGAATGGGTTGTTCGCATAGTACCTAATGTGTCGATCCCACGAGGAAGGGAACCGGTCCTAAAATCTAAAGACAGCTAGGTTCACAATTAACTTAATTGAATAACTAATGTAGAAATTAAATTAATAAAGAATCAAATATGAGAAACTAAGGCACCAAAATAATGAACAAAATAGCTAACTCACATAGATAATCCAAAACTCAACCTAGAAATGACCAATTGAAAGAAAGGGGTAATTTATTCGAAACTAATGAAAATTTACCCAATTATGCAATTTCAGACTTAATGGACTTAGATGGTCTTAGGGTGAATTACTCTCTCTCGAATTATAATTCTTAACCCTAATTGATAAACCCTAATTTAAATTATGGGAATTGAGATCTTTTGATCTACAACTGGTCTAAAACCTAAATTAGTTATGAATTTGGCTATTAACCTACCAAGAATTTATGCTTGATCACTCATTATACGATTCTATTGGTTTGATTCAACTCTCTACCTATCGATTTATCTAACTCTTGTTAACTAAATCAATGATTTTCACCTGTCTCACCCTTTCAGTTTGTTGCCAAGTTATGAAGAATCAAAATTAAATCAAATAAAAAACAATCAAATAAACTTTATTAATCTCAAGAATAAAACACCCGAAAGTGAGTTTAGACAAAAAATCAACACTTAACAATAATACTTCCAATAAATATTAAAATCTCATACATCAATGAAATCCAAAATAGAAATCTAAAATCTTGTCGGAATGGATCTCTGAGGTCGTAACTGCAGGAAACTACCTATTTCAGGAAGTACGTCGTCTCAAACGTATCTCCATGCCTCTCTTCCTTCATCTCCTTCCTCAATCGCTTGATCTCTCTCTAGGTCACAATTGGATTTTTTTATAGAATCACACTTTTTTGCATAGGTCTGTTAGCTCTTAAATGACTCTTGGAAGTTGCTAGGTATTGTTTTATTTATTATGTAGCAACCTTAGATCAAACTCGAGTTCATAACTGTCCGAAAAATCATCCAAAAATTGAGTTTTCATGTCAGCCTACTGTAGGGCATGATCATGGCCATGCATGTCACGATCGTGGCCGGTGCTTTACCGTTTATGTCATAATCGTGGCTTGACTTGATGCTCTCTATCATGATTATGGCCTAAAAGTGCATGACCGTGGCCTAACTACTTCTTGCTCTTCCTTCTCTGCCACGATTGTGGCCAATGTGCACGATTATGACCTATACTTATTGATCCGAAGCTCTACAAATCTTCACCATTCTTCCCTGTTTATCCTACAACATTAGCACACACATCAAGGTACCTTAAAAATATACAATTACTCTCAAAGAGTCAAACTAACCCATAAAAGCACTCAAACACACAAAATAACATATTTAAACATATAAACACACATTCAACACTCAATTTAACACTAAATACTTAACAAATTACTTCTCAAAACATCATGCAAAACACCACTATCAACATCCCCAAACTTAAACGTTTGCTTGTCCTTAAGCAAACAAAACAACAACCATATAACAAAACAAACACACAATGCAATAATGTGACAATAGATCTAATCTTCATGAAATAAGTTTAATCTTGGTCACAACTATTCGAATTATGGCAAATCGTTAACAAAAAAAATATGTGTCTATGGGATTTGAACTGAATATACAACTAAATCAAGACCTAAGTGTTAACTATTTAGCCTTTGCAATTGTACACACACATTAATAATTCTTCGTTCCCTTGGACTTTGAAATTGTTCCTAAGTATAATCCCATGAAAATTCAAGCTTACTACAAGTCTGCTAGGGTTTTATTTAAAACTTTTTTTGTTATTATCTAGGACTTAGCCTTTTACTCGGCGGTAAACATTTGTGATGAATGTTGATCCGACTACGTGACTAAATCATTTATTAACAGCTTGGTTTAAACATCATTATCACCTTTTTATGCGAAGGCAAACATTTGTGATGCGTGTCGATTCGGTTACTCGACCACATCATGTTTTCAACTGGCTACTAGTTCTATTCATAACTTGATGGCCAATAGAATAGTAGTTTATTAAACATTTGTTAAACACACGAATTTTTTTCATTGCCTACCTTATTGCTTTACACTAGTCGTTTCCATGAAAAATACTAGTTATGCTACTTAGCTAAAAGGCCTTAAATTATGAATGAATGTGACAATCTAGAGGGTGCTAAATTTACCCTAAGTCCTAATTAGGCTGTATATTTATCCAAATACCCCTTATTTCACTAATTTCATAGGCTAATGATCATTCACGACCAATAGGCTATGTCCAAAATTAAAAATTTTTCACTCAATCTAAGTCATTGACACATTTACACATTTCACACAATGCAACCTAATACTATCATATGATATACAAAGTTCACATACAACAGAAAAACACAGAATCCCTCCCTACACTTGAACAACACATTGTCCTCAATGTGAGAAGGAAATGCACAAAAATCATAACATATGAACATAATATGAAGAAAAAAATTGAAGTAACAACGAAAAGATGAAAGTAACAAAATAATCAAAAATAAAAATAAAATAAACATAACACTAAACAGAAAAAACAAAATAAAATTAAAGATAGATTGGGTGGACTTGGATACTATGAAGATGGAGGTGGTGCTGGTGTAAAAGGTGGTAACTGAATCCCTTGAGCTTTGAAATACCGATGGAGTCGTCAAATCTCTTAGTTCTGGCATTGTTGCGTACGCACCACTTCCTTAAGCATTCTGTTGGTTTCAGAAATGACATCCAAAACTGTTGGGCCCTGAAATTATTTATTTATTTATTAAGCATGATTTGAATAAATTTTGTGGTCTTGCTAGTTAAACTATTTTATTTGGACTTTAATTATTATGCCAAAGCTATAATTAAATTAGTGTATGATTTAGGGTATAAGATTATGGCCTAAAGTAAGTAGTCTTTGGATTAAGTGAAAGAAGGGGGTAGAACGGGAATATTTCCTAAGTCTAAAGATTTTAAGGCTTATGTTGGAGGACAAAAAGGGACTTTTGAAGGTTTTGATAGTGTAGAGTTCGAGGAGGAAACTTGTTGGCTTGGTTGAGAAGATAGAAGCATCTTGAGTGTGAGAAGAAAAGAAGAAGAGGAGAAAATCAAGCTAGGGTCGTGGAGATCTTGAAGAGTTTGAAGAATTTGGAGCTTAAACAATTAAGTACAAGCATTCTTCCTTTCTTGATTTGTTGGATTAACCATGTTTAATGATAGTTAGTAGTGAAAATGAAGTTGAATTTGTGTGGGAGCTGTTAATGAATGGTGTATGGAAATGCTTTAATCTTTTAGGGTTAATGATCAAAGATAGATTATGATGTAATTGTGAATGATTTTGGGTTAAAATTGAGTGGAGAATGAAGTAGATATGAAGTAGAATTGATAGTTGAGGCTTAAGGTGTTGGTTGTAGATTTTGGAAGTGAAATAGCTGGAAAAATGAAGTGCTGCGTATGTTTCTGTGAAGTTTCGCCGCGGCCAACTCTTCTTGGTTCGTCGCGGTGGACTCCACGGTGAACTTGATGGATAAAGGTCACCGTGGCCAACCCAAGAAAGTTCGCCATGGCGAATTTTGACGTTTTAGGCGAATTTTTCCTTTCTGGAAAATTTCGTCGCGGCGAACCACGAACTTTCCAGCACCAAATATGCTTTGGTATTTTGATCATAACTTCTTGTGTAGTTATCCAAACGGAGTGATTTTTAATTTGGATTAAACTATAGGCATAGATATATAATTTTTATGAAGAAGTAAAGCTTAAATTAGGTCTCTAAGGATGTAAAATGTCTGAAGGAAGTGAAGTATAGAATATTGTCTTAGTATAAGGACAGTCCCAACATGTTTGGAGTATAACTTTCGGATTACTGAACCAAATTGAATAGTTTTTATGTCATTAGAAACTTGAGATAATTGGGGAAATTTTTCCAGGGAAAGTATTAGCAAATTTCTTCTTTTACCAGATCATAACGACCATGGAAAAGTAGACTCGAAAGTCCAGGTTTGAAAGGATTATAGTTCAATTTTATCTTTTTGATTTCTGAAGCCTTATGAATTTCCTTTGAATGTTGTTTGAATGAGAACTTGGTTTGTTCTAGGAAACCAAGCAAGCCCAATCCAAGAGTGATCGCGGCTTTTTCGATTCGACCTTATGATCGATCCTTGGAAACCGAACAAAAATAATAATTCCAAAGATTGCAATACGGGATGCAACCTCGGGTCGTCTCACTTAATTGGAACCTAGTGAAAAA
>JAOSBN010000004.1:20061138-20072016 GCA_027563595.1 Erythroxylum suave | reverse complement strand
CATATATACATATACCATTTTATGCTCATTTAACCCTAATCTATCATCAATAAGTTTCATTTAACAAACCAAGAAGAACAATAACATATTACTTACTTGTTTACTTCAAGGTCTTCAAAAAAACTCCAAGAAACCCTAGCTTTCCTTCTTTACACACCCATCATCATTTAAGGAGTGGTCTGTGTCATTTTGTAGCAAGATAAAGAGGATAACAAAAATCTTGAAGTGGGTGGTTTTATTGTTAACAAAAATCAAGGTTGCAAATCAGGAGAGCAAGAATTGAAAATGGAGAAGAAGAAGAAATGAAGAAGATGAAGATGGGAGAGGCTTACGAAGAGAGAGAAGAAAATGACAAGTGAAAGACCAAAAGTTAGTCTTTCACTTAACAAAAATTGTGGACTTAATAAGTGGTGTGGCAAGTGACACATGTCACTTGCCACATGCTAGTTTCTTATGGTCCAATTTTGAGTTTTTTTAAAATACTAGTCCATTTTTCTCCCAATTCTAATCCAATTTACTCACAATTTTAAATGACATGTGTTATTAAATCCCAATATCACTTTTCAATAGTTCTATTACTATTTGATATTTATTTCAACTACCATTTAACAACTGCCCTGTCACTTGGCATTTTTCCTAGTCCATAATACCCAAAAATTCCAGAAAATTCTCAAATTTCTTCAAAAATTCTAAATTGATAATTTAATTCACCAAATTAATTTTCAGAACAAAATTATCACTATCTATATCATAATCATATTAAATCAATCATTTATACCTGGAAAATGTCAAATGAGTGAATGAACAAATTATTGTAATATATACAATGATCAAATTCACGTGTATGTATACTATATTATGAATAAGCATAATGTGCATTTCTCTATTATCCCATTGCCAGTTCTTATGTATGGTCTTTTCGGGCTCTAATCCTAATAATGGGAACGGGATTTTACAATTCTCCCCTCTTAATAAATTTCATCCTCGAATTTTTTACTTGAATCATCAAAATAAAGGTAGGGGTAATGTTTCCTCCATTTCCCGTTTAACTTCATCACTTTTCTTCTAGTTGACTAAAGTTGATGGAATCACTCAGTCTTTCAATTACTTATTTAGGTATCCTTCTCTCTTAACTAATGCCTCTATATATCTCATATTTCTCGCAAGTTTCACTTCCTGTACCGATAATACATCTATCTCAAATGATATCGATATTTCTTAACATACTTATGTAACACAATGTGGAACTAATATATCTACACTGGTGAGACAAACTTAAGTCAATGGTCCTATGCTCTCAATAACTTTATATGGACCAATACAATTCGGGCTTAGCTCCCCTTTTTAACGAACTTAGGCACTCCTTACCAAGGTGGTACTTTCATGAACACTTTATCTATCCATAACTTCGGTGTTGATCCACCTAACTTGTTCGTCTTTCTTGAATAACTTAATTTCTACTACAGATTCATTTCACTTATGTATAACATCTCAAATCAATTATTGCCTTTAACTATCCTTAGGCCTTTTTTATCTCCATATAAAGGTAGATGACTCATTATGTCGTCTACGCCTCCTATGCTTTCAAATTCAACCTCTCAATTATACAGTGTATGGTCATACTAAGACTACAGTGACTAATTGTTACAATCAAATTCAATCAGAACTATATATTGATCTACATTCCTCAGACCTCCACAATATAAGCTCTAAATATATTTCCAATAGTTAAAACTATTGGCAAATCAAACATTCAATCACACCTTCAATCACTTGTTTCTTCATCCTTGGCTACTAAATGTTATCTCAGCATATGACTACCAGGATGTATAACATCAATTGCTATGTATGCTTCCTTCAAATTTCTTTTCTCAATCATTTATATCGGGTTACATACTCCTTACTTCAATCACAATGTATCCTTTTTTCAATTTAACTTAAAATTTGAATTCATTTTCAATTTCTCCTTATGATTTCACAATTTAAGAATCCTCGCTTAGAGCTTTGCTAATCCTTTCGTGTAAAGCTAATTCTTAAATTCAATGTAGCTAATAAGTATTCAATTTGCCCAAAATTCAACTCGATATTCTATTCTCTTTAGTGCACTAGGTTTAGTAACCTCTTTATCCAAATTCATGCTACACTGCTATTGGATTTTCTATTCAACACATCAAATATCACACTAGCTTTATCAGATAATGCTCATTTGTATAATCGTATTCTTTAAACAATTCTATTCATTATCTTTGTCTCTCAGTTAACTCTTTTAAATTTAATAATTTCCTCAACTTTGATGATCTGTATAAATATATATATATATCTGGAATGTTTCACCCTACATATAGTGTCTCGAAATTTTTCAAAGCAATTATTACTGCAGCAAGTTCTAAATCATGTATCGAACAATTTAACTCCTAAGACTTTAATAGTCTCAATACATATATAATCATTTTACCATGCTGCATCAGAATACAACATATTTTCCTGATGTTAAACATCACTATATCTTACAAAATCTCTAATACAAATGGAATAATTAACATCGGTGTTATTATCAAACGATGTTTTTAATTCCTAAAAATTCTTTTTACTTTCATTTATGCATCTGAACGACACATGTTTCCTTAAAAGTTTCTTACCTCATCATTATCTGTACTTTCTTTGGGTTAACCAATATGTCATGTTCAGATACTATATAACCCAACAGATTACTTAATCAAGCTAAGATTCACTCTTATTAAACTTGGCATATAATTGTTTTTCCTTCATGATAAGTAAGGCTAACCTCAAGTGTTCAACTTGGCATATAATTGTTTCTCCATTATCTTATTACTAGTTCTCATGTACGTTATTTCCAGGCTTTAATCCTAATAATGGAAACGGGATGTTACAGTGTGTGTGTGTGTGTCTTTATCACATTGAGGACAATTTGTTATTCAAGTGCGGGGAGGGATTCTGTGTTTTGCTCTTTCAACCAAGCAGAGTAATAAAAACATGACTTAGTCGAGTAATCGGATCGACATTCATTACAAATGTTTACATCCGCATAAAAAGACTAAGTCTATGTTCACTAATTAACATATATGTATAAAAGGGTTTGCTTTAATAAAAAGCTATTGGACTTGTAAATAGGTTGACTTTTCATTAAGAATAGTTACAAAGTCTAAAGGACTAAAGACTTATTAATGTGTGTGTATAATAAAAAAGGGTAAATAAATTAACACTTAGATCTTGGTTAATTTGTATATTTAGCTTAAAGCTTTTAGATATATATTTTTCTTGCTAATGATTAGATATAACTTATCATATTGTGTTCAAAATTAAATTTATTTCATGACGATAAAGTCACTGTCTCATTATTGCAGTGTGTGCTTCGTGTTGTTATATGTTTGTTGTTTTGTTTTCTTGAGGACAAGCAAATGGTTAAGTGTGGGGATGTTGATAGTTGTAATCCGCATTGTGTTTTAGGATTCAATTTGTTAAGTATTTAGTGTTAATTTGAGTGTTGAGTGCGTGTTTATGTGTTAATTGTGTTAGTTTATGTGTTTAAGTGCTTTTATTGGTTAGTATGAGCCTTTGAGCTTAAATGTTATATTTTTTAGGTACCTTGATGTGTTTGTTAGTGTTTCATGGTAAACGGTGAAGAAAGGAGAAAATTCGAGGAGTTTTGGGCCAAAGACATAGCCCACAATCATGGCACAACAGGCCACGATCATGATAAAAAGGGATGAGCCAGTAGTAGCCAGGCCACGATCATGCACTTAGGGCACGGTTATGACAAAGAGCTTCCATTCAGGCCACGATCGTGCACATAAGGCCATGATCGTGACATAGAGGTTTAGGCATTGGATACAATAATGGCAAGTAGGGATATGAACGTGTCGTGGCCTGCATCTGGCTAATACGAAAACTTGAATTTTGCAAGACTTTTTGGATCGTTTCGACCCCGAATTAAACTTAAGGCTTCCAAAGTATAAATAGAACATTACATGATAGAAGCAGCAATCTGGAGAGTTGTGCAAGAGAGCCTCACATCAACCACAGTTCGAGAAAAACCTGGAGAGTTATTGAGAGATTAAGGAAGGAGACGAAGGATAAGAGGCACGGAGATGAAGCTTGACGCGACATACTTCCTAGAATAAGTGGTTTCCTATAGTCGCTACCTCCACGAGTCCATTCTGACAGTATTTTTTGTTTTATTTTAATTTTATTGATGTATAAAATTGCAATATTCGTTGAGAATAGTTGTCGTTGATTGTCGATTTATGTCTAAACTCACCTTCAGGATTTTTGTTCTTGATATTAATGAAGTTTGATTGATTGCATTTTGTACTGATTTATTATGATTCAATTTCTATTCTTAATAACTTGGTAATAAACTGAGAGGGTGAGCCGAGTGAAAATAATCAAATTGGGCTAACGAGTTGGGTAATTTGATAGATAAAGAACCGAATCAAACCAGTAGAATTGTGTAACGAGAGATCGAGCTTAGGTTCTCGGTAGGTTATTAGACAATTTTAGAACTAATTTAGGTTTTGGGTCAGTTGTGAATCGAGATATTGCAACTCCATAGTTTAAATTAGGGATTATAAATTAAGGTTAACAATTATAACTCGAAAGAGAGTAGTTTACCCTAGAACCATCTATACCCAATAATTCTGTAATTTCATAATCAATAGGTTTTCGTTAAAGTTAGATAAAAACCCCCCTTTCTCTTGGTCAATAGTTTTTAGGTTGATTTTAGATTGGGTTGTGTGATTTTCCATTTTGTTTATATTTCTGCATTTTAATTTCATAATTAATTGTGTGATTGATTTTATTTCTAAATTAGTTGTTATTTAGATTTAGTATGAATTTTAGTCAAGCTTTAGATTTTAGGATTAAATTACCCTCCTCGTGGGATCAATATCTTAGGTACTACACGAACGACCAGTGCACTTACGGATTTACCAAGCTTAACAAATATTACTTAGCGTATGTAACCTTGCGACCATTAATCATATGGATTCTCCTTCTTTAGGAGTTTGATTTAGAAATAAAAGATTAAAAAGGGGTGGAGAATGTGGTTACTGATCACATTAATCATTTGGTCAGAGAGGAAGATGATGTCCTTTTGAGAGGAAAATTTCCAGACGAACAATTATTTTCTACCAATTTTACATCATTATGAAAGCTTTGGAGTTCCCAAAAAATTTCCCAAAGTGGATGAAATTATATTTTTCTATTCCTATATTCAATATACATATCAATGTGAACCAATAAGGACATTCAAAAGCTTCGATGGCATATTGCAAGGAGATCCAACCTCACCATACATTTTTTCTATTGTTATGAAAGTGTATAATAATAGAAATTTAAAAGGAATTATGGGAAGAACTAAGCATTTTAAGTTTCACTCTAAGTGCAGAAGATTAGGCATCACAAACCTCATATTTGTTATTGATCTAACAATCTTAACAATAGTTTTTAAAAAGAAAATTAAGTGATATATATATATATATAATAAGAAGATGTACAACCTTTTGAGGGATTAAAGTCACCTAATTTATAGAAGTATTGAAGACTAAACTTCATGATTACAAAGATTTTAGAAAATCAACACATTAGCCATATTTCCTTCATGTTTGTGGATAAGTCTTTTGTTAGTTATCTAACCACCATAGAGAGTTTACACTTGAGGTATATTTGATGGAAAAGTGTTTTTTTTTTTTTTTTTGCTTCTCTCGTTCTTCTTGAAAATTCTGAAGTTTCTTTCCTGCCATATGTAATATAGCGTAGATGAAAGGTTGATATTGACTACTTTGCAGTCTGCTATGTTTGCCATTTTGAGGTTTTCAATATAGTGAATCAATTCATTCCAGGAGTTGGTTGTTTTCTGAATATTAAGTAATCTCTACATTTTGTTCCATATGTTTGATGTATACTTACATTTCAGTGGCAAATGATTTTATGTTTCCTGATGGTGGAGTTAGAGTTCAAGCTTTAGTGAAGTTACGGTGAACTTCATCTTTTTCTTTGTGGGCAGTCTTCTTATAGGCCGTATCCAAAGTATGACTCATATTTGAATTTACGATAAAAGATACAAACTCTACTTAATTTTAAAAATTTTCAAAAAATTTTGTTTTTGTTTTCTATAAAAACTCATTTCTCTAGACTTTAGTTAAAAATAACAACAAAACACATATAGTGTAATTATCAAATGTAAACTAATCAAATTTTATTTACATGTGGATTCAACCTGACTCTTAGACTAATTAATCTAAGTCAAAATAATAGTTTAATATAATTATCTTAAATTATTAATTTAAGTTAAAATTGAATTATTTGAGTTAAGTTTAATTATCATATTAGTAACATTTAATTAGTTTATGTATGATATTCATATTGTGTATATTTTATTATTATTATTTAATGGAAGTCTAAGAAAATAAATTTTCTAAAAAAATAGAGTTTGTTTTATGAAAATAAATTTGGATGAAGCTCTATATTAGATCTATCGGCGTTATCTTCATGTTTTACGAAATTTACCAGTAACTCATTGGTATTTCTAATTTCACCTGGTACTAGTTGGTATCGTAATCCAATACAGTAGCTACATGTCTCGTATTGTTTTTCAGCTAATATGATATGCAATTTCTAAACTTTACTTGCAACTTTCTAACTGGATCCATTAAATTTTGAATAGAAAAATAAAAGGATGAGATTTGAAATGTAAGTGTCTTTTTAATAATTAAAAAATAAAGTAGAAGGGGCCCGATCAGATGAGATCTCACCCCTATTTTCCATCGGATATGAAAGTACGTGTTGATCTGACGGACAGACTTTGTCAAGTGAGAGGGCAACCCCCGGGGGCGGCCTCACAAAAGTGCAACTCGATTATCTCAAACAGAGCGCGAAGAATTGGCGCTGAGATTAAAATGTTCAAAATTTTGTGAGATTGAAAACCCAAAACATGCTTCGAACTTGAAACATTACATGTTAAAGAAAACACTCTGTTGACTCTTCTTCCTTTCTTTGTCTTTGTAAGAAAGATGGATCCAAACCTCATGATTCCTAAATTTCCTAAGGTATTTCCCCTATTCACTTTCGTTAAATAGAACTGCCCTCTCTCTGTCTCTAAATCCCTGTTTGTAATATTTGAATTATCTCCGATGCTTGAAGAGTGTGCAGTAAGAGCTGGGGAATTTGTTTCTTGTAGCCATTTGATTTTCCTTGGTTCCATTCAACTGCCCTTCCTCGAGCGGCGAGGTTTTATGGTGCTGGTCTAGTATTGTTTCTTGGTATCAATTTCAAATAATAGGGTGACCAATATTAGGGTAGTGTTGAAATTTTGCATACCCAATTGAGCTTTATCACTGGAATTATAGAAAAATAGAATTGAGTTTTTAGTTTTTAGCAACGGAAAGTCACATATATTGGTTGGTTTTTATTTTTCCTGCATTTCTAATTCTCCAAGCTAACGGCAAGATTCTGGGCTTTTCTACACTTGAATTGAGGAGTTATGGTGAGAGAGCAAAAGGTTGAGTCCTTTTATGCTCGCATACGTGAATCAGTATCAGCTTCCTCGTTCTCTCCTCTGCTTATTTTCCCCTCGACGTCTGATGTAGACTCTCTATGTGCTCTCAAAATTGTTCTCCACATCCTTGAATCTGATTCAGTCCGTTATGCTTGCTATCCAGTTTCCTCTTTTCAAGAGATTTACAAATACACAGGCAATGATTTGTTTTCCTCATCAAATGAACCCATTTCGATACTCTTAATTAATTGGGGTTGCCAGCGTGACTTGCAGCGGTTGCTCAATTTAGGCCCTGGATTTCGTGTTTTTGTTGTTGACAGTCACCGTCCTATCCATTTGCACAACCTGAGTGAGCATAATGAGAATGTGATTGTGCTTTATACACATGATGATGAGAATCAAGCTGATCTGTCATATGATTTTGATATCTCTGCTCTGGCTAATGCAAGTGGTTTGAATAGTGATGATGAAGGTGGTGAAAGTGATGAGAGTTATGAGGATGAAGATAGTGAAAGTGAGGCTGAGGATGGAGATGGATCAAGGAAGCGGAGGAGGGTATCCAATGAGAAAGATGATGAACCAGTACACCTTTTCAAGAAATTGAAGAGGGAGTATTACCACATGGGCACGTTCCATGGGAAACCATCAGGGAGCTTGATGTATGAGTTGTCCCATCTGCTGAGGAAGAACACAAATGAGTTGCTTTGGTTGGCGTGTGTTTCACTAACTGATCAGTTCGTTCATGAGAGATTAACAGATGAAAGGTACCAAGCTGGTGTAATGGAGCTTGAGCAGCATATTAACAGTTCGGGCAATTTGGAGGCAGTTACTATGGTGACTCTCAAAGATGGGACAAAAATTCGGGCTCCAGAGTCATCAAGGATTGCCTATGAAGATGAACCAAGACTCATGCTGCTAAGGGAGTGGAATTTATTTGACTCCATGCTATGCTCTTCATACATTGCCACAAAATTGAAGACCTGGAGTGACAATGGGATGAAGAAACTTAAGCTTCTCCTTGCAAGAATGGGATTTGCACTTGTGGATTGTCAACAGAAATTTCAGTACATGAATCTTGAAGTGAAGCGAAAAATGAAAGGTGAGTTTGAAAGATTTCTACCAGAATATGGACTTACTGATTTTTACTACAGGAGTTTTCTGAGGCTCCATGGGTATAGCACTAGGGTTTCTGCAGCAGATGTTGTATATGGGGTGACTGCCCTGCTTGAGTCATTTGTGAATTCTGATGCTTCTTGTGCTGCTAAGCAGTTCGGACTAGCCTATGATGCATTATCCTTAAACAATCTTGATAAATTGAATGATGGAATGCAACAAGCAATCAAGTTACAGCGAGCAATTCTTAGACAAGGGAGTGCAGCAATAATGAAGAGTGGATCCATCAGAAGTGGAAGAAAGTTTAGGTGGCTAAAGCTTGAAGATTCAGTAGATACAAGGCTATTAGGTTATCCACAAGCTTTGACAAAATTCTGCTATTTTCTTATGGATGCCTTGAGAGAAAAGGGAGCTAGAGCAAAGCCTCTGCTTTGTGCTTGCTTATCTCAAGATCCCAACAAGATGTTAATAGTTGGGGTTTGTGGGAAGCCTCGCCTAGGGGCTGTTCAGGGTAATGCTTTTGGTATTGCATTTAGAAATGCGGCTGAGGAGATTGGAGCTGAGTTCTTTCATGAGTTGTTTGAGTCGTCATGGATAGTTTTAGACAAGGGAGCAGTTAATAACTTCATGGTCCGATTAACTGAGAAGCTATGACCTTAGCTCTCCTTTTTCCTGTTGTGCTACTTCTCTACGAAAGGATAAAAGTCTGTTTTGGTGCCTTCCGATTATCTGAGATTAGCTGCTCATTTGGAATTTGGTCCTTTTTGAACCTTTTCCTATTGCTCTACTTCTCCACAAAGGACAAAAGTCTGTTATGGTGTGTTTTTTTATTTTTTTAACGTGTCTGAGATGATTAATAAATTGAGATGTCGCATTTGAATGAGTTCCAGCAAAAAGGTTCTCTTTTAAGAGAAAAGTTCTGGTTTGCTAATAACGGCTTCTGTTCCTAAGTAGTGTTAAGCGAGCAGCAAATTGGTTATTTTTAAAGGTAAGTGGTGTATGAACCCTTTTGATTCTTTTGGGGAATAGATGGCAGACGAACGCTGGAAAATTACCAAAAGGATAAACCTCACAAGGATTTTACTGTTTTATTTTTCAAAGAAATGCTTTGTAGTATGGATATAATTTCAAGAGTTTCGTTTGGTAAGTAATGAAGTTATTTAGTTCTATAATATGTGACATTAGAAAATTGTGCATATGTAGTACATTTCAAAGTAGTTCTTTTATTTAAAAATTAGTAGTGCAAAAAAAATGTAAATTCCCATCTTTGAATCCATGTGATTAGGCTTGTCAATGGGTTGGCTTGACCATGGGCTGACCATCCTGTGGCTCAACTATGGCTTGATAGGCTACGGGCAGGTTGGGTTCTTTTTTAAGAAAAAACTTTTAAAACGATATCCTTTTGGAAATAACGGGTAGGTTACAGGTCAGCCCGACCCTTGACCTATGGTTTGCTCATGGCTCGCTTAACTTGGGCCAAAATCGGGCCAGTTGTTTTTGACATTTCTACATGTTATTTGAGTTGATTATAAGATTAATCCAATTTGTAAACCAATTATAAACTTTCGCTGTCAATTGACCTCAAGTACCAAACTCTGTATTACTCTTTTTGGCCCCAGCAAACTCTCCATTATACTTGCTATTATAAGGGTCTTTTCCAGCATCGAATTTACATCACAAGTCGCGCTTACTTTTTGTACGATAATCTTACTCAAGTCTGTTAAAGTAAGACTTAGCATTTTCATGTGATTGTCGAACAATGATCTTTGTCCTTGAATGTCTTGCGACTTTCATAGTTTTTAACACTCATACTTGTTAGAAACTATGGAAGCAATAGAATATTGAAGGCAACAATAAAGTAAGAAAGAAATACAACAATAATGTCAACATTTATTACTTCCCTCAAAGTATATAGTAGATGCTCTCTCAACTCTATATCTCTGTGTATAATGTCAAAATTTATTACTTCTTTCAAAATATACAAAAGATGCTCAATCAACTCTATATCTCTGTATGTCAAGAGCAAAACTTAAATGAGCTATACACAATCTTTTAAAAATTGGACCGGATATCAAACCGGTCGAAAGAAATATTTAAGGTTTAAAGGTTCAACTGGTAGTGAATCGTTATAAAACCGGCATATGATAAATAAAAAGTAAAACTTATAATAGAAAAAAATCATTGTTTTCTTAGTTTTATTTATAATTCATAATTTATAAATAATTAAGGATTAATTTAATTGATTGACT
>JAOSBN010000004.1:20037177-20061038 GCA_027563595.1 Erythroxylum suave | reverse complement strand
TAAGGATAACGTTTAAATAAGTCTTATCTCATTGGATAGAGATATGATTTTAACAAAACGTTATTTTATCCTATAAAAATAATATTTGGATAAAATCCTATCCTTATCCCCTCATTATCTTGGATTTCAAGACTTCCACTCCACCTCAACTTCTACAGCTCCCTTCTTTGCTGGACACCAGAACCCGATGGCCTAGAATCAATAGACTCTTTTTGGACTTCGAACCATGGGCTTTCTTTGGGCTTTGGATTTTCGGCCCAAAACACGAGCCCATTTTTAGTTGCAAACAGTTTCAATCGAGGAATTTCAATTATTTTGATGTCCAAATTAAACACTTTAATCCTTGTGTAAATCGAGGGATTTCAATTATTTTGATGTCCAAATTAAACACTTTAATCCTTGTGTATATGGGTTTATCTAGTCACACTAGAAATCCTATGCTTTACTTGGATTAATTCTAAATTAATCCATAGGGTTTCTAAAATTCCCCTACATCAATTAGTCATCTTAATATCCCTAGGTCATCTCAAATTTATCTAAATAATTTTGGCATATGCCAAAATTATCTTGACGGCCAAAATTGTCAAGATAAATAAGTTAACCTACTAGACACTAAAGGGATCAATTTGATGTTCGGAAAATTTTCGAAACCCTAATTTCAAGCACATGCATTAAGCATGCCATTACCATCAAAATAATACATATCTTATCACATAAGAACTTTATTTAGGTCTTATAACCGAAATACATACATAATAAGTTATTAAGTAAGTCAACTCCATCAACTTTCAAGAAGTTGACCAATGTTGACTTTGACTTTATTTACTAATTAAATCAAATTTAATTAATTATGGAAAAATCCTATAGTCTTATACACATTCTAAAAGTGTCTAATTAAAAAATTCCAGAACCTAATTCTTAGGAATTATTTATTAATAAATAGAAAATAGCCAATATATCACATGTGTATGACACTTGTCACAATACTTCTAACACTAGTCAACCATTACATCATGCATGAATAAGATAATCACTTTAAGAATAAGTGTCATACATATTATACACGTGGAAAAATCTCATCTTGCATGTGCATGGATAAAATTTATAAAAATAATTTTTATAAAAATTAATATGGAATTTTCATGCATGTATGTTCATCACATTTCTAGGACTTCCAGAACTTCATACATGCATCAAGTTGAAACTAAATTCGTAATAAAATCGCAAATGACATTCAATTGCATTTTCTTTTTATAGAAACATAACATAATAGTTATAAAAATTTTTGTGAAAGAAAATATGAAAAATATTCTAGAATTATTATGAAAATTTCAAAATTAGTACATGCATTCAGTTTTTCAGAAATTCCCATAAATCAACATATGAATAGTATGGGTATTAATTCAAAATAAAATAGCAAATGACATTCAATTGAAATTTCCTTTTACAAAAACATAATATAACATCTTATAAATATTTTTACGAAAAAAAATCAGAAAAATTTTAGAATTTACATGAATTATTCTAAATCAACATACAAGTCAGTTACAACCCAACAAACACTTTGCACATGTTCAATACATCACCTATTACATGCATAAACTTGTTTTGGTATTACTGTTAGGTTAGTCATGGTTGCATGCATCACTTATATGCATATGCAATGGAAGTGTCAGAATCAAGATTCTGACACCATGACAACCTGAAAATCACAATATCATACATGCATATAAGGATATATAAAGAACATGAAATATAAAACATTTTTTTTCCTTTGTTTCTCTTGCTTTCTTATTTCTTCTCCTTGTTTGGGTTGTTGCAAATACCAACTCCTTCCTTGATTACCAAGAACATGCAAAGATAGAAGATAAAACAATGTGTAAGGGTGTTAGAACACCAAACTTGATGAATTCAAGTAGATGTTCAAATGAAAGATAAATCAAGGTTATCTCGCATGCACGTTGATTTACACAACAAGTGCAAAAATTGCATGAAGATAATCAAAAACTCTTCTCAATCTCTCTAGAACTCTTGTAGGGTCCTTATCAACTCACTAATTTGCGTAAGAAGTGATTAAGCCTTGTGTACATAAGTGAAGAACTCACTTATATACTGATTCGTGCCCTCTGTCACGATCATGACCCTTTTTAAAAAAGGGGCTTGCCTTTAGCCACGATCGTGGCTTAGGAGTCACGACGTGACCTACTAAAATTTGGCCATATACACTATATTTTTCATCCGATCTTTTGTGCATGTGACTTTTAGTTTTCCAGTTATTTTAGGCACTTGAATTAACTCTTAATTCAATCAAATCATGAAGGGTTTCATGATGCCAATTTACCGGAATATAATTGGATTAACTCACGAACTTTTTGATAGTTAATTATCCAACTTATGAATCTTTCCATAGACAATTACCATGCAATTCATCCTTTCATCATATTATAACCCACTTGATTCGGAGTATGGACTATGTGTCAACTTCTATTATATTAACTATGTCACATTTAGTCCAAGTGGTGTTAGTTCTTATCTTGGGATCTCATTACTCTTATGTGTCATTAATGACTCTCTTCATGACACATAACTGCTTTGGCCAGAGACTCTCGAGTAATGACCCCGACAAGAGGTCGTGGGTATAATCTCTTTCTATCAAGAGTGGTGAATCCTTTGTTGGCTGCTCAATTACTTTAGAATACTAATAGTTATACCCAATCACCACCCTAAGAGTGACCTTTTCTTGAGGTAACAAGGAATGATGTCAAAGCACTTGATTAGTATTTAAGATATCCTTGAGTACCTCAAGTATAAGGATATTTGCACCATTGCTGTGATGAGATTAATCATTGACATTCGATAGATCATCCATGTGATAATCTCATAGCGGGTCATCCGATCTACTTACTACCTTTAGTAAGCATTCATATGTTAACTCTAAACATCTCATGCTTACAATTTATGAGATCCACTGCTTAATCAAATTAAGAAGTATAACATGTGCTAATCTGTCTAGATTAATGATGTCCTGTCTTATTAATCTTATGACTGGGGATTATTTAGATACTAACATAATTGCACATGATAGGAATCTCATTATCATAGTCTCGTTATGATTTCCTTCATGCTATGTTTTATATCATAGACTTCATTAATTCGATTTAAGTCCAATATCAATTCATATATAAGCGAATATCAAATTAATGAAAAATACCGTTTCACTTTATTAATTGAAACAAAGTCAGTAGATAAGTGCTAAAGGTGATTGTCTTTAGAGCACTACTATAACATTGTAGTTATTATTTATATGTGAAATATTTAAAAATTATTTTTAGTTCATATTAATTGTGATTATTATTTGTTATAATAATTTTTGGAGACAAATTTGATATAAACTTATAAAGTATACAGTACAATATACTAATGAACTATTTTACAAATTTAAATAATATAAGAAACTATTTCATAAATTTAAAAATATACCTAAAATAATACTCGATATTAATCGTTGCCAACACAATAGTATACTAAAACTCAATACGATATTAAGTTTACTTTGGGTTAATATTGGTTTGGGATCTTGGCTTTCGACAACTTGATCTGGAAACCAATTCACTTGTTGTTCTTAATATATTGTCTTCGTCTTTGCCCTTGAAGCCAACCACAAACCCTATTGTCCAAAGCATTTTGAGCCTTATATCTAAAGATTGGATAATTCGACCTCGGCATATTTAGAGGGAAGGTAACAGATGAGTGGATTTGCTAGCCAATTATGGTACATCATTTGGTTCATTTGGTGTCGGGGTAACTTGTTTTTCATCCCCTCCTTCGGGATGTTTACGCATTCTTCTTACTGGTATCGCCGGTGCTGCAACCCCACGAGTCTGTATGTAATTTCTGACTCTATTCCTTTTGAAAAAAAAAAAACACTCAATTCGATATTCATTTAAAATGTTATTTACGGAGAAATGGGGACGACTAGCTCAATCTTCCTTGTCAAATATAAAATTGGTCTCACCCAAAAAACATATAAAATTAGTCAAAATCAAAATAGCTTGTGGCCACGTGTGAATAACCGCCCGTGAAGCTTGTGACCTTGGCCACTTGACTCGGTACCACTACTGCCACGTACTCACTTTCCCTTCGTTAACGTCACTCGGCTGTCTTTTAGGCAACTCACCCTTACCAAACAAAGACATGCCTCTTCTGACCAGACATTAAAATGAATATAAAATACCAATGCCGATTTCTCACCGTTGCGGTCGTACGAGGAAGAAATCGTCGATTTTGATTCCTTTTTTTTTTCTTTTCTGGTAAGCAGCTTTTGACTTCTTCTTCTTCTTTTTCTTTTTTTCGTTTCATGGATAAGCTTGTGATTGGATACGGAGAAAGTGTAATGCATTAACGAAGATACTGATGACGGATTGCTTGTGTCCTTTTTGCAGGTGAAAGATTCGAATCAGCGAGTTCTCTAGACTTGCTTTTTGATTTTGACATTGGGAGGGGCAAGATTTTCCATGGACAACATGGGCCTTTTCACCGGATATTAATTTAGCGTTTCTTTTCACGGACAGGTTTTGATTTCCTCTCCGGTGCTTCGTCGTCTCCTATTCATTATCGCCTTAGCAAGTTTTGAGACAGCTTTGTTAAATGGGATTAGAGAGCTTCCATAGTTTAAATACTATCTTTCCTTATCTATCATCTTCTTGTCAAACACCAAGGCATGCTAGAGCAATCTCTTTGTTCACTTTTCGTAGCGGGAGTAGCAATAGAGCTTGTCGATTGTCGCGTAGATCGTCATCTCTCTATGGATTTTGTAGTGATCCCAGAAGTTTTGGCCTGAAACGAACTTGCAGGGCCGGTCTTAATGATTATTTTGACGATGAGTTCTCGAAGCAGATTGAAGATTTGGGTCGCAATTTACATGTTATCGACAACAGCAATGACACAACTTCTGCAGTTTCAGAGGTTTTTAATGGCGTAAAAATTGATTCTTTGTTGTCGTTTTTGCCTACAAAATTCGAGTTTCTTGAACCAAAATTTCTGGAAATCGAACAAGAAGCACCAGATTGGCCAGAAAGAGACGAGATTGAGAGGATTAGCATTGAGCATAAAGCGAATAGCGTTGATATCCCTTTGTCATTGAGGATGATAAAGAAGAAGCAGAAATGGCAACAGGGATTTGAAGATGCTGGGGATTTTGCTTGCTGTTCTGTGAAGAAGGCATTTTCGTCGATGGTATTCATGATTCAAGAGCTTCAAAATCATGCCTTGAATATAAGGGAGAGTCTAAACAGTGAAGACTTACAATGCGTCATGAGTAAGGTTCAAATGGAGATGAATGCTTCATTTGTGTGGCTCTTCCAACAAGTCTTTTCGCGAACGCCCACACTTATGGTCTATGTGATGCTTCTTTTAGCCAATTTCACGGTGCATTCAATGGTTGGCAATCACGTTGTGGCTTCTTCGTCGCACAGGGTTATGGCTTGTAGTGTGTTAACCAAAGACGAAATGCATCAGGAACGACACAGAGTAGATAGCAACATTTGTAAAACATATCAAGTTGGCAGAAATAGAGGTGCGAGTCAAGAAAGGGACGTGCTTTTGGACAAATTATCAACTTCAATTAGTATATCTCCTTTTCAGGTTGGGGTGCCCGGAAATCAAGACCTGAGACAAGAAGAGGAGGTGAGACTATGGAACTCAATGGTAGCTGAAGCTTCAAGGTTGCAAACCGAAGAGAGACATGTTCTTGATGGTGACATAAAGAGACAGATGGTGTCATCTATATCCGTGGAACTTGAACCAGACGATTATGCGGAGTACCACAGGACAGATCTTATTTATCAGATGGGTGTAGCTGAGAATCCAAATAACCCACTTCTGCTGTTAAATTATGCCCAGTTCCTTTTTGCTGTCTCTCGTGACCATGACAGGTACATTTCCACCCATCAGCTTCAATTTTTTCTTCTGTTCCTTGTCTCTCTCTCTCTCTCTCTCTATCTCTCACTTTTTTGTTTTTTGGTATACTAAATATATAATTGACTCAGACTAACTTGTTAAATTTCTTGTGGCCGATCCATGGTTGTGGATTAACTTTGAAAGGAGTTCTCTGCTGCAAAATTGATTTTTCAGTTTCCTTGATTACATTATTACAGTATTTCTGATTATGTTCTTTCCTTGATTTTGTGCAAACTTACAACAGGGCAGAGGAGTGCTTCAAGCGGGCTATAATGGCCGGCGGACCACCCGATGCAGAGGTGTTCAGTCGTTATGCAGATTTCTTGTGGATAGTAAGGAAGGACTTGTGGGGTGCAGAAGAGAAATATCAGCAAGCAGTGGCCGTTGAACCCAACAACCACTATCATGCTTCAAAGTATGCCAATTTCCTATGGAATACTGGAGGTGAAGACACCTGTTTTCCCCTTCAGACTTCCAACGACAATTACAACAAAGTTTTTTGAATTCGAGCGTACGCGGACAGATTAATAAAAACCTTTAAAATCCCTCCAAATGCTAGGTATCACAAGTCGGAAGACTTGATCTTAGTGTTAGTTGAGGTCCTGGCAGAACAATGTATGCCACTGGAATTCACGATACCAGTATTTGTACCTCAATCAACAGTTTCTCAAGGCATTAGATGTCCTATCTAGGCCTCAGTTTTGTTTGAATTTCGTTTGCTAGTCTTGCTTCACACCTGCTATCATTGTCCCATGGTCGATATAGCCACAGTAAACTTATCAGCTTGAAATAATGAAGAAACAAGGGATTCAACAACATGATTAGGTGGGTCTATTTTGAACAATCAAATTCTTAATTACTGTTGAACATTTCCCTTTCTCAATGTTCTATTCTTGGCTTCAACTTCAATGGTAACCAAACAAGGGGAAAAATAGAAGCATCTAGTTTCTAATTCATATGCGACAATTAAGAACTATAGTTCAGACTACTTCCATTAGGAATGGTGTTGCTGGTTAAATTCCATTGTAGATATTAACTCACAGTGCAAACGGATCTTTTTCATGTTTAGTCAAATCAAGAAACCATAGTAGACCGGTGCGGATGAATTAAAAACCAATTGCCAGGTCTTTACAAAACTGGTGGTGTCATAAAACTGTAAAATGAAGCCAACCATAAATTTTCTCTCAACAACTATCAGGCCAACTATACATTGTGACAACTTGTCTCTCCTACTCCGGGCCCATTTGGTTATTGGTTGATCAGCCAAAATATAGTTGATTAACCCAAATCAGCTCATTGACTTGTTAGAAAAGCCATTTGAATTGTTTAGTTATCAGCTGGTTGGTTGAATAAGCTACCCAAGAGGAGCGTTTCACGAAATCAGCTAATATTTTAGCTTTTTAATGACGATTTTGCTCTCTCTATTTTTTACCCTAATCGACTCATTTTTGGTTTCTCTCTAGAGTTTTCTCCCACAATGTTTAAGCTCTTCTGTTCGGATACTCCTTCTTCTCCCACAGCGTTGCATTTCGCGTCGTCAATCATGAGGTTCATTTCTTATTTTTCTTCTTTTTCACTCAACTCTACTCTTTCTTTCTTTTTCTTCCAAGTTCATTTCTTATTTTTCTCGGGTTTGTGTAGCGATTATCTGTTCATTTCTTCTAATCGGAGACTCCTCCGTTGGTGAGGCTTTTGCTAATCGGTAAGTATCTTTGTCCATTTCTTTATCTAACTTACTCTGATCTATAAAGCTCTTTGCTCTCTTTTAGATCACTGTCTTTGCTCAAATATCTGTTCTTTTTTTTTTTTTAATGGGATGTTGTTATATTTCTCCCTCCTTGCCTTTTTGTTGTGCCTCTGGGAGATCAAAAGCCAAGGCTATCCGGAAACAAATTTTCTGTTTTTCTTTTTGTCTAAATTCATAACTTTGCTATCTGTCATATTGGTTTGTTGAGATTTTTTGGCTTTTGAAAATTTTTTAATGATCTAAAAATTCCATGATGTGTATTGTCATATGTCCTTAAATCTTCTAACCTGCATCCAGGCATGCGAAGATTTGTCAAAGGAATGACCGTAATTATTTTGTGTTTGATAAGCAAGTGATTCTTCTTTGTCTGGAGCACTTCTTTTTGTTCATATTTTCGAAAGAAAACCAGTCTTCTTTCACCATGAATAAGTTAAATATCATTTTTTAATGATTTTTAATGATCACAGTCTTAGTGAACTATCAAGTGTTCCTTTTCTTTCCCTCGTCTTTTGAAACTTGACATGTTCTTTAGGTAAGATGAAATATTGTATTCAACCAGTATTTAACCTTTTAGCAATTTATTGATATGTGTTGGACCTATTCATGCTATGACTAAGGAATTTTGTAATGTACATTGCTTATTTTGCAAGTTGATCTTTCTTCTATTTAGCAAAGAATATCCTACTGGATGTTAAAGGGTTTCTGATAATATTTGCTTTCTCATTATACAAATAACTCGAATACTTTTTTTTTTTGGGCGTCTGGGTAGCAGAGTTCAGTGTCCAAGCTGCTCAACAAGGGATGGTCTACATTGATGAAGTTGATAAGATAACTAAGGACGCCTTATATTGATTTGCTAGTGCATTTATCCTTATTTTTTTTTACTTTTCTCAAACATTTGCAATCATTTTGCAGGTTGAAAGCTTAAATATTAGTAGAGATGTTTCTGGTGAGGGTGTCCAGCAGGCATTATTGAAAATGCTGGAGGAGACAGTAAGTAGACCAATTTTAAATGGTTAATGATCAGTTTCTTATTTAATTATTGTTTTTTGTTCTTGGAAATGTTGATTGTCGAAGTTTTAGCTTAAGAAGGTCAAGCCTGAATATAGATTATATGATTACATTCAAGGGTAGCTTTGTAAACACCAACAAGTTCACTATCTTTTAGATCTTATTTGAACTTCTGTTTTTGTAATGACTGGTGCTTAGTAGAAACCCTAACAATTAAGCTCTAGATACGGTTAACTCTGGACATATGGTAATACTTTCTGAGCTTTGGTTCTTGAGCCCCATATTTGTAAGCTACTCCATTGAATGTTTTCCTATCATAATGTTAATCTAGGAGGTTCTACATATCTATTTATGGTCAAACATTTTGAGCTCAATATAAATTATGTTCATCGCAAATTTATCTCTAATGTAACTTCTATAATGCAGCATTGTGTAGGCATCAATTATCTGGCTGTATTAAAGTCATCTACATCTGATGGGTGTGATTTCATGTTCACTGGAAGTCATGACGGTACCTTGAAGAGATGGGAATTTTATGAGGTTCTGTTGCTTATTCTACTACATTTGAGTCACATGTTGATTGGGTAACTTTTTATTCTTTTACAAACCTTTCGTTATTTTCTAGTATGTAGTATGACCCTATTTTTGATACTCTGAACGTTTAACTTTTTGTCTTGTCTATTGAATAATATAGCTTAGGTGATTGTTGTGGCATATTACTTGGTTGGTATAGTAAGGGTAGGATCTAGTTGATATCAACATTGAACAAAATGTACTATATAGTTTAATATTAAATTTTAAGTTCTTAGATTCACCTTTTGCACCTCCCTTTCCCACAATTGTTGTGGTGCGAAAACCTTTGTGTTTTTTATTGGACAAGCTTCTGAAATGATGCTCTTAAGCTTCCTTAACTTTTTAAAAATTATTTGTGGTGCATGTGGTGAATGTTTGAAATGTAGATGAATATAGGGTAACTTCTATGGTTATGCAGGTAATCAAGTAAGAGCCCACATGTAAAAAGAATAATTGTTATTGAGTAAATTGATCAGATGCATGGAAGTTGACAAGTTAGTTGTCAGCATTATAGAAGTAAGATGTATGGGACTGTGCTAAGCATCTTATTGAGGATATGAACCCCTGAATAAGCAAATCAACCTGAATTATGGAAAAAAGAAATCCCACAAAAAGCTTGTGAAATGTAACTTCTGAGTTAAGAGGTTAAAAGCTAGATTGAAGCATTTAGTTTGCAAAACATAAACTTTTTAAATGTATCTTTGGATACTGAAAACTTGTGGGAAAATTCATCATTTTGAAGCTATTCCTTTTCCTTAACAAAATAGCCTAACCAGAGGAATTTTGTTGGCCTTATGCATCATTCTCTTATGAGAGGGAAAAAAGGTAACAAAATGTTAGGAGTTGGTCCTTGTATGTAAGAAACAAAATTATAGAATGAGGGTGTTTCGGGTTCAATTTTGGCATCTTAAGGAAAAGAACAATAAAACATTTCCCAAGAACTGCTAGGCAATTACATCATACTTGTTTTGCAATTTTTTTAGGAATAACGTAATTTTGTTTCGGAATAAGTATCTCGATTTCTCTATTGGTTGTCTTCCAGTTTACAGTAGACTTTCCTTGCTGCATAGGCATTAAATTTTATGCTAGTACTCACCTTCTAGAGTTTCAATAAAATAAGCAAATACTCACGCTAAAATGTTATATCTACTAGGATTTTTATGCTTCTCGATGTAAAATTATTTTGTAAATTAGAAATTGATTGTTTGGTGCAATAATAACTATGGATTCTTGAGCTCGAATTTTTCTTAGTATTTTAAACTCAATTCCTGTTCGAATGATTTTGTTAGGCTTTGTTCAATTATTTTAGGTCAGGATCAAATACTTGTCATATTTATATACAGCAGTTTCATGTTTATAAACTTTTTTGCTGGACATGGGTTTGGTTGAATGCTACAGGACCTAAGGGACAACTAATTATTTTTCACTGGCTTGCAATAAGGTTCTATAACTGCACATTTATTCTGAACTATGTTCACTTGAACTGTGTATATGCACTTGTCTTGTCTTCACTTGAACTGTGTTCTCCAATGCTTTGAAAAATTGATGTGAGTTAAATACATGCAACCATGCACTAATCTATGGGTGATTCAAAATTTCAATTAGCTAGAGAAAAAGCAAAAAATTGATATATAAATGCTGGCCTTTATTGGTTAATGTGGCATGGATTTTACTGTAGGCATGGATTCAAGCAATATTGCAATGGATGGGCAGATGGACCAACTACATAACTCAGTGGTATATTGCAAGGCAAGAGTTAAGTGATGCACTATACTAGGTAAAATTGTAACTTGTTTTTCCACCTTGTCATATTCGTACTGGACAACTTGACTAGTTTTACTTTTAGACTTTAAGGTAGCTATCTGTGCTAGTGATTAATGGTTATAGTTGTAATTGAATTAATAGAACATTAGTAATATGAGATTTAATGAATGCCATCTGACATTTAATGAATGAAATCTGAGGTAGCTTTTGTTTCATTAAATGAAGTTCGATAGTAGTTAAGGTTTATATGGATTTGCTGCAGTATAATTGTTTGAACCGAAGTATATTGTACGTGTTTGTACAAAGTAACAACTCTGTATTTATTGCACTTAACTTCATTGATTACTCCTCATAACTACTCAACTGCTTGTTTTCACCTTTAAAGTGGAATAGCTAACACAATCTTACATTACTTGATCAATGGTCTCTTCTTTACCGATTCCTTGTAGGTTTAATTTGATCTTGCTTTCTGGTGAGTTGTTTGCAGTTTTCTGTAATGCCAATGCTGTCTTTCTTTGTTTTCATTTGTAAGTTTTGTTCTTTCTATGTTCTGATTATGCCTCATTTGATTGAAAGGAGGATTGTTTTGTTGTTGAGTTGTTATCGGATTTGTGTGGGTACTGCTTGTTATTTTGTTTCTTAAACTTGTTACTGATTCGGTGTTAGTGCTTGGATAGTTATAATGACATCATATTGAATGTATATAGATCCATTTTTGTTGAAGCATTCAGTTTTGACTATATTTAACTTGTGTAGTCCTTTGAGACTGACGATTTAGACAATAAGAAAGGAAAATGAATTTGATGATGTTCTTGTTATGTGTAGAGATTGACTCATACGTTTTACAAAATATAAGATGATTATGTTCTTGTTATTTTGAATAGAGTTAGGAGATTTATTTGCTTTGTTGAGCACCTAATCTTAGAGTAAAATAACTACTAGGTTATGTTCAGATTACTAGAATTGATTGTAAGTCATTATTTTTGTGTTTTTTGTTGTATACATTAACACTAGTCTTTTCTTTTAGAAAATTATAGCAGCATTAACACTAACCTTTTCTTTTAACAGAGCATCAACTTGAACTGAAGGTGGCCCAAGATATAAAGTTGGCGTGTAATCATTTTTGGTTCTTGATTGGTGTCAAGACCCTGGGGTGGAGTGGTAAGGATTAGAACTCAGGATTTGTATTTTTTATATATATTGAAATGTCTGATACTAATACAAAGAGTTTAGGTATTGGCCTGGCCAGAATAAATTATTTTTATTTGTATAGATAAGTATACTATGTAGTATGATAATGTTCTTCATTTATTAATAAATAAATCAATACTCGAATAAAATAGAATGTTTATATGTTTATGTATGTTTCTAAAATGCTGATCAAAATATGATACCCCTTCTTGCATTAATAAGTCAAGCAAAGAGTCAATTACAATAGGGTAATGACTCGCATGCTCCTGTA
Organism: Erythroxylum suave; assembly: GCA_027563595.1. Lineage (NCBI taxonomy): Eukaryota > Viridiplantae > Streptophyta > Magnoliopsida > Malpighiales > Erythroxylaceae > Erythroxylum > Erythroxylum suave. The sequence goes on along the minus strand of JAOSBN010000004.1, from coordinate 20,048,523 downwards.
TAATGCAAAGTCAATTTAAAACTTAATATATATTTCACTAAACCAAAAAGTCCATTATGCTACAAGTTCTTAAGGCTTAATGATCAAATATGCTTAGAACAAGTACTAGGGCAATAGTTCATGCCAAATATGAAAACCATATGATTAAGGAGATGAAATTCTACATTCTGTAAAACCCCACAACCCCATCCTTGAAATGAAAAAGGAAAATTAAAAAAGAAGAGTAAAGAAAGAAAGAATCTTGATAATCAATTGCACCTTAATCTTCCCAGGCTAAAGTTTAATCCTGAAATATTTTAAATAATTGAATGTTCCATATAGAATTATGCTGTTTAAAGGAAATGCATCAAGAAATTGTATGAATACGAAGTGTTTGTAGAAAGAACACAAAGAAGATCCACCTGTTAGAAATTTTACTATTTGGTGGACAACAATTGATTGTATTTTTCGATTTTTAATAACTTATAAGCTAATTTACGTAAAATTGATTTGGATAAAGATAATAAAGTGACCCAATAAAGGATCTTAATTAGTGGCCCGAAGTCCAGAAAGAAAATGGACCATAATTAGTATAGACCAGACCTATATTGGGTTATGGAAAAACCTGATATGGTAGCTTCTCTAAAGTTAAGGTCTCATATATTTGCTCAATTTATTCGTGAACGTAAACCTGATATGGTAGCTTCTCTAAAGTTAAGGTCTCATATAGTTGCTCAATTTATTCGTGAACGTAAAGATACTCTAACCCATTTAGAGGTTCACGTTTTGATAAAATTGCAGAAAGACGTTAGCGACGTTCCAGTGATCAACTTTCGTAAAGGTTGTCTGGAAATCAGACTTGTTTCAGCTCCGAAAAACTTATTAAAAGTCATAGAACCAAAATAAGGTATTTTTCATGTTTTTTTCGTTCATTCTTTTTAACGTTTTATCCTGAATGTGTAACTGAGGCTCGTGATATGCATGTGGTATCAGAGCGACTACATAATTGGATGAACGTAAATGAATATTTTTCAGTTTTTCTCTGTATGAAACTTGGAGAAATGATCCATTTTTTGTTTTTTGTTTTTCTAGCATGTGGTTGATTGAATACGTGTTGAATGTGTTTAGCATTGAAAATGGGGATTAAAATGAGCTTCAAAAGTCGAAAAGCTGACCCAAAATTCATCAAAAATCACTTGTTTCAGAGGCGCTTGTGCTAATGCTACAATATTGCCAAAAAGGCGGTGCATCCAACAAATGGATGATTGGGGTGCGGCTACGTGTCGACGCATGATTGGTGCATGCATGTCACGCGCCATATAGGACTTGAGGCGTGGGTGTGCGATGCACGCACCCTATAGGGTTTGAACGAATGCTCTCTTCCCCCTCGCATTCATCAAAGTCATATGATGACATGTTGATCAGCGTATGATATCAGCCATGCATTGAAAAAAACTCAAAATTTTAGAATTTTTGTAAAGGTATCTTGAGGAATTTTGGATTGGTTCCCAAGTTTGAGGAATTTATAAAGTGAGTTTTTAATTTTTTGGATTTATTACATTGATAATAAATAAAGTTTAACTCCAAAAAAGGAAATAAGGCATTTTAAAGTCATTTTTAAGTGAATTTTCGTATTACGAACTTGACATGAGTGAGATACTTGAGGTTTTTGTTTCTCATGTAGTAACGCATGATAGTCGCTTTGACTGAGATTTTTTATGACAAAAGTCTTAAGTAAAGTTAATTGACGATTTTTTAACACTCGTATGTGATAATGAGAATGTGCATTTGGGTTTTGCATTTATTGATGGTGTATTGTCACATATTATATGTCCGTACATAATGAGAAGATAACATACAGGTGTATCCTTTATGTTGATGGATTTATTAATTACTGTTGAGATTATAGTCATCACAATGACCTTTCACGTTAGTATTTGAATTATTCTGCTTGCATGTTTGAGGGTGTTTTTGATCTTGTGTTCGGTTATTTTGCCCATAAGTGTTAACCTTATATGAGATTCTAAAATGTGCATAGTTATGTCAAAAATAGCTCGTCCCGGGTTGGGCAGGCCACGAGATAAGGTCGGGCTGGCCCGTGGCCCAACTGTTACTTTCAAAATGACATCGTTTAGTCAAGCCATCCAACCCTGGCCTATTGACAAACCTAGATGTGCATAAACGCATTAGATGGAGGAAAGTCATTGCTCAAATGATCTATTTGCCCACAAGTGGTAGTCTTATAAGAGTTGATGATGTGTACTCTAATCACTTTTATGTGGACATCTAGTTGGATATATTATGTATTCAGCCCACAAGTATTTCATAATACGTGTAATTGGATTCTCGGTACAGATATTTATTGGCTTTGAGTATTGTCGATATCTTGCATTTGTGCTAATCTTTACTTTGTCATTTGGTAGTCACCTTGTCGGTCAATGATCACAATTTCACTATTGAAACCTTGACTGGTTTCAAATTGAAGAAGTGGATAGAGGATGTATTGTCAAACGCACCATTGCCATAGAGCATATACCCAAACATCTAGAGTACATTCAAGAACATACCCTATGAAAATGGCATGTTAGAGCAATTACATCAACTTTTTATAGCATCATCAGAACATAAGTATTTCCAAAGATCAAAACTCCTCAATTTATTCATAAAAAAGAAACCTACTTACATTTTCATTACATTTCATAATCCATATTTATACATAACATAACATTTGGGGGTTTAAAGTTCTATACAAAAAGTTCAACATGAAAGGAGAACCTAAACAAAATTATTCTATCTAGACTCCGTCGGTATCTGTTGATTAGACCTTTAAGCCATTCTTGTTTCCAAAATTGACAGTACTAGACTTCTATTATATCACATTAAAAGTTAGGAAAATCAACATTGCAATTTTGATGAGTTTGCGAACTCAGTGAGTGAACCATCATCGATGTGCTCACTCAAGTCAGAACATAAACATAACAAGTATAAACCAAATTTACAAGTGTTTCTCAATTCAACAAATGTATCACATCATTCAATATTGAATACCAGATCACAATATACATCATATCTCAACAACATCTTATGAACTACAAAATTACATATAATCATTTGAGAATAATCCAATCATTCATATCATTAACATGTACACAAACATTATATATATATATATATATATATGCAAATGCATATATGATTCCACTTTCATTTTTATTTTGTTATGATTGAGCGCTTATTTATTTTCTCATATCCATTGTGGATATTGGGCTTATTTCATATTCTGTCCCATACCTATTATGGATACCGGGCTAGTTAATAACTGAGCCTGCTCTTTGCGCACATTTCGAAACTCTAAGCTTTTTTTTTTTTATACTTTGGTCACAACTCCTTTATCTGATCATGCATAACAATGTGATGGAATGCATCGATTCATATAATATGCTATTAATAAATTTTATCAATGTGCACAGTCATTTATCACATTCATCAGATTTGAGTCTGACATTCAACATTCAGTTGAGTACACATTTTCCATGTTCACATACTATTAGAAAGCACTTCCAATACAATCCTAAATATCAAACTCCTCGGACTATTAATGTCTAGAATTATCACAATCATATCAATAACAATTCAATATCTGAAAGTTAATCGCAAACAATTCGGTCATAGTGAGAAAACATCTAGGTTAACTCATAGTACACTCTAGATAAACTATTACCTTGATGACCCAGCAATGTCTAGATGCTAACGATCAATTTTTGCTTTTTTATTCATGCAATACACACATATTTTACACATTAGGAGTTGATTAATCATATAAATATTCAATCATGCACATGTATATGTGTCATGTTCAACGTATGCTCGATTGACTTTCCAAGTAAGTATCCTTATTCACAAATCTTAACTATTTATATATCACAACTTCGATATAACTAGTTTGCAATTAGGTTTATACCTTAAGTAAGCTTTATTATTCTAAATCCATCAACCATACATTCATTAACCCTTTTCTAACATTATATATTCACACAATTTCCCAATTCTCATTCATTCATTCCTAATAGATTACTCATATCCTTTAGATCACATTTGTATTCACAAAAACATCTTTATTCCTTTAACAACTGATAATTTCTAGATTTAGACACATTGATATCAAAACAATCCATTCCTTAAGTTATAAAATCAATTAACAACCTAAACTTATCAAACTAACCAATTGTTCAAGCAATTATCTAAGTTCATTTCAAGATTCAATCAAATCCAAATGCTCTAAAATAAAGTGACGTATGCTTAGTTAATTCAATAATCAAACAAAATAGAATATTTTTTCACTTCAAAGCATTGCCCACAATCGTGGAGGACCTTCCAACGATCGTGGGATGAGTAAAACGAGTGTTAACTCTCCATTTTCCTTCAATTTCTCTAAATTCTAACACCTTTATACCAAATTCAAAACATCTTCATATTAGTTCATTAATTATACCTCAATTATACCTTAGTTATAGTTTAATTACTCATCAATTTCATCTCCAATTCTAACTTAAAATTATTCAATTGGTAGTTCATATACTATTGTCTCTCATGCTTCAAAACAAAACAAAAATTATCGTTCATTATCTTACATGTAGTCGTAGTTCTTTTTCATTTCAAGAACTCTACACTAGCACCTTTCTTTAGCATAAATTCACCTTCATTATACTTCAAATCCTAATCTATTTCATCTATATAACAAATTATAACCCACAATTTTTATACATGAAGAACAAAGCATAAAAGTATCCAAGTTCATCTATCATATTCCGGCACACTTCATCATTAATATCATATACATTCTATCCCAATTCAATCATCATAATCTTTCTATTAAAACATGCCATAAAGAAAAAATTTTACTTACTTACTTAGCTTCCAATTGCAGCTCAATTCATTAAGTCTACCTAGCCCTTCATGCATGCAAAATCATCCCAAATTCAAGGTGGGGATTGGATGGGTTTTCAGTAACAAGTTGAAGACAACAGAATAATGGAGTGGAAAAGTGTAGAATTTTAGGCAAAACTTAAAGTTGTGAGGGTTGTGTGTGTGTTGATAATGAGAGAAGGAAGAAGAAGATAATATGTAGCAAAAAAAAAAGAGAAAATGTTCTTCCATATATGTCGGTTTCATGGGGTATAGGTGTATGGTGAGTGGTAAGACATTTGTCATGACACTTGTCAAGTAAAGGACTATGCTATATGTCCTCTTCTTAAACCACCAAATGTTACTTAAATACTTAGTTCACTTATCACTTAATTTCTTAGTTCACTTATCATTTAATTCCCTAAGCCATTTATCACCTAATTATCTAAGCCATTTGTCATTTAATCTTACTGCCACGTGTCACTTATTTCTATTGCCATGTGTCACCTTGTCTTGCCACTTGACATTTTTCCTAGTCTAAATGTAGATATTAATTCATCAATCTCCCAATTGTAACAATTAATTCTAAAATACCAATTGTAATCCATCAAACCAAAATTTAAGACACAAGCAATGCATAATCAAATCATAATCATTTTAAACCTTTCATGCCTAAGAATAAGTTAGTTGAGTGCATATACTATCTTTGCAATGTGTAAGAAATGATAATTCATGTGTGTATGCTAATGTTATGCATGTGAATGAAATTCACCTCATAAATTCTCAAATGATAAAACTTATATGACTAAATAGCCTAAGATTCTAACCTTCAGTAATGTTTTGGAAACTGGTGTAAAGTTAGCCATGGTTGCATGCATCACATGCATGCGTATGCAGCGGAAGTGTCAGAATCAAGATTCCAATACAATGACAACTCGAAAATTATAGAATCATGCATACATGCAACGATATGTAAAGAACATGAAGTAATAAAAGAGCATGAAACAACAAAACTTTTTACCTTTTGTTTCTACTCCTTTCTTATTTCTTCTCCTTGTTTGGCTTATTGCAAATGCCAAACCCTTCCTTAATCACCTAAGAACACGTAAAGAAGACAAAGAAACAATGTATAAGGGTGATTTTGAGCACCAAACTAGATGAGTTCTAGTAGATGCTCAAGATGATTGAAGATTGATCAAGAATCTTTTTGCATACACTTTGATTCATGCACCAATTACATGAATTGCAAGAACAAGGCTCTTGATACCTCTCTCTCACTTTGGAACTCTTCTAGAACCCTTAAGATCTCACTTGAGTGTGTAAGAAGTGGTAAGACCTCATGTACATAAGTGAAGAACTCACTTATATACTGATTTGTGCCTTCTGTCACGATCGTAGTGCTTTAAAAAAAAGGGCTTGCCTTCGACCATGATCATGGCCTATGTAAATTTGGCCATACGTATTATGTTTTTCATTCGATCTTTTATGCGTGTTACCTTTAAGTTCCCGGTTATTTTAGGCACTTGAATTATCTCTTAATTCAATCAAAACATGAAAGATTTCATGATGCCAATTTTCCAGAATATAAGTGGATTCACACACGAACTCTTTGATAGGTAATTATCCAAATTATAAACCTTTCCATAGATAATTAACATACAATTTGTCCTTTCACCATACTATACCCCACTTGATTTGGAGTATGGGTTATATGTCAACTCCCACTAGATTGACTACGTCACATCTAGTCCAAGTGATGTTAGTTCTTGTCTTGGGAGCTCATTACTCTATGTTTCATTGAAGACTCTCTTCATGATACATAACTACTCTGGCCAGAGACTCCCGAGCAATAAACCCGGCAAGAGGCCATGGGTATCATCTCCTTCTATCAGGAGTGGTGAATGCTTTATTGACTACCCAATTACCTTCAAATATCAATAGCTATACCCAATCACCACCCTAAGAGCGACCTCGTCTTGAGGTAACAAGGAATGATGTCAAAACACAGGATTAGTATCCAAGATATCCTTGAGTACCTCAATTCTAAGGATATTTGCACCATTGCTATGATGAGATTAATCATTGACATTTGATAGATCATTCATATGATAATCTTATAATTGGTCATCTGATGTACTTACTACTTTTAGTAATCATCCACATATTAACTCTAAACATCTGATCAAAGAAAAAAGTATAACATCTGCTAGTCTGTCTAGATTAATAATGTTCTATCTTATTGATCCTATGACTAGAGATTATTTAGATATTAATATAATTGCACAAGATAGGAATCTCATTATCATGATCTCATCATGATTTCCTTCATACTATGTTTTGTATAATAGAGTTCATTAATTTGATTTAATATTAACTTCAATTCATATATAAAATAATGTAAATTTAATGAAAAATGCCTTTCATTTTATTAATTAAAATAAAGTTAGTAAAAAGTGCTAAAGGTGATTGCCTTTAGAGCACTACTCTAATAATCTCCCATGTGCACTAAAGCCAATCACCTTTGTATCTAATACCATAAGAGAGGACACAAGAATTAAATTTTTCTTGAGGAAGTGGCTTAGTCAAAGGATCAATGATGTTTTGATATATGGGGTCTCTCTCAATCTTCACATCACCTTTATTAATTATGTCCCTGATCAGGTGATATCTCCTAAGTACATTCTTGGACCTCTAATGAGACCTCAGTTCCTTTGCTTGAGCAATAGCCCATTGTTATCATAGTACAATAATATTAGGTCTATTATACTAGGAACCACTCGAAGTTCCATGACAAACTTCTTGATTCAAACAACTTCTTTTTCTGTTTCCACAGTCGCAGTGTACTCTTACTCGGTCTTCGAATCTACAGTCGTCTCTTATTTGGATCTCTTCCAATTGACTGCTCCACCGTTTATTGTGAGAAACTAACCTGATTGGGATTTGGAGTCATCCTGTTCAGATTGAAAACTGGCATCTATATACCTGCTCACTACGAGATCTCCATTTCCATATATCAATAATACATCCTTTGTCCTTCTCAAGTACTTTAGGATAGCCTTGATAGCCATCCAATGACCTCACTAAGATCTGGTTGATATCTGCTCGTAACACTTAGAGCATATGATATATCGGGTCTTGTATATAACATAGCATACATGGTTAACCCTATTGTCGAAGTATACGGGATCATACTCATGCGAGTCCTCTCATCTTGTGTCTTAGGATATATAGATTTCAAAAGTTTTATCCCATAGGTCATAGGAAGAAACCCTCTCTTAGACTGCTCCATGCTAAACCCATTTAGAATTTTGTCTATGTATATTGACTGTGAAAGGCCCAGAAACTTTCTTGATCTATCTCTATAGGTCTTTATTCCCAATATATAAGTTACTTCTCTATTGTCTTTCTTGGAAAAATTTTGAGATAACCAAACTTTAACAGATTATAAACTTTAGAAATCATTTCCCATTAGTAATATGTCATCCATATATAACACAAGGAATATGATCACGCTCCCACTAACCTTCTTGTATGCACAAGGTTCATCAGGATTTTGTGAGAAACCAAACTCTTTGATTGTCTCATCAAATCAGATGTTCCAACTCCTAGATATTTGCTTCAATCCATAAATGGATTTCTGAAGCTTACATAACTTTTTATCATCTCTGGATGCAAAGCCCTTAGGTCTTATCATATATACATCCTCAACTAGGTTTCCATTTAGGAAAGCCATCTACACATCCATTTGTCATATTTCATAATCATAATGAGCAACAATGGCTAGGAGTATTCTAATGAATTTAAGCATAGCTATGGGGCTAAATGTCTCATCATAGTCAACTCCTTGTCTTTGACGATAACCTTTAGCAACTAGCCTTGCTTTATAAGTAATGTGTTCCATGTTGATTTTTTTCTTGAAAATCTATTTGCACTATATGGGTTTTAACCCTTCGGGTAGGTCAACCAAAGTCCATACTTGGTTTTCATACATGGAATCCATTTTAGATTTCATGGCTTGAAGCCATTTTTTAGATTTTGAACTCTTTAAAGCCTCTTTGTAGGTTGTAGCCTCATCATTCTCTATGAGCAACACGTCACTTTGTTCACTTACGATAAATCCATATCTCTCTGGAGCATTGCGTATCCTACTTAACTTATGAACATGTTGTGTATTAGAAGGTTCAACTGTTGTCTTATCTCCATGAACAACAATTTTGGGTTCAGGTAGTTGATCTGCATCTGTTTGAGCATCATGAACTTCATCAAGTTCAACTTTACTCTCACTATCTTCTTTTGGAAGCAACTCTTTCTCTAAAAAGATAGCATGCTTTGAGATAAAAACCTTTTTCTCTGAAGCATTATGGAATTGATATCTAATTGTTTCCTGAGGATGTCCTATAAATAGACATTTATCAGATTTCGCTTCAAGCTTGTCAGATTGCATCCACTTCACATAAGCTAGACAACCCCAAACTTTCATATGAGAAAGTTAGGGCCTTTTGTTAGTCCACATCTCATATGTAGTAACTTCAACTACTTTAGAAGGGACTCTGTTTGTTACATAAACAATATTCTTGAGTGCATAGCCTTAAAAGGATTTTGATAGATTTGCTAAGCCCATCATTGACCTTACTATATCCATTAAGGTTCAGTTTCTCCTTTACGTCACATCATTATGTTTTGGTGTGTAAGGTGGAGTCCACTGGGATACTATCCCATTATTTTCAAGATAAGTTAGAAATTCCTCATTCAAGTATTTACTACCTCGATCTGATCAAAGTGTCTTAATACTTCTACCGAGTTGTTTCTTTACTTCATGTCTAAATTTTTTTGAACATTTCAAATGCTTCAGACCTGTATATCATTAGATACACTTACTTATATCGTGAATAATCATTGATAGAAGTAATGAAGTACGCAAAACCACCGCTGGCATTAATGGACATCGGACTCAATACATCAAAATGCTTTAGGTCTAATAACTCATTCATTCATTCACCCTTTCCTTTAAAAGGTAATTTAGTCATCTTACCTAATAAGCAAGATTCACATTTGTCATATGATTCATAATCAAATGACCCTAGGCTACCATTCTTATGTAGCTTAATCATGCATTTCTCACTTATATGGCTAAGTCGACAATGTCATAAGTAATATGATTTTAAGTTATCTTATTTTTGTCTTTTATTGTCATTGATATTTAAAATTGGATTGGATATATCTAATATGTAAATTCCATTACGCAATGTAGCAGTACAACATTTCATTAAACTTAATTAAACAACCATTGCCTGAAAAAGTTAAATGAAATCTTTATTAAGACATAAAACAGATGCAATATTTTTCATCACAACGGGTACATAATAGCAATTTGCCAAATTTAACTCTAGCCTACTAGAAAGATACAAAACATATGTCCCTACAACTAATGTAGCAACTCTTACTTTATTTCTCTCACGTAGGTCCATATCTCCCTTCTTGAGTAGTCTACTATCCCTAAGACCTTGCATATCAACAAATATGTATGAGCCACATCCGGTTTCTAATAACCAAATGTTATGATCAGAAGTAGTATTAACCTTAATACAAATATCATACCTGAAGTAGACGGTAGGGCATCTAATGTCTTCTTTTGCTTTAGTGACTCTAGATAAGCTTTGCAGTTCCACTTCCAATGTCCTTCCTTGTTACAATGGAAGCATATCTCCTTTGGTGTTGTCTCATTTGCCTTCTTCTTGGCTACACCTCCCACTGGCTTTTTGGACTTCTTCTTCTTTTGGTTCTTCTTTCGAGAACCAGAAGTGGACTCCACCAGCATGACAACCTTACTATCTTTCCTGACAGTTTGCTTAGTTTTTTTGAGCAGATTAGTTATCTCAAGAATCGTTATGGATATATTCATCCGATAGTCAAGCACAAACTATGAATAACTATTGGTCAAACTAGTTAGAATTAAGTCTATACTTAATTCATAATTTATAATGAAACCCAAACTGTCTAACCTCTCAATATATCCATTAATTTTTAGTGCATATTGCATTGGAGATGATCCCTCAATTTGAATGGAAAAGCAACCTCGAGGTCTCAAACCTTTTAGACCGATCTTGGTCATTAAACAGTTCTCTCATATGGTAGACTATGGTATGAGCCATCCATAGCCTCATACTACTTCTGCAATTCTGATGACATAAAGTCCAACATGTTGGAGTTATGTAAATATAGTGCCCTGTAAAGCAAGTGTATTTACATGTAACCTTATCTTCTTCAGTTACAGTTTTGTAATCAAAATATTTATTATTAATAAAAAAAGAGTTTGGTTTTATTTGTATGAGCGTTATATATCTAGTCAAAAGGTACCAAGATTATTTTGTAAGTAATATACATATACATAGAGATGTATGAGAAACATGTATATTATTAGAATCTAAATTAATTGATTCACAGTTGAATAACCAAGTTGGT
>JAOSBN010000004.1:20003045-20025948 GCA_027563595.1 Erythroxylum suave | reverse complement strand
AAGAATATATATATGAACCTCTCCACTTTTCTCATTTATTAATTCTAATCTTCTAAGAAAAGTTTGGGGTCCAACACCATTTATGTATAAACGTTGATTGACCCTAATATGCCAAAGTCCAACTTCCATTACCTTGTTCAAATTATCACTATCTGTGAATTTCAGAAGAAAGGTATCTTCTTCAATAAGTAAAACCCTACCCAGCACTTTGCTTCCCTATCTAATACGCACCCACTTCTGAACCTGAGGGAATATAGGTCTTTTCTTTAGAAATTAACCCACCATAATGTTTCCCCAATGTTTGGCACCCTTTTTTTACATCCTTAGGTGGAGTGACAACGCCTTGGATTGTAGTTGATTTGAAATTATTAAACTTCTCCCTCAGGGCATCAGAAGTTACATTGCTCCATGATTTGCTCAAATCATCCAACTTACTATTTGTATTAATAACCCTAGCCTTTTGTGGGGTAGGAATTTAGCTTACATCCAAACTAGTATAAGGAGAGTGGAAAGTCGAGGAACTCGTTAAGGTCCTCCTTTGGAGGCTTTCATAAAACTACCTCAAAACAGTAAGGTTGCTTTATGAACTTCACATCAAGAAGAAAATGATTCAATAAATACCTTCTTTAAAGGCACCTCAAAATTGCCTCTGAATAAGGACATGATTTTGCTATCACTATTACCTTACCATAAGAAAGAGACATGCTAAACAAACTATTCAACTTTCTTTGTATTAATTTAATGACAGGGCATAATTAGTATAAGAGAACTTCTTAGCAGTTATAAGGACAAGTATTTGAATGGGACTTTTTCCTACTTGTATTCTTTGGTTAGGCTCGTGTATCATTCCCCTAATTAGTCCCTACAAATAAGTAAATGTTACTTTTATCTGGGTAATAGCTCAGGCCTAATTAGAATTTAAAGTGCTTTAAATAGTTTGGGAGAATTTGTACTAAATTAATGGTTGGCCAATGATCATGTAATTCAAGTTTTAAAATTTATAAGCCCTCAAGGAGGGGCGATTAATCTAATCCTAAAAATCTAAGGCTGAAAAGATATAAAACTAAAAATTAACAATGCAATGAGAGGTATATACGAGAATTGAATTCAACTAATTAAATTAGAAGTTAAAAATGAAGGAATTAATAATTAAGCAATAAACACGCACGATGGAAATCAACCAAAGAATCTAGCAAGTTATGAGAAAAAGGATTTTACTTATCATTAATGCTAGCCTAGCTGATTATGTGTTAATTGGGTGTCGGTTCTACACGATCCTAGGGTTGATTACTCTCTCTTAAGTTATAACCATTAAACCCTAATTTATAAACCCTAATTAGATTATGAAATTTGTAATCTCTCAATTCACAAATTATCCAAAACCCTAATTTGATCTTAAGCACTCTAATAAACTGTCAAAACATTACACAGGATCTCTCTTTGCACAATCACCAATATGATTTGTCACGGTTTTTATTAATTCATCTAACTCTCATTAATCTGATTTGATCATTTTTTTATTCAGTTCACCCTCTCAGCATATTACCAAATTTTATAAGAATGCAATCAATTCAAGACATTCATCCAATAAACACAACTAACTAAATTATCATTAAATCAAACTAAAATCCTAAAGAAGAGTTAGAACATCATCAACATTCTACCATCTATCATCATACAATCCATCCCAACTTTATACATGAATAAAACTGAAACAAAAAGGAAATAGAAACTTAGAATGGACGATTTGGGAAGGCAGCAACATCATAGGCCATTTCTGGAGTTTCTGTCAGGATGGTGGGTTGTTGTTTCGGCCCGAATGTCTTTCCAAACTCCATCATTCTTTGATATTGAGCTTGAAATACTAGCAAACACATCAAAGTACCTCAAAGACATAATATTTAAACTCAAAAACTTGTACAACTTAAAACACTTAAAAACAAAAATAATTTACGAACTAACATAATTCTAACCTAAACACATACTAAATGATTAAATTAATAGCTAAACACATATCAAACTATACCCTAAAACACGATGCAATTTACACTTATCAACATCCCTACACTTAAATGTTTGCTTTTCCTCAAGCAAACAAATAACAAACAATATAAAAATCACAAAGCACACAATGCAGTAATGAGACAATGGCTTCAACTTCATGAAAAAAATTTAACTATAAACACAATCATTCAAGTTGTTATATCATGCAAAATATGTGACTAGGAGCTCTGGTCTAAATATAAATATTAATCAAAACTTAAATGTTAAGTTATTCACCATTTTCAATTGTAAACACACATTAATAATTATTTGTTCAATCAAATTTTGTAACCAATCCTAAGTATGTTTTCATGGAAAGTTAAGCTACTTATAAGTTCGGTAGGTTTTTATTAGAAAAAATTATTTTCTGTTATTTTTTGTGGAATAGACCTAATCTTTTTACACGGAGGCAAACATTGATAATGAATGTCGATCCAATTACTCGACTACGTCATGTTTTTATTAAGTTGCTTAGTTGAAATGTCATTATAGCCTTTTTATGCTAAGGAACACATTTGTAATGCATGTCGATCCGGTTACTCAGTTACATCACACTTTCAACTAGCTATTAGTTCTATTCATAACTCGAAGGCCAATGAAATAGTTATTTATTTGAAATTTAAAAAAATTATTCTTTTTTCAATTAATTAATGCCTACCTTATTACTTTAGCTACTTTTCATGAAAAAATACTAGCAAAGCGACTTAGTCTAAAGACCTAAAATTATGAATGAATGTGACAACTTATAGGGTGATAAACTAATACTGAGAGTGTGTAAGTGTTGCGAGAGTAAAGGAGTGGAGTGTAAGTAGAGAGAAGTGAGAGCCTTGGAATGTCTTATGTATAGAGAGAGAGTGTCTAAATGAAACTGATGGATGAAATGAGGTTAAAATTGAAAATATAGGTGAGGGGAGGGTAATTTTGTAAGAAAAAAAGAAAAAAAAACGTATGCCTAATTTTTGATTTTTTTTCGTCTTTCATCCTTATACACACCCCCAAGATCCTTTGCTATCTTCTTTTTAGCACTATCACCTCATTATACTTTCCTTCTCGATCATTTTTATCAAAATTAATGTCCTACTCTTCCACGATATTTATTTAAAACTGGAACATCCTAACTACATAATTTAAACCATCTAAAATCAAGGAAATAATCGGTAAGTTAAAAACCATGGGTTGCCCCCCATCCATCGCTTCTTTCAACGTCTTTATCTTGACCCTCTTCTTTACTCAAGTTGGTTTAAGAAAATTCTTCGGTAGTGACTCAGGCTTCAATCTCATAAAATGTACGTGCGCTACCTAGTTGCTTATGCCGCCTTCTTCTTTTTCTCGATTCTTTCTTATCTTTCTTTTATAAGATTTCTTCTTTTATAGGGAACACTTTTGATCATCATTCTTCTCTTTTTCTCCACTAAAATTCGTTCCCTTCATGATAGTCACAAGTTGGAGAGGATTTATGTCATTCTTGGTTACAATGAAAGATACATGTTCCTCTCCTACCTTTAGAAGCAACTCACCCCCATCTACATCAATAATTGATTAGATAGTGGCCAAAAATGGTTACCTAAGGATATTTAGGATTTATGCGTCTTCTTCTATGTCCAGTATCAAAAAGTTCATGGGAAAAGTAAAGTTTTCCACTCAAACATGTACATCATGTATGATACCTTCAGATGATGAACTGATTTATCTATCATTTTTACCAATATCTTGGTAGGGATTATTTCATTGAACCCCAGCTTCTCATATAAGGAACATGGCATCATGTTTATGCTGGCTCCTAAATTAGCGAAGGCTCTCTCTATTTTGACACCCTTAATAATATAGGGGATATAAAAATCCCCTAGATCTTCCTTCTTTGATGATGTGATCAATTTCTTTTCTTCCTCCAGATCTTTTTCACCTTGCCCCTTATTGATTCCATCAATGTAAGTCATGCTTCCAATTGCTCGATCATGTCTACAACTTCATTTAGCTCAGCTTCCTTATATTTCCTTCTGGCTTTGATCGAGAATGGAATGAAGGGATGATTCTTTTTTATCTCAAGCAAATTGTACATTGCTATCAGAGAACTTTCCTTATTCTCTTTCACCTCTGCCTTCCCCTTATTCCTGAATGAATTTGGCTTTCATTGTTCTAAAGTGGGGTAGGGATTTTTATGTTGATACTTTAGGGTTGTTTGCAATTCTGGTTTATTTTAAAAAACATTCTTATCAACCTTATTCTTGCCCTTCCCTTCATTATCTTCAGCTTAGTGCTATTCCTCCTCAAGCACTTATGTAATAGTCATAATTCGTTCTTTCGGATTAGACTCGGTGTTACTCGGATCCTGCATTTCAGATCGCTATTGATTTTTCCAATTGACTCACTTGAACCTCCAGGTTATGTATCGAGGAGGTGTGCTTCTCTGTAGCTTTCTCAAACTTGCTTTTAAGCCTCTCATATGCATCCTTCATACCTCCAAATCAAAAATTTTGTCTAGATTGGATTCCATCGAACTCGGTTTGTCTTACTGGAAACCTGGTGGTCCTTGAGGTCTAAACTATCATCCAGCATTGTTTAACTAAGAAAAGTTTAGGTGATTTTTTCCAACCAGGGTTATATATGTTGGAGTAGGGATTATTTCTTGCTCCTCGACTGTATTAGGTTCCTATATAGTTTACTTGCTTTGATTCATTGTCCTTCATTAAGAAGCAATCGGTTATTATCCATTTTCCCACAAAGATCACACTTTAGCTAAACAACTTTTATTGTATTTGAGGATGAAGCCTTCATGTTGTTTAGCTGTCGAGTTAAATTATAAATTCTATCCTGCATTTCTGTCATTTGGTTAATAGCTACAACTCCTTTTTGCTCACAAAGAGTTGCAGGCATTCATCCATAAAAAGTTATTACTCTCCATTTCTTTTAACAACTCTTTTGCTCCATCTACTATCTTCCTCATAAGTGATGCTCCTAAAGCCACATCAATTCTGCCTCTTGTATGTGGGGTTACTCCTTTATAGAATGTTTGTAAAAGAAATTATTTAGGTAGGTTATGGTGTGAACATTTTCTTTGCAAGTCTTTGTATCATTCCTATGCTTCATAAATCAATCGCCATCGCCCTGCTAAAAGGTTATGATCTTTTTGATAATCTTCATACTCTTGTTAAGGGTAAAGTGCTTATCTAAGAAGGCATGAACTGATTGGTCCTAAGTAGTGACATTAATCGGGTTGCGGGAATGATACCAAGCTTTTGCTCTATCCTTTTAGGTAAAAGAAAAGAGTCATATTCTTAGAGCATCCTCCAACATCTGATGATAACGAAAGGTATCACAGATTCCAAAGAAATTGACAATATGTGCATTATGGTCTTCATCCTTTAATCCATTAAATTGCACATTTTGTTGAAGCATATTTGAAAAGGTTGGTTTAATTTCAAAAGAAGTTACTTCCATGGGTGGCCTAGCTACACCTTAATTGCCTGCATCATGACTGTAGTATAAGAGGTGTCGATCCCACGAGGAGGGGGAATTAATCTAATCCTAAAAATCCAAAGCTGAAAAAGATATGAAACTAAAAATAAACAATGCAATGGGAACTAAATATGAGAATTGAATTCAACTAATTAAATTATAATTTAAATATGAAGGAATTAACAATTGGGCAATAAGCACAGACAATGGAAATCAACCAGAGAATTTACCAAGTTATAAGAAAGGGGATTTTAACTATCAATAATGCTATCCTAACTAATTATGTGTTAATGCAATGTTGGTTCTAGATGATCTTAGGGTTGATTACTCTCTCTCGAGTTATAATCATTAAACCATAATTTATAAACCCTAATTGGATTATGAAATTTGTAATCTCTCAATTAACAAATTATCCAAAACCCTAAATAGATCTTAAGCACTCTAATAAACTATCGAAACATTACCTGGGATCTCTCTCTATACAATTACCAATATAATTTGTCATGGTTTCTATTAAATCACCTAACTCTCATTAATCAGATTTAATTATTTTTCATTCAGTTCACCCTCTCAGTTTATTACCAAATTATGCAATAACGCAATCAAATTATGGCATTCATCTAATAAACACAATCGATTAAATTATCATTAAATCAAAATAAAATCCCAAAGAAGAGTTAGAACATCATCAACATTCTACCATCTATCAACAGTGCATCGAGACCACTTCTTCTTATTCTTTCTCCTCTATTTCTCTTCCGCTTTCTCTCTTAAGTTTTCCAAAAGTGGCTGGATGAAAAAGCTCCTTTTTCTCTCCTTTTGTTGTTCTTTAAATAGTCTTCTATGTTTTCGGTAACCCATGGATTTTTCACGGTCCAAAGGTTTAAACAGTCGTGGAACATTCCTGGAGCTTCTGTCACGATCTGGCTGGTTTAGGTCATTATTTAGACCTGAGTATCTTCTGAAACTCCTCCATTCTTTGATATTGACCCTAAAACACTAGCAAACACATCAAAGTACCTCAAAAACATAATATTTAAGTTCAAAAGCTTGTACTAACCCTTAAAACACTTAAAACTCAAATAATTAACAAACTATCACACTTCTAACCTAAACACATACTAAATGATTAAATTAATATTGAAACACATATCAAACTATGCCCTAAAACACGATGCAATTTACATTTATCTCTCAACATAGTAATAGCAAATCATTTACAAAAGAGATATTATGGATGCCTATTATATCACACTTGTGGCGAAATTTAAAATAAGGATCCTTAGAGATGTTAAGAGTAATTAATCTATAGAGCATCACAATTCTATGAATAGATAATAAGATAAGGGGTCCCCTTACTTGAGTCCTCTTTTAGCTTCTGAACAACCTTGTTATTTCCTAATTGCTAAAATCGTCGAAGACCAGTGGTAAGAAAGAGTCACTCAGTAAATTTGATCGCCCGTTATCTAGTTGAAAAAGTAGTCTAGAAGCTTCCTATCTCTTAGCTCAAAGCCCTACTCAGAAAAGGGATGGAGATAGTGATTTCTGGCTAAGGAGTGCCTACGAGATCAACTTGGTCAAATTTCATTCCTTTCCCAATTCCCTACTTTATGATTGAAAAAGGGAAGTAGGGACAAAAATATCATTAGATCTACTCTTCTAGCAAAATTAACTTGTTTAATTTTCTTTTATTATAATCTCCTTAGTTATCTTACTTCTGATTTTAACAAGTAAAGAGCTAGAGATGCATGACTTGGTTTGAAATTTTTTTAACTCAATAAGATCTCAAGGGTTGCTATATAAAGGATTGGAACCTACAAATTAGACATGTGTGGTGGTCGATCTTTAATCCTATATGAATTTTTGTATGCTCCAAAAATTTAAAAGAATGTAGTCTCTGTTTTTGTTTTGATGTAAATGTCCATATGGCGGTATGGATTTATATCTTGGACATGTTTGTTATGGTCATAGTTTTATCATAGATAGTTTTATTATTCTAGATGTTGTTTATTAAAATAGTGATATAAGTTATTCTTTGTTTAAATCATCTAGTAATTCTAATAATATAACTTTATGACATGCTAGAGTATGTCATATTGATCAAAAACAAACAATTTGATTAACTAAAGAAGGCCATATAAGTGATTTACATCAAGTAGATTTACCTATTTGTGAACATTGCCTAGTTGGTAAAGTGGCACGAAAGCCATTCGAAAAGGGATGATGGAACTGGAAAATCTACTCATCACCTTTTGGAGTGATTCATTGCTTACAACTACTTATGTCCTTAATCATATGCCTAAGAAATTAGTTATGAACACTTCGTGTGAGTTTCAGACATGAAGAAATTCCAACATGGAACATCTAAGACCATGGAGATATGTTTTATAGATACTTTAAACACTTAAAAGGATATGTGTTCATAAGTAAATAAGGTAATAAACTAGTAACTAAATTTGAATCATAAGATGTCAGGTTCTTATAAATTGACTTTCTAAAATAGGGTGAAATAGAAGAGGATCTATTTTTATGTAAAAGTCTTGATCATAATTATTCCATTATTAGGGATCATAAAGAGGGACTTTACTCGATTAAAATTAATTAGAAATCAAAGAATTAATTTAAGGAAAGTTAAGATTACAATCTAAAGAAAGTTTAACAATCGTATCTAATCCGAGTGAGAGTAATTAAGATGTTAATGAATTTATTTCTCATCAATCACATTTATGATGAAGTAATCATGGTATGATTCACTGATATCATTTTGAATCAAAAAGGGATATTCACGTGATTATCTTATAAGAAAATGATGAGCCCAAGTAATGCACATGAGGCTCTTAATGGTCCTACTAAAGAAAAATGGATGAAAGATACAAAGCATACCTTGTGGTAAAAGAATATACAAAACATGAGGAAATTGATTATGAAAAAACATTTTCACCTATTGTCACGTCTACTTTAATTCGTCTAATCTTAGCTATAATAGCTAGTTTGGATCTTGAAATACATAAAATGGATGTAAAGACTAATTTTCTAAATGGAAAATTAAAAGAAAAACCTATATGGAACAACCTATAGGTTCATTGAGATAGGCTAAGAACATAAAGTTTCATTATTAAAATCAATTTATTTTCTCAAGAAATCTTCAAGGTAATGGTATAAACGTTCTCATAACAAAATCCTTTCATATGATTTTCATATACTTCATGTAGACCACTGTGTATATATTAAGATATCCAAAGATAAATTTGTGATATTATCTTTATATATGGATGGCATTTTGATTGCTTGTAATAATAGTGAGTTTGTCAAGAAAATCAAAGATTGGTTATCATCTGAATTCAATATAAAAACATAGGTGAAGTTATATACACTTTTGGAGTTAAGATTTCAAGATATCATTCAAAAAGATTATTGACACTTTCTTAAGTGACTTATATTTAAAAGAATTTAAAACAATTTCATATGCAAGATTACAAACTAATAAATAATCTCATTGATAACGGTGAAAGTCTTAGCAAGAAGTTTTGCCCATCTACATCATAATAAAGGAAACTAAAGAACAAGATTCCCTATTTCAGTACCTTTGTAAGTCTCAAGTATGTCACGATATGTATAAAGCTAGATATTTGTTACGATGTTGCAATGGTGAGCATATATCAGTCAAATCCTAAATAGACATGTTGGAAAGAAGTAAAGAGAATAGTAAGGTATCTAAAAGGTAATGTTTTCTACATTATGTTATTAAGGAATACATATAAAAACTAGAGAGGAGGTTTAAATGAAAGAAAACTACCATTGTATTTGTTTTCTTACTTTATAATAGTGTTATACCATTTAAAAGTAAGAAACAATCATGTGTTATTTTATCTACAATTAGAAGATGATTTTTTAAGCATTTTCAGTAGCAATATAAGAAGTTGTATGGCTTAGACGATTCTTAGTTAACATATGGGTCACCAAAAACAAAGTTGATCTAGTAATAATCAACCGTAACAGTCAAGCAATAATCACTTATATAATTGAACCTAAATTTAATTATAAAACTAAGCATATAAATACCAAATACAATTATGTGAAAGATATAATTACACGAGGAGAAGTGATCATGAAGTCTACATCTACACAAGACATAGTGGAAGACCTAATGACAAAACCAACTTCCTGAGAAATATACAATGGACCTGAGAAGTCATTAGGATTACATAGATATTAAAATGTAATTGATTACATTTCTTTATGATTGCTCATTTAATGTATTGTCGTTAATCAAAGGTATCGAGTCTTAAAATTTATAGCATTCAATTATCGCAAGAGCACAAGTCATGAATTGTAGCAAGTGAAGGTTCGATCCCACGAGGAGGGTGAACTAATCTAATTTTGGGTTATCTAAGTCTAGAAAATTAATAAAATGAAAATAATAATAATGTTTAGAAAAGTAAATACAAGAATTTGATAAGTAGGAATTTAACTTAGGAAATTAAGATACATATAAGGTAAATTGATCAGCACACAAGTCACAATGAAAATCACTCAAGAGAAATTACCAAGTTATGAGAGAGGGGATTTTCCTATCATTAATGCTAATCTAGCCATTTATGCGTTATTATGGTGTCGATTATAGACTATCAAAGAGTCGATTACCCTCTCTCAAGTTATAATCGTTAAACCCTAAATCATAAACCCTAATTAAGTTATGGAGTTTGCAATCTCTCAATTAACAAAAGACCCACAATTCTAATTAGATCTTAAGCCCTCTAATAAACTACCGGGACTCACATCGGATCTCTCTCTGCACAAAACCCAATAAGATTAATCACGTGATCTATTGAATTGCTTAACTCTCGTTAATCCAATCCAATCATTTTTATCTGGTTCACCCTCTCAGTTTATTACCGAAATATGAAAATACTACAATTAATCACAACACCCAATCAATAAAACACAAAAATGACTATATTAGCATTAAATCAAAGTAAATCTCGAAGGAAGAGATTGAATATCATCAATAGTCTAAAATCCATCATCATACATTCCATTTCAATCTTATACATTGAATGAATAAAAATGAAAATGGAAAAGAGAAAGAACTTGGATCAGATAATCTAGGAAGGCAGCAGCGTTGGGAGACCTACTTATCTGGGAAGGTAGCAATATCGGAAGACCGGCTTCTTCTTCCTCTTCTTCTTCTCTCTCTCTTTTTGAAGCTTTCAAAATGTGGTAGAAAATGAGGACCCATTTTAGGATTACGTCTCTTTCCTTGATATAGTCTTTCCAATTAGGGTAACCCTAGGGTCTTTTATGGGTCTAAAAGGTTCGAAAAGTCCCTTGAAAACTCAAGTCATAAAGGTTGTCTACGTGTTTTGTTGTGGCCACGATCGTGGCCCCTTTATTTGGCTCTCGGCCCTTACATCTGGTTCCGTCACGATCGTCGCTTATTGTACAAGATCATAGCCCCAGTTCTAGGTTTGACCCTTCTTTGAGTCTTCTTCGTTCTTCAATACTTGTCCTTAAGTACTAGCAAACTCATCAAGGCACCTCAAATACACAACATTGAAGCTCAGAAGCATGCTCTAACCCATAAAACACTTAAAACACAAATATTTAACAAACTAATATAATTATATTCTAAACACACACTAAATAATCAAATTAACAACTAAACACACACCAAACTACCCACTAAAACATGATGTAATCTATATCTATCAACATCTCCACACTTAAATGTTTGCTTGTCCTTAACCAATCAAAACAACAAACACAACAAAAACACGAAACACTCATATGCAATAATGAGACAATGGCTTCAACTTCACAAAACAAATTTAACTACAAGCATTATCTCTCAAGTTGTTCTAACTTGTTAACTTGTAAAATCTGCGTCTAAGTACTTTGGACTAAATATACATATTAATCAAGACCAAAATGCCCAGTTTGTTCACCCTTGTCAATTGTACACACACATTGATAATTATTTGATCAACCAAACTTATAACTATTCCTAAGTAAGATTTCGTTAAAAGTTAAGCCACTCCCAACCAAATTATTCCTCATTAAAGTCTACAAGGGTTCTTTAATTCCTATAATGTATTTCCTCCATCATTTAACCTTTTGGACTCCTCATAGTTGCCTAGTGACGTCCAAATTGATGTGTCTTTTACTCTGCACCCAAACTTGTTCCCCCCTTTTGTTAGTATCTTAATCCTTAGACTAAAAGAATTAAACTAATCCTACGCCTCCTCGACAATGACAATAAAAACTTGATCAAAGGCGTCGAGTCTTACAATTTATAACCTTCAATTACAACATAAACACAGGTCGTGAATTGTAGCAAGCGAAGGGTTAATCCAACAAGGAGGGTGAAGTAATCTACTCCTAGGTTCTCTAAGGCTAGAAAATTAATAAAATGAAGATAAAAATAAAAATGAATATAAAAGTAAATATGAGAATTTGATTAGCAGGAATTTAATTTAGGAAATTAAGACACAAATAAGAGAAATTGAGCAACACACAAGTCACAATGAAAATCACTCCAGAGAAATTACCAAGTTATGAGAAAGGGGATTTCCTTATCACTAATGGTAATCTAGCCATTTATGTGTTATTGTGGTGTCGATTCTAAACTATCAAAAAGAGCCGATTACTCTCTCTCAAGCTATAATCGTTAAACCCTAAATCATAAACCCTAATTGAGTTATAGAGTTTGCAATCTATCAATTAACAAAAGACCCACAATTTTAATTAGATCTTAATCCCTCTACTAAACTACCAGGACTCACATGGGATCTCTCTTTGTGCAAAACCCAATAAGATTAATCACGTGATCTATTGAATTACCTAAATCTTATTAATCCAACCCAATCATTTTTATCTACCCTCACAGTTTATTACCAAAATATGCAAATATTGCAATAAATCATAACACCCAATTAATAAAACACTAAAACGACTATATTAACATTAAACCAAATTAAATCCCAAAAGAAGAGTTAGAACATTGTCAACAATCCAAAATCCATTTCAATCTTTTACATTGAATGAATAAAAAAGAAAATGGAAAGGAGAAAGAACTTGGATTGGATAATCTAGGAAGGCAGCAGTGTTGGAAGACCCACTTCTTCTTCCTCTTCTTCTTTTCTCTCTCTCTCTCTCCTTTCTCTCTCTCTTTGAAGCTTTCCGAAAGTGACAGAAAATGAAGCTCCCCTTTAAGGTTAAATCTCTTTCCTTTATATAGTCTTTCCAATTAAGGTAACCCTAGGGTCTTTTCCAGGTCCGAAAGGTCAGAAAAGCCCCCTTGTTTAACTTTCTATCACGATCGTGGCCCCTTGCATCCAATTCTGTCATGATTGTGGCTTATTGGACACGATCGTGGCCTTAGTTCCAGGTCTGGCCCATCTCTTTTCTCCGTTCTTCATTACTTGCCCTGAAATACTAACAAACTCATCAAGGCATCTCAAATACACAACATTGAAGCTCAAAAGCATGCTCTAAACCATAAAACACTTAAAACACAAATATTTAACAAACTAACACAATTCTAACCTAAACACGCACTAAATAATCAAATTAATAACTAAACACACACCAAACTACCCACTAAAACATGATGCAATCTACAACTGTCAGTCATGCATAAATACAAATGTGATTTGACATTATTTATTAAGTAATAAGAATTACTTAATATTTAATTTTGAAATATGTTTATTTGGTATGACATATTTTTTGTATTAATCAAAGAGTACGTTGGACAAATAAAAGATTGAGCTTCTCACACGAGAAATCAGCTTTAGTCTTTCTGATGATTGGAGAAGAGGCAGGTGTTAAGTTTGTTATCAAAGCGATAATTAAGATCTAAAGTAAGAAGCTTCTACCATGAATGGCGACTTACATGATAAATCAAAAGAAAATTGATTTGGAGTGATCATATGGTCACCATATCTATATTAAGTTGCCAGATGAGAGTTCAAAAAGATAAAGTTAAGAGTAGATAAATGAATTCATGTTACATGTTAAGTATGTATGGATCATATCTGTATGGTATTATATTTATAAAAGACATATACTTCGAATTAATAAGAGTTAATACCGTAACATATGACTCTTACCTTGTGTGCAAAAATGACCATAACGAGAATTAATACAAGTCATAAGATCTCAACTTACATTATGTGAGCCCTTAGAGGTTAAGTGACCCTTTATAATATACCCTTAGAACGCTCGTCTAATTCTTAAGGATTAAATTCAAGGTTTGCAACTTTAGAATTTACTAGAATATTATGTTTGATACAATCTTATGGGAAAATTATATAAAAGCAAATACAAGTCAATTCAAGAGAATTTAAAGCAAATGAAATTCTAATTGGTAACTCGCCTAAAAAAAATTCTATATTCAAAGGTGGCCATTAACTCTCAATAAGATAATTGAATACATTTACGACACGATAAAATAAATGAGATCAAAAAAGATTGAAATGCAAGATATGACTTAGAGTATAATATATAAAATCAACTCAAGGATCGATTCATTAATTGAGACATCATATATTACTAGCAGATATACGACTATCAGCTCTTATGATATGCTAGTCGCATGGGTGATTACGCGTAAGAGAACATGTAAAAATTTTATTTCAATTATTGACTATAAAATAATTAGTTAACATCTTAACATTTTTTGTAACTATAAGACAATGTTCACTTAAAAGATTTTATGTTATTTTTTGAAATATACAAATACACAAAAGATAAATATTTCCGGGTGAAGTAAAAGATTCTTCAAGAAATCATTTAACCTGTAAAATAAGAAACTCATCCAAATGATAGTTTCAATGATGTATATCCAATCTTGTGAATTTTGTTTTAAAATTGTCTTATGCCACTCATTGACAACTACAGGAAACTATGACAAATATGGGTGTTGGGTGTTGGGTGTGGAGAGAGAGAGAGAGAGAGAGGAATGAGCCTCTTGCTTTGTCTCATCCTTAAAGACTAGTTCAAAAATAGGGAACAGAGAGGAATGAGTCTCCTGCATTCCTTTTGCCTTTTGCTTAAAGACTAGCTTTTGCCGAATGAAAATGCAGCGTTACAAGTCTCACCTCAAAGGATTAGTGACGGAAGCACCAGACGAGAGATATCCTAGTAGTTATAAACAAACTTGCACGTGTATCTCATCTATTTTTTAAGAATGTAGGTTAACCACAATTCATTTAAAAATTTAGATGTGAAAATATTTTCTTAGTCAATTATTGACTTTACAAATTGAAGAATGGAGACATAGTGTTGGAAAGTCGGAGTGATTAGGACATGGCTGCGGGTGAGTCACCTAAGCGGCTGTAGTTTTTATTTTTTTCATTTTCAATCTACCTGCACTTTAATTTCATCATCTACCATAACTTCAGCCACATGTCAGAATTCATGGCTAATGTGAAGACAAAACGATGTTTGGTAGAAAATACATAATAATCCTAAACAAAATTATTTCTTTTTTGTCAAACCAATTTAAAGTCTTCAGTTCCTTCCCCTTTACCATAAAAATGCTTTTTACACTGATAAAGATATATAGAATAATCTATAAGATACGAAAAGTATAGCTAAAAGATACTCTTGATGGAAATATATATTCGTGCTGATTCCTTCGATATAGACATATTTGACTTATTTTTATAACATCAATTAGTACGTAAAATATTTAAATTGTCAAATTTTTTAACGACAGAATCAATATTTTTTTTCAAAAATATTAAACAAAATTAAGTTAAATACCATTAAAAGGTTTGAAACATTTATTGATTCCACAAATCAACTCTTATAAACAGTTGAATCATTTATTAATGAACCAATGCAACTTATCAGAGGTTGTTGTTGGATACCAGGTTTTCAAATCTGAGCTCGAATAGAAAATGGACAATGATAAATCAGCTGTTATAAACAGTTGAGTCATTTATTAATGAACCAATGCAACTTGTCAGAGGTTGTTGTTGGATACCGGGTTTTCAAATCTGAGCTCGAATAGAAAATGGACAATGACCCGTTCATACTATGCCACGGACGTGAAGAGTGCTGACATTATTTTAAGTACCTTTCAACATTTGCATTCTATATATCACGGCTGTAAGCGAAAAAAAAGTGTGTGACAGTGAGAGAGAAGAAACAGACACCAGCGAGTTACTTTCTTGGAGTAAGTGCAGAGAAGGGTGCATTAGGGTTATCGGAGCTTTGAACGCTTATGGAAAAAGTGAAGCCATTTGTGGAGAAGGAAGAGGAGGAGGAATTAACTCTTCACGGAAGGAAGTCTAGCCGTACAACGATCGCCATATCCGCTGGAACTTATGGTGGGGTGCTCATCGGCTCTCAATATTCTTTCAATGGAGACCAAGACAGGGAGCTGGAGAGCAATCTTCACAAAGTTGGAGGTAAATTATCTCTTCTTTTTGTTTTTCTTTGCACCATCAAATAACCATTGTTTTTCTATAATATATTATGAATCTAATTAACTAGTTATTAGAACTGTCCCATGCAGAAGATGATGAAAAGCCAAGTCAATTTCATAACTAAGAGCAGACTCGCAAGGATACAATATTATCAAACCCATGTTTTGAACATATATAACTTTCTTCTTCCTCAAAGTTAAAATTTTTGGTCAGCTAAGTATTTAACTAATTACCAGAGATATATATTTTTGTTGGAAGCTTTCTATTTTAGCACTTAAGACACACAGAACAGTACACTGACTTTCTTGAATATCACAGGAACGGGTCCTCATTAAACAGTGCTATTATTGAATGTTTATTTTATTAGCAATTCTAGTACTATGCGACCATTACCATGTGCTTTCAATTAAGACCATGCGAATGTGACGAGAGCATTAATGAGACAAAAAATAAAAATATATATAAAAGATGTCGATGTATTCATATCAGATCATCTGTATCATTTTTTATTTATTTAACTGTACCAAAACAACATTCATTGCGACGTGTCCGGGACTTTTGTTTAGTGGTTTCATTTGGTTATCTTGGGTATCCATAAACTATCTTGTGCGTTAAAGCTTTTTTGGCTTTATTCTTATCAAATATTTTTTTAATTTCAGGGATAGTAAAATATTTCTCATTTAGGGCATAACATGACAACTTATTCAGCTCAGTCAACACATACTGCAGTCCATATGCTTCTTCCTCTCGTCCCTAATTTTCATTTCCTAGTATGGGGTCCAAGTTACAGATGTTAAATAAAAGTTAGAAAAGCGAAAATACTTTCTCTTTTTTTTTACTCTGTGTTGCAAATAATGAGTGCAGAGTAAAAATACTGAAGATACGTAAATTTTGGCATGTATAAGTGGAAGTAGTATTTGTTTCTTTAAAGGACCCTAATCAATCTATGGTTTGGTTTGATTTAATTTGGAGTTTTGACTAATTGTTAATAAAGCATACGCATATTTGAGTAACTAACCGCAGTTGCGTATCCTAGGAAGGAATGGGTATGGGACATGGAAAATGTACATTCTTCAAATCAATGATGCGGCGGCATTGCATTGCTATTTTTTCTTTTAACAAATTAATTGAGTGGAATTTTACTAAACAAGATTGATCACAAGCTGTCTAAGAAGTTAACGCTCCTTCAACTCCGGTTATTTCCCCTGTGAAATTATCAGAAATCTGCTTATCCAAAGTTTACTTTTATCCTTCTCCATTATCTCTGGTGTTCAATATCAGATAGCTTTAAGCATTTCCACTCCAGGCTTCGTCTATGTTGAATGTTTTTGGTTCCAGGGAATGAATATTCGGTTGAATTATTTGCATCTATAAATCCAGCTGTTGGTGATATCACAATCTCAGAGACTGAAAACCTACCAGCAATATCAAGCCTTCAAGTTCCATTTTCTGCCAAGCCCCATGAGAAACGGATTGAATATGCTACTCCTGACACTGGAACTTCACAAAATGGAAATAGTAGCCTCATCAAAGAGATTGGACCAGATGTGGCAGAAGTGTATCTGGAAGAGGTGATTAAGAAGCCTAATACACGAGAATTCTACTGTCCTCGTTGTGATACTTGCATACAAAAAGTTGCTCTTCGTGATACCCAAGAAGAACATACTTCTGCTCAATGTCTTGAGCAGATCAGATGCACATCTTGCTTCAGTTTTCTCGTCCCTGCAGGTACTGCATATTACCTCTTTTTTCCTTCTTCTGCATGAAGTCTTTGTCTCATATATGGCTCTAGATTCATAGAATTTCAGCTTAAAAAGTCATGGGCACGGAAAGTTCTCTTTTTTTTATTGGACCTGGTCATATGGAAATTAAACCAAGTCAAGCAATTTAGGCCCTCTTATCTCCCTTTCAGCCCTGAATTCATGTTTCTTGGCCTGCAATGAGCACTAACTCTGAATTCAATATATCATGAATGGAATTAATCATAAGATTGTTATGTCATGGGCACGGACTATAGATTGGATTTGCACATAGGATACTGGTAACATAATAAATAGTTGTGTATGTTAAGTGGTTATTTAATATTGTTGAATTTCTTCAACTGGAACGCTATTTGCCAGAGTTTTTGTTGTGTTCTATTCTTCAGTTCTTATTGCTTTACATCATCTGCAATTTACTGTTCCTTTTTATACAATTAACAGGGAGTTGGCCGTTCTCGAAGCCTATTAAAACAGACATAGTGGACAACAAAGGTAGCACACTTCATGCGATAAGAAAATACTATTTTGGAATTTATTTAAAAGTTTATGTAACTAGGAAATTTCATGAACACAACTCTGTTGGACTGAACCTGTACTATGGGTTCACCTCTGCATTACAGTTGCAATTCAGTTTTCTGATGACAGTGATGGCCTTATCATTGACTAGGAGTTCTAGTTAATTGATTTTGATTCAAAATCTATCATAATTAGAAATTACAACCAGGAAAAAAAAGTCTACAGAGAGTCCTCCTTTTTGGTTACCATATGAGTAAACAAGCCTATGGGCATGCAAATACACGTAGAAGAAGTACAATATTGCATAAGAAACACTGGGGATGTTGAATTTCCAATAAAGTCTGTTATGCACCAAATTTCAGGTTTTCTTTCGCTTCAGTCCACAAGTATTCTATAAATTTGTGAATATTGAGCGTGATTTCACAAGAAAGTTTTAGTACTGACCATTGTAGTTGAATGAATTAAATTTAGCGCTTGGTCACCCAAAATATTAAAAGCTTCACTTATTTTGGAAACACTGATACCATTATCCTTTTTTTTTTTTTGACATTACTGATAATTTGATGAAAAGTAAATAAATGCTGATATGTTGAATCCATACTCTTCTTGTTCTATCCCAAGTTTTGATTGGTTCTGCAGGTCCAGTAGAAGATGGGATTAACAAAGTAACACCACAGCAATCATCACAACAACGAAACATCCATCAGGTGTAACAGAGCTTGATCAAAATGTGGCGCCACCACTAACTCGACCACCAGCTCCTGAAAATGATTCCGTACCCCAGAAACATGACATGGATACTGCAGCTGTTGCAAAACCGGGCTCTACACAACCACTTGTGCAAATTGTAATTGATGGAGGAAAACCTTCCACTGATTCAAAGAAAGAGGAGAAAGCAGGTAATGTTTACATGTCTTGCAATGATACTGATCTTCAAATTGTAGCACATACTGATCTTCAAATTGTAGCACACTTCCATTGGCACGCTAATGCAACATGTTGTTTTAGCTAACATCAATTAGTGATTCTCGATACCAACTGACTTGGTCTTGGATATTTATCAAAGAGAGGTATGTTAATAGAAATACTACTTTGAAAATTGAATAAAGAGCAATGAAAAATCCTCAGGGAAATGGGTGTGATTAAACTTGGGGCTAGAGCTTTGCCTCCCGCAAGGGACCTACCCTGCTCGAGCGGAGATTAGTCTGGGTGTGGATGGTTTAAAGGTGCCTTTCCATAGTTGGAGCCTGCCTAGGACACTTCGTGGGCAACCAAAAAAAAAAAAGTCAAAAGAGTGTTCAGTTTTCAATTATATGCTTAGGATGCCTCCTTTTAAATTAAGAGTGTCGCTTTTAGGCCCACTCTCTCGTCTTTATACAAAAGTTATGGATAGATCTGTTAAACAATTGCGGACATTTTGTCCTCTTTTTTTTTCTTTGATCCTAATTCTGTTACCCTTTTAATGTCCTAAACTTCCATATATCCGTCTCATGGTTAATATCCTACAGAATGTGTTCCACCAATTTATTTGACTCAGAATTTTTGCCTGCAATATCGAAGAAGATGACCTAACTTAGCATTTGCGAACCAGGGACATCTGAAAAAGGAACATCTCAGGCCGAACCAGCCCTTCATGATTCAACCCAGACAACAAGTAGCACTGAATCCAGAAGTGATTACAAGGTGGAGATTGTAAAGAGCATCGTATATGGTGGTTTAATTGAATCCATTACAAGTTTAAGTGTTGTCACATCTGCTGCTAGTGCTGGTGCTACTCCTTGTAAGTTTAGAATTAAATTTTTTTCAATCTTTATGCGGCATTTCATATATTTGACAATGCATGCTACAACTTGCAATTTTTCCCACATTCTAAAGTACTTAGATAACTTACTACTCCACATTTTTTAGTGAACTAAGTAATCTTATGGTCAATTTCTCAAGTGCCCTATTGTGGACACATTCCATTATTCAATAAAATCAACTCTAGTTACTTAAATTGTTGCCACAGAGAAAAGTTTCAAAGGCAAATAATATGTATCATTCTACTTTATGTGCAATAAGCCATTACAAATTTCCGATGGTCATGTTAACTTTTACATTTTTTCTAAATGAATTTTGAAACAGACATCCACAACCCGGAGATTTAGAAATTAGGTTATCGATAATTATGCAAGGTCTTTTGCATTTTAACTTATAGACGTCCTGAAATTACTTGCATATTGCTAAAAGCTACTGAACTACATATTACACTACTCAAGTAGCTGCTTACAAGGACTATCAGGCCTTTGGTCTATTTTCACATTGTTTGACAATTCAATTAATAACCACTTTCCGATTGCAGTGAACATTGTAGCCTTGGCACTTGCAAACCTGATTGGTGGACTTTTTGTCATGGGGCAAAATGTGAGCTTCTTTCCTTTACATTAGTTTCTAGTTTGGGGCCGTTACTTCAATATGTTCAATGATGTAGCTATAATACGACCAAAATGCTCCCTGATGATTGAAAAACCACATGTTAGGTTGAACTTCATCATGATAAATATGTACTTCGTTAGTGAATCAAAAAGTAGGAACATCTCATTTATGTTGTTGAATATTGAATTTATGCGAAATTGCAGCTTTGGGAATTGAGAAGTGATGAACCCGCAGAAACCTCTGGTACAAGAATTCTACAAGTTGATCGCTACCATGTATTGTTGGGGAATAGAAATAATTTCGCAATTCACATTCCGGTTGCTGTGTTATCATACCTTGTCTTTGGCTTAATACCTCCTGTAGTATATGGTTTCTCGTTTCAGAAGACCAATAACACAGATTTCAAGCTCTTGGCAGTTGCAGCAGCTTCTTTCATATGCATTACAATACTTGCCATAGGAAAGGCTCACATCCAGAACCCACCGAAGTACTCTGTTTACTTCAGAACTGTCCTGCAGTATGTGCTCATTGGGGCCATGGCTTCAGGTATTTCATATGTGGCAGGAGACCTGATCAAGAAGGTCATGGAAAAGTTTGGTTGGCTCAAGTCAGTAGCTGTCACGACACCTCTTCCTGAAATGGATTCGGGGACGTTGGCATGGGCATCGTATTGATACTAACGAGGTGAAGTCCAGTTTCATTTTTTTTCGAGAGTGCGTAGGTCTGAGCATATGGCAGATGCCATGTCAAAAGCAGGCCTTTAGAAATGAAATAAGATTCATGGCTACGACAGGAAGAGTCTCAATTTTGCTTGGCCATTCTACTGATGGTGCCTCCGGTGCTTTCTAATTATTTGTCTTAGCGGGGTCGTAGTTATTTGACAGTGGCTTCTTTTCTTTCCAGTTTCGAGTTGTAACAGAGCAAATAAAGTTTCACCCTTGATTGAGAAGAAAAGAGTTCAATAGCATTACAAAAGCGTATAATTGTGGTCTGCAGCTAGTCTATTTATTAAGAATCAAATTTATGGAAGATCCTAAAGTGGAAGTAACAAGTCAGTGCTGAACTTGTGAAAATGCATCCTTAGATATTTCAATCAATCAATTGAGGGCAAGGTTCTCATATTAAGACGGTAGAAACAATAAAGCACAATAATTTTGAAAACATGATCCTAATTATTAAAGAGGATTAAGAGATTGAAAAGACTACTATGGTAAATGATGAAATATAGGAAAAAAATTTAGCAAACCAAGTTAATCAATAACATAGTACAATGAAAGGAGAGCACATGACTATGTTAGGACTATGCAAAACCATCATTAAAAGGGTTGTAGTTGTTAAGTCAGGAAGACTTTACAATGTCTTAATTTTGATGACAAACTAATAATAATAATGTTAGAAACAAATGAACGTTTTAACAAATGTGTTAAGTGTGCAGAAGTACGAAAGACAGACGAAGTGAAAGAACAAAAGACAGACGAAATGAAAGACAGACGAAATAAAAGACAGACGAAATGCAAGAACAAAAGACAGACAAAATGAAAGACAGAGGAAATGCAAGAACAAAAGACAGACGGAATGAAAACCAAACGAAGTGAAAGAACAAAAGCCAGACGAAATGCAAATACAAAACACAGACGAAATGCAAACCAGACGAAATGCAAATACAAAACACAGGCGAAATGCAATCCAGACGAAATGCAAACTAGACGAAGTGCAAAAACAAAACACAGATGAAATGCAAACCAGACGAAATGCAAATTCAAAACACAGACAAAATGCAAATATAAAACACAGACGAAATGCAATCCAGACGAAATGTAAAAACAAAACACAGACGAAATGCAAACCAGACGAAGTGCAAGTATAAAACAAAGACGAAGCGTAAAGTACAGAAGAATGACAAGACAAAGACGATACTCAGAAGAATTTACGTCAAAACATTGGATGGTTACTTAGTTGAAGTTAGTTACAGAACTCAACTAACTAACGTTTGTCAAGATTCAAGAAGCAGTTGTCAAGATTCAAAGAAACAGTTGGAGACCGAGACTATAAATATCAGTCGCAGTCGAAGAATATCAAGTTTGACGAATTAGACAACTATTTGAAGAAAACTTTTATCTTTGAGCGTACTAGTGTTTACTCAAAAATTCAGTAATGAGATTATTAACGAGCTACCTTTTACTGTAACAAAGCTCACAACATCTTTCTAGTGAGAGAGAGAAAAGATTAAGAGCCTGAAGAGGCTAAGTCAGAGAAAAGAATACTTTGTGAGAGAGA
>JAOSBN010000004.1:19955773-19987140 GCA_027563595.1 Erythroxylum suave | reverse complement strand
GTTACTGAAAAAAATGTATATAGATTTCTCATGGCTTCAAATATCTTAAAAGTTACTTCCTTATACTCTACTGCTAGGATGAACTTTCCATCATTCACATGTACCATAATAGCCTTAGGCTACGTTTGGATCTGCGATGTGGTGGGGATAAGTATTTATCCACTGCAGTTTTCAAAACACAGTCACATGTTTGGATTTGCGGTCGACAACGGCAGGTTGGAAAAAACTACGATGCCACCGCAAAAATAGATAACTAGAAAGGGGTCTGAGGTAAGAAACTGCCTGTGCGGTGGAAATTTTACTTTCCAATAATAATTTCATGATATTTTAATATTTTCCATTATGTCCTTAATTAATAGAAAAAAGTTTTGTCAATAGTATTTAAGTAAGGTGAAATATTTTATTTATTAAATTTATTTTATTTATATTTATATTTTAATTTAATAATTTAATATTCATAATTTGAATTTATATGACTAATAATATATTTTTTAATATTTATTTACTAAAGTTATTTTATTTATATTTTCTTATTTTAATTTAATATTTTATTATTTATGATTTTAAATTTATGACTAATAATATTTTTTAATTATTTATACAACAATTAATAGTTTATTAAATCAATGGGCCTTTTAGTCATTTTATCTTTTTCGGCAACTACAACCGTACTTGCCAAACACCTATTTTCACGTTTCAGCAGTTACCAAAACAACAATCTCAAACACATAAGTACTTATTGAAAATAAATACTTATAATTTCAGCAGGTTATCTATCGTCACCACTCCCCCAAACCAAGCCTTAATAGTAGCTAGGAAAAACAGCCCAACAAGCTCACCTCTATTATAATCTACATTAATTTCCAGCTCATTTGCTAGTACGAGAATAGCTAGCTTTAAATGCTACATGCCCAAGAGTTATTACAGATTCACAACCTTAAACATCATTAAAATTCGGCATCCACCTTTCAAATTCATCGAAATAGCATTAGGTAAACAAAGTCTAGTACAATGCCCTTTAGATTCTTTTCACAAGAAGACTCAAATCAAGCTGCCTATCGAGGTTATCTGCCAAAGTCATACAGCAGGGACATGAAGTTTGTGAAACCCAGAATTGTGATCAATACATGGTTCAATTCGAAAAAAATCGCGATCACATAATTCCTCGAACAGGCTCCATTGCATTTCTTACCCAGTGAGACACTTATGTGTACGTGAGAACGGAACCTTGAGGATACAATGCCAAGGTTACATTTTCGGAATGGTAAGTGCGCGGTTAAAACCATAAGAAGAATTGAAACAAACAAAGCTGTATAAAAGACTATATCTCAATACGCTCATTTTCATAATGGAAGTGTTCCTTGTGGTAAACATAAAAGGTCATGTCCCAAGACTATTTTTAACCCGCCGCTTCTTTTTAAACTCCTGAAGGATACAAGAGTGGCATCAATAAAATTGAACTCTCGCCTAACTATAACAAAATGTAAAAAGAAGTAACTTAAGTTGCCCTGCTCCTGTGCGTTCAAGCTTGGAACCACAGAACCTGACCAGTTTTAGTGAACCAACCATTTGAAGAAAAAACCTCACTTAATCAAAAAAATAAAAATGGTACGGTGACCGTCATTGTAAAAGCAGGTTTGAGTTAAACTTTGTGGAACATTGAAATCGAGTACATGGAACTAGGGGTCAGCAACCAAATATCAAACCGAACAGACATCAAGCCCCTTTTGCTTCAAGAATTCCTTAGCTTCTGCAATGTCCTACAACAATTATAGAAAATCGTAGTTAACAAAGCCTACATCTCCACAGTCGCACAAGCAGGTACTGATAAAGGGTCAAAACAATTAATTACATTTCAATTCCTGGATGGCAAAACAGGCAGCAGCTCTCAACTTTTCTTAACTTAAGCTCGTTACTATTTAGCTAGAACAGAGATTATTATGTGTCAGCATCACCTACTTTGTGAATAATTAGTATTGATATCAAAGAAAAAGCCTAATTCAATGAATAAAGCTCAAGTTGATAACACAGGCAAATCAAACTTAAAGGACATTGTATTCTCAGCTTATACAAGAGAAGTCCGTTCTACTTCAAGATAAGCAAGGATCGTGATACTGTTACGGGGATAGAAGAATGCAGAAAAAAAATATAGAAATTGATTTAAGAAACAATTTGGTAGTGACATTAAAAGACATTACAAGAGTGGCCCAAAAGAATTGAAGAACCTTGTTAAAATCTCAATGCAGCAACATCAAAACAACTAAATCAGATCACCAAGATGAACATTTACAGCAGCTTGCAAACAAAGAATGGAATTTTAAAAAAAAAAAAAGGTCTGATTTTAGGCAACAAATTCTCTTTCTTGCTGAAGGCCTCAAAATATCAAGGGAAACATTTGTTGGCCCAGCACCTTCCATGTGATCCTACTAGGTCAAACTGTAGCACCATTTGGCACCTACAAATGGCCTGCTAAATGTATCAAGTGGTTGCAGATGCACATAATACAAAAAAGTGCACCAACAACACACCACATTACATGCCAAATGAGTTTGTGAAGAACTACCTTTTTAAGAAAGTTGCAGCCGGAAAAAGTGCTTTCGAATCACAAGCTAATAGTCACAATTTTTTGAAGAGTAAAAGTATGAACTTAATGAAAACAATTATTAATCTTAATTACTTCCTCTGAGGTAAACAAAAATTATAGCTCAATACCTGCTGCAACAGGGCTGCCTCTTGAGGACAAGTAGGAAATTGCATTAATCCAACTCCAACCATCAATAGACCATAACATCCCAATGATACAACAAAATAAATAGGTAACTGGAAAGTAAATGACAATTAGTCATGATATGCCACAATAAATAAGAATAAATACAGAATTTTGATAAAGAACAGGGGTTTTTGGACTTTGTGCGACACTCACCAACCATGTATACCTTTGTGGAATAATGGACATTTCCAACAGGCCTATCCATAAGGCAGTAATGGCTACTAGCAGTGTCATGATCTTCATTATATGCTTCATTGGATCTGTAACAAGAAAACCAGTAATGTCCGGACAATGTTTCATAATAATAAGTCTTTAATTTAATATTCTTTTACGAACCAATGTTTATATTTCTCTAGAAACTTGGAGATAAATTTTCCTACTAAATATTCCCAAAATTTATTATGGTATAATAACTTGAGTAACAGGGTGATACTCTAACAGCACTGGATGTTTTTGAAAAAGAAAAAAAAAAACACATACTGAAGAAACAGTAATCATACAGTACAAACATTTAAAATAACTAAACTCAAAATTCCACCATGTTCAAACTTTAAAACTAAGAAACAGCACTATAGTATTATGGTGCAATGGCCAGCCTAAATTAGGAACTTGATACACTACCCAACATTTAAAGCTGACTGGAACAAAGATATATAAAAAAAATGCCACTTAACATTCATAGCTTCCCAGGTTAAGCACACAAACATTGTGTTTTAGTTCAACAATATACAAATTGAGAAACAAATATAGTGCAAACACAAAACTGCTGCCGTCAGAAGGGATGTATCCATGAACAGTTATTTCATGTTCTCCATTACATGGAAATCAAAGCCCTTGCACAATATTCCCATCATCATACCGCAGCTCCAAGAACAATTGGCATATAACCATTAAAAAACTAACAAAAGTGTGATTTCAGGGTATGTGTGAGAGAGAAGTATACAGGAAAAAGCTTTGCATCAACCATTTTACATGAGATAAGCCAATGCTATCAACAGGCAATATTCAGATCATTTCAGGGTCCCCTTAAAGCTGAAGCACTGAGGGGACTCAAAGCCCTTGCGCAAATTCTCAAGTCCTCATCGTCTGGTATGTTTAAACTAATAGTATAACTTCCATTCGTTCAAATTAAAACCAAAAAACAGGATTCCAGCCCAAACAGCCACATGAAGTAAATAAGGGATGAAAATCATCAATGTACCCAATGCTTATAACAGGCTTGTAATTCGTAATTGGAATTCATAATAGTCAACGCGAACATTTTTCCTTTCTTTCTAAATTCTCCAACTCAAGGACATGGGACCGGTGGTCGATATCACCTTAACTTCATTTTTCAGGAATTGAACAAATTTATAAAAATGATGCATATAAAAGTACTGGTAGCGGCCCATTGCTACCGGTCGTCCGTACCGGTAATTTCGCATGGTATCATAGATCATTTTGAAAAAAAAATTGACACCCCCTTCCCCCGGCGTCGCTGCCAAATTCTCTCTCTCTCACTGTCTCGCATTTTTCATCTCTCTCTCACTCTCTCTCTCTCGGCCTCTCCGGTTCCGTAACTCTCCTCCCCGGCGACTCTCTACCACTCACTCGGCACTACCCCATCGTCTCTTCCTCACGGTCGCGGCTCACGCACGCACAGCACACGCACACCGCCGTCGTCTCTTCCTCAGTCAGTCGGTCCTCACGCACAACACACCAGACCAAGCAGAACAGACCAGAGGAATGAATATTCGAAGTTGCGTTGTCTTACCTGGTCTAAATCAAAGAGCTTTCGGGGAGAAATCCAGAGAGCTAAGATCTTCAATCAGATCAGAATAGATATATAACTGCGTCGGAGGAATATTACGATTGACGAAAGAGTGAGACGTATCTGGATCTCGGGATGTCGCGGGACGCGTGAGAGGGTTTTTGGTAGTTAGGCCATCTGCATCCAATTTTTAAAAAATAGAGTAAAGTTTTATCAGTTTTAGAAATGCCATATTATTTTTCATTTCAATTCACTCGCTCTATTTTTCACACTGAAAAAATATTATCCACATATTCTTTTATACTCTTTATTAATGATTATTAAAATTACTTTATAAAATTAGTTCATTTTTTTTTTATATTTTTATTCACAATATTGTTATTGTTATATTTTTACAAATAATAAAATTTCAATTAAACTATAATTTGTTTTTTGATAATACTAAATGAAATAATATATGAGATATATTGCGTTATTTTACATTATTTAATTATAGTAAATGACAATATAATTATAATATCAAACATTAAATTTAATTGAATTTCATAAATAAAAAACATTTTAACATTAAAAAAGACACAGAAGATTCATTACATTAAAAAAAGAGTAAAAGATCACATAACATTCATAAAATAAAAAAGTAGTAAAAGATAATATCGCACACTGAAAATAAATATAACATAATCACTAATAAGCATAACATATTCATTAATCCTCTAAATTAGTATATTGCTTCCATAACTGTTCTATTAACGCATTCCTTAATTCGATATGCACATTTTTGTCCTTGACTTGTTTATACTGAGTAAGAAATTGTTGAAATTAGGTATTTTCATATGTTACCCTTTCTACAGTCGATTTTGGAGCTTCCATTACATTTGTGATTGGTCTATTTAGATCACATTCATCCTCAACAACCACATTGTGCATAATAATGCAAGCAGTCATGATATCATGCAACACTTTGTTTCCAAAATGTGCCGGTCCTGTAATAATCGCAAGTCGCGACTATAGAACTCTGAATGCACGCTCCATGTCCTTCCTACATGACTCTTGTCTCATTGTAAAATATTTTTTCTTTATAGAACGTGGCTAATGAATTGTTTACACAATGGTGGACCATTTCGGATAAATCCCATCAGCTAAATAATATCTCATATTATATTCTTTTCCTTGAATTACATAATGAGTAGGAGGAGCAATACCTTGAGCAATTTTAGAAAGTAAATGTGATGATTCCAACACATTAATGTCATTATTTGTACCTGGTATACCGAAATAAGCATGTCATATTCATAGCTTATAATTAGCAATGGCTTCAAGAATAATAGTT
The DNA here is from genome assembly GCA_027563595.1 of Erythroxylum suave. Taxonomy (NCBI): domain Eukaryota; kingdom Viridiplantae; phylum Streptophyta; class Magnoliopsida; order Malpighiales; family Erythroxylaceae; genus Erythroxylum; species Erythroxylum suave. Next base: position 19,981,287 of record JAOSBN010000004.1, on the reverse strand, counting down.
GGTGATCCTGAACATCAAGCATGTTGTCCCGGTCACGCTGTCGGATAATTTTTCCACTTCCAATGCATACAATCAAGACTACCTAACATTCCTGAAAAACCACGTTGCTCACCAATATGAAGAAGCCTTATAATATCATTAGCATTTGGGGATCTAAGATACTGCTCTGCAAAAATCTCGACAATGGCACGACAGAATCTCTTCAAGCCTTCAATTGCTGTTGACTCACCAATTTTAACGTACTCATCCATAGCATCCGCAGATATACCAAATGCTAATATCTGGAATGCGGCTTTTGTAGAGTGGATAATCCAAGTCAACAAAACCCATCTCTGCATTGCTGGAAATAGCTATCATGCTCTTTTACATCATCAACAATGCGAAGGAACAAACTTTGGGACATTCGATATCGTAGCCGAAATATATTATCATTGTACCATGAATTTTCACAAAAATAATCAATCAACAAATTATGATTTGCTGCTTCATGATCGCGGTTGATCACTATATGCCCTAGAATGGAGCCACGATGCCCACCTTAGTTGTTTTGTTGATTGCGAAGAAGCTCGATTGCTAAGTTATTTTTCTGTATCAAATTTGGTATGGCTATTTCATCTCCAAGCATCATCATCTCAAGTTGATCATCACTTGATGATGACGACGATGAAGATGAAGATGATAACATATTTTGGAATTTGACATTAGAAGGACTTCCAATATCATAAACCATTTCAATAAATTGATGCATATCTGACTTAGTAAAGGATGCTATTTATAAGTTTTGAAATGGAAAAGGTTGTAATCCATCTAACGGTTGAGATGATCATGAAATCTAATTGGACGATTGAGATTTGGATAACATCTGTCAATTTTATCTAACATAGGTTGAGGATAAGTCCTGACATGATTACGGATGTAATCCATCTAACAGTTAAGATGATGATAAAATCTAATTAGACAATTGAGATTTAGATGACATCTATCAATTTTATCTGACGTGGATAAGGCTGAGGATAAGTTCTCACATGATTATAGATGTAACCCATCTAACGGTTGAGATGATGATGAAATCTAATCAGATGATTGATATTTGGATGGCACCTGTCAATTTTATCTGACGTGGATAAGGTTGAGGATAAGTTCTGACATGATTATGGTTGTAATCCATTTAACGGTTAAGATGATGATGAAATCTAATCGGACAGTTGAGATTTGGATGACATCTATCAATTTTATCTGACGTAGATAAGGCTGAGGATAAGTTATGACATGATTACGGATGTAATCCATCTAACGGTTGAGATGATAATGAAATCTAATCAAACGGTTGAGATTTGGATGACATCTGTCAATTTTATCTAACGTGGATAAGGCTAAGGATAAGTTCTGACATGATTACGGATGTAATCCATCTAACGGTTGAGATGATGGTGAAATCTAATCGGACGGTGGAGATTTGGATGACATCTGTCAATTTTATCTGACGTGGATAAGGCTGAGGATAAGTTCTGACATGACTATGGATGTAATCCATCTAACGGTTGAGATGATAAAAAAATCCAATCAGACGGTTGAGATTTGGATGACATCTGTCAATTTTATATGACATGAATAAGGCTGAAGATAATAAAATCTAATTGGACGGTTGAGATGATGATGAAATCTAATCAGACGGTAGAGCTAATGATAATATTCATATATAGGTCTATAAATACAAAATCACTATTTCAAACCAAGTGTTTCACTCTTCTTTATCCTAAATATTACAATCTCACAAGCACATCAACTCTTAAAGAAAAATGGCTTCTCGATTCCCTGGATCTAGCACTAGTGAAGATATACTATTATGTCGGATTTATATGGAGATTTCACAAGATCCGATTGTTGAGAGGCATCAAACTTCTGACCACTTTTGGGGTCGAATTGAAGAGGCGTATAACAATGAGGCGACTGAAGGAAGGGAGCAACATAACAAAAGTGATGGCGAAAAATAGCACAAGCTGTTAAAAATACGAGCATGCATAAGACAAATATAAAATATGAATCCCAGTAGTGCATCCGATCAAGATATTGTTGGGTTCAAAATTTTTAGTTCTTGCAATTTTATATATACCTGGTGCCTAAATAACTAACAAATATATATATATATATATTGTTTGCAGATGGATCGCGCGAAGGTGTTACTAACGCAAGACCCTAATTGCAAAATGGGTTTCAAATATGATCATGTATGGTACATTGTTAAAGATTTTGAAAATTTTAATGATGATGTCGTCCCACCAAGACAAATTTATTGGAAGCAAACTTCTACCTATGTGTCATTAGAATTTGATAATCCAACACCTAAATCTCAGGTACCGGTATCTCCTGTGCTTTCTAATTTCGATATAAATTTAAACGATGATGAAATTGGTGACTCTTCATCTAAAAGGTCTATTGGGATGAAGAAGGCCAAATCGAAGAGAAAAATAGAGGAAAAATCTTCTTTTGAGATAAATAACCTTAAAGCTGAAAATTGAGAGCTTATTGAGTTATTGAAAAAACAAAGTGAAGATAGACAAGTAGCGATTGAAATGACTAGATAGAAGATGGAGATTTAGAGACAAAAGTTGGCTTTGAAGCAATGGAAAGAAGAAATTAAAATTATGTCTCAGGATGTGAATCAAATTAGAGATCCTAGTCATTGTGCTTATATTGCAGCTGAACAAGCACTGATTTTGGAACAATCATCCCATCAACCTCATCAACATCAACCATAGCCACAGCTACAGCCAAACTCGTCAAATAATATTTTTGGTGAATATTTTACTAATATTGGTAGAGATGGAACCGATCTACCTGATTATTAAATTTTTCGATTTTGTATTAGTAATTAATTATATTTTTGTTGTATTTTGTTTATGTAGTTCTACTGCTTAAGTATTAATATTCATATATGTGTGTTTTAATTTAATTTGTTTTTGTTTGTAATTTATTATGTTATTTGACTATTAATATAAATAAATATATTTGTGATTTACTTATTTGAAGTATTCTAATGGATATTTTTAAAATTTTTTGTTTAAAATATTTATTCATACGTAAATAATTATAAAGTTATAAATATATAATGAAAAAATTTATAAATATGAAATTAATCCTTAAAATTATTATAACGTTATAATTATTTAAATAAATATATAATGAAAATATTGAAATATTGTTTAAATAAAAAAATAAAGAATGAAAAATTAAAAAAATTGAATTAATGAAAAAAGAAAGGAAAACAAAAGGCAAAAAAAAAAGGTGAATAGTAATGGAGGTTGCTACGGTGCCCCTCCAAATTTAGAGGAACACTGTAGCATTCGTCCAAAATGGAGGAGAAAATGGAGGTAGATTGGAGTGATCTTTTTCTCCAAAATGGTGTTTCTCCTCCATTTTGGAGGTGGGTTGGAGATGCCCTTAAATACAACAAACTTCTAGATCGACTAAACAAAGACGTATAGTTAGTTAACTATAACAACTCTTAGTTTAGAAGAGTGAATCCTCAACGTTAAACTAATTTCTATCAATATATCATTTATGTATAATTTTAGAACATGAGACATTTTCCAATTTGTACTTATTACATTTTTATCAAATTTAATATATGCATATCAATATTCATTCATTTTATGTAATTTCTTTTTTCAAAATAAATTAATTTTTATTCTAAAATTATACATAATAGTTATATATTAATCTACATTTTAAATGTGGTATCAATACTTGTTTTTATATACAACATTGTTGATGTAACATCTTATTTTTTAATAACCCAAAATTCTTTTGTAAATATTCTAAACTTCATCCATGCACCAATTTAATTATCAAATAGCAATATCTACTAATTTGAGTGTTATATATGTCATCAACTCATTATAATTATTCATAAAAGGTATATCTCAAGCATGAAAACATTGTTGGACATGTATTATTAGTGATTTTAAAGCAAATCATCAGTCTCTTAATTAATTTGAAATCCTCCAGCCAAGTTTGTTAACCAAATTTTATTTTAAATTTTTTGATATAATTATTATTTATTATATGATGAAATTGTAATATTTTAATTACTTTTTTATTGTTATGAATTTTTTATTTGTGTGATGATTAAATGATATTTTCATATTAAATATGATTATTATTTATAACTGAAATATGTGACAAATCACATTAATAAAAATAAATAATTTTTTGTTATTTTAAATTTCTATTAATACGATTTTTGGAAATATGATTGATATAAAATTATAAAATATATGGTATAATATATTTAAAAACTATTTTATAAATTTAAAAAATTATCCAAAATAGTATCCTGCATTGACTTGTACTGGTATAATACCATACCAAAATCATATCCGGTATTCGTAACATTGGGTGAAAGAAATCGAATAAAATTATTGTAATTAAATCTATCAAAATGTGACTCAACTTTTTTTTTCATGATCATACACCAATAATTCTTTTAGCTTTTGAACTTCTCACTTTCATTTATTTTTAAAATATAAATGTTTGTTCAATTTAACAAAAGAAATGAACAACAAATATAATAAATTCAAATTTTATTGAAACTCTTTATAATAAATATTCAAAAACTTTTTACTTAAACCTCTCACAACAAACCTCTTTCTAAAACTCTCAAATTCTGTCTAAATAAATAATTAAATGTACAATATACTTAAATTATCACTTTTTCCATTAATTTGATTAATGGAGAGTTACACCACTTAAACCACTAATTCCATTAAGATAATTAGGAACATAATGTCTTAATATGTCCTACTTTATTGCCAAATCATGAAACCACTTTTCCCCTGTTAATGCTCCATTTTCTTTGGCCTATTAGTCAATATTTATTTCATATTTTGTCACATCATTGCCTTTTAAATTAATAGGTACCTTGATGACCCTTTGGTTAGTTAATATAAACTATCTTTGTGCATGATCCATATAGGCACGCTTATGGTGCAGTCACATTGAATAATGACTAAGTTAAGTAACAATTCGAGTCAATTGTATAAAAAAACATCGCAAAATTTTCAAACTTCCTCATCATCAAATTAAAGTGCACTCTTGCATCTTTATAACTTCGCAATTTCATAAAATTTGTTGCCATTTTTTGCAACCTCCACTAAGCTAAATCCCTGGATTGGTGGGAGTCAGGTCAAGTTGGGTAGGTTTGAATCTGGATCTGCAAGATTCCAAAGCTGATCTAGTTTGAACCATTAGAGGTGCAAGGTAGTGGGGGAGTGTTGGCCGAAGACTAGGAGGAGGTTCACAATGGGTAGTAGGTGACTAGGAGGCGGCAACTAGGAGGCGGCAACTAGGAGGCAGTTCATAGTGGGTAGCATAGTGAGCACACTCGATAGGAGATAAAGCGAGTTGCGTTGCAATGGTGTTGTGGTGGCCACCGACAGAGGGAGATGCAGCTGAGATGCTAAGCAGTGGTAAGGGGCAGCAGGGAGAGGAGAGACGACGAAACAGAGAACAGACATAAAGAGATGACAAGGCATGCAAGGGGGTTGCTTTTATAAAAAAATTGTTGAATAGTCCCCCAATTTTTTAAAGTTTACAGTATTGGTCGGTATGGTACAAAATCCGTATCTTTGGCATCTACCCATTTCTCCGCAAGGTAATTTAATAGCTTGTAAGTAAGCCACCTGTTGCAAGATAATCATAAGAGCATAATTTATCAAATTAATAAATCCTAGCGACTGCATTAATGCTCTTTTCAATGACAAACTGTTAATAAAATAAAGGATGATAAAACTCTCTTAATCTTTTGTTGATGCAAGCAGCTTGTCTTAGAGGAAGTAGGAACCCTCCGTACTTAAGGTGAATACCAAGTTCTCACCAGTAGTTTCCTTATTTGGTTCCTCCACTAGTTCTTCCTCGACTACCTTTGTCCACTCTTCTTTTTCTCCCTTGTAAAGGTTTTTGGCTCGTCTTCTTCAATCATCTCTTGCAACTCCTCTAGTTCCCCTTCTTCTTTTGGAAGTTCTTCTTGGAATGTCATTTCATTCCTCAAACCAACCCTTGTCTTTTCTTCACTCTTGAATTTGCATCGGTTAGCTTTCATTTCTTCAAAGAGTTCCACTAATTTATCTAAAATATTCTCTTCCTCTTCTTATTCTTTTGGGATCTTTTTTCCGCTATTAAGGGTGATTTCCATTCCAAAATCTGTAGGATATGTTTCAATAGGATTAGGCAAATCCTTCTATATCTTGTTAGATATTATCTTCACCAACTAGTCGATCCGACTCACCATATTTTGTATACAAGCCTTTGTTTCTTAATACCTATGATTGATTCTTGAATAAAATTAGCCTCATATCTTCCAAAGTTGGCTTTTTAGCTTGAGGTTTTTGGTATTGTAAATATTTGATTGGAGCGTAATCATTCCATCTATAAGTGTAAGAGTTGCTCCAGTCTGAATTGAAACTATTTCTCGTATGTCTTACCTTGAGGTTGATTGTACATACCCGATTGCTCCCACATATAAGTTGGTGTAACATTTATGATTTTATTGGTTACTCCTACAAATGTCTCAACATAGCATGGATGTCGGTTAAGCCTCTAAAGACATGTGAGGAAACCTCTCTTTCCTATAGAGTGATGTTATCTATTACGAAGACACATCATAGCTCCCATCAGAGTACGGTCTGCTCCATCCTGTCATTGTGAGTTGTGGTGATGACATTAAACCTTAATCCCTAAGATAAACCATAAAAACACTGTTAATGTAGAGAAGTTCAAAAGATAATTAAATAAATAAGCCAAAGATACAACAAGATATAATAAAAATAAAATAAAATAAAATACTAAAAATAATGACTATATTAATAATATTCAGGTGTTCCTAATATCAATGTCCTTAGCAACTGTGCCAAAAACTTGATTGGTTTATTTCTATACCAATATTAATTTATCCATAAACGTATGGAGTAGTTACAGCTAGTACTGACATGTACAAGTTGAATCCCACGAAGACAATGAGTATTAGTGATTATAGTTATCCTATTGTCTAGTCTACGAATTTGATTTTGGATTTTAATTAAAGAAAATAAAATTTAAGCAATTAAAGTAAAATAAGTAGCAATATTGAATAAAGAAATAAGAAATCACTTTGAAAACAACCGATATCAAGAATTACTGTTTAGGTTATGAATCAACCCAAAAACCCTTAAATAATTGACTTTTTATTATGCAATTGTTTTATTGACTATTAGACCGTAGAAATTTCTATCTTGTGTTAATAACTCACTTGAGACTACTAACAACTAATCCTAAAGTTATCAATCGATATTATTTAGGTTAAAGGTACTAAGATTGCTTTACTAATTTGCGAATTCTGCTATTAGGTTTGACTATAATCTAGAGTATCTTTGACGACCTATCTCTAGTTTTACAATTAAATCCTTTCAATTTTGGTGGATCTATTCATACATAGGATTTCTTAATCTCTATGTTAAGAAATCATATTATGTACTAATATTTTAGATCTATTAGAACATATATTAAGCACATAATTAAATCACAATAGATCAATCAAAATAATTGCATTAAATAAAAGAATCAAAACATGTTATAACATGAAACTAGGGTTCATCCTACCTAGATACTAAAGATGTTTAGTTACATATGATAGAAAATAAAATCAAACAAAAACAAAAACAAAAATTAATAGAAAACAAAGAGTTCATAATTCTAAATCTCTCTTTTATCTCCTATCGAATGTTTTGCAAGGTAGAGGTTTGATGTTGTATTCGAATGAATTTTTAGACGATTTCTTTGCATTTTCCACTTCTTTAAATCAAAATCTATCTTTACAATTACCTCTAAATGTCTCTGAAAGTCTGCTCCTTTAATATGCCTCCACTTACATGTTTTTATAGTAATTTTTAGGGTTTTTTAGCGATACACGACCGTGTATAACCCAAAATCTCCAAAATCCATGATTTTGCATCACCTGAATTCTTCTCCTTTTAGTCCATTAAGGTAATTATATCCTATAAATGCAGTTAGAGCAAATTAAGTACAAAACATATAATAAAAATATAAAATATCAAACAAAAATGCATTAAATATGAGATACTCATATAAATATAGTCAAATATGCATTTATTATACAACTAGTTGATTGGCTATAGGGCATAAACCAACACAGTGTGCCTCTCACTTACAACTATTTATAATAACAGGATCTCATCGCTGCTAAATCAATACTAGTGCTTGTTTTTGTTTTAACTTTTAGTGCTTATTATTGTTTTAACTTTTATTCCTGCCACGAATTATATAACATGTACATATATGTGGTTTTAAGTGATGGTAAGTTGAAAATTTTAAGGAACCTGTCAAAATCTCTAGTTATCCTTCATTCCACAAAAACTAGTTAACTAATCATGAACATAATAAAGGCCTGCTAAGAAAAACAAGAGTGTTGCATCTCAAGGTGTTTTTATATAAATCTGTATATGGTCACTGTTTCTATTAAAAGTGTTCAAATGATATGAGATAATGACAATCGAAAATCAAGGACGCCATAGTGGAGACTCATATTTTGAGGCATATCTCACTATATTGTAGCCTCCTTATATTTTGATAATAATACTCTATTCTAAAATAAATACTACTTGAAGACAATATTTTAGAGGTCAAGATTTGCCACGTTGATCTTTTGTAACTTTAATTGATAATTAAAGTCTATGTAATCTTTGTCCTCATTCATCATTTTTTATTTTTATATTTATTATAATCAATATTTGTTAATCACTTTTCTGAACAACTAAAATTTGAGTATGCCAAAGAAGAATTCTCTAAAAATGTGCCTGACTTTTAATCAACAATATAAATAGGCTTTTGGAAAAATTGGAAAATAAATTATAAGGTAGCAAGTTGCTAAATGTTAAAGAGTGTTGAGGTTTAAATTTTAAATTAAAATGATAATTGTTTCTAAGTAAATGGTGAGTAGATATGCAAAGGAAGCAGAATTCAATGCAAGAGTTTAAGTTTGAGTAGTGTGATTGTGTTTATCTTTTGGGTTGTGTGTTTATATAACCTTCTCAAATTTAACTACCTCAAATAGTTATCATCTAATTGTTTAACATCTAGTTATCCTCCAATCATGGCCATGTTTTAACTAATTGCCCATTAATAAAAAATTATTTTTACAACATATGTTAATTAAGTTTCAACCATTTTGACTCCAAATCTTGAACTTGCTCAAAAACTCCCGAAACAGTCTAGTTAACTTCAAAAAATCTTAACAATTGGGCCTTTCATCTTTGGGAAAAATGGATTATAGTTTACTTAGACTATCAACAGTTGCCACTTGCATATGTTTGGTTGAGCAAACCAAATATATGATATTGAAGACCTTCTAGACTTTTAAAAAAACGAGTTCAAGGTCATTGCTCAAATTCATAAGTATGGACTAACAGTTTTGGGAAGTTCAGGAGCTAAAAAGAATCTAACTAGAAGAAGAAACCTAGAAATTTTATCAGATAACCTTCATCTAGCCCTTAGCTAACCAAACAATTCTCTACAATCTTCGGCTTCTTCTTAACATCCAATAAAAGCCAAAAAGTAAACTCATTGTACTAACAATTGTAACCTGTGGGAATAGATCTTCATCTATAATCACTATGGTCTGACCAACTTTAGCAAATAATAGAATTCCCTTATTGAGGTAATCTTGAATAATATTTTTAATCCCCAGTATAAATTCGTAGGGTGACTCCATGTATTATGGTAGTTATAATAGTCCCTCCTATAAATCTCTTCCTTTGTTGGAATTCTATGTTCTAATGACAACTTAATAAACTTCTCTTGCAACAAAATTCGAACATTTCTTATGTTTGGAGATATAAAAAATGTCTTGCATCTGAGTAGTTCGTGCTTGTACTTTCCTTTTGGCTTTAAATGATATACATTTTAAAGCAGAAAAAACACAAATTTCAATGATATTAACCTAACCACTGCCGAATCATATGGACTTGTTTCTATTAAATAAGTATTAACTAAACTTTTTTTTCTCATGTCCTTACTCCCTATGATGCTCTTTACTTTTAGAAACTTTTACTAGCTTGAAATTTCATACTTTAAATTTTTTTTGAAGTTAAATATCAAGGCCCCTTTAAGCGAACTTCACATACTCGATCTTCGGAATAAACATGTTTGTATTCTCTCCATTTTCTAAGTAACTTTATATAACTTAGTTAGGTTTAGTTTGGGAAAAAAAATTGATCATAAAACAATCTATCCATTTCTATCCACTAAAGGACAAAATTCTTGGGCAATAAAGCATACTAGGAAAAATTTATACATGTTAAAGAATTTAGGAGCGACCTAAGTTTGAAATTTTTCAAATTTTTGCAATTAATCAATCCATCACACTGAATAGTGAATATGACAATGTGCTTGATAGTTGATGATAACAGATACCTTGCTTTCAAATCCAACAACAGGAGTTGCAATAACACAAACTCAAATTGCATATATACTCATGGTCAGTAGTGAAAGAAATTGCTTTAATACAATTGATATCTTTAGAAAAGTCTTTCCAAAAGTCTCGATCAAGATCAATTGAGGAAATGGTTGGTTAACAGGAAATTAGGATAAGAAAATTCTTTAAGTAAACTCAATAATTTTGTAACCAAGGGGGATAAGGATTCTCATGGTTAATATGTTTTGAATAAGGCTTATGAAATTCTAGGCAACTAATATGCCTCAAGTTAGGCCCATACGACTCTTCAATAGCTGCTTTAACAACTTCTATATCAACTTACAACCTCATTTGTGGAGGAGCAACAATAGGAACAAGATTACAATTTATAGCTAAAAAGTTAACTCTCTAAGTCATAATTCGACCTATTAGCCTAAAATTCAAAACTAAATCCTAGTTTTCTAGGAGTTTAAGGTCGATAACCTTTTATCCATTTCTAAAATTAGTATGTAAAGGCGTAATAGGAATATCCTCTCTTTTATGAGGAACATAACTTTCTTCCACAGAGGAAGAAAAGAAATGGAGGATGACTAATACTCATTAACTTCTATTGCATTTGGTGCAAGTTGCTTCCTTAGCCCTTCAAAATTCTATGTTACTTGGAAGGAGAATTATGTCCACATCTTATACTAAAGTGGTAAAAAGTGTTTGCATCTTTTTTTATCAACATTTTGATTACTTTAGCTACAAAGGCTGAATTGGACTTTAACTATGAAATATCATTTTCTTAAACAACATCATTTCTTATTAATGGCTATGTCGAATTCAAATTTTTGCCAATTGGAGACTTAGTCTAAGCAATCCTGCCTTCTCTAGATTTTTAATCATTTGAGATGCAAAGTCTTCATTCCCCATTACATTGGGGTTTTCTTTTGCTAAGACTGCAGGCATAATAACTTCTTTCCATTCTTTATACACAGCATCATGGTTTCACCGATTCTAAATTGTTGATCACTTTTATGACCAACCTGGAATTCGATTGTGTCAAGGAAGAATTTCTAAAAAAATGTGCCTGATTCCTAATCAAGGATATAAGTGAAATTTGGAAATCCTAAAAAATAAAATTCTAACTTATTAAATCGCAAAATGCTAAAGAATGTTGTATGCTTGAATTTTAAATTAAAAAGATAATTGTATTTAAGTAAAGGATGAGTACAAAATATAAAGAAAGTTGAAACAACAAAAGGGTTTAAGTTTAAGTAGTGTGATTATGTTTGTCCCTTGTGATGTGTTGCTCGTGTATTTATATAATCTTCTCAAATTCAACCACCTCAAGGAATTCTCATGTAACTATTCAACTTCTAATCATCGTCAATTCATAGCCAAGTCCTAACTAATTGCCTACAATATTTTTATAACATATGTTAATCACGTTTCAACCATCTTGACTCTCAAATCCTGGACTTCCTACAAATTCTCATACTTACGAATTTTCTAAACAATCTAGTTAACTTATAAAAATCTTAACAACTATGCCTTTTCATATTTGGATCAAATAGGTTGAATGTCACTCAAGCTATCAACGATATCAATTGGATTATCTTTAAATTTAAGATTACAAACAAAATTAAGTAAAGACTCATCATTTTAATATTTTTTATGAACAATATTACCTAAATTATTTTTACAAACTTTAAATTATTTTACTGATGTATAAACATATTTTAAACAAAATTATTATGAATATATCCTTTGCAAACACGGTCAGGCTTCTTGCAAATACATAGCATAACAGCTGTTGGGCATCAAATTGCATATTATAGACTGCTTTTTCATGACAAGCTCATGTTATCGTTAACCTTTTTATTACAACTATTAATATTCATGTATCGCCTAAGGTAAACATCACATTGCAGAATAAAATGCAAATTAGACAGACACAAGTAACAAGTTGCTCTTAAGTCATTTTTCGAAAGGTCTTATCAAATCCCTAGAAAGGTTAACGTGTGGTCTAGGGGGTCTGAAAGTAGATATGGAGCAAAGGTTTCATGGAAAGAAGTCTACAAAACTAAGGAAGCGGGAAGACTTAGGGTTCTACCTATATCAATAAGCAGTAACATTTATTTGGGGCAGAGAATTTGGAGAGTTTTGAGGCACGAAGATTCATTATTGGTGGAGTGGATCCACTCACATACAGATGGTCCATGCATAGCGCTATGGATTTTTACAAACAGCTCATTTAAAGCATGCCTACGCTAAGAGAAAGAGAAGGTTGAGTAGTGGAAGATTGCATGGGATAAGAACTTGCATCCCAGAATATCTTTCCACTTATGGTTGAGGTTCCATGGTCAAACTCCATTTCCTAAACATAGTCAACAGATGCAGTATCTGTAAGGTAAAGTAAGAAAGGAGCATTTATTTTTCAAATGCGAATAGTCAAAGGTGATATGGAGTGGACTTCTGAGGAAGCTGCAGGTGGGGGTCATTGATACGAAGTGGATAAGCTCCATCAACTGGTTCAAAAACGTTAACACTGATCGGGGACAAGATTGTTATGCTATTGACTTTTGGATCGACACTATGTAATACATGGAAGGAAAGTAGCAGGAGCGTATTTAGACGAAAAGAACAAGCGATGGAAGAGCTAAGGGATGAGATTATAAAATGGACCAGGAACAATGCATGTTAAACAACAAAGCAATGAGCCATAGGAAGGAGCTGGCCGCTGCATGTAGATTTTAAGTTGACAACTTGTTTTGACTTGTCTAAGATACCAATTTCAAGGTAGCGTTGTAGCTCGAATGTAACCCGACACACAATGGGTTGTGGCCTTTTCTAAGGCATGTATTGGCAACCTTGACCTTCCTTGTACAATTTTTGAAAAATTCTACTGCATTTTATTATACTTGAAAAAATAAAAAAATCATATTATTCACTACTGAGATATGGAATATAAATGCTGAAAACAAGCCCTAATCTTCGGCCAATGGAATGGTGACTACCAGATAACAAAAAGACAAGGTAAAATTAAAGCTTACAACTTTCAATGTAAATGTCATTCTAGCCAATATAAGAATTCCTTGTCAGCAGGAGCCAAAAACCATACTTCATTAAGAGCTGACAGATTTCATCTACAAATAAAAACCCACTCTCAAGACTCTTCCTTTCTTAGTTCACAAACGGCTCTTTGAGCATATAATTGCTTTTCATGAGCTTCTTTTGCGGCGAGGGCTTCCTCATCAAGTACCTGTATAGGAGACCACTCTGGCAATTTGAACCAGCCACCTTCCTTCTCTCTGTACCCCAGTATATCTTCTTTTATTCTCATCAGTTTAGCTCTTAGTCTAATGATAGCAAAATCCACCGTTGTTCCCACAACAGCGAAAATGATCGAATATCGGAAGGCACCGAATTGACCACCTAAAATGTAAATGAACAAGGGGAGAATGAAAATGAAGCTGTGGAAAGGTAGACGTGAAACCTCCCAAATGTAGGAATAATTGGTGGTTCAACCTATTAAATTGAGAGGCAGACAAAATTATCAGAACTATTAACAAGCCTTTCGTACTTGGACAACACATTCATGGTTTGTTTCCAGCCAAAGAAACATTTGATAATGGATAATGAAGCTAATCACCTGATTCCATCACTGATTTGGGATTAAAATGAGAACCTATCAGAAAATATTGTTCTACCTTTACGTTCACGCTGAGGTGGAATTGTCATTCCAAAATTAGATGAAATATTCAAGCTCCACCATGGTAAAATGGGAATGTTCATCAGACTCCACTCAGGAGGCAATAGGAGATAACAGAAAGACTCAAGGTAGTAAAACAGCTCCTTGTTGTGGACAGTATTATTATTGAATTGCAGTAAATCATTTCGTTGAAAAGCTTACATAGCCCACAACAAATCAGTGAAAGCCAGTGACTGAACTAAGCTGCCCAATATATCATGTCAAGAATGAATACTATTTGCAAATACAGAAAAGTATGTATAAACTAAGAATGCAAATGAGATTCAGAAATACAAATCAACTCTACCTTGAAGTCTTCCAAGAAGTGCACCAGTACCAAACCCTGCAACAGCAGAGTTCATAAGATCGTCAGGGTCTGATCTTCGATTTACTCTCACAAATTCTCGCGCCCCTGCCAAATCAGAGGAGTCAGTCCTTCTGATATGGAAAATAAAGGATTCCCGAGAAAGAAATAAGTTTTGCACCAAGACTGATAGTTGTTTAAAATGACCATCAGCATACTACTAAGTGAGATATTGCATATTAACTGGACTTTCTAAACCATATCTCCAGAGGATTGTCGACAAATAACAGGAGAACGCTTCTCCACTGATAGATATCAGGCCTTGTGTACCATGTAATCTTACATGTTTCAAGGAGAAAGATATCCCGTGGGTTTGATGTTTACATATATAAGCCTTTACAGCTGAGACACGTAATACTCAGATTGCTCTCTCTGCTCTTTCCGAGGCATGCCTCTCCCACTTTCACCAACTATAGTAGAAATATGCACCACTAAAGTCATGACGAAATTAAAAAAGGAAAAAAAAAAGAAAAAGAAAACATAGGACTTGAACAACTATAATCTCTTTCAGTCAAGCGCACCAATGAGGCATTTAGTAGGAATATTGAAAAATTGAGTTGGTTGGAGAGAGTTTTACGCAGCTATATGGTTGGAGAGCGTTTTACACAGCTATAGCCACTCTATCCACACATTTAGGCAGAATCACAACAATTAGACTATTATTCCAAGTTGATCTGTAAACAGACAAAAGGGTTTTGAAAAGAAAAAGAGTTCGTTCCAAAATCAACGTAAACAAAATAGACAGGGATAAATAAACAAGAAAAGATGATACAATCAAACAGAGATAAATACCGCAATAACACGCAGTGACGATTGCAGAATTAGTGGCATAAGTGGCAGAAATGTTAGGGAGTCCATGCACTATCCGATGCTTAGACACAAGCCCAAAGCCTCCCCCAGCAAACCCTGAACAAATAAAAGAAAAAGTGTGCTAATCGAATGGAGAGAAAAAGAAAAAGAAGAGAAGGGGAAAGACCTGCGAGGAGAGTGGGGAAGACTATGCGCTCTTTCCAGTTGGCAGAAGACGACGGAGACGGTGAATCGGCATCTAAAGGCTTGGAATTCATGGCTTCCAGTCGACAAGTGGGAAAAAGCTCAGCTACTGCTACCACTAACTATTAACCTGCTTGCAAGGGTGGGTTGGGTTGTCCTCCCGTGAGGGTTGGAATTAGAAATAGAAATTGCCTGGGTTTTCTTATATTCTCTTGTTTAGCGCGAGAGAGTCCAGTCCACGACAAATTTGAGAACGTTCGTTCTTTCTGCACAAGAGCTTGTTTTAATTTTTAAATTCAGTAAAAATTATGATTTTTAATCTAATTTATTATCAACTAAATATATATTATTGATAAAAATATGAATAATTTAGTTTAATATTATATATTTAATTAAATAAATAAATGATAAATACAATTAAATTTATTAAAAATATATATTTAAAATAAAACTGATTTAATAATTAAAATAAATATTAGTTTATGAATAAAAATGATTGATTTTAATATAATAAACTAACGGCTGGTGAACCAGCCCAACAGAAATGGAATAAGGAGACCGCGGCTCATTGCTGTGCTTATTTTTATTAATAAAAAATTTATAAGAGAATAAAATAAATTTATTTAATTAAAAATAATTATCTAACGTATTGTTATTACTTATTAGACATGTTTTTATTTTAAAAACTAAAATTACAATAGAAAGTCATAAATAAATAAATAAAATACTTGCAGCGGAAAAGAAGCTTATGAATGATTATTTGAACAAAATGTAGAGATGATATTACATGTTTAACGAGTTTGGGATGACGGTAAGGTAGTTGTTACCCTAGGACTTGGAGCAAAATGTATAGAATTTGAAACGGTCGTTGGTAGTAGTGGTAGCCTAGGAGTGCATCTAAATCTAATCATGGCATTCATTATTTTGACTTAAATTAACTGGAAAGATCTCTCTCTCTCTCTCTCTCGCCAGGTCTAATCTAATATGGCACTTCTTGAATGCCAAAAAGAAACAAATAAAAATAGTAATGGAATTTGGATCACGAGTCTGATGAATCTGCTCCCATATCTTCTGAATCTGACCCATCACCTTCTTGCTTGACATCCAAGTCGTCTGATCTCTTTCGAGTCCCTCCTCCAATCCTTCTCTTGTGCTCTGTCATAATAATAATAATAATCATTCAAGTTAGCATATATCATGCCCTATGACACATTGCTAAGAAAAACCAGACCTGCAATTTACTTTTGTTATTAATCGCACTGCGAGTAATAGCCAAGAATTCTTCCCATCTGAATTTCCTCAGCTCTTCCTTCTCCTCTTCTGAGAGCTCAAAGTTTGGTTCCCTCCCACACATAAACGCTGCCCTGAAGATACAAGAACCTTAAGATAAGCCTTCAAGATTTTTAATCGTGCCA
Organism: Erythroxylum suave; assembly: GCA_027563595.1. Lineage (NCBI taxonomy): Eukaryota > Viridiplantae > Streptophyta > Magnoliopsida > Malpighiales > Erythroxylaceae > Erythroxylum > Erythroxylum suave. Next base: position 19,964,314 of record JAOSBN010000004.1, on the reverse strand, counting down.
CACAAATAAACATAATGTCCAACTGCATTTCCTAATGATCCACTTTTATCTAAAGTACATAAATGTACAACTATTTTTCATATTCCTCCATTCTTAAAATCCAAACTCTACTCTTCAACATTTCTTGTTCCCATATTCATGCATGTTCATATTGCTAGTCCAGGCTCATGTGAATCAGGCATGCCACATTCAACTAGAGAATGATATCCAAATTTCAATCGTAGAATTTGGAATCCTGAGACTGCTACCAACCAACTATTTGCTGGCTTTCTACTTATTGCATCCATAACTATCACCTTAGAGCATCTCCATTCAAGCCTGTGAGCTATGTAAATTGCCACATAAGAGTCAAAAAAGGGGGAAAAACAAGAAGCCTGTAGATTGCTTTTAGATTATAAAACCATCATACCACAGTAATTATTTTAATAGGAAAGGCATCTGTATAACAAGATCTATAATTCATCTTATCAAGAACCAAAAGTAGTTGATTGAACTTACTAGGAAGTCACTTATAGTTCTCTCTATAGTTGTGATTAGATTCTCAAGTCATTGACACTTTGTATCCCTCAACAGAAAGAACATTTCAAAAGAGATAAAAGCCGATAGAAGCAAAGGGGAAAAAAATTACGTCTGATAAAGGATTATAAAGAGAATAATCTGCAAAGAAAATGACATAGATCATAAAGACCACTTTTCTCATTACAAAGAAGGATCGATGAGCAACAGAAGAACTATGACCAGGAAGTTAATTCCAAATTATTGTGCATATAGGTGCTTAAGCAAGCAGTTAAATAATTCAATCGTATTCCACTTTTCCAATTATTATTTTCTCACGTACTTCTGCTAACAAGTATTATGGTACAAATCAACTAAATTGTGGACTGTTACCTGTCATATAAATGAGCAGCCTCTTCCTGTGAACTAACAGTACCCAGGTGGATCTGCTTCTTATCAACTTTAATTGCAGCCTGCCATTTCATATTTTTGAAATAAACACCTCGCATTAAGCATGGTTCTTGGTTTTGCACATGCTTCCTCCTATGTCGTTTTCTGCGTTTAATTGGTTGCCCTGCAAAGAATTACCATGGTGGCAAAAAATTAAAATTGAAGCCAAGAAAATAGAGTTAATGCATCTCCATGCCAGTAATTATCTACCAAATCAAAACAACAACTTTGTTCCTGGATATATAAGCTTCATTTTTACTGTTACAAGGACAAGAATGAAATAATATCACAAACTGCTTTCTCTCGTATCAATATGAAACATGTCTTAACTTTAAAAATATAAACAAGTAAAATCACAGATCAAAATATTCATTTTGTGCAGCAACAACATTGACTTTGAACTGAAGCATTTATTTCAATCCTAGAATAAATTAAGATCATAGTATAAAGTCAATGTATTCGTCTTTTGTTAGTTTATGCAATTAAGAAGCAGCCCCCAGTCATACAAATCGCACAATGCAATTTCTTATCAATTTTCTCATGATTAACTTACATTACCTTTTTCCTTTATTGCTAGCTTCCAAGGTCAAACTCTAGTCTTTTGGCATGATAATGGCATTTTTTCATACTGTCACTACAACCTTTGCAAGAAAAGTTCATGAAAAACTAAGCATTGATTTATTGTCAAAAGTATACAACTGCATAGTTTTGCACCACTTAAAACATTTAATTCAAACAAGGGACATATGTACACTATACTTAACAAACAAACCTGGATATGGTTGAGAATGCTGCTCTTTTATTGAACCAAATTTTGACACACTTGAGGAACCAGCTCCTAGCTTGGCAGGGGTTCCCTCCTAGAACCAATGAACCAAACATTATAAATGAAAACGACGAATCATGGAACAATGTAGGGTTACACCTAAAGAGTATTGTTTAAGCTAAACTCAGTTTGTATTGAGAATGAGCAAATGGCAATTGAATATCATATCCAACAGTAACATGCCTTTTGCAAACAACCACCGAAGATATGGAAGGAAAGTTACAACCAAAATAATCTCGTAATCCCTTTCTCAACAATCAGAGAACAGTTGGAGATACAATCAACGGCTTTGACAAATTAACAATCTTTTATATTCCAATTGTGTCAAGAAATATAAATCTCAGTGCTTTTGACAATGATGATTAAAACCATGATAGATCACCATGCCTAACCGCACTATTGTGCCAAGTGGATTTTTGCAACTTATAAAACATGTCTTGAGTGGTATAAATCACACAAGGTCCATTCACGTGATTAGCTGAAATAAGCAGTCGCATACCTTAGTAATACGATCCTGATCGTTCCATGAAGACAAGTTTGATTAAAAATCAGACTCAAAATACAAAAGAAGGATATGAATTGCATACTCAGAAAAGGTGGCATAAGAGTTATAAGATTCTAAAGTTGATCGCCACTAACAATCTAGATAAGATCACCAATTATTAAAGAACCTAAAATAAGAGTTTCTCTAATCAATGAAGAAAAATCTCTCCAAGCGTTTTTGACTAATTAATAATATCAATCTCCCCTGTTTAGAAGCTTCTGTAGCTTTAATAAGTGTGTGATTCCCATTACTGAGGTATTAACTTTTGATAAGCAAGAGCATATTAAAAATCATCGAGCTCAATGTTTCTTTATGCCAATTAAAATAAAGTTCATGTAAAAAAGGCAAGAGTTGGATGACATTGTTGAAATGCTAGAATTACGTGAAATCACAAATGATATTACTCTTATGAAAGAGCCCATATAAGCACGAAGTTTACTCTAATTGAAATGATATCAAAGTTGAACAATTTATAGGAAGCAAGATTGAGAAACAAGTTAAGACATAATGTTACCTCCTTTGGGTGGTTGGCATCATCTGTTGGCAGGGGATGCACACTAACAGACTTGGCATTCTGGGTGGCACCTACCACAGCAGTTCCATTCTCAGGAAAACGAGGGAGTGGAGTCAAGAAAGAATTTCTCCCTGCATGGAGGTCCAGTAATTTCGGTAACTCAGGTCACGTTGACGGTCTTCTCAAAGATGTAACAGTACAATAGAAGTGGAAACAGGATGTATGGCATCGATTGTTTAAAACTTTCTTCAAAGTTTATTCCAACTCTGTAATAAAATTGTATAAAGCACAATACGGGTGGAACTCACCAGCACATAGTCCCAAAAGTTTCCTCCTCCTTAAACTGACCATCAGTAATTGTATTACTTTGTATCAATTTGCAATCACTTGGATAAATGCCCCTTAGCTATGACCTTGTGCCTGGAATAGACAAACAGAAAGCGAGTTTCTTATAATTACAGTGACAAAATTGATACAAGTGAGAATAAAAGTAAAGGACTCTGCACTCCCGAAGTGATCCGTTGAAAGCAGCATACAAAGAATATCAAAAGGGAGATACCAGTGATAAAAAAACACGAATTTCAGTCCCAGAGGTTAAAACAAAGTTCAAGCCTTCCGACGTTTAGAGAACAATTAAATTCCGAGAAGCAAAAAACAGAACGTGTTGGCTGGTCAAAAGATCACCAAGCTCGTGATGAAAAATAAAATACATCGCTAAAAGCAAGCGGTTGGGAATCTTCATTGCCCAACTTGAGCTGTCAGCGCAAAACTCACCCCTAGAGCACAAAATCAATAAGGGAACCTAATTACTGCCCTTCAGAGGTTTACCAAAACAAATTGTTGAGAACAGCAAAACATACCAAGTTCGATTATAGAACACAATGTACGTACTTAACTTATTCCCGTTTCCAATCACAGAATGCGTACATCAATTGGGAACACGACTCAGTTGTTTCTGTTCCGAGACTCATTCAAACAACAGAAGCTAATCGAATTGTAATAAAGAGTGAAAAGGTGGCACAAGGGCCGGTCAGGGACAGAACTTGAAAGCAAGTACAAGAAACTATCGTGACTTCCTAAACTGTTAAGCAAAACAGAAATCCAGACCAGTCATCGTACCAAAAGAGACTAGGATTCTATAGAGTAGCTCATAGAAAACCAGTTAAAGCACAACCAAAAACTCTTAGTCAAGAAGAATTTTCAATTCTCTCTCCGTGGAAACAAAGTCAACTCCTACCAACCTACCACCTTTCAGGGAAGAAAACACACAAACCAAAAGAAAAAAACCCATTCACCAGAAAAAAAGAGAAAGATAAAGACTTATCTAAGAAAAATCAACACAACAAACCCACAAAAGCCCAACAACACCGGAAGCCCATCAAAGAATGCAAGAAGACAGCAACTCAGACCATGTATTGGTAAACGAGAGGCGACCAGCGAGTACGAAAGAAGATAAGGTACGGGATTTTGTTTACCTAGGATAAAAAGAAAAAGTAGTGGTAGTAGGTGGTGGTGGCGACGATGGTTGTTATGAGAAGCGTAGAAACCGATGTCAGAATCAGAGACACTTTGATGTTTTCTAAAATCTGAAAAGAAAATATACAGGGGGTCGTTAAAAGATTTTAGGAAGAGAAGGTGGTGTGACAAATATGTGGATATATATAGGTATATATGTGCGCGTATAGTTATAGGTGGTGCTCATGCATCTACCACCTTTTGTTATTTGGGTTTTTGGTGTGTGACCAAAGTCTTTCTTACGAGGAGGAGGGGAGAGGGGAGGAGGAGGTCGTGGTGGCGGTGGTTCAAGTGGCATTTGATGTTTTAATTGCTAAATAGATAAGAAGAAATTTCTTTTCTACCTTTTTTTTATGAAAAAATGATATAATTAAAGTGACGAGATTGGCAACATTTATTGGCTTCTTCTTCCTTAGTCGATGAGGTTTGATTTCGATTTGAATTTTTGCATCCATCTATTATTACCCTTCATACTCGTCTCTCCTTTTCAATCTTTTCACCTTCAACCAAAAACAAGTAATCATATTTGCTGGTTTATGTGTTACAGTCAATCACTTTAGTTATAGTATAATAATAAAATTATTAATAAAAACATTATTTATGTTTATGTATTAATTACATTTGATGTTTTAATACTAAAGAAAAATTCTTAAAATAATTAATATGTAATTGAAATTATGATGAGATCATAATTGTGATATTTAATTCACATTTATGTATTATTCCTAAATGTTCCTAGTTGTTGTTTTATTAAGATGACATATTGTTGAAACGATAAAACTAGCACACATTATGTTTCTTTCTTATGAAAAAAGTAATTGATCTCATAAATTAAAATATAGAGGTACTTAAACTAATGTGTGGGTGATTGTTAGAGAATAAGTCACTGAATCGACCCAACTATGAGAATCCTAAATGGAATATTACTTATGTGTTTGTGGCTTTCCTCGTAATGATCCTTAGACTTTAGATTACTAAGGTATCTCAAGTGGGAATTAATGTGTTTTGATACTACTAATGTATTGTCCTAGGATATTTCAGTCGGTAGTACTTGGATGCAGTAAAAATCATATGGAGATAGTTGAGTAAGTTAATAAATGATTGGTTACTCTAAAGTAATTCGAGAGAATGTTCCACTGTTCTTGATTAGTAATGATTTATAGAATTCTTTGGCCAGAGTGAATTGGAATTTAGAAAGGTATTTTCAAGTATCAATTATAAATCAATTAGTAATTAGCAAGTATGAACATGATTGGACCAAAAGAGTAGACACTATATCCATACTCTGTCGAATTGGATTATTGAATGACGAAATGATTAAATTATACATCATAACCATGCATGGAAAAGTTAAGTCAAACTACTTTGACATTCTTGATATTTGGGTGGCATGATATGTTGTTAGACATCAATCTTGATCTAAGATTATAAATTGTTTAATTGAAAAATTAAAGATAAATTAAAAGGAGCTTTAATTTATCCAATTCTAATTATGAATTAGAATTAGAATTTATAATCGTTGCCACTATATTAGGAACCTAATGGGTTACACATCAAAGAGCAATTTGTGAAAAAAATTAATTTAATTAAGTTAATTATAATTAGATTACGACTTTAATTATAATTAATGAATTTAATTTTAATAAAATTACAAAACCACCCTAATGATTTTTCTATTAATAGGAAGAAAAGAAAAAAGAGGTAGCACTCTTACATTCTTCCTCTCAAAGTGTTGAGAAATTGTTTTGTCGATACCATCAGAGGCTGAATAAGTGAACAACTCGTGGTTGACAAATCCGAGAGACATTCAAATGATTTCAACAAGAATGGGAATAATGTACGATTTCTTATGATTCATATTCGTAATTTATTCAAGTTAATTAATTATCAGAATATGTTCAGAATCAGTAAAATTTTGTTTTCTTGCATTCCAACAATATTATCATATAATTCAAATTATGTTAAAATATGAGAGAATTAATTATTGTTCTAACGAAATGTCTTTTACTTTTAGAAGTTGTTATCATTGTTAAGTGTAAAGGTTCACCAAAGCGACGTTGATATAAAATTTTTGAAGTTTAACTTTATGGTGCATATAAATTTTTTTATATTTATAAAATTCAAATTTTGATTGAATTTGAAGTAAGAAAATTTTAATTTAGAAGTAACTAGCGTATTTCAATGGTTATTTTCTAGTTCATACTTCAATAAAATTTTAAAGGATAATTTGAGTTAATATTAGGTAATTAGTTAATTTAATAGGTGCCGAGCTCAAATATCTTACATTTACTTATTTTGGTGTCAATATTGAAATCAAGAGACCATCTGACAGGAACTTTGTCATATTAATAGAGAGGATTCAAAAGATAATTGGCAACTAGTGAAATATATGCCTTTCACCAGTTGCCAAACTAAATGCTCAACACCTTGCCTATATATTGGTCTTCTCACATCTTTCTCTCCAAAAGTCTTATCAAAATTATAAACAAAATGATGAGAATATTATTATAGTTAGGAGATTTGAATAACAATTCAATCGCGAAATTCAAATAGACTGAAGTTTGTAAGCTAAAGGAGGAAGGAGGATCTGGTATTAAATAGATTTACAAACATATCTTAAAAGGTAAAAACTCCTAGAAAGTTAAGTCTTAAGTTTACTATTATATGAACTTTTGTAAAAACCATGGATCTAAGGAATCAATTATTTAAAGAGATCAAATGCAAGACAAGTAATAGTAATAATTCTTTTTTATAGTTTGATACTTGGAATAAGTTGTGGCTATTAAACTGAATCAATAGGATTTCAAGCTTGAGCCATTTATTCCTACGAAATGCCAAAGTCAAGGAAGTTATCAAAGGTAATTAGTGGAGTTGCAATTATAGTGAATTTTACTATATATTGGTTAATATCCTTGATTATATACCAAACTCTTATATAAAGGACTCTTTTCTCTAGCTAAATATTATTTTGGATAGTTTACAAATCAATCTTGTAAGTTTATATTCTTACATCAAATCTAGAAAGTGAATTGGTCTAGTTTGGTTCAAGTAAGCTTTTCCTAAAGTCTCCTTTATGATAACACTTGCAATCAAACAAAGACTAACCACTATAGATAGTTAAGGGACATTGATATCCCCAAAATAATGTTGATATGCAAATTTCTTCATGAAACGTTAAACCATCTATTTTTTAAGTGTTTTGATATGAGATTTGGGCTAAGGTTTAAAAGTTCTGCAATTAAGGAGGCTAAAGGTTTGATTAGGCTAAGGTCATAGTTTGACTCAATAAAGATCAAAATATGTGTGAAAGAGATAGAGTGATCATTAAAATATCTTTTGGAATCAAATTTTATGCCATCTAGAGGGAACTAAATCAAAGAATTTTGTAAGACAAGGAAAGGTCAAATGTCCCTGCCTCTCATAAGTTAGTCTCTTGGAGAAGAGAGTAGTTGTTGACAAATGAATTGCAACTAATCTATTGCAAGAACATAGCTACATCTTAAGGAATTTAGGATACTCAACTCCTATTAGCTTGTTTAAGAAACTAGAAGTTATAGGAAGAGCTATTCTGGAGTTTGCACATAGAAACAAGAATGTAAAGTAGGAAAGTATAGATGAACACCATCATATTAGCATCTAGTCTAAGGACAATTTCTTCATTGATAATCCACTAGTTATAATCCTTATTGTTGGTTTTGAGCTATTGGTTATATGGACCTTGTTTCCATTATTTCTATAGTTAATTCTATATAATTTAAAAAAAAAGAGTTAACATTGTATTTTTATATATTTTAAAATAAAAAATTGTACAATTTTTTATTAAATTTATATTTGTCAAGTCTTTTTGAACTTATATTAATTCTTAGTTTTATTTAAATTTTAAAATTAAACTTTATTTGGTATATTTTCCTTTAATTTGAAGTTTATTAGAACTGTACTTTTCTTATTAGTTCCTAATGAATTACATTAAAATTAAAATCTAAGAAAAATATTAGAGTTTAGAACCTAGAGAGATGATTAATGACTACTAAAATAATTACATTTTGAACTTTTTACTAATTTGCCTTTGTTTTATAAATTTAGTTCATAATGCTTATTTTTCTAGAAATGTAATAATATAAATGTGTGTGTGTGTGTGTGTGTGTGTGTGTGTGTGTGTGTGTGTGTGTGTGTGTGTGTGTGTGTGTGTGTGTGTGT
>JAOSBN010000004.1:19936688-19955673 GCA_027563595.1 Erythroxylum suave | reverse complement strand
TGATCTTTCACATCACATTGGTGAAATATATAAGTTTAATAATTTTGTTTATCTAACCAATTAAGAGTATGTTATATGCTAATTGTAAAATGTTCCTTTGCTATTTTAGGATCCACAACTGATCCGAAAAAGACAAGAGGTGTCACAAAAGGACACGGATTAGCAAAGATTAATAAGGTGATAGGTAAGAGATTGGAGATAGAGATCTCCCCGGCTGAAAGATGACCAACCAACTCTATATAGTTTACCAAATTATCGAGTGAGATTGGTGTGGTATCTTGAACTTCCTTACCTGTAAGAACAAAATGGAAAAAAGTAACTAATGAGGAGTTGGACATTGCATTTGATAAGTTAAACTTAAGTATTATAAGACTATCTAATTTGTACGTGTTTTCCATATGCCTAAAGCTTTGACCAATAATTTATAATTTTGTGCAGCAAAAGTTGCAAGTCAAGGGGATGAGGACAGACAAAGACGTACATGCTGCTATCAAGAAGTTTCTTTCTTTAATGTCTAAAGATCAAAGATTTCATTTAAAAAAGCATTATACTAAGCATGGAAAGGATGTTAAACTGCATAACGTGACGGTGGCAGAGTGGATGGATTTATGCAAATATTAGGAGCAATTAGATACAAAGGTTAGTTAATTTGATCACAAAACTTAATTTCACAACTTTATTGACAACTGATTATATTTTAGTATTTGTGAATTGTGATTTATAGATGTTATAATGGATTTTGTTACGTTTATGATTAGGAAAAAAGTGAAAAGGCCAAATTGGCTAAGAGTCAGGTCAAATGTCGACCAAACTCTAGCTCTAAGGCCTTTGTAGTGATACGGCATAAGATCGTGAGTTCTTATATTTTTAATTATAATTTAATTTGATTGACATTTCAAAATTTATAATAAATATTACTAGTAATATATTTCTATACAACAGAGTGACAAAGATGGAGAAGAGTGTGACCAGATGAAACTATGGTATCACACTCACTATGATGAAAGTAAATGCCAATGGACAACTACCGAATGTAGAGAAAAATGGGTGAATACATAGTTCATTTACAAATATTTCATGAATTAATGTGTATGGAATTGGCAGATTCAATAGAACAAGGTCATCCAATGATAGTGGATGAAGTGTGTGACAAAGTCTAGGGCACTAGATTAGATTACGTTGTTGGCATAGGACTTGGGCCTCGACCACAAGGGAAGACCTTGGTCAGAAAGAGACTTCAAGACGAACTAGAGGAGTCAAAGAAGGTTAATCAGGAGTTACATTTTCAAGTTAATGAATTGAATAAAAAAGTTGAACAAATACATAATAGATTAACTACCGAAGTCGAACAATAAAGAATTGAATTTGAACAACAAAAAAAGCTCTTGGAACTTTTATGTTCTACACATAATATTCATTTAGGTTAGATATATGTACTCATATTGATATATTATACACTTATGACGTACTTTTTATATTAACTAGTGTATTATGACATGTTTGCGAATTACTATTAAATAACAAATTGTCTGCACATATGAAATTCTTATGATATATGAATAATTATTAAAATTAATGATATACTAAAAAAATTGAAGAATTAAATAAATAAAATTCATAAATAATATTGAATAGTTATTAAACGAATAAGATTTTAAAATTTTATTTTAAAAATAATTATTAAAATTGAAAAATTATTAAATTAAAATTATTTTCAAAAAAAGAAAAAATAATAATTAAAAGAAAACAATTCTATTTATGAAGTTTTTTTAATATTCTGCGACGTTTTAAAAATGTTGCGGAATGTGACTTCTCGTGATATTTCCGAAAAACGTCGCGGAATGTGACTTTTTGTGATATTTTCAGAAAGCGTCGCAGCAAAACCAATCTTTCAGTGATGTTTTTTAAAATGTCACGGAATGTTCGTATTTTTGCGTGACATTTTATGAAAAACGTCGCAAAAACCTTTTTTCCTACACAACATTCCACAACGATTTTTGTGACGTTTTTTAAAATGTCACAAATTGTATTCTTTGACATTTTTTAAACGTTGCAAATTGTGTTGTTTTCTTGTAGTGTCTTCACCTAAGTAAAAACAAGATTGATTGTAAAAAGATTCCTTATCATCTTGCTAAAATAAAAGTCTTAATAAAATTCCAAAAAGTACATTAGAGAGTGGACGTAGACAATGATTGTTTGCCGAGGTAGTACTATAAATTACTTTTGATTGTGTGATTAATTTATATCAAATTGTCTTTTCATATCATCTTATATTGATCTTTGTTAAATTGCATCCGTTAGATTGAACAAGTTAATTAATTTCACCAACAGCCAGTCAGCCCCTTATTGAGTAGTGACCGTCACAAAGTCATTGGTTGGGAGAAACATGAGTTTATACTTACCCTATCATGATTTTTCATAAACTATTCTTCCCTTTTTTTCTTATATGCATAAAAATCTTAGTGGGAGTGATTTTTCATAAAGAATTCTTGGATTTTCCCTTCTTTTTATATATGTGTAAGAAAAGGATTATTTTCTCAAAGCCATTAGAAACTCGCGAGTTCCTTTCTCTTCATGCACGTCATGCCATACCTTTTGAAAATTCATGATTTCCCTTCTATTCATACAGTGTCGTGTATATGCATTACATGATCCCGCTCTCCACATGTCATGGTATGGTTTGGTTATACCGCACAATGTCAGGTGTTACATATAGCACACTTATATTTTTTTCCTTCACTTTGTATATGTGTAAGGAGATGATTAATTTCTCAAAAATCTATTAGAAACTGACGATTTCCCTTCTTTCATGTAGTGTTATTTTATACTTTATGAAAATTCATGATTTGCCTTCTCTTTATGCAATGTCGTGTATATATATTGCACGATGTTGCACACCTCACAATGTCGTGTGGTTTGGTTACTCCATACAATATCATGTCTTATGTGGCACAACCATGATAGGTGTTGTGCCATCTAACAGTAATAAAGGCCATATGACATCATTTCTACATTGTCTATTAAGCTTTCTAACAGAGAATGACACCAAATCGTATGAGGCAAACATAAATCAAACGCTAAGCCATTAATGGTAATTTTGAAAATTAGAAACTGAAGTGGAAAAGGTCCAAATCAATAGGGGATCTATTGTAATAACCCTAAAAACTATAATATCATGCAATGAACTATATGAATATATGCAAGGAGGTTACATGAAGCATATACAGTTTTGCATATGAACGGAAAATGGTAGTTTAGATAAGTAAAATTACAAAAAAGAACTCCACCACCCCTAGAGGACCATTTGAATGCAAGATCAACTAAAGCTTTTACTCCACCTGCCACAACAATAGCACCTGAGAAGTATTTTTGTGACGTTGCAATTAGAAAATCAAAGTATATGTTCCTTTCTAAGGCAAAGTAAAAGCAAACGCTCAACCTTCTACTCTCCCCCTGCTGAAAGATTCTCAAGTCTTCCAGCGACTTCTTCAATAATTAGCCTGTTTGTGGACCTTGCTAGCCCATTAAGATATTAATATTTTCTTCAACTTCTTTTGCAACAGTTTCGTAGTTCTCCATCACTATATGATTATGGAATCGAAATCTTTCATCATATAAAAAGTTAAAAGAACGAGAGATAACAATTAGACATAATAGAATTGAATGCTATTCAATATTGTTAGTCTCTACATAATAGTTAGGTCATGAGCATCTGCCACTTCATATACATCAAAGAAACATATAAATGTTGCCCCTGACTAAAGAGCTCGCCAGGATTTCATAAGTTTAGAGGGAGACATAGATCGCCATAGCCTCTGCCATCTATAACCTGTGCTAGCATTTTCATCATCAATAACCAGAAAAGTTGCAAGTTTAGTTTATGCCCTTTCTTGAACTTCCGCCTGAGAGCTATGCATTAAACTAAGCAATATTCTTGAATCTTGCTTGAGCGAAAAATCATGCAAACCTTGCGCAAAAGTGTGAGGGATAGGATCCACTCAAGGTAAGCCATTATCATGTCTGCAATTTTATCATTCTTTATAGAATTCCTCTAGCCCAGAAGCGCCTTTTTTTCATCTTTCTTTGTAGTATTAACTAATAAAGAAGCTAAGATTCCAAAAATATCAGTAGAAAAGCAAGTAGCAATTTGCCTTTCTATCTATTTGTGCTAAAGGAAATGTCTTCTTCAACAACTAGGCAATTCAAGGCATTCAAAACCTTTAAGCCAGGAAATGAGGGTAACAATCTAGAAACAGCCAAAGATGATGTAGGTGATAAGGGAGATATGGGAGGACTGTTTGTTGGTTTATGCCCTACAGCCAATCACTTTGGTTGCGGTTTAGTGACAAAATTATTAATAAAGACATTCTTTATCTTTATGTATTAATTACACTTGATGTTGTAATACTAAAGATAAAATCCTTGAAATAATTAATGTATAATTGAAATTATGATGAGATCGTAATTGTGAGATTCAATTTACATTTATGTATTATTCCTAAATGTTCCTAATTGTAGTTTCATCAAGATGAGATATTGTTGAAACAGTAAAACTAGCGCACATTATATTTCTTTCTTATGAAGAAAGTAATTGATTTCATAAATTAAAGTATAGATATACTTAAACTAATATGTCGGGGATTATTAGATAATAAGTTACTGAACTGACCCAACTATAAGAATCCCAAAAGGAATATTATTTATGTGAATATGGATTTTCTCATAGTGAAGGTTGTATAACTAATCCTTAGACTTGCAATTACGAAAGTATCTAGTGTGGGAATTACTATGTTTTGATACTACTTATGAATTATCCTAGGATAAATCAGTCGGTAGTACTTTGATGCAATATGAACCATATAGAGATAGTTAAGTAAGTCAATATAGGATTTATTACTCTAAAGTAATTAGAGAGAAAGTTCCACTGTTCTTGATTAGTAGTGACTTATAGAATTCTTTGGCTAGAGTGAATTGACATTTGAAAAGGCATTTTCAAATATCAATCATAAATCAATTACTAATTAGCAAGAATGAACATGATTGGATCAAAAGAGTAAACACTATATCCATACTCTGTCCAGTTGGAATATTGAATGATGAAATGATGAAATTATACATCATAACCATGCATGGAAAAATTAAGTCAAACCACTTTAACATTCTCAATATTTGGGTGGTCATGACACATTGCCAGATATCAATCTTGATCTATTATTATAAATTGTTTAATTGGAGAATTAAAGATAAATTAAAAGAAGTTTTAATTTATCTAATTCTAATTATGAATTAGAATTATAATTTATAATCTTTGCCAAATATATTAGGAACCTAATGGGTAATGCATCAAAGAGAATTTTGTAAAAAAAATTCAATTTAATTAAGTTGGACTTAATTATAAACTTTGAAAAACTTTAGGGATCAAATATAAGATATTTGATTTTATTAAAATTAAGTTAATTATAATTAAAATTATAATTAAGGAATTTAATTTTAATAGAATTACAAAACAATCCTAATGATTTTTCTGTTAATAGGAAGAAAAGAAAAATGAGCTAGCACTTTTACATTCTTCCTCTGAATTTAATAATGATGAAGGAATTTAATTTTAATAGAATTACAAAACAACCCTAATGATTTTTCTATTAATAGGAAGGAAAGAAAATGAGCTAGCACTTTTACATTCTTCCTCTCAAAGTGTTGAGAAGTTGCTCTGTGTATACTATCAGAGGTTGGACAAGTAAATAGCTCATAGTTGACAAATCTGAAAGACTTTTAAAGGATTTCAACAGGAATACGAATAAGGTACGATTTCTTACAATTCGTATTCGTAATTTATTCAAGTTAATCAATTATCAATATTCGCTCATCAGAATCCAAAAAAATTTTGTTTTTAGCTGTGCCTGTGATTCGATTATGGTTGGATTCTAACAGTGGTATCATATTTAACTTGAATTATAGGCCTGATTACTATTGATTTTGATAATAATTAAGATTTTAAGAACTCAATTTTGTTTCTTCTCCGCGACTGTGCCTTTTCTGCTTTTGAGTTTTACGTTTTATTAATGAATTGATTATTGTTCTAAATAATAAAATCTTGTTCTGGAAGTTTTTTTTTGTTCTAAAAATTTTTTTCTACCTTTTTGGGATTATTAATTCCTTGAAACATCAAAAACCTTGATAGCAGATACTGTGTGTATACGACAATTCTAACAAACATTTTCTATCACCACACATTTTTATTTTAAAAATCAATTTGCATCTATTAATTATTTTAAACCTTGTGATAGCTGCCTTGTTTTATGCTTCTTCTTGTTTGTGTTTCTGCCCATTATTGCAATTTCTTATTAAACGATTACTTCTGTCCATGAATAAGTGTGTTCCCCTGTTTTTGGATTTGGACTAATTTTGTGTTCTACCTAGCATGTACACAGACAAGATATCACCCATCTTTTGGCATCTGATGACCTAGTGGGTCGCTTGCAATGCCGTGGGCGTCGATAGTCGCTCAACATCACAGGCACGTCATGGATGGCGTCACTTGGGCAGCCCATGGAAGCATTGGTGGAGATCCAGGTGGGGAAATGTGGATAACGCAAGATATGGGAGGAAGCGGTTAACAAAACATGGAGCACCGGTTAGGAAACATGGTAAGATGGGCTTGCGGTTTTGGAGAAATGTTGGGAAAAATGCTAGCAGTTAGAGATAGGTCGGAAAAATGTGTGAGACGATGGGCGCGTGTCGCATCTTTTGGACAGTCTGAGATGACGTGATTGGCGCACTGTTAGACCCCATTTCTAGAGTCTAACTTCAGAGTCATACATGATTGCATTACTTTGTAGGGTCCTTTTTATGGAATCTCATTAGCCAACATAAGTTCATCTCCATTCTCATAACATCCCAAAATTTAGTATTTGAACACTTGATATATGATAACCCAATCTTATGTTTATATCCTCAATCGTCACCTTAACATATCACTCATTTTTTCTCTTATTATCACATTAAGCTAAGTACATTTTAAGCTCCATTCAAGCCTAAATGTATCACAAGAAAGCATTGATAGGTCCATAATTTATATATTTACATGATTTGGGACAATAGGCATAACTTTTACTATGGATGTCAGATTAAAATCATTCAGGCACGTTTTCGAAGAGGGCTTCGAGTTTTACAACTTTTGTGAAGACACCAAAGAGAGATTTTGCCATCTATAGGGTCAAAATTGCACATTTATAACACTATCCTAAGAATGTCCGCTTGGCAGATATATGTCCCTTCAAACGGACATTAACTGAGTTAGGACACTAAAATTCCTGAGAAGGCCCACCCAATAGACATCAAGTCTGTCCAATAGACGTTTACGGGTCAAATTTCATATGTCTAACTGCTACAAGTTACCTATGACCCATCTTATGCATATTCTATCATTCCTAACTCATTTTCCTCATCATTTTCCTTCATTATCACTTCCATTTCAACTCAATATCATTTACAATCAATTCATAATATATGTTTGGTCATCATCCCAAAAACATAACCTTCAAACTTATAAATATTCATCATAAATTTCTGCACATGTTCAACCCTATTTATCATCTCCATTTCATCTCTAACTTATCACACTACTTCTTCCCATTTCAAGACACCATATTACTCTTATTCTCTTAAAACAAGTTAGAAAAGGCTATAAAGTCTCCTATATGTACCCCATGCAGCATCACTACTTGTAACAATCATATCTTTCAAATCCAATCTCCAAAACTTACATACTTTATACCGCTGGAAAATTAAGAAGATAAACTACAAATTCCAAGAAGACAACCTTGTCCAAAAGAGCCTAGATTAATGCAGTTTTTCCCCTAAAGATAGAACAAAAATTTTACCCCTATGCATGCTAGAAAATCTAATGCAAAAAACTTGGAAAGTTATAAGCAAAATATAAATATATTTCATTAACATCAAAAGAATAGAGTTTTACAAAGCTTTAATGGGCATTTCAAGACCCAAATACATCATTGGTCTCATAATCCAAAAATACAAAATACACATATGATTGATACTTGAAATACAGTTAAAGCCTTGAATATTCCTACACTAACTTAAAAACAAAAATATGTAGATTTGAAGTGAGGCCTTGATTCTCGATCTCTTGCTCATCACCTAGAGATGGGGAGGAATGGGGGCTGAGCTAAAAGCTCATGGGTAACAAGTTTATAGCGGAGAAACATGCAAAACCATTGAAAATACCTATTTTCACAGTAAAATGCTTTGCATCCATAAAACATTTATTTCCCAAATTCTCAAGCTTTTCAAACACATTGTAAACAACATAGGACTTGTATTTCTCAAATTCTCAAACTTGTCAAACCATTCATACACAACATAAGACATGTATTCATCAAACTTGTCAACAAGTCATAAACAACTTAAGCACTCATAATAGTTTGGGTAGTTCATATACGTAAGGGAGTTCCTGCAAAACTCCGATAAACATGAGGGAGTTCTTACGAATCTCCGGTAAACATGAGAGAGTCCATGAAGGAGCTCCATGTCACTAGCGAGCAGGTAGGAGAAGCCTTTAACATGGTCAATATGCACGTGACATATCATGATTAAGCACCACAAACCCATACAAACATGAATTTCTTGACTTGTAAACATATTGCATAAAAGGCACATTTCGGAAACATGAGTTCCATAAGCATGATATATTTCAAAACCAATTTCCATCATCGTTTCACAAATCATCATCAAAATTCAAGTACCAAACATATAACAAATACTTGAGTCATTCAAGAAGCAATAAATGCAACATTTATAAAGCAATTGAAAGTCATTCAAATATATTGATTAGGAAAAATTTTCATAGCTTAACTCAATTATAAACAAGTAACCCACTTGAATTCCTTGCTTAGAAACTTGCTTAAAATTGCCCCTCCTCTTGCTCCTCTTGCCTTACTTGATTTCCTTTAACATTGGAAAAAAATTCTGATTCAATAGGAATACCAATTGAGAAACCAAAAAGCATATTCACTAAAATTGATTCTAAAATACTTAAACCCATGCATTTCCTAAGCTTCATGAACCAAAAACCCTTCCAAAAATCTAAAGGGTTAAAAATATGCTTACCTTGAATCTTCACCAAACAAAGAGATATTTGGCTCAAATGGAAGCTCTTCTGTTCCTCTTTCTTTTTCACTTCTTGAACATCTTTAAATTCAGTCTTAAAAGCTAAGAAAAGATGAAACCCTCACCTTTCTTCTTCTTTTTCTCTCTAATGGCCGACTCTCTCTCCTTTCTTTCTCTTTCTCACGTTTTTCTCTCCTTTCCTTCATTCACGTTTTTGGTCTTCTAATTTACAAGCGAACATTTTCCTCTTCCCATTCTACCCCTAATTAGTGCTAAAAATCCACTTTGCCCTTCCTTTATTGCTTATTGGTTTCTAAACTTAAGTGACATGCCAAAAATGCCCTCAATTCATTCTTAATGCATTAGTTTCACTAACTAGTGAAATAAAATCCTAATAACATTGAAATAAATAATTAAACTGCAATAAAAATTTTATCATGACCTCATAATTTATTTAAGTTATGCTTAACAACTCCATTCATTCTAAGGAAATCATTCAAATTCCATAAAATATCACACTTAACTCAACAAAAATATTTCGGGGGCCAACACGCACGCACCAATCAATGTATTTTGTTGACTGTGGCGTGCACACAGCATGCGCCAAAAATCATCCCCTCTTATCTTATTTGATTTTAAATTTTTAAAAACCTTAATTTCAATTCAATTAATTTAATGTTGATTAAATTAGTCTATACTCCTAATAAAATTGAAAAAGTGTTTTTTTTCAATTATTGAAAATTGTTTTCAAAGAGTCAATTTTGATAGGAATATTTTGAAATTTAGTTTAATTTTTCAATAGTTGAATTATTAAATTAAATTTGTTATCAAAACCAATAATTAGAATCAAGCCAAGGTTTTAAATGATTTATTTCATAATTAGATTATGTTAGAAATTATAAATTAATGACATTATATTAATTAAGATGAGATCTTAAATTGAAATTTTTAAGTAATTATTTTTCTTAATATGATTAAGATTAATAATTACATTGATTCCTAATTAATTTTAGAAAATAAGTTTCTAAAATTAGAATTAATTAGTATTTAATTAGATTGAAATTAATTAATTTGACTCTTTAAAATTAAGAAAAGTGTTTTCTTAACTAATTAAGAAAGATGTTTCCTCATTAAATATATTGCTTTCAATTTGATTGAGATAAATTAAATTTATGATAGTATTTGTTTAAAGAATTATTATTCAATTTAATTTAGAAATTTTTTCTTTATTTATGAATAATAAGTTTCTTGATTTATTAGAAAAGGTATTTTTCTTTATTAAAATTTTAAAAGTGTTTTATATATTAATTAAGAAATCAATCTCTAAACAAGTAATGAAATGACTTTCTTAATTAAATTTAAAAGTGTTTTATTTAACTTTGAAAGCTTTTTCCTTTAATATTAGAAAATAGTTTCTAATCAAGGAAAAGCAATTTCTAATGAGATTAGAAATAGTTTTCTAATTGGGTTATAATGTTTTATTTATGAAATTTTGAAAACTAAGTTTTTCTAAATTATAATTAGTAAGTAACATAATTTATTGAAAATTTTTTCAATTAAATTTTGTTAAAGGAGTCAAGATAATGGGAAATAGTTTCCAAGTAGATTTGAAAATTTGTTTTCAAATGGAAATAAATTTTTATTTAGAATAGGAATTTAATTTATTTAGGAATTAATGAGTTTAATCTAATGTAATTTTTCAAAGAGTTGGAAATATTATTTTAGATTATGAAAATCAAAGTTTTATATTTTATGCATATAATTTAATTATGAGTACAAAAGTTACAAACTTTATTTATATGTTTGATATAAATATTAGATGCATGTTAAATTGTATGTTTTATATGTGTTCTATTTTACATGCAATTTTGTGATTAATGAGATGAATAAAATTAAAATCCCTCATTAAAATATTAAGTACACGTTGAAAAACGTGATTGTTGCCTTCCATTATTATAAGAATAAACCGGAGTTTTGTTTATTATAGGCTATTTGAGCAAACTCAAGGTCTCGTTAACCCAAACATGTTTAGTCTTATAATATTGGATTTTACTTAACTAAATTTTGTGATTTGGATGAGTAAACTCATGATCATATGAATTTAGAGGTAAGGTTAGGAATAACATATATGATATGTTTTGGCAAGAGTTGTCACCTAACGAATCTGGGAGTCACATAAGATGTGATTGATAAAGTTGTTATCTACCTAATTTAAGTTTAGTTAGTTTGTTGAGCAAACTCAAGATCAATTAAATTTGAATGGGATCCTAGCCCACTAGAAAGATTGGTGTAATCTTTCCAAATAGTAGTGAGCGATATTATTTTGAAAAAAATAGTGGGAGTAACCAAATACATGATTAAAGTCCTAATCTCATTTAGTAGTCATGGAATATAATGAATTATTTAATTTTTCTTACATTTATTTTTTAATTTGAGTGGAATTTATCTTGTTTAGTATAGTTGATATTAAGTTAGTGAACTCAATTTCTTGGACATAGGTTATGTTTGAGAAGAGTTCTCAAAAGTTAGGAAAGAGACTTGTATGCCTATTATGCAAATTTGTTATAATCCTTGTTGAGGATTTGATGTTAAAGTCTTAGAGATATGTCAAACTCATATGGACGACAAAATGTATTAACATTTTGAGTTGATTAATGTCTCATAAACTTTGATGACAACATGTAAGATTTATGTCAACACTATGATAATAAGATGCAAGAGGTTTAACAAAGTAGAGTTGAAAGATATAGTACCCTGTTGGAATTGTTCCACTTAGTTTAGCCTACTAAAAGCATAAGCGTGGACTACAATTAAAGGCATTTATTGTAGAATGATACTAATTAACATTAGAGTAAAATGATTGCATTACTTTTCTTGCCTATAAGAGATATGATAATGATTATATATATTTCTAGCTCATGCTTATGAGTATTTGATACTGAATTTGGATTCAACATTATTATAATGTTTAAAGCATGATAAGAAATAGATTGTTGAGTCAAAGTAATTGATCCAAGTTTTTGCAAATAGTTTGTCTATACTAGATCAAAGATGACTTACACGTAGCATAAATGGAAAAAATACAAAGTTGAATAACTGAGTCTATCCTTTTATGCCATACTGGTTAAATCAACATAACGGGAATCATAAAGTTACATACAATTATATGTGTATCCTTTTGATTATGAATCATATAAAACCTGTGAAACTTGTAAAGTTGAAGAATAACCAAATCAACATTCGGTAAGAGGATGATAATGGAATTGAATTGTTAAATTTATACATGTGATGTATTGTATAGAATAACAATTCATATAAGGATGATATTTTTATTTCATTAGAATAATAACGGCTTTATGTGATATAGTCATAAGTATTAAATGAAATAATGATTTAAAATTTTAAAAGTTCAAATTGTTTAAATTTAAGTGGAAATTAAGCATTGAGAACATCGAAGCAATTCGATGAGATCGTTATGGTGAGTTTTAAAGTTTTGGTTATCTATAGGGAATGAGATTCTCTAGTGAATAGCTTCACAACAAAATTCTATAAGAGTATGGATTTATGTAAGAAGAAAAATATAATATGAGATATTGTATGATGCAATATTATTTCTTCCATAGACATGCCTAGTACAACGACTTACCTTCAATAATTTCAATTAAATCAATTAGTAAGATTCTATATTAGATATGAAACGCTAAGTCTTTGAAAGAGTTAAAGTTAATGGTTTAAGGATGTAATGCTTAGTTAAAGCATATATTATCCATTAAGTTTAGAACTACATTAGATAATAAAAGGATATGAGATATCAAAATGGATATAATCTTACAGACCTATTAAAAAAATTGTTTGTGTCAATGTATACTTATAGCATAATAGTTCTCAAGATAAGTAGTAGGAGTAAGCCAAAATTTGAAAAGTTCAAATCTTATGACAGTGCATCCAATTAGAGCTAATGCTTTTATTGATACATTTGGTATATAGTTGAGGCTACGAGACCTTAAAAGATTCACTTTTATGAAAAATTCAAATAGTTTGTTTTGAAGATGACTGTGAATTAATTATGTCTACATAAAGGTTAGTAGGAGTATAGTTATCCTATTCAGTGGGAATATGTGGAGATATATTGCTTATAAAGAATAACAATTCTTGTTGAAGACATAATTGTCCAATAACAACTCTTATTGGATATAAAAGGTAAAAAATTAATTATGGAAATTAGATCTATAGAGATAGATTAGAAGTTGCTTAATTTTCCAGAACAACTCTTATTGGATATAAAAGGTAAAAACTTAATTATGGGAATTAGATCTATAGAGATAGATTAGAAGTTGCTTACCTATTCTAACTCCAATTACAAAGATAATGTACTAAAGGTGTTCAATATTTGAGATATCATACACTTGTGAAGTATTGACAATGTCCATTATTCTATATATAAGTTGATATTTGAGTTCAAGAAGATAAGGATATAACTTTAAAAGCAAATCTTAATTCAGGTTTATTTACTTAGAATAATATCATTTAGGATTGGAAAGGTTTTAATTTTGCAATGGTTGCTAATTAAGTCATAATACATTTTTCATTTAGTGGAAATGATTAATTCAATCAATAAGCTCTTTAATGAACTTAATATAATTCCTTGCATTGTTTTAGACAGTAAGGTACTATAGAACATTAGAGCCATTGGACATATAAAAGGACCTAAGGTATCATCAAATATCCAATGATCTATTTCGGAAAATTTTCTTAATTATAATGATAATTGAATGGAAGTGGTAAGATTTAAGCAAGTGCTCATTATAGAGAATCAAAGAGAATTCTCTCATTAAGGCACTGTGTCAGTAGTAGAATAATCGTCATATGGTGATATGGTATGAGATACTTAAATGATTGGCTTAGTGTAAGTGGGAGATTGTTGGTTTATTCCCTATAACCAATCGCTTTGGTTATAGTTTAGCAACAAAATTATTAATAAAGTCATTCTTTATCTTTATGTATTAATTACATTTGATGTTTTAATACTAACAATAAAATCTTTGGAATAATTAATGTTTAATTGAAATTAGATGAGATCATAATTGTGAGATTCAATTTACTTTTACGTATTATTCCTAAATATTTCTCGTCTTCGTTTCATCAAGACGAGATATTGTTTAAACGGTAAAACTAGCAAACATTATGTTTCTTTTTTATAAAGAAAGTAATTGATCTCATAAATTAAAGTATGGAGATACTTAAACTAATGTATGGGTGATTATTATAGAATAAGTCACTGAACTGACCGAACTACAAGAATCCTAAATGAAATATTACTTATGTGTCTATGGATTTTCTTATAATGATGGTTGTATAATTGATCCTTAGACTTGAGATTACCAAGGTGTCTCTGATGGGAATACTACTTATGAATTGTCCTAGGACAATTCAATTGGTAGTACTTGGATGCAACATGAACCATATGGAAATAGTTCAGTAAGTTAATAAAGGATTCGTCACTCTAAATTAATTAGAGAAAATGTTCCACTGTTCTTGATTAATAGTGATTTCTGGAATTATCTGGTCATAGTGAATTGACATTTGAAAAGATGCTTTCAAATACCAATTATAAATCAATTACTAAATAGCAAGAACAAACATTATTGGATCAAAAAAGTAGACACTATATCCATACTCTGTCCAATTAAAATATTGATTATGAAAGGATTAAATTATACATCATAACCACGCATGGAAAAGTTAAGTCAAACCACTTTGACATTCCTGATATTTGGGTGATCTTGACTTGTTGCTCTACGTCAATCTTGATCTATGATTATAAATTGTTTAATTGGAAATTTAAAGATAAATAAAAGAATTTTTAATTGATCTAATTCTAATTATGAATTAGAATTATAATTTATAATCATTGCCAGCATATTAGGAGTCTAATGGGTTACACATCAAAGAGTAATTTGTGAAAAAAAACAATTTAATTAAGTTGGAATTAATTATAAAGTTTTAGAAACTTTAGGGAACAAATATAAGATATTTGATTTTATTAAAATTAAGTGAATTATAATTAGAGAATGAATTTAATTATAATTAAGGAATTTAATTTTAATAAAATTACAAAACCACCCTAATGATTTGTCTATTAATGGGAAGAAAAGAAAAATGAGCTAGCACTTTTACATTCTTCCTCTCAAAGTGTTGGGAAGTTGTTCTGTGGATATCATCGAGGCTGGATAAGTGAACAGCTCGTGGTTGAAAAATCCAAGAGACTTTCAAAAGATTTCAACAGGAATGCAAATAAGGTACAATTAGTTACAATTTGTAGTCGTAATTTATTCAAGTTAATCAATTATTGGGCTCTGTTTGGAATCCAAAAAAAATTTTATTTTCCATTGTGCCCATGATTTGATTATGGTTAGATTCTAACATTATCATGTTTATTTTGAAAAGGAGAATCCCATTAGAGCCAACGTTCCCAGCTAGTCAATATAAGACCAACTAAAATATTAAAAGACATAATTAAGTGCTCAACAAAGTTCTATTAATTTAAAGTTTAAATACCAATTTTGCGTTAATTTGAAATTTAAATATAATCCATTTTATGGCGTTATAGTTCTATTTTAATGTTACCAAACTTTAAATTTTAAGTTAAATTTTTATAAAAACTTTTGCTTAAAAAATACTTCTTTTGTCCTATTGCAAATTTATGCATGTGTTAGATAGACGACTCTCACCACTCAATTTGTAAATTTTGAATAAAATTTTAATATTATAAATACATTACTATATGAATAATTTTAAAATACAATATATTCAATATAATTAACATCTTACTAATTTTGTGAATAATTAATAATATTTCTATATAATTATAATTAATAATAAAATTTTCATACAGAAAAGGAAAAATCTCACAATAAGGAGCTCTATTTAAGCAAGATTTATCAAATCTCAAACAACAAAATTATTCTTACTTTACTTGTTATACAAAACTAATTTTATTAGCTAATCATGTCAAATAAAATTAATTAAATTTTGAATACCAAGAATTAAACAATAATTTCATTACTGGATAAGATAATTGTTCACAAACATTCAAAAATTGTCCAAGTCTTGGAAATTTGCTACTAGTTACAACCACCCTTATACAAAGCTGACAAGGTACGTTTTCGTAACTTCCAATATATGAGAAGGATCCACTGTTTACACCCGTTATCACTGGATCATTGCATGTCACCCTCGTGTAGGTAGCTATACACCATCTTTAGCCTTTATGCATTGTAACTGGTAAAAACCTTCTTCCTTTTCTCTTTACTAGTTACCTCCAGAGTACTCGCTACAGATCTTGTTTTCCAAATATTAGCATTTTTTGGCTCTCCATGAAGGACAACAAAAGGGACAATTGGCTATATTGTTTAGGCAACAATTTAGAAATTGTAGCTAAATAAGACCTTTTGGTGTCAATTTCAAGATAAGCCTTTGGCGACAATTTCTAAAATCGTCGCCAATTGGAAAGCTTTTGATGATGATCTAAGAGAATCATCACAAGATAGAAAATCATAGCCAGAAATTGTCGTGAATTGGTGACTTTTGGCAATAAATTCTGTAAATCGCCACCAAATAATTAATAACAAAATAATTATCTTATTTATAATTATAAATTCACTAACTTTGACTCGGTCAATTTGTGAATCAACATCATATTGAGAAGATGCAAATTTAATATTATTGACAATGATTGTAAGTCTAAAAATAAATTTAGTCCCTGTTTGGTTACTTTTTTTTTTTTGGTTGTGGTTTTTATTAAAAAATAAACCATTCATTAAAACATGTTTGGACGAGTATTGTTGTCGTTTCTAGTTTCTAAAAATTAAAAAAAACTGTAATAGGTTTACAAAAATGTAAAAAAGGTGTTTTTGTAAGATTTTAAAACAGGTTTCTTTTATTCCAAAACTATTTCTGCACTGACTCTTCTTCATCTTCAGGCTCTGCTATGATTTTTCTTTTTCTGGTCCAGGTTTATGTTTGCTTTTGTTACTTGTTACTCTGTTATTCTGCTTTTACGATGTCTACTTTCGTATATCTCCACTACTACGTTACCAGTATCTCTTTTATTATACTTCTGCGAGTATTAAACGTGAAGGCCACACACAGAAACACTAGTTCTGTGGAACCTCAAACTAGAGTACCTCATGCTTTCATAATTTTTAGGTCTTCAACACGTTGAAACTTGAAACTACCCAATATTAAAGATGATCCTGTACTCGTTTTCATGGCTTCCATCTTTTTCTTCCTTCTTTCTCTCTATAAAAATCCTAGAAGCACACTTTTGGGTTTGACAGATAAATATATAGTTGAATGCTACTAACTCGAGGGTGGACAAGCTGGTTTTTGGGAAGAGAAGAAGCACATAGATGATAGTGACATGAGTATAGCTGTGAGTGACGTGAGTATAAAATAGAGAGAGGATTGAATAACATGAGTATATAATAGAGAGAAGAAAATAGTGAGTGACGTGAGTATAGCTAGTTTTTGGGAAGAGGAGAAGCACATAGATGATAATGACGTGAGTATCTAATAGAGATAGGATAATAGTGAGTGACATGAATATAGCTGGTTTTTGGGAAAAGAAGAAGCACATAGATGATAGTGACGTGAGTATAGCTGGTTTTTGGGAAGAATAGAAGCACATAGATGATATTGATGTGAGTATATAATAAAGTGAGGATAATAGTGAGTGATGTGAGTATAACTGGTTTTTGGGAAGAGAAGCACATAGATGACTGTAGTGCTCTAGTTCCTATAGCTGACATAGTTGTTGAAGGCTTAAGATGAAGAGAGCAATTATCCCACCAGACTTATGCATATATAGTAATGACATATCTTAAGTGAATAGTGAGTGACGTGAGAATATAGTAATGACATGTTTCAAGTGAATACTGAATATCGACTCACTGGTCTAGATTGCCATAATTTCTACGTCTATTGTTATTATACTGAGTACTAGGCCTAGAAGTTGGAGATTAGTTAGTAAGATGGAAAAATAAGTTATGTAGTCTGCCCTCATTGTAAATAATTTTTTTTTAAATAAAAGAAAGTGTTAGAAAATATTGAGTTATAATAATATTAACTCAAGTTGATTTCCAATAATTTTATACGGTTCTTTATACAAATAATATGATAATTCTTATTATTTGATCTAAAAATAACATAATTGTTAAAAAATCGTGACCATGTAGGTCTTATTAGTTATATCAAGAAACTTCAAATTTTATTAATAAAATTTATAATAAAACTTGGTGACATGAAAGAAGAAAAGAAGAGAACTTACGGAGTAAAGAGAGGATTGAATAGTAGAGTGGGCAAAATATTAATTTGTCTAATCACTAAATAGTGAGTCAATAGTGAGGGAAAAATAAAGAGTGAGGAAAGAAAAGTGAATAGTAGGGTGGGCTAACATATTAATTTGTCAAATCTCTTGTTAGAAATTGATTATACTTTTTTTTATGGATTGATTGAGTTGTCTTATGTCTATTTTGAACCATGTTTACCATTTAATACTTTGTAAAAATTGTTATGATTCATGTCACTTATACATGGTTACATTTAGTGATGGAAGCTTTAAACAATATGAACGATTCCAATGATTGTGTGAAAATAAATGAAAAAGATGGAGTATGGAATGATACTATAGAGATCTATTTAATCTCCTTGATGGTTGATGAAGTGAAGGGAAATCGAACAACTACTACCTTTTCCAAATCTAGTTGGAAGAATATTCAGGCAGGGCTTCAAACAAAATTCAATAAGGAGTATACTGATATTCAATTGAAGAATAAGTATAATGGATTAAGGGCTA
>JAOSBN010000004.1:19891519-19903184 GCA_027563595.1 Erythroxylum suave | reverse complement strand
TGAAAAAGAGAAAGAAAGGAGAGAGAGTCGGCCATTAGAGAGAAAAAGAAGAAGAAAGGTTAGGGTTCCATCTTTTCATAGCTTTTAAGAGTGATTTTGAGGGTGTTCAAGAAGAGAAAAAGAAAGAGCAAGAGAAGAGCTTCCATTTGAGTCAAATATCTCTTTGTTTGGTAAAGATTCATGGTAAGCCCAATTTTAATCCTTTGGATTTTTGGGAGGATTTTAGTTCATGAAGCTTAGAAAATGCATGGGTTTAAGTATTCTAGAATCAATTTTAGTGAATATGCTTTTTGGGTTCTCAATTTGGATTCCTATTGAATTGGGTTTACGCCAATGTTGAAGGAAACAAAGTAAGGCAAGAGGAGCAAGAGGAAAGGCATTTTAAAGCAAGTTTCTAAGCAAGAAATTCAGGTGCGTTACATGTTTATAGTTAAGTTAATGAGCCACGATCATTTTTCTGAATCAAAAGATTTAAATGATTTCAATTGCTTTATAAATGTTTCATTTATTGCTTCTTGAATGATTGAAGCATTTGCTATATGTTTGGTATATGAATCTTGATGATGATTTATGAAATGATGATGAAAATTGTATTTGAAAAATATCATGCTTATGGAAATCATGATTTTGAGATGTGCAAGATGTTATAAATATGAAATTCATGTTTGTGTGGGTTTGAGGTAGTCCATTTTGTTATGTCACGTGCATATTGATCATGTTAAAGGCTTCTCCCGCCTGCTTATTAGTGGCATGGAGCTCCTTCACAGACTCCCTTATGTTTACCGGAGATTCGTAAGAACTCCCTCATGTTTATCGGAGATTCGTAAGAACTCCCTCATGTTTATCGGAGTTTCGCAAGAACTCCCTCATGTATATGGACTACCCAAACTATTATGAGTTCTTAAGTTGTTTATGATTTGTTGACAAGTTTGATGAATACATGTTTTATGTTGCGTATGGATGGTTTGACAAGTTTGTGAATCTGAGAAATGCATGTCTCATGTTGTTTATGATGTGTTTGAAGGGCTTAAGAATTTGGGAACTACATGTTTTATGGTTGCAAAGCATTTTACTGCAAAAATGGATATTTTCAATAGTTTTGCTTATTTCTCCGCTATAAACTTGTTACCCACAAGCTTCTAGCTCACCCCCCATTCCTTCCCATCTCCAGGTGATGAGCAAGAGACCGAGTGATTGAAAGTCAAGGCATCACTCTGAATCTACATATTTTTGTTTTTAAGTTAGTGTAGGAATATTTAAGGCTTTAGCCACATTTCAAGTATCAATTATATATATATTTTGTATTTTTGGATTATGAGAGCAATGATGTATTTAGGTCTTGAAATGATCATTAAAGCTTTGTAAAACTCTTTTCTTTTGATGTTAATGAAATATATTTATTTTTTCCTTATAAATTTCCAAGATTTTTGCATTACATTTTCAAGCATGTATGGGGTTAAAATTTGTGTTATGTCTTTAGGGGAAAAACTGTATTAATCTAGGCTCTTTTGGATAAGGTTGTCTTTCTGGAAGTTGTAGTTTATCCTCTTAGTTTTCCAACGATATAAAGTGTGTAATTTTTGGATATTGGATTTGAAAGATGTGATTGTTACAAGTTAGTGATGTTGCACGGGGTAAATGCAGGACACTTTATAGCCTTTTCTAACTTGTTTTAAGTGAATAAGAGTAATATGGTGTCTTGAAATGGGAAGAAGTAGTGTGATAAATTAGAGATGAAATGAAGATGATAAATGGGGTTGAACATGTGCAGAAATTTATGATGAATGTGTATAATTTTGAAGGTTATGTTTTTAGTATGATGACTAAATATAAATTATAAATTGATTGTAAATGATATCGAGTTGAAATGGAAGTGATAATGAAGGAAAATGATGATGAAAAAGAGTTAGGAATGATAGATATGCATAAGATGGGCCATAGGTAACTTGTAGGAGTTAGAAATATAGAAATTGATGTGTAAACGTTTGTTGGGCGAAGCTTCTTGGTTATTTTAGTGTCCCAGCTCAGTTCATGTCCGTTTGAAGGGACGTATTCTCGGGATAGTTTTACAAATATGTAATTTTGACACTTTAGATGGAAAATCTCTCTTCAGGGTCTTCACAAAAGTTGTATAACTCAAAGTCCTCTTCGAAACCGTGTTTAAATGACCTTAATCCGACATCCATAGTGAAAGTTATACCTATTGTCCCAAATCATGTACATATATAAATTATGGACCTATCAATGCTTTCCTATGATACATTTAGGCTTGAATGGAGCTTTAAATATATTTAGCTTGATGTGATTATAAGAGATAAAAATGAGTGATATGTTAGGGTGACGATTGAGGATATAAACGTAAGATTGGGTTGTCGTATATCAAATATTCAAATATGAAATTTTGGGATGTTATGAGAATATAGATGAGCCTGTGTTGGCTAATGAGATTCCATAAAAACGACCCCACAAAGTAATGCGCTCATGTATGACTCTGAAGTTAGACTTCAGAAATGGGGCCTACCAAAATATGCACATACTCCTTGATACATTTATTTAAACATTTGCTTTTTCTTTTTCTTTTCTTTTCTTTTTCTTTTCTCTTTTCTTTCTTTCTTATCTTTTCTCTTATAAAAATTAAAAGAAACTACATCAAAATAGGAATTTTAATGATATGACCTAAAATAGCATCTAACATTATAACCAATCCACACATATATACATGCCCACACATAATTTTATACATCCATAAACTCAACAATCACTAATTGTTCCATTAGCTTTATAGCTTAGGTAAAACATTTGGTTAAGTTTAAAAGTGTACAATGTGGTTTATACAAAAAGAAAGGTATAAACCTCAAAAAGGCTTATAAAGGGAAAAATCATGTAATAGGTAGGCTATTTGGCTAACGAAATTCAGAAAAGAAAAGAATGCCTAATCATATCCATGTCAATGCACGTGAAAAAATGTGGTCTTAGATAGAAATTCAAGGAAAAATTAGGATGTATATGTCATGAAGGTCATACAGTATTAAAAGACAAGGAGATTGATATGAATGTGTCAGTCCAATAAGGCTTAAAATCTTACTGGCTTTGTCTACCACTCGCCACTAATCTTTTAAAGATAATGCACATCATCCAATCACAAAAGGGAAAATACTTGATAAAGTTGCTATAAAATTTTCTAGTCAATTGACACACTAATCCTGACTATATAGTCGTAAAATCAATATAAAAGAGAAAATATTTGCTTTTTTGTTTTATTCTTTCTCCCATTTTGATTGAAAACTTAAAACAAGT
Source organism: Erythroxylum suave (assembly GCA_027563595.1). Taxonomy (NCBI): domain Eukaryota; kingdom Viridiplantae; phylum Streptophyta; class Magnoliopsida; order Malpighiales; family Erythroxylaceae; genus Erythroxylum; species Erythroxylum suave. The sequence continues at coordinate 19,899,887 of JAOSBN010000004.1, read as the reverse complement.
AAAAACAAACAAATTCAAAAACACATATTCATATAAAAACTAATGCGAAAAAGTAATGGAAAAGAAATTCACTTCCCTTAGGTTGCCTCCCAAGAATCGCTTTTATTTAGTATCTCTGGCTTGACTCCTCATTCTCCTCATATGATAAAAATTACGATCTTTTGGTGGCACATACGATTCCTCCATGTGAGGTTCTTCTGGATAAGGCCTCAGTTCCCATTCAATATCTTCCCTATCCTCTAACTTTCAATCTTTACTACGTCCATGCATTTTGGAAAGATCTCACATGTCTCTTCACCTTTTTCTTCCTCATTTAATTCCTCTAATGTACTAGGTAAAAGTAAAGAGTAATTCTTAACAATAAATTGGAACTCAATTTTAACTTTTGAGCTAAAAGATATAGCTTTTTCTACTTTCAGTTCCTCCTCAACTTCTTCTTCACACTCAATTCCTTGAGTATTGCTTTCAAAATTCTCAATCTCCTCATCAATTTGTAAGGTTTCTGCACTAACGTCCATTGTGTATACCTTAGGTTGATACTACTGTTCCTATTCCATTTGTGATTCTAGGTAGTCGATCCTTGCTACCATCTCACCTATTTGGCTTGCCACGGTGTGGAGTCTAGACCTTGTATCCTATCAGAGTTGTTGTATACCTTGTTGAAGCTATTTGAATTGTTGTTGTACATCTTGTTGTAATTGTAAAGTAATAGCAATGATAACATCAACTAATTCTTTGAAGGATGTACCTAAGTTTTGTTGGCTCTCCCAAATTTGAAAACTAGACTAAAATTTCCTTTCATCCTATTGGAATTGTTAGATATCTTGTTCGGTTTGTTGTATACTCTCGTGAAGTTGTTGCATACCCTATTGAAATTGAAGATTGTTAGCATTACAGGTCTTAATATAGTAGTCCAGAGATGTACCTGAATCGTGATAAGAAACTTTTGGTCCGAGAATTGTTGTGCATCTTACAAACTATCATGTAAGTAACTTTGTTGATCATGCAATCTATAACTGAAGTTAGGTTGATCAGTCCAACCGTGGTTATAGGATTGAGAGTAAGAGTCAAAGAAAAAATGACTTCCATCTATGTTTTTTTTTAATCACAAACATGAAGCAGAAAAAATGAAAGGATCACAAAATAATTGAAAACAAATCAATTGTGAACAAATATATACAAAACACCAATTAAAATCACAAAAACTAAAACACTGCACTCCCTAACAACGACTCCAAAATTGACAGCGCATAATAACGTTAGTCAAAATAAACTTGAGCTATTGAGCATTCTTTAAGAGTTTGAGCTGTTAGATGCACTTAGAAGAATGATAATATGTCAGAATATGAGGAAATGAAGGTTTATGGTTATTTAGAAATGAGAAATAGTATCAGGTTCTATATGATAGATAAAGATTCACGACATTTGTATATATGGTTGTATCATTGAACATGATATCAATATTGTACTATGATGGTATAACCTTGAATGTGATAGATGTGAATATATTGTTGAGGATTGTTTGAGGAAAGTAGAGATATAAGTAGAAATGATGAGATTAAAGTATTCAAGCAGAATGCAGTGAAAATATAAATTTTTTATGATCTTAAGAAGATGAATTTGGAACAGAAATGGTTGTTTGATTAATGTTACAAGAGTTATGATTTAGAATAAGAATATGTATTTGATATTGAGATCAAAATTTCATGAGGATTATGCATCTATAATTCTAAATGGATTGAGGATATATATATGGAAGATGAAATAAATGACTATAGGAAAATGAGATAGAAATGAGGAAAGAATAGATGGGGAATGAAGTAGACATAAATGATTTTATATAAGAAGAATGATGTATAGTAAGAAGCAGGCTAGAAATGAATACTAGATAGGATTTTATGTAATAAGGAGATTAAAAAATATGAAGAATAAAATGAGAAGTGTTAATGCAATCAACATGGTAGTTGAATTAATGTGAAATGATGTAACATTAGAAGAGATAAATTTGGAAAAATTAGAGTAGAATTCATGTTAGTATGTGTGTTAATGCGAGGAAGAAAGTATAGGGCATGATAGTGGCTTGACAAAAATAGGTTTCCGTCACAATCGTGGCAGGGATACCTCAATCGTGGGTGAGGATAAAGAGAGAAATATTGTCTAGGATCAATGGAGATCAAAGTATCATTTGTGTAAGATATAAATTGGTGAATTGTTAGAGATAAATCTTTGGACAAAATGGGATGACTTTGATGATACACACCTAAGAATATGGGACAATAATCATGTTTACTACTTCATCGATTTTTGGTAATTAGAATATTACGACCTTGTAAGAATGATAGAAATTGGTCTTCTTGAGGTATTACGAATGGCTAATAATGTGATGAAGATAACAGTTGATTGATAAAGGTTACATGAATAGTATAGATGATAGTAGGCAAAAGTATTCCTTCGAAGAAGAAGAATTTCACTGAATTAGGTTTAACAGACCAAACAGTTTAGTTTTAAGAATGATCAATGAAGGAACAAATCATAAATGAATATGTAATGATTCAAAAGTGAATATTGGAGTCCCATTCCTAACGGAGACTCAAGCATAAGATGTAGAATATGCTACTAAGAGTGTATGCATTTTGAAGATGTAAAGTATCCAACTATGTGATTGGATTTTTAAATTTGAGGACATTATTACTAATGTGAGGAGAATTTAGGCCCACATTATATTTTATGCAAATATGCATAGGAGATACATATTAGATCTAATGACTGTATTGCTAAAACAGGAAGTTAAGATTTCAAATAAATTGAAATGTGTGGAGAAACTAGTATGAATGAATATACAATAGAATAAGTCAATGTGAAATTAAAGGAAATCGAATGAATGGAGAAAATTATTCCAAAAAATAAGTCAATTAGGAAACTGAAAATAACATAAGATAATATTACCTTATTGAGGAATTAGTCACTTAAAGGATTACAAGAACTAATCATGGGCATATAGAGTTTGGCTATATCTATTTGAGTTAACAAATGTTCCTGACAGTAACATGGCATTGAAGACTAAAGCGATCCAAGAAAAAGTATACCAATTACTGACTATGATTATAGATGATATATCGAATATGTTCAAAAAGTTGAGAAGAATGTTTTGAATGTTTGAGGTAATTCTTACATATCATGAACGTAGAAACAATTTTATGCCAAGTTCAATAAGAGTGAATCTTAGCTTGATCAAATAAAATATTGGGTAATTCTTCATCTTCTTCATTTCATTTTGTTGACAACCTTCACCAAAATTGAGCTTAGCTCCCTCATCTTTCACTTGCTATTTCCGCCATGTCACCTTCTTCATTTCCATAAGAAAACCCAACCCTTCCAACGTTCAAGATGATGCTCATGGGTTGTGTGTGAAGCTAAGGTTGATTGAGATTTTCAAGATTTTGGAGCTAAATCAAGTAAGTAGCTTGGTAATCTTCATGGGTATTGTTAAATAAAACTAGAATGATGAGAAATGTAAGATTGATGAATTAATTATGTAAGTTTTTATGTGTGTATTGTGGATGATGAAAAGACAATGTAAATGTCTTGCTCTTGTATATGTATGATGGTTAATAATTCATATATTGTTATAGATATGTTTTGGGGTAGAATGATCTTCATAAAGGGGTTAGAATAAGTGCAGAAGAATCAATGATGAATGGGTAAATGTATACGCTCTGCTTTTGGTTAATGATCAAATAATTATCATGAATTGTTTGTGAATGATATTGAGTTGAAACAGAGTTAAGAATGAATTGTAAATGAAGTAGAAAGGGTGATCCTTATACAAGATGTGTTAGGTGTAAGAGGTTGGATGTTGTAAAATCTGGAAGATATAGTAGTAACTCGTTCATCGATTGTGCTTCTATGAAAGTTCGCCGAGACAACTCCTTGGTTCGTCATGGCCAACTTGTAGGATTTCACAAGGAATTTTCCTATCGGGAAAAGTTTGCCGCGGCCAACTCTTGGCTTTGCCGTGGCCAACTTTCCTACACAGCTTAAACATGCATTGGCATTTTGACAATATCTCATTTTATAGTTATCCAAATGGAATGATTTTTAATTCAATTAACTACAGGCATAGGGCTACAAATAGTCTGATGAAATGAAATTTTAATTCAGTCTCTAAAAATTTCAATTTTTGGATGGAACCTGAGTGCAGGGCACTATTTCAGTATAAGAATAGTCTAAAAGTGTTTGGCATATAACTTTCAGATTACTGAACCAAATTAAATGATCTTAGTGTTATTAGAAACTTAAGAGATAGGAGATCAATTTTCTAGAAGAAAGTACTGCCAAATTTCTTCATTTACATTGTATAAATGATTAAGAATAGTAGGCTCAAAAGTCATTTTTTGGAAAAAAATCTGAAATGATTCATTAGGTTATGAAATTAGATTCAAAGTGTTTATTTAAGGTATAAACCCTCCGTACAAATGATACTTAAGTGAGTTTTGATATATGATTGATAATGTGGTGAAAATAACATAAAGATAATCGAGATTGTCATTGAACATGCATTGTTCATATTCCATATACACATCTGTGCATAAAGGAATGCTTATAATTGTGTAATTATTAATGTATGGGCGATGTGTGTATTGCATAATTTTGATATGCAAGATAAATGTCCACATTTAGACATTTCTAGCTCTTGGAAGCAATTACTAATCTGGAGCGTACTATGAGTCGACCTAGATTGTCTCATTTCATAGTTTGTTTTTATTTCAATTTCTCCATTGAATGACTATGGTTATGATTATTATGCAATGTGAATATAATTGATATGAATGTGATTTGTTTATGATGATGCCAAACAATGAAGGTCCGAAACTTTGTGCATAGATGTGATATTAAAGTGCTACTTATATGTGAATGAGAAGAAATAAGTGTATTCTCAACTTAATTGTTGAATCCCGGAACAAGGTCCGATGATGAATGTGAAAGTGATTGTGAATCCGAAATCATGTGACTGATTGAAAATATGTGAATTTGATGCATTCCATTACAAGAATGCATGAAACATAAAGACAGTTGTGACCAGAGTAGCCACTGAAAAAGAGCTTAAACCTCAAAAAGTTTATAAGAGCCAAAGGCTCACTATGTAAAATGAGCCCTATATCCCCAATGGATAAGGAACAGTTATCAATGAACCTAGTATCCATAACAGATATGGAATAGTTATAGGCACTCAGTCACAATAAAGTAACAAATTGAAAGTGAGTCTTATGTGCACTGCATATGCCTAATATGAATGATTATGATGGTTTGAATAATTTCTGAATGTGATATGTGTTGAATGTAAAACGTGAAATGACTAATCAAGTGTATGATATTCAACATGATGCATTAAAGATATGAGGTGAACTGCATGATTATATGAACTGTATGTTTATGTGATTGAGTGAGCCATTGAGGATGGTCACTTACTGAGTTTGCAAAACTCACCCAAAATTTGTAATATTTTTTAGGCTCAGAAGAGTTACCTCGTTAGGCAAACAGGAGTATAGCCACCACATTCAAGTAAGAGATAGAGGTGGGGATCAGTTCATGTCTGCATTTGTTTTCTTATTTTCGTATCAAATTGTATATTTCACAATTTCTGTACAATGTATATTTGAATATTTCTGTCACTAATAACTTTCCAAAGTGGAAAGATTTGTAAATAAGAATAATATTAAATGTGATTTTGATGTTAAAAAAGAAAAGAATGGGAGCAATTTGATTATTAATTTTCTCATATGCGTCATTGATTTAAAAAAAATGTAATGGGTTCAATTGTTGACTGTTCTAGCCTGCCACCCTCATGGGGTACATACTCAAATATCACTTAGGATGTTGGGTACATGTCTTGTAAGAGTGGGATGCTACAACTACTATAGCAGTGGTAAATCTAGGTCAATCATACAGAGTGTGTGTAAATTTTGAAGGGGGGTTTGTTTTAGAAATAAGAAAATATAATGAAACTAAACTAAGAAAAACAAATTAAAGAAAACATGCAAAGTGATGAAAGTGTGAATTTGTTAAGGATCTGGTTCTTTGTATCTATCTTGGCCTACACCCTAATTAAAAATATTTCGATGATTTGTTGTTCTCAAACCCCTCCTAGAAACTATTGATTATGGGATACTAACTAACTTGAGTTTTCTTTTAGGTACTGTTTAATCAAGATACGATCATTAATTAAACATAACCACCGAATAACCTAGGATATGGTCTCTAGATTTAATTTGATAGTAGCATTACGAATTAGGAAAACTGATTAATCAAGGAAACAATCATATATGATGCATCATTTAATCTAGGTTATGTTATCTCTAACGATCACAAATCATTAGTTACTACATATGAATGTCAATTGTAACAATTACAGATTATATCAAAATTCTAGCAATGAGTTTGTAAATAAATGTTCCATTGAATACATTAAAATCATCTTTTCACAATACCCAAATCCATACACATCAGCTAACATAAACAATTTCTAAAGAGAGAAAGAAAAAATAAACACAATGAAAGAACGCTTAACCGGGTTGTCAGCATCGATATCACCTCTGAACTAGCATTGGGAAGCTACCCCTATGTGGGTCTTCTCATGGTGAGAGCTTACCTCCCTCTTTGTGCTCTACTAAAGCTGTCGAAGGTTTCTCACGATTCATCCTAGTTGAAACACCTCTCCTTTTCTCTCTTGGCCGAAACACACAAAAACGTTCATATCTTCAGCTGTCACACCTCATTTTGCTCTATATTAAAAACCTAGGTGGTGTGGCAATTTTTCACGCCGATGAGTTATCTCTCATGGGCGTGAGAGAGCCTCACAGTTGTGATATAGTTGTCACATCGGTAAGTGGTTTCTTACGACCGTTAGAAGCTTTCCAGCCTTCCATTCTTTTTCAGCTCACATTTTACTCATTCAAGTGCAGCTACTGTCCATCATCCAATCTCCATCTTATTGCTTCAACATGTTCAACACGTGAAGTACCATGTAACTCCATGCACAGCTCATGACTGTGCAACAATTCCAATATGGCTGTGAGCACTTTTCCAGCCCTCTTCACATATGTCTTCGTTATAAATGCTAGGTTGTAAAGCATGTACCAGTTGGCTCCTTTGGTAATATGAGGTGTCTTTATCTTGTAATCTATGGCTGCTGTAATTCACTCACAGTTGTGACAAAATTCCAGCAATACAGCAAGTCGTGAGTGGTCTTTATGCTCTTCATTCTTCATCTTTCTTGGTAATTTCGTTTCTTCTTCTTATTTTAATCTTCCTAATTCTTATTCCACAAAGACAACTAGAAATGAATCTTCAAAAAATGACTCAAATATAGTGCTTTTGGCTCACTTTGACTCCTTTGCTTCCAAATTGTGCCTAAATCACATATGAGTCAAAGTAAGTATCTTAAGCATTTTAATAACATTAATCACTAAGTGTTATGGAATAAATTCATAATCAATTAAGCATATGTCAAAATCGATAATCATGTTGAAATCAAAAGCCTAAACCTTTACACCCTCACCATGACTTTACTTTATGCACTCAAGTGTTTAGGGTGAAAAGTATCAAAACTCTTAAATCAATGCATAGTAGAACTCTTACTATTGGCTCATAGTATTATCAACATCTCCACCACTTATGTAAAACAAAATTCAAAAGGTCTTTACAGGGTTGTAATGAGGCTAAGGTTAAGTAAGATTAGGATAATAATAGAAAGTGATAAATTGAAGGAAATTTACTAAGGAGACAGTACATGAAATTTGTTCACAATACACACAGATCCATTTATTATAAACCCAGTAATGCTATATATAATTTCTTCTTTTCTTTTTCTATACTCTTTTTTTTATCAAAATAGTTTTCAAGCATTCATCATGTACCACTATTATAGAGATATATTGGACCTTTCAAAATTTCAAGTTTTAAACAACCAAATAATGTAATAACCTTTAGGGTTCAAAACAATAAAAAGTTTTCAAAGAATAGTAATTTTGAGTGGTCCATGGGCGTTTAGAAATGCCTTTACATGTTCATGCATAATCTAGCATCCGATTAGATATAAATAGTGAATTTTGCACATGAAAAATGACTGTACATGCATTCATGACATTTTTCAGTATAAGTGTTAAGAAATGTGATTGTAAATAAATGTGATTTGTGTGTATGAAAAATTGAGTTGGAGAGAGAGACATAGCAGTTTTCAAATTTTTGGAGAATTTTAGAAATTTTTTTCTGAAATTTCGGGGTAATTTTTGGACTAGAAAAATGTCAAGTGGCAGAATAATTATTTTATCGGTAGTAGAAATTACTGTCCAGTGGCACTGGAAATTTA
>JAOSBN010000004.1:19874251-19891419 GCA_027563595.1 Erythroxylum suave | reverse complement strand
ATATTTGAATTTGGTTGATTAATTGTGAAAAAGATGATGGAAGTGCATATGAAATATTTCATGTTCATGAAAGACATCTTTTAAAAATGTGACATTTGAGCAACGTGTTTACAAGTTATGAAACGCACGTTATGTGGGTTTGGTTTGGTCCCTTAAGTATGTCAAGTGCATTTTGACTAAAGGCTTCTCTCGCCTGCCTGCTAGTTGCATAGAGCTCCTTCACGGACTGCCATAAGTTCACGGCTATACAAAACCATTTTGTGGGAATGCGATAGTACGTTCTGTTCACGACTACACAGGACTCTTATGGAAAATATGTAGTACGTTTTGTTTTGGACCTACCCAAACCATTCTGATGTGTTTTTGTATTCATGATATGTTGACAAGATTGATGCATACATGATTTGTTTTATTATGAGTTTGGTTGAAAATTTAAGAGCCATGTGTCTTATGATTTAATAAGAATTTTCTATAACAATGAACATTTTAAAGGGTTTTGCTTGTTATTCGTTATAAACTTGTTACCCAGCTCACCGCCCCATCATCCCCATCTCCAAGTGAAGAGCAAGAGACCAAGTAAGAGAGAGTCAAGGCATCAGTCCAAGATTGCATAAATTTTTGTATTTAAGTTAGTTTATGAAAACTAAAGGCTTTAGCCGCATTTTAAGTATCACTTTCATGTGTATTTTTGTATTTTGGATTATGAGATTAACGATGTATTTGGGTCTTGAAATGCCCATTAAATCTTTATAAAACTCTTTTCTTTGATGTTAATGAAATATATGTATGTGTTACTCATAAATTTCCAAGTTTTCACATTACATTTGCAAGCATTCATAGGGGTAGAAATTTGTGTTTTGACTTCAGCGGAAAAACTGTAATGATCTAGGCTGATTTGAACAAGGTTGTCATCTAAGAAGTTGTAGTTCATCCTTTTAGCTTTCCAATGATTAGTTTGTAAATTTTGGAGATCAGACTTGAAAGTTATGATTGTTACAAGTTAATGACGCTGCATAGGGTGTATGCAGGACTCTTTAGATCTTTTCTATTTTGATCTAATAGAATAAGAGTAATGTGGTGTCTTAAAATGGGAAGAAGTAGTGTAATAAGTTCGAGATAAAATGATGATGATAAATGGGGTTGAACATGTGCAGAAATTTATGATGAATGTGTATAAGTTGAATGATTGTGTTTTTGGGATGATGATCATACATAGATTATGAATTGATTGTAAATGATATTGAGTTGAAATGGAAGTGAAAATGATGAGGAAAATGAGTTAGGAATGATAGATATGCATAAGATGGGTCATAGGTAACTTGTAGGAATTGGAAATATGGAATTTGACCGGTAAACATCCGTTAAACGGACTTGATGTCCACTGAATTTGACCGGTAAACACCCGTTAAACGGACTTGATGTCCACCTTCATCAAGTCCGTTTAACGGATGTTTACCGGTCAAATTCCATATTTCCAATTGCTACTGTGGACATCAAGTCCGTTTAACGGATGTTTACCGATCAAATTCCATATTTTCAATTCCTACAAGTTACCTATGACCAGGTGGACATTCTCGGGTGTCGTAGTGTCCCAGGCCAGTCCATGTCCATTTGAAGGGACGACTGTCCGTTGAGCGAACCTTCTCGGGACAGTTTTAAAATTGTGCAAATTTTGACCCTCTAAATAGCAAGAACCCTCTTCGAGGTCTGCATGGAATTTGTAGAACATGAATTACTCTTCAAAACCATGCTTGAATGACCTTAATTCGTCATCCATGGTGAAAGTTACGCTAATTGTGCCAAATCATGTACATATGTAAATTGTGGACCCACCAATGCTTTTCTTTGACATATTTAGGCTTGAATGGAGATTAAAATGTACTTAGTTCGATATGCAAATAAGAGATAGAAATGAGTGATTTGTTTAGGGTGAAGATTGAGGATATAAACATAAGAATGAATTGTCGTATATCAAGTGTTCAAATTATGGAAATTTTGGGATGTTATAAGAATGAAGGTGAACCCAAGTTGGCTAATGAGATTCCATCCAAAAGGACCTTAATGAGCTCATGTATGACTCTGAACTTAGGCTTCAGAAATGAGGCCTAACACAATCCAAATCATTCCACATTATTAAAAACTTATTTTTAGAATTTAATACAAATCTAACTACGCAACAATTTCAATCTAACAATCAAACGTGCTAAGTTATGATTATTAGCTTGACCTTAAATCCTTTGAATCTCAGCCAAGATCAATCACAAGTGACTAACTTCCATCCTTGTTGCCTAATTCAAGCTTCATAGCTAGTAAATAAGCTACATGTTAGAAGATAATCAAAAGGAAAATAATGATAAAATTAAAAAAAACAAATGAAGCTCAGTAATGTCCTTTTTACTATCAAATTATCAATAAAATGGGGAATAGCAAGACTCTTTGAATCTTCTAATGAATCTAGCAGTTTGTCCTGTATGTCGGTGAGCTATTCTTGTTCTTCCTCAGTCACCCCGTTCTCCTCTTCTTCCTTCATTTCATGAATGGAGACTGTCGTATCTTCTTCAACCTCTATGTCTTATATCCTCTATATTCATTTTCTTCTTCTTTAGCTTCTAGAATAGAGGTTGTCTTCATGTCTATCAAAGCTTTTCTAATGGTCAAAAATGACATACCAAGAATTAGCAGGCAAGTTTGATCCTCTTCAAAGTCTAGTATGTCAAAATCCACAAGAATGATAAAATTGTCCACTTTTATAGATACATCCTCTACCATGCCAAACTGTTTCTTTATCCAATGATCTATTAACTGAATATTCACATATGTTGGCTTCACACTACTGAGCTCCAATTTTCTAAAGGTCAACAAAAGCATAAGGTTTATACTTGCATCTAAGTCACTGACAGCGAGTCATAACGCTAGTAAAAATAAAAATACTATAGGAGCGGTGATAGTTAACCCGAGTTTTCCCTTAGGTAGTCTTTAATCAAAATATAATCATTAATTAAACCTGTCTATTGAACAACTTAGGATAAGATATCTATATTCAATTAGGTAGTAGCTTACGAATTAGGAAAATCGATTAATCAAGGCAATAACCTTATACGATGCATCATTTAACCTAGGTTATGTTATCCTTAATGATTATAAATCATTAATCGCTATACATGAATTTCAACATATCAATTACTAATTATATCGAAATCCTGGCAATACGTTTGCAAATAAACAATTCAATAAATGCATTAAAATCATCTTTTCATAATACCCAAGGGGTTTATACACAAATAACCGAACAATAATGAGAGTATGATTATCAATACACAAAACCCAAATCAATTAAGATAGGATAACACAATCAATTTTTAATGAGAGAAAGAAACAACAAAAATAGTGAAATGCACTTAACTTGGGTCGTTGGCATCGATGTCACCTCTGAATTGATGTTAGGATGTTTATACCTTCATCAATCTCTCCTAAAAAAATGCTTTAGCCCTCCATATTGAACTTCCGAACCGAAACCCCTTCTCTACTATTTCACCTCCCTCTGTTCTCTTTATAACCTACTGCTACTCTCTTTGAGTTTATAAATTATTTTCTGGTCCTCTGTCTCTTTTCATTTTCTTTTAAAACCTACCTCATTACTATGTGTTTTAGATAAAAAACGCTTCATGCATGAGCATAACATCTATGTGAAACACAAAAGTTGTCTGACGCAAACGTCGTCTATGTTTTGTCCCTTTGTTCTCCTCCTGTGCTGCATCATTTTACTTCATGTTATTGCTCACTTCTGCACTGCATCTTCATCTACTGCCTTGTGTTTTCTTCCTTCCTATGTCATTTCAGTTTGCTTCTTCTCCCAGTAGCCTTGTCTTCATTAATTAAAGTAATTGTGTGTATGGCCTTGAAAAACATTAAATTCACGTACAGACTACATGTTCCATGCACAACAACCTTAAGCAACTTTGATTTATTTGTGTTTCTATTTTTCTTGTCTTCTTTTTATCTTTTAAGTTTCTTCTTTTTGCTCCATAAAGACAAGTGAAAATTAATCTTTAGAAAATGGCTAAAATATAGAGCTTTTGACTCACTTTAACTTCTTTCCTTTCGAATTGTATTTAAAATTACATGAGTCAAAGTAAGTATCTTAAGCTATTTAATGTCATTAAATGCTAAGTGTTATGAAATAATTAAACAACTAATTAAGCACATGTCAATTTTCCCCACACTTAGCTTTTAATCGTCCTTGGGCGAAACATCAAAATTAAGCTTATAGGCCCAAAAATATAAACTCATTTCCCATATGTTCTAAGAATACATAATCATAAATAAAGGTGAATGACTTTCAAAAATCATAGCAAGAATTCAATATTCCAAGCTTTTACATATGATCAATTAACATTCATCATCTTTAAAAACTGACCAATCTAATGGTAGATTCAAAAATTGTGTTTAACTAAAATATATCTATAGGCACACTCATCAACATTCATGATCATGTCATTCCACAACTTTGCATATCATTTTATTTTTCAACCACTAACGTTCATATGCAAAATCATGCATTAAAGGACTTTTCAAGGTTATAATGTGGGAAAATGTAAGGTGAGATGTATTTGGGTCAAGTAGCCTGAAAGCCATTAAAGCTAGTGAAACAAAGCAACACTTAATGTGACATCAAGTGCATAAGTTAACACTCATCAAAAACTAGGTACCGTCAGCTATGAAGAATGCAACATTTATATTTCACAACCCAATTCAGCTCTCACACACAAATAACATGAAGCATATACCAATCCAGAGGAACCACTCATACAATTCATGACAATACGTTGAAACCACAAAAGAGTTAACCTTCCAAGCCCACATCTACCACATATTCAACATACTCCAATAACACATTCATTACATCATTAGCAGGATGCATTAATCATAAACAAATTTTCAACACATATGCAATTCCTCCGTGATACATTTATTTTAACTTTTTTCTTTTTTTCTCTTTTCTTTTTCTGTTTTCTTTCTTTCTTTCCCTTTCTTTTCTTTTCCCTTATAAAAATTAAAATAAACTATATCAATATGGGAATTTCAATGATAAGCCATAAAATAGCATCCCAACATTATAACCAACCTGTACATATGCATACCCCTACACTTGTACTTATGTATATCCACAAACTCAACAATCAACAAATGTTTCACTAGCTTCAAAGCTTGGGAAGGAGATTTTCTTAGGTTAAAGCATGTAATATGGTTAATACATAGAGAAAAGGCAATTAAAGCTCAAAGAGGCTTATCAAAAAGGAAAATCATAGAATAGGTAGCTATTTGGATAATCTAGCTCAGAATAGCAAAGAATGCCTAATCATATCCATGTTAATACATGTGATAAAAATGTGGTCTTGAATAGAAATTCAAGACAAAATCAGGATGTACGTGTCATAACGGTCACACATTATCAAAAGATAATCAGATTGATATGAATGTGGTAGTTAAATAAGGCTCAAAATCTCAACGACTTTATTTACCACTAGTCACTACTCTTCTAAAAATAGTGCACATCTATCAATCACAAGAGCAAAAGTACATGTTAAAATTGCTATTAAATTCTCTAGTCAATTCATTCTTTAATCATGACTATATAGTCCTAGGAGCAATAGAAAATGATAAAATGACTTTTATTTGTTTTATTCTTTCTGTTATTTTGATTGAAAAATTAAAATAAGGAAGAAACAAATTAACAAAGAAACACACATGCAAATAAAAAGTAATGCGGAAATGTTAAAAAAAAATTTTACTTCCCTTGGGTTGCCTCCCAAAAAAGCCTTTGTTTAAGGTCGCTGCTTGATTCCATGTTTTCTCCTCACATGACAAAATTGTGATCGTCAGGGGTCACATGCTGCTGCTCCACGTGAGGTTCTTCAGGATAGGGTCTCAGTTAATGATCTATCATATTCAGCATCTTCCCTGTCTTCTGATTTTCAATCTTGACTAAGTCCATGCACTTTAAAATGATCCCAAATGTCTCTTCATCCTTTTCTTCCTTATTTAATTCCTCCAATTTGTTGTGTAAAGGTGAAGAGTTAGTCTTAAAAGTAATCATGAACTCTATACCCACCTTCGAGCTAAACAATGTGTCTTTTTCTGGTTCGAGCTCCTCCTCAACTTCTTCGTCACATACAATTCCTTAAGTATTGCTCTCAAAATTCTCAAGCTCCTCATCACTCTATAAGGTTTCCACATGAACGTTTATTGGGTATACCTGTGGTTGATAACTGCTCCTCTTTCATTTGTGATTCTAGGTAGTCAATCCTCACCACCATCTCACCTATCTAGCTTGCCATGTTGTGGATTCTAGATGTTGTATCCTATTGGAGTTGTTGTTTACCCTGTTGAAGCTACTGCTGTATATCCTATCAGAACTAATGGAACTGTTGTTATACATCCTGCTAGAATTGTAAGGTATTAGCAATCATCACATTAATCAATTCTTCCATGGCTGTACCTGAATCTTGATAAGAAACTTCTAGTCTGTAAGGGAATTGTTGTGCATCCTACAAACTCTCATGGAAGTAATTCTGATGGTTATCCCAACCATAACAAAAGTTAGGTTGATCAGTCCAACCTTGGTTATGGGATTGAGAATAAGAGTTAAAGGAAAAATTACTTCCATCTATGAATTTTTTTAATTTTTTAATATCACAAACACGAAACAAAACAATGAAAGGATCACGAAACAACTAAAAAGAAACCAACTACAAACAAATATATACAAAAAACTAATTAAAATCACAAACACAAACTAAAACACTGTACTCCTCGGCAGTGACACCAAAATTGGTAGTGCATCATATCGCTAGTCAAAATAAAAAAAAATTGGACTATTATTATAACAGTTGTGAGTCTAGGTCGATCCCACAAAGAGTGTGTGTAAAGTTGTTGAAATGAAATTAGTCGGTGTTCAGGTTTATGGGAGTTTTGGATTTTTCAAACAAGAAAATAAAATGAAATTAGACTAATAAAAACAAATTAAAGAAATCATGCAAAAAGTGATAAAAGTGGGGAATTCGGTCAAGACCTAGCTCTTTGGTTCAATCTTGGCCTACACCCTAATTAAACATATTTCATTGATTTGTTGTTCTCAAACCTCTCTGAGCAACTATTAATCATGGGTTAATAGTTAATCTAAGTTTTCCCTTAACTAATGTTTAATATACGATCCTTAATTAAACCTAACTACCAAATAGCCTAGGATATGATCTTTAGACTCATTTAGGTAGTAGCATTACGAATTAGAAACATCGATTAATTAAGGCAATAACCACATATGGTGTGTCATTTAACCTAGGTTATGTTATCCCTAATGATTACAATTAATTAGTCGCTACACATGAATTTCAACATAACAATTACAAATTATATCAAAATTATGGCAATAGGTTTGCAAATAAACTATTTAATAAATGAATTAAAAACATCTTTTCATAATACCTAATGAGTTCATACACAAATAACCTAATAATAATGAGAGTACGATTATCCATACATAAAAACCAAATTAATTAACATAGGATAACACAACCAATTTGTAACAAGAGAAAGAAACAACACAAATAGTAAAATACACTTAACCCAGCTCTTCGACGTCATTGTCACCTCCGAACCAATGTCAAGGTGTTTAGCCCTTTATGAGTCTCTCTCGAAAAAAGTGCTTTAGCCCCTATATTGGATGTACCAACTGAGGTCCCTTCTCTTCTCTTGCGCCTCCCTCTGCTCTCTTTGTAACCTACCACTACACTCTCTAATTTTATGAATTATTTTCTGGTCCATTGTCACTATTCACCATCTTTTAAAACCTACCTCATTACTATGCGTTTCATGTAAAATGCTTCATACATGAGCACAGCATTTGTGTGAAATGTAAACCTCGTTTGTGTTAAATGTAGAATATATGCATGAAATGCAGACGTTGTCTACTTTTACTCAGCATGTCTATGCGTATATTTTGTTCCTCTGTTGTCCTTCTGTGTGTCGTCATTTTGCTTCATGTTACTCTTTGCTTCTACATTGAGTCTTCGTCTGCTACTTTCTGTTTTCTTCCTTGCTATATCATTTTGGTATGCTTCTTCTCCCAATTGCCTTGTCTTCATTAATTAAATTAATTGTGTGCATAATGCAAAACATTAAATTAATGTACACCTTGCATGGTCCATGCATAGCAACCTTAAGCAACTTTTATTTATTTATGTTTCTGTTTTTCTTATCTTTTTTTGTCTTTAAATTTTCTTCTTCCTGCTCCATAAGACAAGTGAAAATTAATCTTTAGAAAATGGACAAAATATAGATCTTTTGACTCACTTTAACTTCTTTGCTTCTGAATTGTGCCTAAAATTACATATAAGCATCGTATGCAATTAATGTCATTAATCGCTAAGTGTTATGAAACAATTAAACAATCAATTAAGCATATATCGGTCACATAAGCATTTTGCAAATTCCAACTCTCCATCCACACGTGAAGCTTTTAGGATCCTTCAACTTAGAAGGCTTGTAACTGGTGATAATAGACCTATAGCTTTTGGTTAGTGCTACCGTTTGATTCTCTTCCCAAGTCTACTTCTTTATTAACAAACCCTTTAGGAATTTGGCATACTTGGTCATATCTTCCAATGCCTCAACAAAAGATACATTAATTTGCAAAATCTTTAACTTCTCTACAAAATTTACAAATTATGAATCCAACTTGTTCTTCTATAATTGTTGAGGGAATAGGATCTTGGGTCGATATGATGGAGGGGCAACATAAGGAGGGTACTCACTTATGTTTACGTCTTTCTTCTTTTGTTTGTCATTCTCTACCAGGAGGGGTGAAACTTGTGTCTTTGCTGATTGCTTGAATTCCTTCCCAATTCTAAATGTGATTGCTTTGAGTTGCTCCCTTGGGTTTGCTTCAAAACTGCTCATGAGACTCCCCACACTTCTTGTAGAAAATGCATTGGTCAATTGACTCATTTGAACCACTAATTTATGAATTGAAGAACTTGCTCGAATTTACCTTCAAGTATTTTATAAGCTTTATCCTTGTTCACAAGCTTTTCAAAGATCTTTTCCAATCTAGAGTCAATAGAATTATGTTTTTCCTATTAGAATTTAGGTGGCCCTTAATGTCATAATTGACCTCCTACATTGTTTAACCAAGAGACATTTGGATGGATTGTCCACCAAGGATAGTAACTGTTAGATTAACTATTGTTTCGTCCTCCTCGACCAAATTATGTGTCTGTGTAATTGAATTGCTCCATCTTGTCATTTTGCATTGAAAATAATCAGCAGTAAAATGGTTATTTTGCCTGTATAATTCACATTTATGTTGAATTGTTTTGACGAGGGTTGATGAATAGACTTGGAGGTTGTTAAACTATTTTGTTAAAATATCAACCTTAGCCTACATTTTTATTATTGAATCAACAACGATGACTCTCTTTTGATCTAAAAAAGTTGACTGCTATTTACTTATGTCCGATGACTAAAGATAAATGTTACTTACCATCTCTTCGAACAATTTCTTCACTTCCTTAATTGTCTTCCATGTAAGAGATCCTCCAAAGCTACATCTATGGTGCCTCTCGTAATGGACTGGCTTTATGATAGAATGTTTGCAAAAAATGTTTGCAAAAAAGGTTCCTTTGGTAGATTATAGTGAGGAGATCTCCTTTTCAAGTTCTTATAATGCCCCCACACTTTATATAGTGACTCCCCTTCGTTTTATTGGAACAATTTCCTTTATTAACTTTGTTGTCTTTATGAAGGGGAAGTACTTATCCAAAAATGCACGCACTAGTGCTCCCAAGTTGTGATTTTTATAGGTTTTAAAGAATGATACCATACCTTAGCTCGATCCTGTAATGTGAAAGGAAAGAATCTCATCCTAACAGTATCTTTTGACATCCTTTGATATTCGAAAGTATCAGATATTTCCAGAAAGTTCACTAAATGAGCGTTATGATCTTGATTGGTTAACTCGTAAAATTCTACATTTTTTGTAGCATGTTCAGATAAATTGGCTTAATCTTAACTGAGGCTGCTTACACTAGTGGTCGAGTGATGCATTTGTCTGTAGCATTAAATCTCGGTCTCGTTAAATCCATCAAAGCTCGTTGCTAGTCTCTTTGATTTTATTCTTCTGCCATTGTTTCTTTAATTTCTTCTTGGCGTCGTCCTCTTTAGATTACTCCTTCTAATTGAGTGTTGTCAACTACTAAGGTTTCAGTGATTTGACTTGAACTTCGACTAACTCTTGTGTTCATACAACTACAATGATACAAGAGGGGCGAAAATTCCTTAGACTAAAGAAATCCAACTAATCCTAAGGTGCCAAAAAATTGTTGAGCAACTTTTACAATTTATAAAACCCTCAATAATTTTGCAAGTACACAGGTCGTAGTGTAGTACATGAGGTGTTGATTCCATGAGGAATTAGTGAAGAATCCTAATTTGTCTAAGGCCCAAAATTGTAATTAAAATGAAAATAAAAACTAAATAGAAAAATAAACAATCAAATATGGAATGATTAAAATGAGAATTCTAAAATCAAATTTGAGCACCACCAATTGACAATTGAAATTTAAACAAGGCAAATTATTAAGTTATAAGAAAGGGTATTTATCCTACCATCAATGTCAACTTAGTTCCTTTCGTGTTAATGCGGTGTCAGTTTTAGACTTTCGAAGAGTTGATTAGTCCCTCTCAAGTTGTAAATCACCAAGCCCTAAATTATAAACCCTAATTAAATTGAGTTACTAAACATGTAATTGCTTGATCATGGCTTGCATTGGGCAGACGCATAGACACTCAAAAATGTCAAGTTTCGAGCAATTTTTCAGACCTTTTGGACCCCAAAAAAACCTTTGGGCTACTAAGAACACAAAAGGTATTTTAAGAATAAGACAAAGAGGAGAAGCTCTTAAAATCAGCCACTTTTGAGAGAAACCCTATATTGAATTATCGAGAGATAATGGAGAAGAAGCCGACTCGATGTACTTCCTAGATCTGGAGATTCTCGAAGTCGCTACCTCCATGGTCCATTCAATTCCTGTTATTTTCTATTTTATTATTGTGTAGAATTAGAGCAACAGTTGAAGATAGGATTTTTTGGATATTGATCTTGCTTCTAACTCACCTTCGGGGAGTTTATTTTTGATTTAATGAAATTTGATTGTTTAATTTTTATTGGATTTATTATGATTTAATTTCTACAATTGCATAATTCAATGATAGACTAAAAGAGTAAATCAAGCGAAAAATAATTAAGTTGAGCTAACAAGAGTTAGGTGATTTAATCAAAGATTTGAATCCCATACTGTACTAGTTGGTACCAGCCAGATTGCACATACCAGCCAAAAATGGTACATAATTATATTCAAAAACACTTATTGTAAATACCGGTCAGTACCGACTTACTTTCCCTAATACCGGCTGAAATACCGTCCAATATTGTGAACCTTAAAAAGTAGGACTTTTGAGCAAAATTTTAAACCTTAAAAAGTAGAAGGACTTTTAAGCAAAATTAAAAAAAAAAATTCCCTCTTACGTCCCCCTTCGTCCCTTTTCAAACTTTTTTTAATTAACTATTTATGTTGATTTTTTTGTAATTTTCTAATTATTATTTTAAAATAAAATAAATATTTTTATTACTCATAATAATTATACATCAAATAAAGCTTTAAAATAAATTATTTTTAGTTAAATTTATTTTAATCTTTTACATAATATTTGTTAATAAAGTATTAACAAAAAATATTTTATTTTTGAAACAAACAATTTAAATTTTATTATTTATACACTACTATTTATTTTTAAATATATTGTAATTAATAAATCAGATTTTATTTAAATTTTATATATTTTAAAAATATAATTTAATTTAAATTAAGTTATTTACATTTTTATTTATAATTAATTTTAATTAATTAAATATGTAATATTAAATTAATATTGTTTATATTCTTATTAATAATTAATATATTAAATAATTAAATAATATATTTAATTAATTGTAAATCAAATAATATATATTTTTGTTTCAGGTTTCACTTTTAATTGGTTGTTTTCTTATCATGAACTCTTGTTGTAAATTGTAACAGTTAGAAAGTTAAGAATGTTTATTGCTCTTTTTATTTGATATTTTAATGTAATTATTATTTATTATATGATAAAAATGTAATATTTCAAATACTTTGTGTTATTCTTAATTTTATACTTCTATAATGATAATTGTCTTTTTTCATTTTAACTATGGTTATGATTTATATGTGAAATATCTTAAAATTATTTTTATTTCATATTAATTGTGGTTATTATTTATTATTATGATTTTTGGATGGTTGGTGTAAACTTATAAACTATACAATACAAATGTACAATATAATAATGGTTCATTTTGCAATTTCTAAAAAAATTTAGGGACTATTTTATAAATATAAAAAATTAACCAGTATTGACCTGTACCGGTACAATACTGTACCAAAATTCAATCAAGTATCAAGTCCAGTATGGTATTCACAACATTGGATTTAATAGAACGAGAATTAAATCAAATCAATAAATTGTGCAACGACCGATCTTGCAATAGTTTCCTACGGTTTATTAGAATACTTCATATCTAAATTAGGGTTTAAGATAGGCTGTTAATTCAGAAATTGCAACTTCCATAATCAGATTAGGGCTTATAAATAAGGTTAATCGTTATAACTCGATAAAGAGTAATCAACCCTAGGATCATCTAGAACCAATAATCTAGTATTTCATAATCAATTAGGTTAGCGTTAAAGATAGATAAAATTCTCTTTCTCTTAATTGGTAGTTCCTTAGGTTAATTCTTGAGTGTGTGTTACAATTGATAAACTATTAAATTTTCATAAGCGATTCTTGAATTGATTTCCTTGATTGAATTGCATTATTGTTTAATTTTGTCACATTTAAATTTTTGAAATTTGTTTTGGCCTTAGATTTTAAGATTAGATTATCCCTCCTCATGGGATGGACACTTTAGGTACTGCATGAATGACTAGTACACTTATAAATTGTCAAGGTTAATTAATTAAAACTTACACATATAAAACAAACCAATCAATTTTTTGGCACCATTACCAAACAGGCAATTAGTTTAATTCTTTCTTTCTATTTTTGAAATCGTGCTCTTGCATTAACAAAAAAGTCACAAGCAGGTCTATTTGTGCAACTAAAACCTTAAGCTTAGATATAACTTAATTAGAACGATTTATTAGGAAAGATCAGTGTGAAGAAGAAGAGGAAATCATGAAAGCTACAATGGTCAAGGAATTTTAACAAGATTTGGACCATAGAATGAACCAAGGACATCAACAGTGGACTTTATAGACTTGATTAGACTAGGATTCAATGTAGCTAACCAAGGAGTAGTTAGGTCACCCGTATAAGCAGCATTGTTTAAAGTCAAACCAGCCCTCATAAACATACTTTAGCAGAACATGTAGTTTTATGGATTAACAAATGAGGATCCTAACGCATATTTAGTAAACTTCCTTGAAATCTGTGATACCTTTCGGTATAATCAAATGTCAAAAAATGTGATAAGAATTAGACTTTTCTCTTTTACCTTTAGAGATAAAACAAAGGCTTGGTGTCATTCTCTCAACCCAGCCAATGTCACCACTTAGGATCAGCTAGTTCGTGCGTTTTTAGATAAGTATTTTACCCTTACCAAGACCACTAAGATCATTAAAGAGATTTCTAATTTACAACAAAGCGACAAGTAATCGATCTATGAAGTGTGGGAATGATACAAGGTTTGCAACAAAAATGCCCACACCATAACTTACCCAAAGAATTCTTATCACAAACATTCTATAACTGAGTAACCCCATATACAAGAGGCATGATTGACACAGCTTCAGGAGGATCACTTATGAGAAAGATAATAGATGGAGCAGAAAAGTTGATAGAGGAGATGGCAAGTAATAGATACCTATAGACAAACGGGTGGAGTAGATAGACTACTACCTTCCAATAATTAAAAGGAATTATGGTTGTTAATCAACTGACAGAAATGAGAGTGCAAATTGATATCTTCACTCAACAACTCAACAATATGAAAGCTTCATCGTCAGATCTAATGAAATTCATGTAATTAAAGTGTGAAATCTGTGGACAATTGGACCATGATACAGTGGATTATTTACTGAAGAAGGAAAGTGATTTAGAGTAAGTGAATTATATGGGAGCTCAATATGGATGAGGAGGGGTAAACAATCCTTACGATAACACTTACAACCTTAAGTGGAAGAATCACCCCAACTTCTCTTGGACAAACATTGCTAGAGGATAGTTTAGACCTTAAGGACAACCAAGCTTCCAACAAGATAAACCAAGCTTAATGGAATCCAAATTGGATAGCATTTTAGATAAGCTTGGAACTTTGGACGATGCACAAAAGAAGCTAGAAGGCAAATATGAACAAATAACAAAGAACCATTCCTCTTCAATCCATAATCTAGAGGTCTAAGTAAACCAATTGTCAAATGTCTTCTCTATAAGAAATGTGGGAATCTTCCTAGCACTTCGGGAACAAAATCAAGGGAGTAACTAAACACTATTACCCTTCAAAGTGGGAAGCAACTTGAACCATCCACAAAGATAGTAGAGGAGCCCATCCATCCTATCGAGACAATCAAAAAAAGGAGAAAGAAATCAATACCCTCCTTATGTCACCCCTCAACCTTATCAATCCAAGATCCCTTTTCCTCAACGATTGCAAAAGAAGAAGTTAGATGCACAGTTCATAAAATTTGTTAAGAAATCAAAGACGCCACAGATAAATCTCTCATTTGGATAAGCTTTGGAACATATACATAAATACGGAAAAATTTTGAAGGAAAAATTTTGAAGGAAATATTATCAAAGAAGTGAACTTAGGAAGATAATCAGACGGTAGCTCTAACTGGCTTCTGTAGTTCGACAGTCACCAGTCAGATGCCAATTAAATTGAAGGATCCTGACAGTTTCACAATACCCTGTGTGGTTGATGAGTTTGAATTCACAAAGTGTTTGTATTCTTTAGGTGCAAGTATTAAACTTATGCCTTTATCAATATTCAAGAAGTTAGGACTAGATGAGGTCAAGCCAACATTGATGCCCATTCAGTTGGCTAGTCAATCCATTAAAAGACCATTTGGAATAGTGGAAGATGTTTTGATGCAAGTGGATAAGTTCATTATTTCTGTAGATTTTGTGGTTCTTGGTTTTGAAGAAGATAAGAACTGTCCATTGATCCTAGGTCGACCATTTATAAATACAGAGAAAGCAATAATTGATGTTCACAAAAGAAAATTAACACTTCAAATAGGCAATGATCAAATCGAATTCAATATGAATAAGACGCATACATCTAACTGCAAGAAACGCATACATGAAGGTTGAAATTATGGATCAAAATTTGCAAGAACAAGCTGAGAGTTGCATCATAGAAATACAGTCAAAGGAAGTGGAGACAGACAATAGATATCAGAAATTTGAATCTAAAGGAGACAAAGAGATAGATGAGTCAGATTTTCAAATAAATTAAGAAAAATTGGTCCGAACCGAAGCACCCATACCACCATTTATAAAAAACAAAACCACCCATATTAGAGCTTAAACCTTTACCTACACATCTCACATATGCCTTTTTAGGTAAAGCTAAATTATTACCGATAATCATCCCTATTCAATTAAATGAGAAACAAGAAAGTAAGGTGGTAGAAATTGTTAGAAAGCAAATGAAAGCCATTAGATGGCAGATTGTTGATATTCATCATATAAGCCTAAATGTTTCCATGCATTGAATAAACCTAGAGGAAGGGTGTAGAATGGTGAGAGATCGTCAATGAACGTTAAACCTTAACATAAAGAAGGTAGTCAAAAAGGAGATAATCAACTTCTTAGATGCCAAGATAATTTATGCCATCTCCGCTAAAGAATAGGTTAGTCCAGTACAATGTGTATCTAAGAAGAGTATAATGACAGTAATAGAAAGTGATAATGGAGAAGTAATTTTAACAAGAATGGACACACGATAAAGAGTATATATAGAATATTGCAAACTCAACTTAGTGACTAAGAAAGATCATTTTTCCTCCCTCGTTTGTAAACCAGATGATATAAAGGGTAGCTGGACATTCGTTTTATTGCTTCCTAGATGGATATTCTGTTGGAGTTATATCAATATAATGCCCTGGAAAGCAAGTGCATTCATATGTAACTTTATCTTCTTCAGTTACAGTTTTGTAATGAAAACATTTATTATTAATAAAACAAAAGAGTTTGGTTTTATTTGTGTGAGCATTATATATCCAGTCAAAAGATACCAAGATTCTTTTATAAGTAATATACATGTACATAGAGATGTATGAGGAACATGTATATTATTAGAATCTAAACTAATTGATTCATAATTGAATAACCTAATAGGTCGCTTAATTATAGTTTTAGACTGTAGTGTTGTGATTTATCTCCATATAAGTAAAGGAGTTAACTTCAAGGGAATGATGAGTTTCATATCATGATAGTAGTTGACTATCGATAATGGCACTATTAAATGAATCTGGAATCAAGTATGTTTTCATGAATAAAGTGGGCTGTTACTTTAATCTTAGAACATACAACTTAAGCATTCGCTTATTATGAACCATAATCTTGATAAGTGGTGAACTCATATGTGTTTTATTATAATTCTTGATATGATCAAAATGGATTTTTACAAAGTATTAATCTAGTGTCTCCATATTGAAATTATTGATTGAAACATGTATCAGGAAACATTCACTCAAATAAAAAGTTTATAGTGCTATCATCACTTCTAGATGTTTTAAGGAGATTTGGTGATTCAACTGGCACCAGTAGGTTGATGGACTAGCTACCCATCAATTCTTAACACCAAGATGATATCTTGTGTGTTAGTCACCATATCATCTAAAACGGCAGATCTAGAAAGAAAAACCAACATAAGGGCAAAACGATAATTTTATTCTTTGTTATGCGAATGGCTATAATAAGGTTATACATAGGGTTTGCAATTGGACATGAAACATGTGTTCTCATAATATTTAATAATTCAAGAGTTCAACTAATTTTCTTTAGTGGAATGACATTTAGTTAAT
>JAOSBN010000004.1:19855729-19871435 GCA_027563595.1 Erythroxylum suave | reverse complement strand
CATGAATTAGGAGTCAACAAATGCATAAATACTTAAGAAAACAGGGCCAATTCATAGTATAAATCTGGTTCAATCAGCGATATTGAACACATAAATGAAAGAAATCACTTAGAAAACAATCAATATCATTAATTAGTTTAGTAATGAATCCCTATAAAACCTTTAAATAATTAACCTTTTATTATGCAATTATTTTATTGACTATTAGACTATGGAAATTCCTATCATATGGTAATAGCTCTCCCGAGTCTACTAACAACTAATCCTAAGTTTATCAATTGAATTACTTAGGTTAAAGTTTATAGGATTGCTTTACTGATTTGTGAATTCTACTATTAAGTTTGACTTTAATGTAGAGGACTTATGTCAACTGAACTTTAAGTTTGCAATCAACACCTTTCAATTATGGTAGATCTATTCATTCATAGAATCTCTCAATCTCTATGCTATGAAATTAGATTATGGACTAATATTCTAGATCTATTAGAAGATATATTAAAAACATAATTAAATCACAATAAATTAATCAAAACCAAAACCAGTAAATTAAATAAAAGAATCAAAACATATTATAGCATAAAACTAGGGTTCATCTTGCCTAGATATTAAAGATGTTTAGTTACACATGATAGAAAATGAAATAAAATATAAATAGATAGAAAAATTAATAGAATACAAAAAGTTTATAATTCTAAATCTCCCTTTATCTCCTATGAATGTTCTTGCAAGGAATAGGTTTGATCTTGTATTCTTTTGATGAGTTCTTCATGTTTTCCACGTTCCTGAATCATTGCCATCGCTTCTGGACATTCTACACATCTGGAATCATCTCCAAAATTCTATCCCCTATTTTTGCCTCCAAACATTTCTTTTTATAGTAAAATTTAAGGTTCTGGGAAATGCACGGGCTAATGCATAGCCATGTATTAAACTATGCAAAACCCAAAATCTTCAAAATTTACAAACATGCACGGTCTAAGAGAAGTACATAGGTTGATGCAAGACCATGTATCCATTTTACACTTTAAATATTTATTTTTATGCTGCATTTTCATCCAAATTCTTCTCCTTTTAGTCAATTAAGGAAATGATAACCTATAAACTCACTTGGAGAAAATTAAGTATCAAATATGCAATAGAGATATAAAATATCAAGTAAAATTCATAAAATATGAGTGTATAAATATGGTCAAATAAGCATCTATCAATATGCATGACTATCACGTTGTGAAATTTTAATCAAATGAATGCATATGTGGAAGGTGGGAGTTACCTGGGATGCCTTATAGTGATATCATTTTAGTGATTATTTTGGAGTGAGGAGATCTTAAGGATTATGTGCAGCAGTACTATACTATGGAGGCATATATGAGGTGTTATTAAAAGAGCAAAAATCTAGTATTAGGTGACTAGTTTTTGGCCCATACTTAGAGAAGAACATTAAAAATAAGATCAATCATCCCCCATAAAGAGTTGTACGACCAAAGAAGAATAAAATAAGGAAAGTTGGTGAAGGTAAGAAGTTTAGGATTATTTCAACAAGGACTAATGGTCATGTAACTTGTAAGAAATGTAAATAAGATGGATATAGTTCCAAAATTTGTAAGATGCCAGCATTTGGTTAGTTGCCATAAGCAAAATTATGGCAAGCTTATTTACTTCATATTGAAGAAAGAATGTTTGCGATAATAAAAATTAATATTATTTATTCAATACAGGATCAAGTACAAATGCTTTCTCAAGAAAGCATTGTAGTATATGCATCATAAAGAAAGGGGAAAAAATATGTTCAAGAAACTGGAAAAAAGAAGAAAGAAGGCAACAAAAGTTGAGAGATATAACTTTTTACAAGGTTAAGAGAAAGAGAAGAGTTTGGACCCAAAAAAAAGAACTAGGAGTAAAGGACATGTATAGCTTATGGTCCTTTGTATTTTTGGAACTTATGAATATTTTTTGGTCCTATATAATTATAAACAACTCACTTTTATTCATGAATAACTCATATGGTCATATGAGTAGACTCACTTTTGTTTCTTTTGATGTATGTAATTACAACACCATATGTAAGGAATCATTTTGTTAATCTTTTGAATTCATTGTCTAGTTTTAAATTTATAGAACAATATCATGTGTATGTATTTACAATAATATATGCAGGGGATCATTTTATTGATCTTTTAAATTTAATTAAGAGGCATATCTTTGTACCTACATGCAAGAAATAAAATAATAACTTACTTTTTATTAATTTAATACATAATTTTGCACCGTTTTTCATAATTTAAAAAAGGGGTTAAATATAGTTAATAATCCCTATTGCTTGTGTATGTAAATACCGATTATTGTACTAAACATAATCTAAAATAATATTATCAAACTTCATACCCAACATAATTTATTATCTCTAAGTAAGTTTCCATCTCCCTTCTGTTCAATTCATATAATAATCTTCTCTCTTAAGGCATTTTGACATCTACACTTCATGTAGTAATTTTTTCATCAAACCACTTAAACAAATTAGAACATTCCTTTCCCTTTAATAAATAAGATAAATAGCCATCTATTTGTTACAATCCTCATAACATACAAGATATTATGCATAAAATTTACCCTATATTTTGGACATCTAAAAGAAATCTCCTTTTGGGGGTTCTTTTATGTCTAGGAAATTTGCAAATGAGCTTGTAGTCCATAATTGCAATATGCATGGACAAGTTCTTGCATACTTGCTATTGTTGATGTTGATGATTCCATATATCAAGTGTTACGCCAATTCATCTTTTATTGAGTTATAAGCAACATGTCTAATTCAATTTCAGGCAATATTATAATAAGTTATATTATTCCTAACATACAAAGACAATATAAGTTATAATATAGTACATAGTGCCAACATATGAATAAGCCTCGGAACCTGTTTTGTTTTGAACCTAACACATCAGCAAAAAGATATGTGAAAAAAAACACAGTTAGATTGGCAATACTTTATTGGATGTTGATAATCTAAATTGTCAAAGTCCTCAAAACATGCATATACGACCAGTTGAGATCAAGTCCAGTTATAAATATGTCGAAACTAATCCTATATGATGGCATGGTTGGGTAAGTTTTATAGTATCTATATATGTTATAAGGTTCCACATATATATTTTTAATATTAATGCATCTTTTGTATGTTCTTTGTATATTTCCTTGTTAGTCTGAAATAGTATCCTATCTCAAGTAGCTAGCCTAATTGAAATAATTATCATATTTTATATTAGGACAATAAGTTTTACCTAATACCATTAGTTATCTAATTGCATTATTAACATTTTTCTATATTCTTTAATCCTATCTTCAATTTTTGTTTCCTCAGTCAACTAGATCTTTATTTTTTGTATTAACTATTAAACCAACTTTTATGTCATCTTAAGATATAAGCCTAACATAATTTACTGGTGACCACTTTTATGCTGTCAGTTCACAAAGTTCTCGAAAACTTAAAAAAATGAAAGACCTATATGGGTTTTATAACTTTCTAAAAATTGACTAAGAATGTATGTCATCTTAAGATAAACGAAAACATCACATATATTAAAGTGGTATGATGATATAAAGTTGACAAGTTTGAACTCATGTCTCAGAGTTTGATTTTTTCATGATCAGAACATATAGGACTATATTTTGAAATTTTCATGACTAGAACATATATGACTATATTGATGAGATGGATTTAGTAAAGAAGCTATCATCTAGACCAATATAATAAGTTATCAATTTTGGTTCTAATATTGAATGATGTAAGGAGAGGTTATGCTTTTTTTATGTGTAATATTATACCCTTTCATTTGTAGGTATTAATTTTTAGAGAGAAATTTTTTTGATGTTTTTTTGGCCAAGGTGATTGGTCACTTGTTCAATGGATTGATGGATACAAATTTTCTAACCACAATAAGATAACATAAATCTTTACTTTCCTTTAGATAGTTTGATGAGGTTCTTCAAAAATAAGCAATAAAAACTTGTTGTAATAAAATTCCAATCATACTAAATAATTTATGGTGGTGGAATTAAATGCAACTTTTTTTTTAGTTACTGAATATGTAAAAAAATAAATACAAAGATATGCATATTTACTAAGCATCCTCTTTATATTACATCAGAGTTCATAAACAACAACCATAGAGGTGTCAAGTAATGGTGATGATAATTTTCATCTTCACAAATAATAATTAAAGAGGCACCAAGTTACCTTAACAGTTCAAAAGAATGAAAAGAGAACATTAACACATAACATATTTAAAAAGTACAAAACATGGAAAGTAAAATGAAAAAATAAGAAAAAGAAATTGAAAATTAAAAAAGAAAAGAAAAGAAAAATTAGAGCATATGTTTCTCACCTCACAAGTAGCAAACTCAAGGTGTTAAAGTAAAATTTAACAAAACCTATCTTGCCTGAATTAAGACTTCCTTCACTTGATCATTTTCTACACTTTTTGTTCCTCCTTACGGCTTCATTCCCTTAATCACTTCCTAATTAATGAAAAAATTTCCAACCTAACTAGCCTAGGTTTGATTCTTCAAATACATACTATCATGCTTTATTGGACATTGTGTAGAGTGTGATAAATGAAATCTCATAAGCGTCATGTTGTTGCTACGAGGCGCGTTCTTACCAACTAGGTTGTCAAAATTACAAATAACATCATTTTTATGAGGATAATTAGGGTTATTTATAAAAACTTAATGGTATGGGGATGAAGGATATATTAACTAAAACATAGAGATGATATCTGATAGTTTTTAAAAATAAAGAGTCAAGGTGATAATTTGTCAAACCCCAAAGGATCTTATGAATTTAATCTAAAATAAAATTATTCTTACAAGAAACAATATTTAGTTATAGTCTCCAACTAAAAATCCTACTCACAACTTGCTAGATACAATCTTCCCAATTTGTATCCTAGAAAATGGTACACCTGGTCGAAAGAGATTTATCGTTGAACCTTTGGTCTTTGGGAGTTTGAATTTTTAGATTGAAATTGATTTTCTAGGGACATATATTCTAAATTTTGAGTAAATTGATGTGGGTGCAAATAACCTCACTTTGAGTTCCTATTGATTAAATTTGTGATATATCACATGAAAAGTATTGAAATTCAATATCAAAGAAAAATAGAAGCAATATTGTCATGAATTTATGAAAAAAAATTATTAACCAACTCATATTTATCTTAAATTTGAATTGAAGTTATCATAAATTAATTTGAATTTAAAACGTTATAAATAATATAAAAATATAATTCTAATAATACTATATTGAATTAAGATGATCAAGGAAATAAAATCATGAATAATGAATGTTTTTAACTCAGTTTTGTTTATAATTTTTGAATTTAAAATAGAGTTATTACTAAATCAATCTAAATTATAAAACAATTTATTAGGGTCTAGTTTAAAAAAGAACTATAGTAATCATATTCTAGCTATAGGCATTATATGGATATTGTAATGCACCAAAAAAAGAATAGGTATTAAACATCAAAATGTTATACGAAAAATAAAATAATTAAGGTTGAAAATTCTAAGTTTTTGGTACTTACTGCCGGTGGGCCTTGTGGCATTCATAAAGCGGTAACAGTAACAGTAACCAACGTGGGGCTTCCTAGAAAAGGCCCTAAAAGATATATTTCTTAGATGAAAGAAGGGGATGCTAACACCAAAATTTTCTTATAGCTTTATTCTTGCCCTAAGATATCTTAACAAAACCCTCTACCTACTTGATAGGGACAATCAATTAGTGACAAATGGACTTTCCATCCGAAAAATGGTGTATGACTACTTGAAGGGAATTCTTCAAGTAACTCATATCCTCCTAACTCCTAGGCGTTAGTAGATTTACTTGGACTCTTTACCCCTTTAAATGCTGATATGCAAGAGGAAATTTAAAAACCTCCTTTAGTGTTAGAAATCAAGAACTATTTATTCAATTTAAATCCAAGGAAAGCTCTAGGACTTGATGTTTCAATGCCTTTTTCTTCTAAAATACTTGGGATATTACCAATGATCTAATAATGCAGGTGGTCTAGGAGTTTCTTACTTCAAGGAAAATGTTAAGGGAGCTGGATTCTTCTTACATCTGTCTCATTCACAAGCTTCCCAATGCAATAAATATTAAGGATTTTCGACACATATCTTGTTGCCACACCATTTAAAAAGTGATTCCACTTTGCTTGCTAGTAGACTTAAGGGTATCTTTTAGAGTTTAATTCATCATTCACATAATGCTTTTATCCTTGGTAGATCAATCTCTAATAACTTCTTACTAATCTAGGAGTTACTAAGGGAGTATGATTCTAGCAAACCTATAAAAAGTTATGCTATTGAGGTGAATTTCTCAAAAGCATTTGATGCCATTAGATGAAACTTCATCAAGAGCTATCTTGAATGGTTTGGTTCCCTAGCAAGTTTATCTCTTGGATTGATGTTTGTATTTCTACAACTTCTTTCAACATTCTTCTAAATGGTAGTCCTAATCTATAATTTAAAGGATACAAATGGGATTAGGCAAGAGGATCCTTTTTCCCCTTACCTCTTTGTTATTACATTGGAAATCTTTACATGGAAGATTTTGAAAAACACTCATAACAGTTCCAGTTTTAGGTTCCATAACAAATGCAAAGAAACAGAACTTACATATCTTAGTTTTATAGATGACTTGTTATTGCTTTCCAGCATTAACCCTTTATCTGTCTTAACTTTGTACACCTCAGCTCAGGTGTTTTATAGGATTTCAAGAGTTGGTATTAACCTACACAAGAGTATGATGTATGCATAATCTAATGTTAAATCCATAGCAAGTTTGAGAATGTTGATAGGATTGAATGTGCATGCTTTGCCTTTTAAGTATCTGGGTGTTCCTATCTCTTCTAAAAGGTTAAGATACCGAGATTGTATTCCTTTGTTGGAAAAGTATAGAAAAGGAATTAACTCCTAAAAAACAAGTCTCTATCTTATATAGGTAAACTAGTTCTCATCACTTCTGTATTGAGGAGTCTTCGTATCCATTGGATTTCCCATTTATTCTCACCCAGAAGGATCCCTAAAGAGCTAGTGAAATGTATTTAAAAACTTCTTATAGATAGGCAGTGTTGATAATTTCAAAGGGTTTTGAATCAAATGGGATCAAATTTGTTAGAGTAAAAAGGAAAGGGGTTTGGGACTTACTTTACTTTAGAGAAGTCAAACCTTATAAATAGTTACAATAATTTAGAGATTATTCACTAATAAATCCATTTGGTCCAAGTGGACCAATGAATTTTATCTTAATAATTTTAGCTTTTGTCAAATTGATGAGAGAAAGAATACTCTTAGTACTTCATTCAAACGCTCAGAAAGAGGTAGACTATATATCTTCTCATTAAAAAACATATAGGGAATGGTCATTTAAGTTGGTTTTAGTCTAGCAATTAGACATTGCAGAGTATTTTAATCCTAAGAGAGCAGATTTCCCTTTATCACTAAAATACCTATTTAGTCTATGGTTAAAGAGATAATTCAACAAAGCAATTGGTTTATTGATTTTAGAGGTGGTGAAAAAGTTAGATCATATCAATATTCACCCTCCTCTTTAAAAGGAGATAATATACACTAATTGTTTAAAAAAGGAAGAGAACTTACTGAAAAAAGCTACCTTAAAGCCATTGCTCAATAGTATTCTAAAGTTAATTGATTCAGAATTATTTAGAAAGGTGCTTGGATGTCTAAGGAATCCTTTGTCACTTGGCTTGTTGCAAGACATAGACTGAAGACTAAGGATAGATTGATTGGAGTCACAGATCAATTATGCTAAATCAATAATTTGCATTATGAGTCAATTAATCATCTGTTCCTTTAATGTGATTAGATAAGAGCTATTTTAGTAGGATGTTACATATGATGGGACTAGAATTTCCTTATTAAGAATGGCTTGATATAGTTGCATGGGCTAATAAGCTTGACATCATTCTAGTTATAACTTGCGTCAGTTCTTTCCAATTAGAGATAAAGGAATAAGAGTTTGTTTAATAACTCTAAAATAGACAAATATGAGTTAGCTCAAAAGGTATGTTGTTGGATAAGGGAAATTTTACAAATTCAAGTTCCAAAGAGAATGGATACAACAATTAGAAGAATATGAAGCTCCATCCTACACTAAAAGTTTTGTAATATTATAGATGGAGATGTATTTATTACCTATATAATGGTTAAGTTGTACTTGTTTCTCTTCTAACTCATTCTTGTCATTGTACTCTTACATACTTGATGCTTATTTTAATTTGATGAATATTTCACTTTACAAAAAAAAACAACAACAACACCGCCATTAATTCTAATTAATTAACCCAATGAACCCATCCTATAATCATGATATAGGCACAGTACATAACCACAAGTCCATACCATAATACCACAACCATAAGTCTACAAAACAACTCCATAAGGCCACACCATGATATGCACACTAGACCACCATACTACACTACTTACACTATAACCCAAGTGAACAAAACATCACAACACTCACACAAATGTTGTATCCCAATCAAGAGTAGTGCACAGATAGCAGATCCACGATGAGGATGTGAAAATGGCCAGAAAAGCTAGGAACTCAAAAGGGACAAAGACTCAAAAAGTAAAGCAAGAGAAAATACAAAGGGGGAATGACACACGATGACAACACATGGTGTACAACAATCTAAATACTGAGGATAGTGAGGAGTTTTTATAAGGAGTGAGAGTAGCCAAGTGAGGACAAGGTCGGTTAAGGTTAAATTTGAAGGTAGGTTTTAAGCTTTTTCAGTCTCGTATTTTGTCAAATTTACAAAGCAAGATTGATATCCACTAGTGTTTTGGGTACTGGCCAGTACGAAATTAACTACTACCATTATATTTTTTAGTTAGTATGGCATAGGATTTAATTTTTTGCTTGTTACCATCTATAATAATAACATGAATTAGAAGGGAAATATTTTGTTCATTTGGCACAAGTAGATTGTATGGTTATGGTGAATAAAATAAAGGTGTATTTGGTTTGCTTTTGTTTTTGTTTCTTTTTGTAAATATTAGTTACAATCTCGCTCACTCACTTCATTTGGCTTCACACTTCTCCCACTTGTTTAACCTAAACTACAAAAACAAAAATTCTCTCCTTTTTTTATCTAATCATATGGAGGCTAGAAGTCAAGCCACTAAAAAGTAAACTACAGTTCACATCAATCCTAGATCCATTCCAAGGTGATAGGAAATAAGATTGCTGATTTTGTTTACGTTACTTAAATTATACCAAGTGCGTGCATGTGTGCGCATGCATGTGTTTGTGTAGAAAGATCTTTTTAAAAAAACTCTTCTTAAATATTAATTATTTATTTACCATTAATATAACAAAATATTTCATAGTTTACTTGGGTAAAATGGTCAAATGGAACCCAAATGTTTTCACCAAAATTCAATTTAAACTCAAACATTTTGACACGACTAAAAATAACCTTAATGTTTTATTAACGTTAAATCACTACAAGAATTTGCAAATTACTAATGGACTATTACCTATGAAATTTTTTTTGTAGTAAATTAGTAACGTGAATTGCTTTCTGTAGGTAAAGTTATCGGGAAAAAAGGTTATGGGCACTAATGGTTCTTGAACAAAAATTTTTACGAAATTTACGAACGAAAAATAATTTCCATAGGGAATTTCCCAATAGAATTAGAGTTCCACATGTGAATTACTATAGAAACACCATTCTATAGGGAAATTACCTATGGAAACACCATTATGGAAATGTCATTCAGTAGGTAAATTCAATCATCATTGAGGTTGTTGTTTTAACTGGATAGAGAAGGACATCATTCGTGGTTGAACGAGGTTGTTGTTTTAATTGTATAGAGAAGGACATCAATTGTTTCAACCACAAATGATGTCATTTCCTTATCACATTTAAACCTCCCTTGACATCCTCTCCCCTCTGTCCAACGTCTATGAAAGTTTTAAGCTTTTTTCCTCCTCCCTTACTATCTTGGTCTTCAGTTCCACCCATCATCGTCATTGTCTTGGTCTCCAATTAATCATCCATCGTGGTTAGTTATTCCTAGGCATGTCAATGGGTCAGGCTGGGCCCGAGCCCTATCTACTATTTATTTTTTAAACAAAAAATTTCAAAACTACTTCATTTTTAAAAAAATGGGAGGGCTCGTTTTTGCCATCCCTAGTTATTCCTCCTTTGTATTTGGATTTTTATTTTTCTGCTTGTACTTATTAAGGAAGCTTTTATTTGGGTCAGTTTAGGTTAATGTTGTTTGTGTCGTGGCTCTATTTCAATTGTTATGTATCTGAATTTGTTCTTATTGGTGAAGAATGCCACACACTAGTGTTTTTCTTAATAGTTAAGGATGAATTTCTTGTGCCTATAAAGTGTTTAACAAAATGTATCTGATGAATTTATAAATACGAGAGACAAACATAAATGAGTTGTTATTTTCATGTGTAAAAGGTTTTCTGTTTGATTTTAGTTTTCTAAACAATATGCTATTATTGAGCTCAAATTATCAACAAAGTATGAGAGAATAGTTCTATGACTAGAATATTTAGAAATTTGCTAACATTAAACCTTAAGTTTTGCACATTCCCTTAACTTATTTACATCACTTTCCACTGTAGGGATGATTATGAGGTCAACTGGATTACAACATGAATACGTCAATTTCTCAATGAAGGCTTAAAATTTTATTATAAATGTTTTCCATAAGGTCTCTGATCCTTTAGTTCCTATCGCTCTTCACTGTTGGTTTAGTCTTCTTAGAGTTTATACTCTACATTAATTATAGTCTTACTTAGGGGCTGGAGATTGAAAAGAAAATTGCAATACCTAGAATAGATGTTTGGTCTTAAAATTAAAATGAAATGCCAAAGTTACATCTTAGGGATAAAATAAAATAAAATGAAAATGGAATGCCTAAAATGAAATGAAAAATGAAATGCTTATAGATAACTCTTAGGGATTTAAAATAAACTAAAAAGAAATGGAATCCTTGTAATGAATATTAGGGCTTTAAAATGGAGAAAACGTTTGAAGTTGTATCATAGGTCTTGAAATAAAAATGAAACGTTTAAAAGTAGATCTAGAGGCTTAAAAAAAATATTTGGAATGAATATTAAGGCTATTAAATCCCTTTACATTTCAACATAGAAAATTCATTACAAGATTTGGAAGATTATAAAGATAACATTTGATTATTCTTCTTAGATTTTCTCTTAGTCTTAATCTTGAAACCATCTAAGGATTCCATATTAAGTGTAGTAGAAGATTTAGTAACATCAACTGTAGAATCAGTTTAGTTAATAGATTCTTAAAGTTTATAATCTATATTAACTGCAGACTCATGAGAATCATATTCTACATTAACTAGACCTTTCTTAGCCTCCACAACAATATCATTTGAATCGAAAGTAATAGATATAATTGATGAATTCATAACATTAATGGCATCATGAGCATTACAATCTAAAGGTTGAGAATTAGGTCTAACAGGCTACAATAGAAGCTCATCCTTCTTCGTTAGTAGTATAGTCTAATTGATGAGAAATAAATGGAATATTTATTAGTTCAAGGACATGAATTAAGTGATCTTAGCTAGAGTATTAAGCCCTATTAATTTAAAATAACCTAGAAAACCTCCTCCTCCCTAATAGTCTCCATGACTTTCAAACATGACAAATTACATTATATTTATGTCTTTCAACCTGTATATATAAATGGTACAAAGATCAGATGTCCGTGTAAAACGTGCAAACATATTCTTTTTCTTCCTATTGATGAAGTTAATGTCCATTTGTTAAGAAAGGGGTTTGCTCTAAATCATTTTAAGTGGACACGACATGGGGAATCATTAATTTATAGCACCTTAAAGGGTAATAAAGTAAACTCATTAATAAATGTGGATGGGTTTGAAATGGGATTGGTTTAATAACAAATAATGTCAGTGCAACTGACAATCCTCACATATAAATGGTTTGTGATGCGGTCGATTATACCTTTCAGGAAAATATAGAAAATCTTAAAGAAGAACCAAACTTAACTGTACAAAAGTTTTTTTGACTTATAAAATTAGCTAACTAAGAATTATGGTCAAATTGTGAGACCATGACTCAATTATCCTCAATTGCTCAAATATTTAAAATAAAGTCTAAAGGATATATTTTTTATTAAATTTTGGATAAAATTCTTGCTAGTGATCGTGGTTTTTCAATGTGTGTAAGTTGTAATTAAAAAACTTGATAATCCGCAATTGTATGGGTCGTTCACATTAATGAAGTAAACTCATTAATAAATGTGGATGGGTTTAAAAGGGGATTGGTTTTACAACAAATAATGTCAGTGCAACTTACAATTCTTACACATAAATGGTTTGTGATGCAGTCGGTTATACCTTTCAGGCAAATATAGAAAATCTTAAAAAAGAACCAAACTTAACTGTAAAAAAGTTTTTTGAATCATAAAATTAGCTAACTAAGAATTATGGCCAAATTGTGAGACCATGCCTCAATTATCCTCAATTGCTCAAAGATTTAAAATAAAGTCTAAAGGATATATTTCTGATTAAAGTTTGGATAAAATTCTTACTAGTGATTATGGTTTTTCAATATGTGTAAGTTCTAATTAAAAAACTTGATAATCCGCAATCGTATGGGTCGTTCTCGTTGTACCTAAGGTGTAAATCCCACAAGGAAGGATAATCTAATATTAAAATATAAGGCCAAAAGAATTTGCAGCAATTCAAAATGTAACAAAACTAAGGAAATAATTTAATTCAATCATGCAACTCAATTCTAAGATTCAATCACAAAAATATTAACAAAGTAACAGTTGCAACACACACTCAAGAATCAACCTAAAGAAACTATCAATTGAGAAAAAGGGGAATTTTTACGTATCTTTAATGCTAACCTAATCAATTATTAATTATTGGATTATTAGTCCTATATGATCCTAGGGTTGATTACTCTCTCTTGAGTTATAAACATTAACTCTAAATTATAACCCCCAATCAGATTGTGGAAAATTGCAATTTCTCAGCTAACAATCTATCCAAAACCCTAACTAGATCTAAAGTTGTTCAATAAACTACGGGGAACTTATGCGAGATCTCTCTTCACACAATTACCGATTTGATTAATTTCTCATTCTTATTAAATCATCTAACTCTCGTTAGCCTAATTTAATTATTCTTCATTCGATTCATCCTCTCAGTCTATTACAAAATTATGCAATCACATAAATCAATCACAATAAATCCAATAAAGATAAAACAATCAGATTTTATTAAATAAAAAATAATAAAAAACCCGAAGGTGAGTATAGAACATCTCAATATTCACAAATCTTATCATCAAACTGCTATTACCAATTCTATACAATAATAAAAATAGAAAATAACAAGAAATACAATCTTGGATGGAGACAGGAGGTAGCAACGTTGGGAAACTCAAAATCTAGGAAATATGTCGATGTCAACTTCTTCTCCACTTCTCTCTTCCTTCTGCTCTCAATCTCTCAACAATACTCTCTAGAGTTTCTCTCAAAAGTGGTTGATGCATAAGCTTTTCTTTCTGTTCTTGTTGTTCTATTTATGTTGTTATGGGTTTAGGGTTGAACTAGGGTTTCTCTGGGGTCCGAAAGATCTAAAAAAATCCTCTAAAAGCGAAGTTTGGAAGTAGCTACACATTTGCCTGATGCAAGACATGACAATGGACCTACAGGCTATAATCTTGGCCTATGTCAGGCCTTTCTGTCATGATTATGGCCTATGGGCCCTGTAATTGGCCTTAATTTGCTCCAAAACTCCTCCATTCTTTGATCTTTACCCTAAAACACTAATAAACACATCAAGGTACCTCAAAAACATCATATTTAAGCTCAAAGGATTGTTCTAACCTATAAAACACTTAAAACAAAAATAAATCATAAACTAACACAAATCTACCCTAAACACATACTAAATAATCAAATAAACGACTAAAAACATATCAAACTATACCCTAAAATATGAGGCATTTCACTTGATCGGGATGTCTAGCCCTCTATAGGTCTCTCCCAGAAAAATGCTTCACCCCTCTAAGAATGTCCCCAACCAAAACCCTCTTACAGCTCTTGCTCCTGTGCCTACTCTCTATTGCGCTACTGTTCTCTCTATTTTGTGAATTAATTTCTAGTCCAATTCACTATTCACACCCCCTTTATTGTGTGTGTCCTTTTTTAACGCTACATTTAATGCCAATGTTTGCGTTGAACATAAACGTTATTCGCATTTTGGCATGCTTGCTCCTCCTTATATGTTGCGTGTTTCAACCTTGGTGTTTGTTCGGTTTTTTTTAAGTGTATAAGTTTTACTTGAATAACCTCGATAATCTGCAAATGCACGAGTCATTCACATAAGACCTAAGATGTCGATCCCACAAGGAGGGATAATCTAATCCTAAAATCTTAAAGCCAAAATAAATCGCAGAAATTCAAAATGTAACGAAACAAAAACAAGAATTCAATTAAATCAATTGAAGAATCAATCATGAAATATTAACAATTTAGCAGTTGTAACACACACTCAAGAATCAACCTAAGGAGTTACCAATTGAGAGAAAAAGAATTTTACCTATCTTTAACGCTAACCTAATCAATTATAAATTACTGGATTATTGATCGTAGACGATCCTAGGCTTGATTACTCTCTCTCGAGTTATAACCATTAACCCCAATTTATAAACCCTAATCAGATTATAAAAGTTTCAATTTCTCAATTAACAACCTATCCAAGACCCTAATTAGATCTTAAGTTGTCTAATAAACTATCAAAAATCTATACAAGATCTCTCTTCATATAGTTTACTAATTTGATTTAATTCTTGTTCTATTAAATCATCTAACTCTCGTTAATCCAATTTAATAAGTTTTCACTTGATTCACCCTCTTAGTTTATTATCAAATCATGCACGTCTAGAATTAAATCACAATAAATCCAAATAACACATAAGAAATTAGATTCATTAAATCAAAGATAAAACCTCGAAGGTGAATTTAGAAGCAACATCAACATCCAAAAATTCTACCATCAACTGTTATTCTAATTCTATACAATGATAAAACTAAAAAGTAACAGGAAATAAGAAACTGAATGAACAAGAGGAGGAAACAATATTGGGCAACTCCTGAGTTGGAAAGTACGTCGAGTTGACTTCTTCTCCTCTTCTCTCTTCCTTCTTCTCTTTCTTTATCTCTTGATAATTCTCTCTATGGTTTCTCTGAAATTGGTCGATGTGAAAGCTCCTTCTTTCTGTTCTTGTTGATGTATTTATGTTCTCTTGTGTTTAAGGTTGAATTACGATTTTCTCGGGGTTCGAAAAGTTTTAAAAATCCCTCAAAATGTGAAGTTTGGATGTGGTTGTGCATCTGCCCGATGTAGGCCACGATCGTGGCCTATTCAGGACTTTCTGTCAAGATCGTAGGCCATACAATTAGCCCCAATTTACTCCAAAACTCCTTCATTCTTCAATCTTTACCTTGAAACACTACCAAACACATTAAGGTACTTCAAAAACATCATATTTAAGTTCAAAGGATTGTTCTAACCCATAAAACACTTAAAACACAAATAAATCACAAACTTAAACAATTCTACCCTAAACACATACTAA
>JAOSBN010000004.1:19837705-19849985 GCA_027563595.1 Erythroxylum suave | reverse complement strand
CACCCTCACTCCCACTCCCCGTCCCCAATCCCCGAAGTGGGTATAGTCCCCGCGGGGACTCGAATCCTCACCCTACACCCTAAAGAGTAAAGTAAAGAGTAAATAATAAAGAGTATAAAATTAAAAATATATAATATATTTTTAATTTTATCGGGGACGGGGATCCCCATGGGTGGGGATTATTTGACCTGTCCCTGACCCCGACTCTGCCTCGAGGATTATATTTGCCCCATCCCTGATTCTACGGGGTAACTTTTTTCCCAATCCCCACCCCGAATGGGGAATCCCCGAAGGAATCCCCGAATCCCGAACCCAAATTGCCATCCCTACCTAAGTTTGTCACTCTTATTCCATCCCCTAGGTCTAATCTCGCTCTTGTGAGACTGAAAGAAAGTAGCCATTATTTGGTCATCCCTCCAAAAGGCCAACAAAAGTTACCAGGTTCTCTAAATACATTAAGCCTTGAAACATTTTATTTTCTAAAAGATGTATTGAGTTGCTTAATTCACTGCCACATTTTCAATTTTCTTTTTCACTTGTTAAACAGGACATATTCTTACACAGAAAAAAGATCTAACAAAACACTTGCCTCGTGAAGTGGATCTCTTTTCCTCAACAACAACTCTACATCCATTTATCATAATAGGAGAAGCCTGAAAAATAAAAAAAAATTCTCAGAAGAGGAAAATATAAAATAAAACCATTTTTTATTCTCTCCTTCTCTCCCTCTATTCGAGTGCTAATGTCACAATCAACTCTAATTACACACCAAGTTCAAGGAACACAACAATGAAGGAGCTCAAACTGCAAAAATTTACTTTTATATAAGCAATTAAAAAAGCAACTGCAAACCCAGAATCAAGCAAATCTTTACATTCAGCTTAGAGGAAATTTAATTAGACAGGTCAATCTAAGCTACCCAGGAAACGGAACTCCACGCATGCAAGCAGTTTCAACTGTCGATAAACAAAGACTTTAGTCTCACAAGAATAGGCAACAGAAACATATAAGAAATACATGATGGCAATATTTATTTTAAACAAGCTTTGACAATTGGCAACGAGATTTAGACAGATTCCTTTTCAGGCATAACAAGTCTTAAAACAACCAAGGTGTCACAAACATAAAACTCATGTACTGCATCTCCTAGATGGTTAATAGGAACAAACATGATAGAAGGAAGGCTAGCCACTGCAATAACTAGCCAAAAGAAGAAAAAAGATCTTCAGATTGCCTTCAATTTTCCTCGTTTTGCTGCAGAATGTCAAAATCACTACTTCTAAATCAATAAAGTTTTGACTTGCATAAACAGGTAAAGTTGAAGAAACCAATAACATAGAAGACAATCACCAATTTGTAACCGAAAGTAACATACAGAATGTCAAAATTACCGCTTTTAAATCAATAAAGGTAAAGTTGAAGAAACCAATAATATAGAAGACAATCACCAATTTGAAACTGAAAGAAGGAACATGTCGACGTCTACCTCTAGTGCACTTTGCACAGCACTTGCCACATCAAATTCCACAAAGCCAAAACAGAATCCCTGCCAGTACAACATATGGACGACATAATTAAGTCTTCCATGCACTAACAGTTGATTAACAATATGAGACTACCTTCTGGCTTCTAACTTGTATACCACCAGTCCTAATAGGTCCAAACTTCTTAAATTCATTTTCAAGTAAGGCAGGTGTGGCATCCAAAGGCAGACCTTTGACATAGATAGATGGGCCCTCAGCTGCACACATTAAGACATGTAAGCATGAATAAGTTGGATACATTCGAAAAGAAAGATGTCTGAAGCGAGAAAACAGAAGAAGAAAATGAATGAATGGAAAGTAACACATACCTTCATTCTCTAGAGCATTTCCATTTTCAGTGAGATTTGTGTTAAAGCCCTGAGTTTCAGTTATTATGGTCTGGGGCAATGAAGCATTTATTTGCTCTTGGCTCTTTTGTGCAGATCTTAAAGATGTTGGTGAAGAGGATGTAAAAGTTGCAGCATTCTCCTTCATGACCTTCACCTGCGACAAGATTTGAGCAATAGAAACTGTAAAGCATGATCCCTTGAATGTGTACCTGAGCACAGCTCTCACTAATGCTATTGTCAATAAAAAGTAGTATTGATAAAGATGAAAAAGGTAAACCACAAATCATTTTGCACACAACTGCTTACAATGGATGCGTAAGATTTCTTTGGTAGTTCATCAATCTTAGTGCTAGATTCAACCGCCATCTGAGATTCATCTGGAACTTCATCCATAACTTCAGGTATTAGGGGTTCCTCTTCTAAGACTGAGCCATCTTCATTGTCAGAAGGATCATATACTTCCTCCACATTGTCTTGCTCAGATAAAGCAGTTGCTTGCTCAGAAACATGACTGTCCTGTACAGAAGAAGGTTCTGCAAACAGATGTAACCCAGGATAAGTTAAGAGGGCAACACGAGATGTACACTACAAACGTGATCTGCTTTCCCATTACCCTGTTCAGGTGAGTTTGTAGCTTCAACTTTACCAGAATCGTGGTTTGCACTCTGCTGCTTGGGTTCATCAACATAACGGAATACATCATTTAAAACAAAATAGCCTTTGTCCTGAGGTGCAAGGAAGAAACTCTGAGTAAATTTCTGCCGCACATTGTTGTTTCCAATGAGATACCCAGTAACAAGAACCAGTACTCCTC
The DNA here is from genome assembly GCA_027563595.1 of Erythroxylum suave. Classification (NCBI taxonomy): domain Eukaryota; kingdom Viridiplantae; phylum Streptophyta; class Magnoliopsida; order Malpighiales; family Erythroxylaceae; genus Erythroxylum; species Erythroxylum suave. The sequence continues at coordinate 19,847,298 of JAOSBN010000004.1, read as the reverse complement.
CTTGGTAAGATTCTTGTGAGTCAACTGAAGAAATTTCTGCTGTGAATTGTCCATAACCAAGTGAAAGTATTCTCTCATTGATGGCCTAATCCATGGAAATCAATCAAGCACTTATATCACACCAAAGATACGAATGAAGGCATCTGACACACTATTTAACAAGGAAGCGTAAGTATTCAATGCATTCATTAATGAGAACCAAAACATATAAAGTTCCCCTTTTCCATCCAAGAGTGATGAATAAAAATAGAAGGCAAATAAAGTACTAGTCCTATACACATATTAGCTTAAGCAAATGGTGACATAGTATAAAAGAACTTACGTGCATTGTACGTAGTATATCTATGAAGTAAAAGAACTTACATGCATGGTGGTTGTGATGCTCATAACACCACTGTCCTCTGGACGGCCTAGCTTACTAACATCCTGATAAAATCGGTGAACAAGTTCTGGAGATTGATGCAAGATAAGGTAATATTGGTGCACAAATGCATTACCAACCTAAACCAATAACATAAACATAACTCATTTCAAAACAGTAAACAGTAGTGAAAAGAATAGGAAGTAGATAGAAAAACAAAGCCCACTGAATGATATAGTTCCAGAGCATACAATATCGGCCGAAGGAATTGCAGTTTGCGACACGGATGCAGCCATCATTGATCTGTTTCTAAAAAGCGCAACAAATAAACCTATCAAAGCTCCAAAGAAACAATGAAAGAAACAATTTCATATTCTATACATGTATATATAGAAAAAAGATTCAGATTTATGTTAATTACTAGTATGGTCATGACAACGCAATCTAAGGCACTCAAACGAAACGAAATTAACTAAAGAGAAGATAAAGTTGAAAACACTTTTTAGCTAAACAAACAACTGATCCTAGCAAACGTAAAATCACAGTGAAACTTGAAAACAAGAAGAAATGTTTCCAAAATCATACCGGATAGAGATTGACTACAGGAGATCAGGTGCTACCTAAGTAAAACATTTGGATTTAGGAAAAGAGGCGTTGCTCACCTGAAGTCAGGATCGAATGAGAAAGAAGAGGCAAGGTGAGAGAAAGCAGTGGTAGAGCTAAGGCCGTGGTGGTCGTTTCTCTCACCTGCCCTTTCTAGTGGCGTTTTCTAGGGTTTTCCTTGATCCTGAAGGGGCGCAAGAATTAGGGAGAAGAGCGAGGAAGAGTGAGGTTTTCTTGGTTTGTTTTTACGCTCCCAGTGAATTGCGAAGCTCGGACTAATTTATTTTCCAAATTTAGAAGCTTCTAGAGTTTATTACATGCCTTATTCCATCGTCCTCTCGGGGTGATTTTGTTTTTAATCGATTTTTATGTTTTTGGTCACCGTTGTATAAATTAACGTAAAACCAATATCCAAACCATTTTGAGGAAAAAACTAGAATTATCGATTAGCTACAGATAAACAATATTATGAACATATTAATGTATACTAATTGTCTAACCCATCAGAAGGTCATGTCATGACGTGAGACTCCTACAAGAAACAAATTCATATTAACAGACTTGGTGGAAAATTGACGGTCGTAGTTTTTCTACCATTATAAGATTGTATTTCAATGTTTTTTAAAATGATAATCTTATTTATAGATTAAATTTGTCGATTGTTATAAATTTTAAAATTAGGATTGATCCTTATTTTACCTGCCAAAACCATTTACTAGGTCTTTAAAAGGTTTTGAAAAAATAAGTAGTTTTAAAACGTAAAATTTAGGTGCGAATTTAATAAGTACAAAGAATTTAAAATGACAAAAGATAGGACTCTCTTATAATTTAAGTAAATTATAATTTTCCTAATATTTAAAATTCTTGCAAAATGTTCATTTACTTTTTAAGTTTTCAAAAGACTATTTCTCTTAGACTTTTATTAAAAATAATTGTGAAGCACATGTGACATAAATATCAGACATAGATCAATTAAATATTGTTAATATGGAGACTTAATTGAGTTCTTAAAGTTTACTTGAATTAATTAAATCTAACTTAAATTGAAAATGAAAGATAATTATAATATATCATTGATTTAAAGTGAGTTTAATTAATTTCAGATAATTATAATATATTATTGATTTAGAGTGAGTTTAATTAATTTGTGCAAACCTCCAATTAGTTTCCCCCAAGTGTCACCCTAGTTATGGATAGATCACCCAAGTTCAAGTCCACAAGTAATGACAATTATCATATGAAAACTCGTTTCACTACAACTTCGGTGGGTTTCCTTAACTAAGCCACTGCCTATAGTTGTAAATTCATTCTTTAACACGCACATGGTTCACAAAAAGCTACTCCCTTGGGACCTATAGGATTTAATAATTGAGATTGGTCATCGAATGATGCTTATGTCACGTTTGTTTTATCGTTATTTTTAAATAATAGCTTAAAAGAAGGAATTTTTGAGAAAATAAAAAATCTCAAAGATTTTCTTAAAATTTTAAAGATTAAGGATTTTTAAAAATTACTTGAATCACATGAGAGCCTTATGTATTTTACCCTAGAATGAGTTTGTGGTTTAATTTTATGCTTAAAAATAAGATAAAATGTGTATAATGTCATATGTTTTGGAATTACATGAGAAATAACTAAACAAGATCATAGGCTTGAGAATAGAATAAAATAAAATGAAATAGAATGTATAAACTAATCATAAGTAATAAAATTAAAATAAATATCTAAAACAGGGTCATAGGGTTTAAGAAATAATATAAAAGGCATATAATTAGGTTTTAGGGTATGAAAATAAACTAAAATGCCTAGATTTGAACCATAGGATTTGTTAATAAACTAAAATGTCCACGTTTCAATCATGAGGCTTGAAAATAAATCGAAATGCCTAAAGTGGTTGATTTTTTTACACACCTTTATAAAATGGGATGACTAAAGAAAGAATCAAATTAATAGAGTTGTCACCCTACCTTATTAAGAAAACATGAAAAAAAAAACTAGAAAAAAGAGTTTGAGGGTTGATTTGTAATATGGGGAAAGTGTTAAACATCACATTCTACAAATCTAAACAATTATTTGTCTCTAGAAGTTTTTGTAGATTTAAGGAGGGTGGATAGAAATAAATTTAGGTATGGATTAAAAAAACACATGCTAAATTGAAAATAGCACGTATGGTTGAATACATAGGAGTTTGCAGTCTAACCTTACTCTTAAAATAGAATATCTAGAGTGATGTCTAGAGTTTGAAAAGAAAATTAAAGCAAATGGTTAAATGTCTAGGAGTTTCTAGTCTTTCTTAAGTTTTGAAATAAAATGGAATTCATACAATGGATCTTTTGTCTTGAAATCCAAGTGAAATGCCTAAAGCTCATTCTTAAAATTAAATATATAAGGGGTTCAAATATAATGCCTAGAATGAATCTTAAGGCTTGGAAAATAAAATGAGGGCCTAGGATTGAGACTTAGGTCTTGAAATTGTTATGAATGCCTAAATGAATCATAATTCTTGAAATTAAAATAAAATGCCTAAAGTTAAGTCTTAGAACTTAAATAAAATTTATTAAAATAAAATATCTAGAATGAATCTTAAATCTTGGAAAGTAAAATGAATTAAGGGACTAAAAGGAAGCACTTAAGTTTTGTGACTTTGTACATAAGGCTTTGAAAGGATTTTAAAGTAAGGAAAGTATATGAATTATTGGTTTGATACTCAGTGCTCAACTTAAGCTTGTAGATTTTGACCTAGATAAATTTGAATTCTATTTTGGGCTTAATTTTAATGAATTTTATTTGAGCTGCCTTTGACTATGATAGGTTTTAAGTAATATCAAAGCATAGTAATTCTTATACGAGATATTTTGGAGATCTTAAGGAAATGATAACTTATACAATCATCACAATGATTATTTGCAGATACACTTAAGTAATATTTTATATGAGATTCTCATATTAGGTCAGTTCAATTAAATTATTCTCTAATAAGCAACTAAATATATTTATTTATCATTATAATTTAATCTATAAGATTTACTACCTTGCTTATAAGGAACAAACAACATGGCTTAAATTTTCTACTATATTCGTACATAAACAAACAATATGGCTTATAATTTCTACTCTATTCATACATAAATGCAATTTGAATATCATAATTTCATTTGTAAAGTATAATCATCCTATGGACCTTATGTTGATAATTAGATAAACTTGCATAAGAAAAAGAATGCCACCAATTAAATATGTTAGAAACATACACCCAACTAATTAGTTATAAAGTATAAACTAACAATCTTCCAATTACACTAACCTAATCCTTTAAAAATCTTTCATGTCACTATATAATGATATGCTACTACTGGGACAACAATATAGTGAGATAATTCTACAAGATTCTTGTTTGTTTGATTTTCATAAATTTATCTATACTATAAGTATACATGTCGTATCTTTATAGTATATACAACATCGTTCCAATGAGGATTGTTTTTAGACACATTAATTTTGTTAACGCTTTGTTTAGGGTAAACAAATAATAAGTGTAACTAGAAAACAAACTAAATTTGAGAAAATTAACAATTGAAAAATGAACAAAGCAGCAGTGAACTTGTGATTAATTAATGATAACAACTTAGGAATTACTTTTATCTTTGTTTTGTTTTTGTGTTAGCTTATTGACTTAGTAATACTTGATCTTAGATATCCAATACTTATGATTACCCTCTCTTGAGATCTACTCAAGTAATCCTAATTGAAATAGATAAAAATTGAAATGTGACCTCTCGATCTCTAAAAAATTTTCTTAATTATCAATTAGATTTTAAGCAATCCTATGGAAACAAACAAATAATTAAAATCTCTCTTAAATTGCCTATTAATCTAATGTTTATATGTCTATTATGGCACCAGTTCTCACTATGCAACATAACATAGTTATTTCAATCTTATCTCTTGATTCAGATCAAAGATTAAAACAATAAACACCACTAAGTATGTTTTTTTAAAATCAAATTAAGGATATAAAAGTTTAACAAAACATTTCAAGAGTAATTTCTAAAGCAAATTTAGCAATTTATCGCTAAAGTAATTGTTTATTATCAACATTTAATGATAGGGAAATAAAGGGAAAGAGTAGAAAATTAAATCTTAGATGTATTCTCCTTCTTGTCCTTGAGTTGGAAAATTCCACAGCTTTGTTCTTTTAGAATTTTTTCCTCTTTGATCTCCTTCTTAGATGTTCTAACCACATTTTTTGGTGTTCCTCTTTACCTTTTATACTTATTACTCCTCCTAAGGCTCTTTCTATGATTTTCTCACTTGTTTATTTTCCAAAAATAGCCCCAAATAATCAAAAATACAAAAATCCCGTGACTTAGAAATTATACCTTTGTTTGATCGAGCACTGCCTCTGATCCACATGCTCTATCACGATCGTGCACTTTTTCATGATCGTGACATTGGTTCCCTAACTACTCTAACTTCAATTGTCCATGATTATATAGGCGTATGATTGTGACCTATCTCTTTCTCCAGCTTCTTTAACTTTTCTTGAAGTTCCATGTCTTAACTCATCATCCAAACACATTAAACATCCCTTAAAACATTAATAAAGATCAAATTCTTGCCCTAATCAACAATCATCAAACAAAACATAAAAAAGCACTAACAAAGATATTAATCTAGTCGTAAACACATGATTATCACCCAAAAAACACCTAATAACACGTTTGACAACCTAGAAAACACACTCTACAACTCACCCATCAATTTCGCAACACTTAAAACTTTTCTTCTCCCTAAGCAAAACTTACACCAAAAAATTAAAAAAATATATAACCTAAATCACACAATCATGTAACGATGTAATAATGGCATAATGATATAAAATTTAATGAAATTAACTTACCCAAAAACTTCAATCACTCAAAAAGATCCAAAATATTAACTTGTTCCATTTATAATCAAGTTTTTTGATTTAAATATATATATCAACCAAAATATTGACACGTTATTCATACATCTATGGCACTTTTATACCATCTCATGATGGTTTCCTGACACTTCACATGAAGATCATTAGGCTTCACTTATATTTAAAGCATCACATTTTTATATTTTTATTTAATGATCACCTGTTTTTTGATGTGAGGTCAACTATTTAGTTAAGAATATCCTTAATTACTCAACTAGGTTGCATTTTTTTAGTTTGGTTGGAGTGTTAGCATAGTCTTTTTACACGAAGGCAAACACTCTTTTTGCAAATGTCTCCCTATTACTCAGCTATATCATAACTCGCAACTAGCTATCAATTCTATTCTTCACCTTAAGTTTTTTAAAAGGTTCAATGGAATAAGAAATTTATTTTTAACACATTTATTAAATTTTTTATTTGTTTTTACTCTAACCTACATCATTTCTTCCTAATCAAACCATTTCCATAAAAGGCTACCAATGATGTCTACCAAATTAATTTCTTTTAATCATAATTGCATCAAAACAAGTGTTAAAAAATGAAAGAATATGCACAACATCCTAATCAGCATGCATATTCACCTAAAAAATACTAATACATAAACTTCACAAGTTAATGCTTCTTCACAAATTAAATGATCATGTTCTTGGTTCAGTTGATTCATTTCAGTTCCGCGCCATTGACATATTCACACAATACACACTTTACACAATGTAACATCCTGTAAAAAAAATTTTACACAATGCAAACACAATCAAAACCCATCACAATGCAAATGCAAAGTCACACACAAATGATTGTGCAAATACATATACGTCCTAATACTTGAACAACACATAGTCTTCAATGTGGAAAATGAAACACAACTAAAAACCAACATAATATCAAATGCAATAAAAAATAAAAGAAATATAAATAAGGGAAAGAGAGCTTATAAGGATTGTGGTGGCGATGGTTTTAAAGGAATTTAGATGTCTTTGTAAACCTCCTGGAAATATTCCACAATAAGTTTACACAATTCATACTATGAACATCCATTAATCAAACTAACTTAAAACCATAAAAATAATGCAACAAGCATACAAGAAATTACAAAAACATATCTAAACAATAACATGCTCATTTTAAGGTCACTGGTTTGATCATTCCATCTCGATTTTTCAACTAAAATAAAGGAAAGAAACTACTTCCCTTTTATATTAGTATATTCCTTCGAAATATGGTTTGTATCTATGGACATTAACTTTGAATGTTTCCTTTTTATTATTCCCCAATTCTAAAGTTCCATGCTTGAATGCTTGGGTAACCTTGAAAGGACCACTTAAACATACTTAAGCTTTTCTAAAAACAACTGCTAAGTTAAGAGGACTTCATGATGACTAATTTTGATGACAATCAAGTAATAATAATGTTAGAAATAAATGAACGTTTTGACAAGTGTGTTAAGTGTGCAGACACAAGGAAAACACGGACGAAATGCAACACATAGACGAAGTGGAAAACACAGACGAAGCACAAAACACAGACGAAGCGCAAAACACAGACGAAGTGAAAAACACAAACGAAGCGCAAAACATAGACAAAGTGGAAAACACAGATGAAGCGCAAAACACAGATGAAGTGAAAAACATAGGTGAAGCGCAAAACACAGATGAAGTGGAAAACACAGACGAAGCACAAAACATAAACGAAGTTGAAAACACAGACGATACAAAGAAGAAGTTACGTCAGTATGTCGGACGGTTACTTAGTTAGAGTTAGTTACAAAACTCAACTAAATAACGTTTTTCAAGATTCAAGAAGTGATTATCAAGAATCAAGAAGCAATTAGAGACTTAGGCTATAAATACTAGTTATAGTTGAAGATTTTACGATCTTACGAATTACACAATCTTTGAGAAAAATCATTGATCTTTGAGTTGTCAAGTGTGTACTTAGAAAAGAAAAACTCTGTAGTGCGATACTAAGAGAGCTAACCCTACTGTAACAAAAGCTCATCATATCTTTCTAGTGAGAAAAAGAAAAGGCTAAGAGCCTGGAGAGGCTAAGGTTATTGAAAGAATACTTTGTGTAAGAGACTTGAAGAGGCTCTGGAAGGGAAGAAAGACTACTTGTAATTGTTTGAAGTATAGTGAAACACTCAGACAAACTCTGAGGACTGGACGTAGTCCACGGTTCGGGGTGAACCAGTATAAAATCGCAACGTTTATCTTCTATCCTTTTACTTCAGTTTATTTTGTTGTTAAACAAGTATATAGAAGTTATTTGCGATTTAACTACGTAATAGTTGTCGTATAATCCTTGTGATATCTTTTTAACAAGTTAGAGAAGTTCTTAGCAAGATTTTGTATTTCACAAAAAGGATACACTTGTTCTTAGCAAGATTCTTGTGTATCGAGTTTCTTGTACGTAAGTTCTATACTAACGTATGATTTACTTCAAATTGGTATCAGAGCTCAGTTTCCAAGAACTACCTTTACAAAGTGAGGACAAAGATCCATGGCAGAATCACATGTTTTTATAGCTGAAAGAGCCTCTATCACAAGACCTTCTGCGTTCAATAGTGAAGATTATCATTATTGGAAGGACATGATGCGGCTCTTCATAGAATCCACACATATTGATCTTTGGGATATCATCGAGAATGGACCATACGAACTAGTAGATGATGAAGGAAATGTCATTCCTCGCAACAGATGGTCAACTGATCACAAAGCTAGATTTCAACTAAATTCAAAGGCCAAGTTCTTTCTGAGTTGTGCGTTGAGCAGAAGTGAATACGATAAAGTTCATGGATGTGAGACTTCAAAGGAGATGTGGGACACTCTATCCATCGAATATGAAGGAACAAACTAGGTGAAAGAGTCCAAGATCAGTATTCTTGTACATCAGTATGAGCTGTTTAAAATGAAGGAAGATGAGTCTGTTGATCAGATGTTTGGACGATTTCAAACTATCATTAATGGACTTAAAGCTCTTGGGAGAATCTATGATAATCAAGATCATATGAGGAAGATTCTCAAAATTCTGCCAAAAAGATGGAGACCCAAAGTCACTGTTATACAAGAAGCCAAGGACTTGAGCAAATTAAAGCTAGACGAATTGCTTGGTTCTTTGAAGATACACGAAGTAGAGCTGGATGCTGAAGATAAACCTAAAAGAGACAAATCCATAGCATTAAAAGTTGGTCAGAAAAATCACAAGACTCAGAGAAATAGAATTTCTTTGTCAAAAGCATTAAAGATCGAAGAAGTCAAGAATGATGATACCAGTGAATCTGATCGTAATTCAAGTGAAGATGATGACGAATTATCATTCATTTCAAGGAAGATCAGAAGGATGTGGAAAAAGAAAGCAAAAGGAAGCAAAAAATTTTCTTTTAAGAAAAAAAGCAAAGAAGACGTCAAAAACAAGAAGACCTCTATCATTTGCTATGAGTGCATCAAACCAGGACACTACAAGTCTGAATGTCCGTTACTGAGAAGAGAACCGAAGTAAATAAAAGGAAATAAAAAGAGTATGATGGCAACTTGGGAAGATTTAGATTCATCCGAATCTAATTCTGATTCAGAAGCGTCAAAACAAACAAATATATGCTTGGTAGCCAAAAAAGAAGGTGACGAGGAGGTAACTTCTAACTTTAATGAACTTCAAGATGCATAT
>JAOSBN010000004.1:19814463-19837605 GCA_027563595.1 Erythroxylum suave | reverse complement strand
AGCCTATTAAAAAGGCATTTGAAAGTCACTAATCGATGGTGGTTTTTGTTGAGTGCCATTTGGGAGTCTTTTAGCAATTTTTAATAAATAAAACTCTAATACTTATTATTATTTTATTAAAAAATGCTAATTATATCAATATGATAGTAAGTTAAATATTTTATTATATTATTATTAATACTAATAAATATGTACAAGTAATTGATAATTGATTTATTTTATTGTTAATAAATATAATTATAAACTTTTATTATTTTATTGATTAACCATATTTTTACTTATGTTTAATATTATAATATTATTTATGCAATAATTTATTTTATCAGTAATTTTTATAAAATATAATTTATTAATTCATTTTATGGTGATTGCAAGTTGAACTTGGGCTTAATATGAATGGGTTTTATGTGTTTGATCAGATTTATTGTGGTCGTCTAGATTGAGACCATAATTGTAGCAGTTGGGACAGTGTACTCATTTCTTGGCTAAAGTCTTTTATGACATTTTTTAATCCTATGAAATGTGTCCCAAGTCTAAATTCAGGTGGCATTTAATATCATTCTCTAAGTGACTAGATTTTGAACCTCTTATATGAAAGTAATAATTATGATCAAACCTTATCATTTATGAAAGTTTTGGGAGTACAAACTTTTCAGAATTCGAGCTTCATGTTGATAACTAAGACTCAATTGCATACATTATTGTTTTGCACAAGACTTAAATAGAGATGAAAATTTGTTTGATCAATATTAGTTCAAGTGTAACCATATTGGAAATGGTCATGGAAGCTTACAACTTTATCCTTAAATCAAAGAAAGAAAGTGGGAGAAATGCCATCAGATGCCTCATAACAAAAGAAGGCCACAAAGGATAGTATTCATAAAGGGAGAGAAAGATTTTACCTTTTGATGACCCAGAAGATAACAAGAGTTAAGGAGTTTTATGAAAGTGATGTCTCAGCTCTCTTTTTTGCTCAATGTCTTTGAGCCTAATAAAGAAACTATGTTTATGGGTTCTGTTTGTTAACCAAAACTTACCCTCCTGTGTCGTGAACCCATCTTTTGCATGACAAGGAAATTATAACAAAGGGAACACACAAATGCCAAAGACTAAAAAATATTTCTAAATCTTGCCAATTAGTATAGAACTTTTTTTCTTTCCTTCCAAACACATACATACAGACATGTCCTTTCCTTTAAAAGCAAATGTCTTGTGAGGAATCATCTTTCCCACAACATTGGACCTCCATAGTTAATTTCTTTCCTATTCTTTTACACTATACTCATCTCTTTATCACAGACACCCCAAAAGGAGTTGTTACTAAGGTTAAGAGAGAGAGAGATAGAGAGAGAGAGAGAGAGACAGACAACTTGTAAGTAGATATGAAAGCTATGATATTTCTCAAAATGGAGCCGTTGACTCTGATGGAGAGTGTGCTTTTTGGGAAGTTGAACAACTGCACCTATGAATAACTATGCACAAATGCATATAACACACAAAGAATCATTGTTTAACCTATAAAAGCCACACCAGTAGCTCCCAAATAGTGTACTCGTATACTCAAATAAATGCAAGAATTTAGCGAAATATTGGAGCTTTTAACACCAAGCTTGCGTATCTAACAGTGAAACAGAAACAAATATAAGTTTCCTTTTTCTGGGTTCCTAGGAAGGTTTCCTAGAAGTTGATGTCTTGTTATAACTTACCTCCTCTTGCTGTCTCCTCAGTCTTGCATTCTCTTTTAGCAATTGTGCCACTTCTAGCTCTAGCTCATTTGTGTAAGCTTGTATGATAAAATTGGAAACAAAAGCAAGTAGCCAAAAGGGTCACCTAGGAAGAACCCCTGAGATGGATAGAGATCTAAGAATATTTATTTTCTTGTTTGATTCGATTCTTCTAATCACCAACATTTTCAGGACGTTCATACCATTGATTTTAAAAAAGAAAAGCATTTAAAGCTAAACAAACAAAGAAAAGTTAGGTGTTTGTGTTTGAGAGAGGGACTTTATAGAGCAGAAGTCGGTAGATTCTTTCTCTATTTTCAAGCTTTCGTCTTACACTTCAACCCCTTTTTTCCATTATTGTCAATAAACTTCATAGCTTCATCCTTGTGCTTCCTCGTATGTGTGTGTGAGAGAGAGATTGGTGACTGCTGTCATTCGTCGAAATAACTAAGCAAAAGGGTTAGAAATGAGATCTGAGAAAAGAGAAAATGGTAGAGGCGCGGAGAGAGTTTGATTTGAGATGAGAAGAGAAGAGAAGGTGGCAGAGAGGAGAGGAGAAGCTCAAGAGGATTTGGTGAAATGAACCAGAAAGTAGCCTTTAGGTATATCTGTAGTTTTGAAGACCGGTTGGACTGATTTGACAAAAAACTGGCCGGTTCATTGATAAACCGAATGGTTTTAATACATAGAGTTTATTAAATGAAACCAAACTGGACCACTGGCCGGTTTAAACTTTTTCTAGTCGAACCGGTCCAGTTTTTAAAACCTTGCAATTGGTTAGATAGATTGTGATTAGATTACATGTTCTATTTATAATGTAATAGATCTGAAATATTATATCATAACCTGATTTCATAACATGGAGGTTGAGAAATCTAGTTTATAAATAGATCTACTGTAATTGGAAGGAATTGATTGCAACCATAAAGATAGGACAATATAAATCTTCCATATTAAGGTCAAACCTAATAGAGGAATTCACAAATTGGTACAGCAATCCTATAAATGTTAACTTGAGTAATTTTGTTGAAAATCTTAATATTAGTTGTTAGTAGACTCAAGGTTGACTGTTGGCATACCATAGGAATTCTCACGGCCCAATAGATCAATAAAACAATTGCATAATAAAAGATCAATTTGTTAAGAGTTTTAGGGGATTCAAAAACTAGATACTAATTTTTTTATAGTGAAATTTTACTAAGTGCTTCCTTAATTCTCTTATTCAATCTTGCTACCTATTTATTCTACTTATTTAAGTTTTTTCTTTTTATTAAAATTCAAAATCAATTCGTAGACTAAAAAATAGGATAACAGTACAACTAGTGATCATTGTCCTTGTAGGATCGATCGGTATTTGTTGGTACTAGCTATAATTATGTCATAATCTTGTGGTTAATTCAACATTGACTAACTAAGAAGCAGTCAATCAATAAATTTATAGAAAAATGATTAATTGTAGTTACATTCTTTTAGCTATGAGATTTTTGTCTTTTGCTTTATTTGAAATGCCATAGTCTACATTCTAGCACTTTCTTGCCCCAGTTTGGGTAAGCTAACTTTAACAAGAAAATTTTCCTTATTGTTCAAAAGAACTTCCATTAAACCAAAGGCTTTCTATTGAAAATATACCAAAGAATTAATAGTTGTGAAGGATGGCCTTTTGTCTAGGAAATAACCTAAGAGTAATCTCCCATTTTTGCAACACTTTCAGAATCTCAATATTAGGAACCACTAAGGCTTTACCTTCATCAAAAATGAGAGGAAAATATTCAAGCTTTAGAGAGCTATCGTCTATAACTTAGCTCCATTTCTAGTTAAGGTAGGTGAATAGGTTCCTTGGGGAGTTTTAAGGCTTTTGGAAAGCTGATAAGGAATGGTAACCTTTGGAGCTAAAGGTTGAAAGTTATTAGGGAAAAGAAAAGCAAAGTTCAATATTTTTAAAAATGATAAAAGAGAAGGTTAAGGTTCAAACTGGAGGAAATAAAGGTTAGGTAGAAACTTAAGGGAGGAATAAAGAAAAAGTTTGAAATTTAAGAAGCTCTTAGAAACTAGAAATGAGGTCAGAAGGGTTGAGGAAGATAGCAAGTGAGCCAAAGGCATACTAGGATTGGCAAATTTTAGACGTTGAAAGAATTGAAGGATCCAATTGAAGTAGTTGGCGTAAGTTAAATAGAATAATTATGAAGAAAAAAGTTTAAGTGTGAAATAAGAGTGCTAAAAGATGAAGGAGAAAGCAAAGACCCAAGCTTGAAGCAATAGAAAAATAAATAATGCAACTCTATGCAAAAAGATAAAGAGAAACCATAGCTTCTTTCCCTATGATCAATCCCTAAATCCTAAACCTTAAACCCTAAACTCTTAATCTTTTCATCTTTTTTCTCATATCGAAATGACAAAGAGATCACTTATTTGGTTTGTGTACCTAAAGTAGCTTTAGGTTGCTGGCATGATTTTATGCATATTTTAAAGATTGAGATCGATTCTTTAAAATTAGATGGATAATATGATTATATATCTTATGTAAAATTGAACTTTGTAAATATTAGTAATCTAATAATCCAAATTTTGTTAAACGATAGTATTTTGATTTAAATTGAGTGGTCCTGTATAACAGATTGGATCTTCATACAATATGCTTTGTTTTCAAATGTAGATGCAAGCATGACTGCATACATCTTACCCTCTCCATACCCTGCTTAGGCGAGAATTTGGGTATGTTTAGTTTGGTTTCAAATGTAGATTTTTTTATTTTGAATATTTATAATTTGGACTTCAATGTTTTGAAATTATATGTAAGATATGTACTAATATTAAATTAATAAAAAAACTTAAAATTTGAATATAAATCAAAATTACCTATCTTTTTGTATACTAATCTATTAGTGAACCTTTTAAACCAATTATAAATTTCAAACTTTTTCTTAGGGTGTGATTGTTTAGTGGGTATTAAAAAAGAAGAATGGGTATGGAATGAAAGATTGAGTTTAGTAAGGGGATATGTTTATAGGGTTATTATTTTGATTACTACTTTTAGGTAATACCTCATTTCTCTCCTAATTTGGAAGAATGAGTATCATTGTTATAGAGGAATGGAGTAATTAATTACATTATAATTAATTAAAATATTATTAATAATTAATTAACTACAATATAATTAATTAAAATATAATTCATTCATTAATTAAAATATTATAATTAATTAATTAACTAACTACAATATAATTAATTAAAGTATTATTAATAATTAATTAACTAAAATATAATTCATTCATTAATTAAAATACTTTAATTAATTAATTAAAGTATTTTAATTAATGAATGAATTATATTTTAGTTAATAATTAAAATATAATTTTTCATTAATTAAAATATTGTGATTAATTAATTAATTATAATATAATTATTAAAATATTATTAATAATTAATTAACTACAATATAATTAATTAAAATATAATTCATTCATTAATTAAAATGTTGTAATTAATTAAAATATAATTAATTAATTAAAATATAATAAATTACAATATATTTAATTAAAATATTATTAATTAATTAAAATATAAATAAATAAATAAATAAATTAATTAATTAAAATATAATTAATTAATTAGTTACAATATAATTAGTTAAAATTAATTACAATATTTTAATTAATCAATATATTGCAATATAATTAATTAATCAATTAAAATATAATAAATTTTTATTTTTTAATATTTTTACAATCTAACCACTGTCAATGGTAATGGTAATCATTCCTTCCTCTTAACCAACCATCATAATTATAATGATAATAACCATTCTCATTTCTCAGTAAATTCATTCCCACTCTTATTACTATTCTTCTGTACGAATCAACAGTCCCTTAATAAAATATAGAGCATTTGTTATCAGAGACGGGATAGTCTTTAAAAGGTTGATTTTGAGGTCACACTGCAGCTGGGATACAAGTACAATCGCGGTCGCGGACCATAACTAGTGCATCTAGGGGCGGTAAACAACTTAGAACACATAAGACATTAAAAAGTTGATTTTGAGGTAACACTGCAGCTGGGATACAAGTACAATCGCGGTCGCGGACCATAACTAGTGCATCTAGGGGCGGTAAACAACTTGGAACACATAAGACAGATTCTAGGCTAGTGTATGGGCACTAGAGTTCATAGAGATGAGGGTTCAGTCGTGGGGTAATCTGAACTTGTAAGGGGGTCGCTTTAGACAAAGTTATGCCTACTCCTTCAGACATGTCCACAGGGACATTCGATGGTGGTGTCACATCAAAACCCTGAAGCAACATAGCAAGCGTCAAAGGAATTGCTTGCAATGCGAATGTCATACCAGGACAAGATCGTCTCCCTGAGCCAAAAGGGAGCAGCTCGAAATTCTGACCCAAAACATCCACCTTGGACTGCATTGTAAGAAATCTTTCTGGCATGAATTCGTCAGGATTGGACCAAACTTGGGGATCTCTGTGCAATTTCCACAAATTTACTAACAATCGAGTTCCCTTGGGTATATGATATCCTGCTATACAACAATCTTCTGTTGCCTCGTGTGGAACGGCTAATGGACCAGGTGGATATAGGCGCAGTGTTTCCTTGATAATTGCCTGAAGATAGGCCAAGTTTTCAATATCGGACTCCTCAACCCATCTTTCCCTGCCAATTTTCTGGTCTAGCTCTTCTTGTGCACGCTCTAATGTGTTCCTATTGTTCAACAAATTTGACAAAATCCATGTCGAGGCAATGGCTGTGGTATCAGCACCTGCTATGATGAGTGTCTGTAACATGAAATCGAGAACATTAAAAGGAATCCTTAAATAGACAACGTTAAAAGGAATAAAGGATGCTGAAACTTTCTTTTTGGCGGATAAAAACAAACGAGTAAATGAAAGTAAGAGTTTTTTTTTTTTCCTTTACCCCTCTTTCTCCAAATATGAGAATCATTTTGGATGACTGGTTTCAAGCAGCACCCTAATCACAAGTTATGTTGCCTGCTCCTAGTCTCCAATTATAAGTCAAGAATTCACACTCAAACCAATACCAGCATTTAAGGACTTAACAGAAGTTAAGCTTCAATTTCATCCTGAAAACTTTAGGAAATTGATCGCATATCCAAATATTTTTTTGGACCAGTAAACCTGGGTGTTATTTACTTGATTTTTGTCCATCCATCCTTAACAGGATCAAAATTTCCTTTAAGTTCCGTAGACCTATTTGGTTGACTAAGCTTGAAGACAAAGGAAACAGGATAGGAAGTCAATTTAGCATACCATCATTGATATGCCAAAACAAGTTACCAACAATTGAAAGCTTGTCATATTATTAAGTGATTTCACGCATGAACTCACTTGTTAAGGTATAATTAATCTGCCAAAGAATTCACTACAGCTTGGAGAATGCACCAGGATGACTTCATCGTAGGGAGGAATGATTTATCTGATCTTACTAAAATCTGACAACCTAGTCACTTGAGCGTTCTTCTTAATAATGCAAATTAATAGTCCAACTATTCTTTTTGTAAGAGAATAATACTCCACTTATTCTTGTAAAAGATTATTGATTGCTACTACTGGTTAAATGGACAAAGTGCGAGGTGGTACGTACCGTAGATGTACCCTTGATGACATTTTCACGCGTATGACCACAAATTGATTCATCTTCCATTGCAGATAGCATCACATCGATGAAATCCTGCACATTGTTTGGTTCCATCTTCATTTTTTTCAACTTGTGATCTTCAATCCACTTTTCCATCACCGAATCTAATTCCCTTGACAGACGCTTCATAGTCTTAACTGGTCCTGGAAAGTAATTCAACCACCCAAGAAACGGGATCAAATCAGAAGGGACGAGAGTACCAGAAATGTACATGTATTCCTTTATGAGTTTTCCAATACGCTTCCCTTCCTCTTGGTTTTCTGCATCAGGACTATTGAAGCAATATTTCTTCCCCGCTATCATTCTTGTGATCATGTTGAGAGTCAATCGTTCGAGCCATTCGCTAATCACCACCGTAGTAATTGAATGGCGTTCGCTGATTTTGCAAAGCGAATACAAGTCTTTGACAAAGGTATTCACTTCAGAGACTCGAACATGTCTCAGTTCCTTTAGCCTATGGCCTGAAAGAAGTTGAATCGTGACTAGCTTACGCATGTTTCTCCAATAAGTTCCATAAGAAGCGAAACCAAAGGCTGCATAATTGTAACTCAGGCACTCCCCGTGACTTGATTTTGGCCGTGAAGCCAAAATTCTGTCATATGTGGTGAAACACTCCTTGATTATCTCCGAATTTGAAATGACTACGGCAGGATTTTTGCCAAGCCAAATTCTGAAGATGGGACCGTGTTTATCTGCCATGGCCGCTAGTGTTCGAGCAAGTGTTTTCTGGGCGCCCAGTAGATGGAGGTGACCTAAAATTGGCAGCGCACCTGATGGTTCTCGAGCTGTAAGCCCATTATTTCTGTACGTCCGGCCTCTTGCTCCCCACAAATTGTACAATATAACAAGCAGTAGAGCACCTGAAATTGCTAGTATGTGAGACAAGAAATCCTCCATGTCGATGGATCTTAATCGGAGGCTTCTGAATATCGGAATTGTAAGGTACTCTGGCTTCTATGATAACCATCATTAGTGCTCATCACGTGAATTATAGGTCAAAGAAACACCATGTACATTTCCCGAGTTCGTTTTAATTGGATAATATTGAAACGGTTTCTAAGGGTTCTTGCAGCTTGTCCTGTTTATAGTCAATGATAGCAGCGTATAATGGCTCTCGTTTTCATGACTTTGCTTTTTAGACTACTGTAATCTCGTAAGATTTACTTCCCTGTGCTTCACCAGGTCTGTTTACCAATTCCAATTCCCTTCTCAACTGGCTTGCGTTATCGCAACTGCCGGCTAGTTTCATCGTTTTCTTTTCCTTGCTCACATCTTTTTCAAGAACAATTATATTTCATTAATTGAGAAGCCATTTGGTTTACTTATATTTTTGTGATTTTTAGTTTTAGTATTCTTTTCATATTTTTAGTTTTTATTTTTTCAAATAAAAGCAAAGCATATTAATGTACTTATAATTTTATTACTAATAATAATTACATAATAGATATATTTAAAATTACATTATTTTTATAACATTAATTAATTAAATAAATTTATTTTAACTCCTTATCAAACATTTATCGACAAATTATCAGTAAAAATTGTTATATTTTAACAATTAAATAATTTTATTTATAAATTTAATATTTATTTTTAACTGTCAAATAAAGTTTTATTTAAAATTTATAGTATTCGAAGATAACACAAATTTAAATTACTTTATGGATTATTATTAAATTAAAACTATTTAAAATTAATATTTACATTAATTGTAAAACATTAAATTAAAATTATTCATTATTCTTATTAACAATTACCTAATATATGATAGTAAATCAAAATATGTAAAATAGGAATAGAAAATAAAAATTATTTTTATAATTTTCATAATAAGTTGTGAAAATTGAAGAAATCAAAATAAACATTTAAAACCAAAAACTTAAATAAACATAATTTTACTTAATTTTAAAAAATAGAAAATCAAAAAGAAAAGTAGGAATAAATAGCCCTGGATGAACAATTCAGATATGAATTACCAGCAAAACCAATATTGTAATGTTACCTTAAAGAATCTTCTTCATCAACGTAGGTTTAAATATTAACTATATCTTTAATAATTTATTTTTTAAAAATTATAAGAGTTTGATCTAGTAGTATTTGAAAAATGATACTAATTAATACTTCCAAGTGTTTTAATATCCTCTAATGTTGGCTATTCATTCAAGGTTGTTTCATTTCCCTTGTAATGTTACAAAATAACATCGAAGGGTGTTTCTAGTGTAAGATCTTTGATGCGAAACTTAACTTTAGGTTTGTATTGCTAATTAGGAGATGATTTTATGATGGATACTTATCATTTTTTATATAACAGATAGTAAGTAAATGGACTATATTTTTAATTTAATTCAGAGAGTATCTAACTTGTGTTTATATGATTTCTATAAGATTTGGTACTTAATTTAATTTAATTTTGATTTGAATAATTTGTTTTAGCTTTCCAATGAAAAAAATGAATTTGAAAAAAATTAGAGTCAATTTAAAGAAGTTTTAGTAGATGTTATTTTGACTATATTTATGCATAAGTATTTGATGTATTTTGCTTGATATTTTATACTTTTATTGCATATTTGATACTTAAATTGTTCCAAGTATAAATGCTTTCATGGACTAAAAGGAGAAGAATTTAGATGAAAACTCAACATAAAATGAAATTTTGAAGCAAAGTAGAGATACACGAATGTTGCTGAACTAGTGTACATCTCACAACCCATGTAGATTCGCGAAATTTTGGAGATATTTTGGAGTATAAATGATCTAGTACAAGCTTGTGTATCAGACTATGTATCTCCTAGAATCCTAAAATTTACTATAAAAAGATATGAGCGGAGGCTAATTGGGGAGAGTAGACTTTTAGAGGCAATTCTAGACATGAAGAACATTTAGAAGGGAAGATATTGAACCAAAGAAGCACATAGAAAGCTTGACTGTAATTACTCCAAACGAGTAGTAGTCTCCTTCAGCTTAGTTGCTATTTAGGACTCCCGTAATACATAATCTAATTTCATAACATAGAGATTGAGAAATCCTATGTATGAATAGATCTACCATAACTGAAAGGAGTTAATTGCAAACATAGAGACACGTCAACATAAATCCTTTAGATTAGGGTCAAAACGAATAGTGAAATTCATAAATTGGTAAAGCAATCCTAGAAACTTTAACCTAAAGAATTTCAGTTAATAAACCTAGGGTAAGTTGTTAGTATTCTCGAGAGAGTTATTAACATAAGATAGGAATTTTCACAGTCTAATAGTCAATAAAACAATTACATAATAAAAGGTTAATTATCTAAGGGTTTTAGGAGGTATCAATCACCTAGGTACTAATTCTTGATATTGATTGTTTTCTAAGAGATTTCCTTTGTTTTTTGTTCATTATTTTTTCCTACATTATTTAATATGTTTAATTATTTTTAATTAAAAACCAAAACTTAATTCATAGACTAGATAATAGGATAATGCTAATTACTAGTAATTATTGTCTTTGAGGGATTCAATATTAGAGAAAGGTTTTTATGTTTTCAAAAGTGTTATTATCGTTTTCATAAGGTTTATAAGCCTTAGGAGTTGAGTCTAGGTGTCGACAGTTTTTGGTCAAGAAGTTGAGTCTTGGATCGTTAAGTTGACATCCTTAATGATCGGATGAGTTCGACCTGGGTGGGGGTATTTGTAGACATTCCTTAGGGTGTTTGGGACATCAGATAAGCTAAGCTTAGTTCAATCTATTTTATTAAACATTTTTTTTTGATTTTATAGTGATAGCATAGTTGGAAAAGGAAGGGGAAGTCGTCGTAAGGTTAGACCTTTATAACCCGAGCCAGTGGAACATAATGGTAAAGCAGTTGCAAAACCTACAATTGCTAGCTCTTTGAATTATAGGCAGCCTCACACTGAAGTACCATTAGAGGTAGTGCAGTAGGATTTGCCACCGGTGCTGAGGTAGACTCTATAACAGGTGATGACATGGTAGATATAGTACACTACGCAGCAGCAACCTAGGGCTAGAGAGCCACAGAAGCCACCACAGGTACCACCACCTTAGCAGCCAATAATGGTACCTAGTTCTGTGTTAGAGTAACATCCGATGCTTGAAATCTCGAGGTATATTAAGGAAGAAAGGAACCTCGAGTATGGTATCTTTTATGGACGTAGTTATGTTATAAAGGCCAAAACTTGGATGAGACGGACGATAAAGACATTCCACGATATGGGGCTGTTTGATGAGATGAAGATGAAGATTGTTATCCAATTGCTGGGGAGTGATGCTAGAGTCTGGTGGGAAAATGTCCGAAGATGTTATTGTAATCAAATTTCCTAGGTGGATTTTATCAATGAATTCAACAGACAATATTATACCAAATTTGATAGAGATCAGAGGAAGGTTGCCTTATTTACACTAGTATAGGGGAATAGGTCGGTGCACGAGTTTGAGATGGAGTTGAGAGAGCTTGCCACCTATGTCTTGGAATACGTTGCAAATGAAGAAAATCTATGTGTTCGGTTTGAAACTCGATTGCATTTGGTGATCCAAGAAAGGATGACAGTTACCCCTACCACTATGTTCAAGGAGATAGTTAGTGTTAATTAAGGATTATGACCTAGTGATTGATTGTCACCTAGGAAAAGCAAATGTGGTAGTTGATGCACTGATTTGTAAGTCTTGTTTGGTAGTAACTGTCAGGCAAAATTCTTATATGAATCATTTCATGAGTATATGGAGCCTTGTAGTTGAATTCTTAGTTGCTGAGGATGACAGAACACTGCTAACACGGTTTAAAGTTCGTCTAACACTATTTGATAAGATCAGGAGATCACGGGCCGATGATTCCAAGTTAAAGGTCATTTGAGAGAAATTACCATCCAAAGAGGATGAGGGGTTCTGACTAAGAGAAAATGGGTTGCTGGTCTTCAAAGACAGAGTCTATGTGTCGGGTGATCAAGGTCGCAAGTAAGCTATCTTGGAATAGGCTCACAGTTCAGCTTATACTATGCATCCTGGTAGCACCAAGATGTATCAAACTCTTAGAGAGAGCTATTGATGGCTAAGGATGAAGAGATAGATAGTGGAATTTGTGGCTAGATGCCTTCCCTATCAATAGATAAAGGCAGAGCATCAGAAGCCAGTGGGTACGTTACATTCTTTGCCTATTTCAGAATGGAAGTGGGAGTATGTAACAATGGATTTTGTAGTTGAACTACCTCCTACATCAAAGGGTCATGATGCTATTTGGGTTATAGTGGATGGATTGACGAAGTCTGCATATTTTCTGCCAATCTACACAACCTACTTGTTGGAGAGGTTGGCAAAGCTGTATATCGATGATATTGTGAAGCTACATGGGTTGCTAGTTTCTATAATATAGGATAAGGATTTGAGAATCACCTCCTATTTTTGGTTGAAATTCTAGAAATCTTTGGGGACTAAATTAAAGTTTAGTACTACCTTTCACCCCCAGACTGATGGTCAGTCAGAGAGGACATTTCAGACACCGGAGGACATGCCGAGAGCATGTGTAATGGAGTTCTAAGGAAGCCAGGACCGACACTTGCCTTCGATAGAATTTACTTATAACAATAGTTCAAAAATGTAATTGAATCCTTTTAGTATATATGCCAGTGATATATAATGTTATATGCCCTTACATGAACTTAGAGTTCATCAGTATGCGAAATCTTGGAGATTTCTAACATATAAGCTTCCAAGTATGTAAAACCGAGTCTATTGGATGAATATGGTCATGGTGGCCAAGTTAAATGTGTTCTAATGCCTCAGAGGGGATTATATATGATTTATAGACTTACTGGACACTTAGAAAGCTTAATTGGAAAAGTTAATGTACATAAGGGATTTAAAATTAGTTTTTCAATTCTTGAAGGACTAATATGTAATTTTATATTAGGCAAAGATTATGGCCAGATGCCTTCCCTGTCAATAGATAAAGGCAGAGCATCATAAGCCAGTGGATATATTACAATCTTTGCCTATTTCGGAATGGAAGTGGGAGTACGTGACAATGGATTTTGTAGTTGGACTACCTCCTACATCAAAGTGTCATGATGCTATTTGGGTTATAGTGGATGGATTGATAAAGTTTGCATATTTTTTGCCTATCCACACAAACTACTCATTAGAAAGGTTGGCAAAGCTGTATATCGATGAGATTGTGAAGCTGCACGGGGTGCTAGTCTCTATAATATAGTATATGGATTGGAGATTCACGTCCCAATTTTGGCTGAAATTCTAGAAATCTTTGGGGACTAAATTGAAGTTTAGTATTGCCTTTCACTCTTAGACTGATGGTTAGTCGTAAAGGACAATTCAAACGTCGGAGGACATGTTGAGAGCATGTGTGATGGAGTTCTAAGGAAGCCGGGACCTACACTTGCCTTTGATAGGATTTACTTATAACAATAGTTCAAAAATGTAATTAAATCCTTTTAGTATATATGCCAGTAATATATAATGTTATATGCCCTTACATGAACTTGGAGTTCATCAGTATGTGAAATCTTGAAGATTTCTGACATATAAGCTTCTAAGTGTGTAAAACCGAGTCTATTGGATGGTTATGGCCATGGTGGCCGAGTTAATGTGTTATAATGTCTTAGAGGTGATTAGACATGATTTATAGACTTATTGGATACTTAGAAAGCTTAATTGGAAAAGTTAATGTACATAAGGGATTTAAAAGTAGTTTTTCAATTCTTAAAGGACTAATATATAATTTTATAAAGTTATGGGTTTAATTTAATTTTCAAAGGTCTATGGACCAAAATGAAAATAAAAGCTTTGGTCATTCTCAAATTTTGGGCCTAATTGCAAATTTAGGAAAAGTTTGAAGGGTATAATGGTAATTTCATATAAGCTAAGGACAAAAAAGTAAATTCACCATGTTTGGTCAAAGAAGAGTCAATATTCTAGACCCTTCTTGCTTTTGTTTGGCCGTGCACCCCACCATTTAGCATTTAAACATTTTGTTTTAATTAAAAGAAAGGTGAAGAAAGGAGAAGAGAGAAGAAGAAGAACACTTCCGGCCATCACCCAATTTCCACCTTTTTTTTTTATTCTCCAACCCAAACCAAGGTGTTCTAAGTCAATTTGGGATCAAAGAACTCAAATCTATCATTAGATTTGAGAAGTTATCAAAGGATTTTAAGATATCACCAAAGGAAAGTTTAGGTAAATTTTGTCTCATCTCTCTCTACATTATAATTTTGAATTGGTGTTAAGATATGTTGTTCTCCATGCTTGAATATACATGAAATATGGTTTAGATGAATAAAAAGAGTCATGGGCAAGTCTCATGGGCAAGTCTCCTTAAGCCAAAACTAAGATACCCTCTCTTTGGGGAAAGTTTATAAAATTTTGAATATATTTTGGAATTGATGGTTTAAATGAAGGGAATTGGATTTAAGGGAGTGGTGAAATGTGCTGTTGTTTGGAAGTGCTTGTTATATAACAAGATAGGAACATGAATTACTATGATAAAGTCTTAAAAATATGAATTGAAAGTCATGGACATTTGGTGTATGATTAAATGCTTAAGTGAACTTGGCTTAGGATTTAAGTAATGCAATGGTGTGCATTGAAAGAGGTTTTAATGTTTACTTAGAGTAAACTTGATTTTTTCATAGATTGATGAGAAGTTACCTTGTTCTTAGATAAAAATGTGCTTAATTATGCTTTCAAATGTGTAAGTATTAGATCAAAGGCATTAAAGGCCTTGGAAAATGCAAAAGAAAGTGATTGCGAATAATAAGGGAAGTAATCATGTGAGATGCTTAATGGCCAAATCCTATAGCTTAAAAATAGTGATTTTGTGTTTTGTACACTTATGTGATGGTGTATAAATATGAGATACATGTTTGAGTAGTAAATAAATTGCATATTATATGTATAAAGGCTCAAGAGCTGTGGATCAAGGAGCTCGTATTGAGGATTGTTAAAGTCAAGGGAGTGTGCATCTTCTTTTAAGATAAGTTGGGGAGAACATATCTATCAAATGGGACTAGGATAACCTAAGACATGCATAATGACTTGTAAGTGAATTTTGAACCTAGGTAATGTATTGTAGAATTGAATCTCAAATAGATGCTAATATATTTATATATTTAATAAATGACATTATTTTGAATAACTTTGCACTTGGAGTGCAAAAGATGACTTTCACAACATGAATAATGTTTTGGAACTTACATATGTATAACCAAGTCATGTATGCTGCATGTATGTATTCTCTTTTGGCTTAGAGCCATGATAAGGTTTCATTTTATCGGTTGGACCAATAAATAAAGGCATGGTACCTTACTTGATTTTAGTATTAGATATTTGTATATGATTTTTATTTTTTTTGTAGTTGGGGAGGTAAAGATTGGCCATTTGTGTTCTAGGCACAATAGATTAAGCGACCCCGGTACCCTTAACGTTGGTACATAAAAGTCGAGTTATCATGACCCAGAACTACATCAAGCACATGACAACTGCTGCATACTTGGGCTAAGGATACTCATAGTACCCTTAACCTGGCTATGGAAGGCTAACTGAATATCTTTAAAAACATTTAGACAACACAATAGCTGTATTTTTAAAATCCCAAAATTTAACTTCAGTAAATCAGTTTTAAATGCACTCTATATTCACATTAAAAAGCTATTGCAACTTTTGGACTTTTACGTCCATTTAAGAGCAATCTCAATGATAGTACAAGAGGTTCACACATAAGGTCCTTTACAAACCATAACAAAAGCCAAGAGCTAATTTACAAAATTATAAAGAATATCAACAAAATCATGAGCCACTATATAACAAAAGTACAAACCAGAAACTACTAACATGCGGTAATGCCTCGAAAATGTCAAAAGACCATACTATAGACTTAGAGCTTAAAGCTCACCAAATTAACCTGCATGGTTGGAAAGCACAGGGGGTGAGTACACCATGTATGCAATGAGTAGGAAAAAATGTATATTGAAAATAGAACCTAGTATACACCAAAATGGTCTAAATAACTTAAGGACAATTATACACATCTAACATGCATATAACCACCTATGAAGTGAACATACATGCATGACATCGAAACACATAGGCCTTATCTATGACTTATCCTATACTAGTTAGGAGCCACATAGGCCTAGCCTGTTAATCACTCATCCAGTGAACATAGGTTCCAGTTTTAGTACACAAGAGTAGAAAAACATCACATGTAAAAACAAATCCCATCAGGAAGCTTAATCTTATAACAAGCCATATGTGTCACCACTAATCGGCCAAATTAGTATGCACACCTACCGATTCTCGATGTTAGCTCAACTTTAATTTATGGTGAGTCCAGATTACGGTTGACAAGAGCGTCATAACCCTAGGTGATGACCTCGTCGGTGACTAGACCTCTAGGTGTGCAATCACTTGCAAGTCCTGTAGAAAGGTGTCGTTATGAGGACTCGACTTTTATGTACCAATGTTAAAGGGTACGGGGGTCGCTTAATTTGTTGTTACTAACACATGAATGGCCAATCGTTACCTCACCAATTACAAAAAAATCATATACAAATCTATAGTACTAAAATCAAGTAAGGTACTATGCCTTATTTATCGGTCTAACCGATAAAATGGAACCTTGCAATGGCTTTAGCCAAAAGAGAATACATAAATTCAGCATACATGACTCGGTTATGCATATGTAAGTTCCAAAACATTATTTCATGCAGTGAAAGTCATCTTTTGCACTCCAAGTGCAAAGTTATTCAAAACAATGTTGTTATTAAATATATAAGTATACTAGCATCTGCTTGAGATTGAATTCTACTATTCATTAACTAGGTTCAAAATTCACTTACAAGTCATTATGCATATCTTAGGTTGTCCTAGTCCCATTTGAGAGAGATGTTTTCCCTAACTCACCTCAAAAGACGGTGTACACTGCCCTGACTTAAACAATCCTCGATACGAGCTCCTTGATCCACATCTCCTGAGCCTTTATACATATAATATGCAATGTATTTACTACTCAAACATGTATCTCATATTTGTATACAATCACATAAGTGTATAAAACATAATATCACTATTTTTAAGCTATAAGATTTGGCCATTAAGCTTCTCATATGATTATTTCCCTTATTATTCCCATATGCTTTCTTTTGCATTTTCCAAGACATTTAATACCTTTGATCCAATACTTACACATTTCAAAGCATTATTAAGCACATTTTTTTTATCCAAGTACATTAGGCCACTTCTTATCAATCTATGCAAAAATTCAAGTTTCCTCTAAATAAACATGAAAACCTCTTTCCAATGCACACCATTATAATGCTTAAATCCTAAGCTAAGTTCACTTAGGCATTTTATCAAACACCTAATGTGCATGACTTTTAAGTCATATTTTCAAGACTTTATCATAGTAATTCATGCTCCTATCTTGTTATATAACAAGCAATTCCAAACAACAACACATTTCACCAATCTATTAAATCCAATTCCCTTTGTTTAAACCATCAATTTCAAAAGATATTCAAAAGTTTACAAACTTTAACCAAAGAGAGGGTATCTCGGTTTTGGCTTAAGGAGACTTCTCCATGACTCTTTAAATTCATCTAAACCATATTTCATTCATATTCAAGTATGGAGAACAACATATCTTAACACCAAACTCAAAATCATAATGTAGAGAGAGAGATAAGACAAAATTTACCTAAACTTTCCTTTGGTGATATCTTAAAATCCTTTGATAATTTCTCAAATCTAATGATAGATTTGAGTTCCTTGATCCCAAATTAACTTAGAACACCTTGTTTTGGGTTGGAGAATTAAAAAAAAGATAGAAATTGGGTGATGGTTGGAAGTGTTCTTCTTCTCCTCTCTTCTCCTTTCTTCACCTTTCTTTTAATTAAAACAAAGTGTTTAAATGCTAAATGGTGGGGTGAACAGCCATATACAAGGAAGAAGGGTCTACAATATTAACTCTTCTTTGACAAAACATGCTGAATTTACCTTTTTGCCCTTAGCTTATGTGAAATTACCATTATACCCTTCAAACTTTTCCTAAATTTGCAATTAAGCCCAAAATTTGAAAATGACAAAAAATTTTGTTTTCATTTTGGTCCCTGGACTTTTAAAAATTATAATTAAGCCACTTAACTTTATAAAATTACATATTGGTCCTCCAAAAATTGAAAAATTACTTTTAAATCCCTTATGAACATCAACTTTTCTAATTAAGCTTTCTAAGTGTCCAATAAGTCTATAAATCATGTCTAATCACCTCTAAGGCATTAGAACACATTTAACTTAGCCACTATGGCCATATCCACCCAATGGAATCGATTTTTACACAATTAAAAGCTTATATGTTAGAAATCTCCAAGATTTCACATACCAATGAACTCTAACTTCATATAAGGGTGTTATACTGAAAGGAATCAAATACATGTTTTTTAACTCATATACAACCATGTATATATCAATATACAGTAGTATCTTCAAGGACAGACCAATACAAATGGGCTTAAAAGGTCCAGCATTACACCTTCAACTTCTTCGATAATTTGGCACATAAAGGAACATTACCTACACATGTCCTAAACTCATACCCATGTCCATAGCCTTTAGACCTATGTTCCTAAGGTGAACTCTCGGATGCATAGGAGAGGATGTACATAGATAATACAGGTGCCACACGAGCTAAAGATACTGATCCATATTGGCAGTGATCTTTATGTAAATTAGGGTTTTTATTGGTTGTGAAGAATATGGGACCAATATATTAGATCTATATTGGGTCTATGTTAGTAACAATTTTAGGATTTTCTTAAGGTAACAAGAGAGAGACACAAAGAATTAAAAGGATGATGAGAGGATGCCAATGTAGACATAGTACATTAAAAAGAAAACCATTTTAGGACAAGAATGAAGCAATCTTGGACACAAAGTCAAGATTGCATCAAGATTCAGTTAAGAAGTAATAAAATTTAAGCTCTATGAGAATGTTATATTTTATCTTATTTTCTTTATTTTTTACTGATGGTTTTCTTTCTCTTTTTATAAACTGAATTGGCATATATTCAAGTGGGATGAACCCTAAAGTCTATTATTTTGAATTGTTTCTTTGATTTAATGAAAGATCCAAGTTTTTTTTTTTGTAGAATTATTCATGAGTCCTTGTTATGTTGAATTGAAAATAGCAAACATAGAAGATTCAACTTTGAATTTCATACATTAGGATTGAGAAATCATTGTCATATAAATCATGAAATAAATAATGACAGTTGCATAAAATCCTAAAATTGAGACCATATAAATCTTCTAATTTGTAAACAAATTTATCATAAAAATTTATAAAACAAATTACTGCTTTATAGATATTTTTATTTTAGGAAAGGCTACAGGGGGGATTCTATATCTAGATCTTCATTATCAACTAGCTATCTTATTCTCACCTATTGCTTTGGTTTATTATTCTTTACTTGTTATTTAGTCTTTATTAATTTAAAAAAAAAAATCTGTCATCCGAAAATTGAAAGATGGTTGGTAATAGTAATTATAGTCTTTATGAAATCCACACACACACACACACACAATATTATAAGAATCTTTGCCTTAATGGTTTTCTTTTAGCATTATTTTGCGTTTCGAATATATATCACATTAATGACATGTCCTCAATTTAAATATAAGCCAGCAATTAAAAACTACAATATAATAGGAGAACCAAATATATTATTATCATATGTAACAAATTTAATATATGAACATAAGACTCGTGACATTTACATAATCATTATTGCAAAAGTTTATAATTTTTGTTCCATTCAACCTTTTAATAGTATTTGATAATTTTACATGTAAAACCCAATTTATATTTTGTATGTTAAATGTTTCATTTAAACGACAAAATTAGGGCTCTCCTCGTACGTAAAGTGGTTTGTGTCCGAAAATACTTCTTTAAGTTTTTGCTTCTTTTGATTGGGATTTCCTCAAAACAAATAAATGGAAAGACATGCATTGAAGGTAGAATCAACTCTTTCAAATTGTTGTTCCATCTCAAACGGATTTCAATACACATAATATACTATTGCCTACAAAGAATAAATAGATGTGGGTATAAGAATGGGATTTCTTAGAATTCTGATATGGATATGAAAGTTTTGGATTTGGTATTAAAACTTCTCTTCCTAAGAAATTTCATTAGTTCTTCTGTTAATGCCAATGTTTTCATTGATTTGTAACTCTAAAATAACATCATATTGAGATTTAAGAATTTTAATATTACATCGTTTTAAGTAAAATAAATAAATAGCTAAAGAAATATAGTAGAAAAAATTATATGATAAATAAATAACACCATTTTCCTAAAGATGATAACTAAAACAAACAAATATGACTCAAATGAATAAAATATACCTACAAAGCAATTTGACATAAAATTATACTTGTCGTAACTTTATTACAAATAAATAAAAAGATAGAATATAATTTTAAATGCATATAATTCACTTTCATATAACAAATAACTTATTTTTCAAATAAAAAAGCATAATAAAATCATGCTCGATGATACCATTTTACTACAAGTATACAAACTAAGACAAGATTCTCACACAGCTGCTCACGTTTTAAGTATAATTCTCGCTTAAACCTGTACATTCAAATGTAATCATTCTGTCGGGAAATAACAGGAATTATCAAATACATTTCCTCAAAATACACTATGAACTCGGTTCATCAATTAAACAAAGATTTACTTGTACGTCTGACAGCTTAACTGCAAAGTGAGCAAATCAGTTGATTTGACTTGACTTAATCGGTGCAACGGAAAAAAGAGATATGGGACCATTGGCACAGCACTTCTATCTATTTACCACATGCATTCCTTCATAAATTTCTGTAGACACTATTCTTCAAAAAAACAAAGGATTTCTTTAGACACTATTTTCCAAAAAACATGATCAATTTCAGACATGATAATTTGCACTCCAATAGAAGCGTGAATGATGTTAGAATTGCACTAGAATGAATGGTAGTAGATACATTATTACAAGGGTGACTGCCCCATCAAAAACTGTATCAAAGCGAAAATCTAAAGTGCCAACTAAAAAGTTTACAAATATGATGAACCCTCAATACGATTTGATTACCTCATGTCAAGGTTCAGGCATGGAAAGTTCTAAAACAAAATACCATCTACAAATATAAGCCTCTTCTTTATTTATAGAATTGATTAACCTCCTTCACTAGTTTCTCCATGAATTGGCACTTCTTGTCAAATCCCCATCCAGGGTTGCTCTGCATTGAAGAATTTGTAAGAGTCCCTTTTGACTTCTATGTTCATGCACTAAAAAAATCAAGAAAAGAAGACAGTACAATAGAACACTAAAAAAAGCATAGAATTGTCGAGAGTTATGGGAATTTTAAGGATAAAAATTAATCATACATCTTCGATCCATGATAAGAAGATTAATTACTTGAAAATTAGGTAGCAAGTGGGCAACAAAACCATGAAAAGAGAGAAAATAAAATGTGAATAATAAAACTATTCATAGACATTTACAACAAATAGTTTCCAGTGCCTTTTTGAACAAGAAAAAGGAGACTTTGGTCACACCTTGCAATATCTTTACCAAGTTTGATAAGACAACTTACCATGTGATTATCTCTCAGTCACAAGCTCAAGTTCTGCGAGATTCATTTAGTCATACCTTGCAATATCTTTACCAAGTTTGATAAGACAGCTTATTACGTGATTATCTCAGTGACAAACTCAAGTTCTGCAATGATTCATTTAGTCACACATTGCAATATCTTTACCAAGTTTGATAAGACAAATTATTACGTGATTATCTCAGTGTCACAAACTCAAGTTCTGCAATGATTCAGGCCTAAGGAGAAATAATCCCACCCTCAACGGTAAAATCTTCCATCATTTTTCATTGATCTCCCTAACTCACACAATAAGCAATCAAAAGATATGAACGATCCCAAACTACGATGCCCAGCAACAAGCCGAGTTATTGACACGCAGTGAACATACAAACATCTCTGACCAGGACATAATTCTGTCATCACAGTACCCAAAAAAATAAAAAATAAAAAATAAAAGGAGCCTATCTCAGTGATAATCAGACAAGAAAGCAGCATTAGTGCCAGGAGTTGGTATAAAATAGCATCAGCTTTCACAATATGCAAACATATGGCAATAATAGTTCAGATAATAATTAATATAAGAATACTGATAAATTAAAACATGTCACAGATTGCCTATTACTTACCTAGTGTTTACAATTTATAAGTTAATCCTTAACCTTAATATCCATTTACAAAACAACCCTTACTTATATGAAGCTCAACATTGAACCATTTAAAGTTTTTTATATTACATGAATGTGCCTTTATCCTTATCGTACATTAATTCTGACTTTCCTATACAAGTTCAAATGACTAAAAGATCTATACATCAAACAAAAGGATCCTTTGTAATTTCCACCTTTTTGATTCAATATATTACTTAACTTCCAAAAAAAATTATTAAAAAAACCAATAGTCAAGGATTCAATTTAAGTTTAGAACTCAACTCTTAAATTATAATTCCCATAT
The DNA here is from genome assembly GCA_027563595.1 of Erythroxylum suave. Classification (NCBI taxonomy): domain Eukaryota; kingdom Viridiplantae; phylum Streptophyta; class Magnoliopsida; order Malpighiales; family Erythroxylaceae; genus Erythroxylum; species Erythroxylum suave. The sequence continues at coordinate 19,814,626 of JAOSBN010000004.1, read as the reverse complement.
AAAAAGGAATGATATACAATATCATACCAATTTGTCGATTATTGATATACAGAATGTAACTAAATCTCATTTATATTGAAAAGATGTAATTAAAATGATAACTTATGTAATGATGGTTGTTCTAACCTTCATATTTATCTAGTTCTCTCAAAGACTTTTAAGC
>JAOSBN010000004.1:19762285-19806225 GCA_027563595.1 Erythroxylum suave | reverse complement strand
GAGGGAGTCCTTGAAGGAGCTCCGTGCCACTAGCGGGAAGGCATGAGAAGCCTATACTTGGGTCAACGTGCACGTGATGATTCTTGAGGGACTACCACAAACCCACATAACACATATATTTCAAAATCTTACAAACTTGTTGCCCAAAATGACACATTTTCTTGAAAGCTTACATTTTCATATGCTTGCTATATTTATCTTGAAAATCCATTTCTGAAAACATGATTTTATAGACATGTGTCTTTTGCAAGAAGAATCATTTTCAAAGTCTTTTCATAAATCAATAACCAAAATCATAAACAAAACATGTAGCGAACATGTAACAATTTCTCAAGTCATTCTAGAAGCAATAAATGCAATACTTATGATGCAATTTAAAATCATTAAACTTACTTGAAGAGACACACACATTGTTATTAATGAAAAGATGAAAGGTGGGACTCTTTTGCATTCTTGATTAAAGAATGAAAGAGTACGTTGTTATGCTTTTCATTCAGTGGTGTTGGTGGCTAGTTTTTAAAGCACCTTAAACATGAACACCTTAAATCATGATGACGTCCATGTGTGGAAAAAACGTGCATGCCTTTTAAACCTCTCACATGGATACGTTTTGATGAAAGAAAACGTCCAAGTGTTGGACATCATTTACGTTCAAGTGTTGAACACATGAATGTACATGCAGCCATGCAAATTAAGGTTTCCTAGAAGCTCTTCATTTGTCTCTTCATGCTCTCAAATAAAACCGTCCAACATCGAAGATTAAAAAAAAGTTTTTTGCTATCCTATTTTTCTTCTCCTTTCTCACTAAAGGATCATGATACCCAAGTTGTCCAAGGAGAACAAGTGATAGATCGGATTGGTTGAGAACACAGCAGCGAGGAGTCAAAGTTGTAGCGAGGAGTCGGTAATATTCCAATCTTGTTCTTGTTATATATTTACTTTCCTTATACCGTATGATGTATGAATTAAAGCATGATCATTTGGTGTTTTCACTTCTGCTATATTGTGATTTCTAAAAAAGTTTTGAAATCTACCATTTTAGCCAAATCTTGCATGTTTTAGTTTCCGATCCAACAATTGGTATCAGATTCAAGTTTATTACGCATGATTTGGGTTGCTATATGTGATGCATGGATGGCAATTATTTTTTGTATGCTGCATATTTGTATTTGATAGAAATATATATGGTGTATGCTTTGCTCCTTTGGTTGTCCATAGAATTTATATTTACCATATAAGATTTCTTCATTTGGTTTGTCACAAGGAGGGTGGTCTATCATCACCATGTCTCCTCCTTAGCTTCATTTTTCTGTTTATTTTGATTTTATAGTGTACAAATTGATGTAATGATGAAAATGAAGTAGCCATGGATTGAAGAAATGAAGAGGTAATAGTTTCGATGTATCCGTTTGTGTATTAGCATAGTTTAGGTTTTGCGAAGACCAAAATGCTGGCATTTTGTTTCAATGAATCAAGTTTCAGGTTTGATGAAAAAAAAAAACAAAGTGCTGGTTTTTATTTTAATGGAATAATTTTTAGTTTTAATGAAAACAAGTATTGTTTTTATTTTCTTTTATGACAAAGATTTGGATTTATGAAAATTTAGTGCTGGATTTTTTGTTTTCAAAGTAACAAAATTTGGTTTTATAAAATGCCATTACATATTTTTTCCTCAATGGGCCAGGTCAAATGAGCGAAGAATTCAAAGCGGAAGATTCACATCCAAGAACATTATTTTGGGCCTAAAAGCCTTGTAATTTTTTTTTTATGTTCTATGATGGACAATCAAAAATGGCTTATTAGTTCATCAGATGAATGGATGAATGGATGCAAATAATATGTGATATTATGTGATTGTATGCCATTTAGAAAATTGCCAACCTTTGGCTTTGCCATGCCTTCATTATGCATGAGATAGATAATGAAACAATATAAGATGGTTAATAAATCACATCTAGACAAGATGGTATTTAAAACTTAAAACCCAAAAAGATTGAGTGGGAGAGGATGCTCATGTGAGATTCCACGGTCTCCAAATGATGGCCCATTTACATGTGGTGAAGTGTTACTCCCCACCGGAGGGCATGAATCCTATATCTTGCATGGTTTCGGTCCCTTAAAGGATAAGTTAACTCATTGGTAGCAAATGCAACCTCCCAACGAGGCATGATTTGTAGGTACCTTTAGTGGATGAATCAAATGGTTATATACTCAACATAGTTTATCAAATATCCTACCTATCATAGCTCTGTTGCTAAATGTATGGACCAAATTATGACACTTCTCAAAAAGTTAGGCATGAAGATGCTTGGTAGCCTTTTGAGTGGGAGGGTCTCAGTTTTTCTTTTAATAGATAAGATGGCCCATCATCACTTAGTCTAGTATAGATAAGAAAAATAATCTTCGTATAAAGATTTAATTGTTTTTTAAGTTTTGCTAAATCTATCATCATGCATACATGCATCATGATTTTATACAAAGTTCCAATATTATTGACTAGATTACTTACTCTTTAATAATTTATATTTTTAGACATAATCACCACAAAATGAATCCACTTAATTTGCTTTTGCCAAATAACAATTTGGAAAATGGAGAGAATTTTAATGAATGGAGACATAACCTAGACATTGTTCTTCAATATGAATGAATTTCATGGGTATTAATTGAAATTGAGCTTGCACCTCCTAAGCAAGTCCAACAACATGAACAATGGCAGAATGCTGACAAGACTACTAAGTGTTATATTCTAGCTTTTGTCAGCGGCATATTGTAAAAGCAAATTGCTTGTATGAAAACTACTAATGTAATGTTTCATCACCTACATGAGATGTTTAATGTGAGGACTAGGTATATAAGGGTGAAAGCTATCCAAACCTTTCACAATCGCAGACAAAAACCTGGTGAACCGATGCGAGATTACATGCTTAAGGTAATCTCTGTAGTCATTGAGGTTGAGATGCTTAGGGCGGATATGTATGCAAAGCCACAAATGATTATGATCATCAATAGCTTAAACTCTTCTTTTCAGCAGTTTAAGTTGGACTATGAGCTCAACAACAAGGATTATACCTTAAGTGAGTTGATGAATACTCTCCAGAGTACGAAAGAGATACTAAATATCAAGGCTTATGGACCAAAAGCTAATGTAGCTTATTTTTCTAAGCCCAAAGATAAGGGCAAGCAAAAGAAGAAGGGTCCAATGCCTAAACAGGGGTCAAAGCCCAACCCATGAAAAAGAAGGCCAAAGAGAATATCAAAGGAAAGTGTTTCCACTATGATAAAATGGGCCACTGGAAAAGAAATTGTCCAGTCTACCTTGAGTCCCTCAAAAGCAAACAAGGTATGGGTTTCCTAAGTTTGTTAGGAACTAGAAATGTGGCAGATTTATCTGATTCTTGGATATTAGATTCAGGAGCCACTAACCATGTTTGCAATTCTTTGCAGGGGTTTCAGCAAAGGAAAAGACTACCTAAAGGCCAGTTTTAAGTAAAAATAGCAGATGGATCCTATGTTTCAACAGACTCAGTGGGAGTAGTTATCTTAGACTTTCCTAGTGGTCATAGCTTATATTTAGAGGATGTTTATTAGATGCCAAAGATTGTAAGGAACATGATTTTTGTTTTTTGTTTAATAAAGTCTGGTTATTCCTTATATTTTGAAAATGTTGTTTCAATATATGAGAATAAGGATTTTATTTGTAATACAACAATTAAACAGGGATTGTTCTTTATAGAACCTATGAAAGGCTCACTAAATACACCAAAATTAATAAAACCAAGACATTTCAATGACTCTAGCATTAATTCAAAATATCTATGGCACTTAAGAATGGGCCATATCAATTAGAAAAGACTTGACAGGTTAGTGAAGGCTGGGATCCTTACGAGCTTAGATAATGATCCATTACCCACCTATGAATCTTGTATTGAAGGAAAATTGACCAAGGCCTCATTTCCTTCTAAAGGAAACATATCTAAATCTACGTTGGACCTAGTACATATAGATGTGTGTGGGCCCATAAACGCACAAGCTAGAGGACGTTATAAGTACTTCATAACCTTTACAGATGATTACTCAAGACATGGTTATTTGTATTTCATGCATAAAAAGAGTGAATCATTTGAAAAGTTTAAAGAATTCAAAGCCAAAGCTGAGAAGCAATTAGGCAAGCCATTAAAACAACTTCGATCAGATCGAGGTGGTGAGTACTTATCTAGAGTGTTCAAACACTATTTAATTGACAATGGAATTGTTTCCAACTTGTCAGCTCCTCGAACACCTCAACAAAACGGTGTAGTTGAGAGGAGAAATAGGACTCTATTGGAAATGGTGAGATCAATGATGTCCTACGCTAGCCTTCTAGAATCGTTTTGGGGATAGGCCATACAAACGGCAACATATCTTCTTAACTTTGCTCCATCCAAATTGGTGTCTAAAACACCTAGGGAGTTGTGGATTGGCCGAGTGCCTTCATTGTGGCACTTAAGGACTTGGGGTTGCCCAGCCTATCTTCTAAGGCTTGAATCCACAAAGATGGAACCAAGATCAGAGGTATGTTTGTTTGTAAGACATCCTATAGGAACTCGAGGGTACTATTTTTATAGTCCTCAGGATAGGAAGGTATTTGTGTCAACAAATGCAACCTTCTTAGAGGAAGAGTTTGTGAGAAATCACAAAGGAAGAAGTGAAGTAGTACTCAAAGAGTTAACTATTTTATCCAAACCAAGAGTTGATTTGGGTATAGCAGAACAAGATGTCGAAATGGATTTAAGAGTTGAATTGGAAGAGCAACCTAAACATCAAGTTGTGCCTAGACATAGTGGGAGGGTTGTGAGATAGTCAGATAGGTATCTAGGTCTAGGAGAAGGCATTATAGCCATCTCAGACCAAGAAGAAATGAATCTACTTATACACAGGTTATTAATGATGTTGATGTCAAAAAATGGCTCAAGGAAATGGAATTGGAAATAGATTCCATGTACGCTAACGAAGTTTGGATCCTTGTAGATCTACCACTAGGTATAAAAGTCATAGGATGTATATGGATTTACAAAAGGAAAAGAGGATCAGATGGAAAGGTAGAGACCTTTAAAGCTAGATTTGTAGCTAAAGGCTATACTCAAAAAGAGGGTATAAACAAACTAGCTTTGTTCCAGGTAGACAAATTGTTGATAATGTTGTGATTGTTCAAGAAATTATTCACGCCATATAGCACAGGTCAGTGCAACGGGGTTGGATGGCAATAAACTAGATTTGGAGAAGGCGTATGATCGTTTGAACTGGGAGTTTATTTTGGAGACGCTTATTCTTGCAGGGTTTGAGCCAACTATAGTGGGTTGGATTAAATGTTGCACTACCTCTACTTCCATGTAGGTTTTATTTAATGGTTCACCTTCTCCTTCCTTTTTGCCTTTGCGGGGGGTTCGACATGGGGATTCCTTACCTCCCTATTTGTTTGTTTTATGTATGGAGCGCTTGACACATACGATTAATGATGTAGTTATTGCGAATAAATGGTGTCTTGTTCGATTGGGGAGACATGGTATGACAATTTCTCACTTATTTTTTGCTGATGATTTATTTTTATTTACGAAAGCATCGCTCTCACAGGCTGTCGTGATCGAGGACTGCTTACAGGTTTTTTGTGATAGCTTTGGGTAGAAAGTGAGTGCACAAAAGTCCACTATTCTTTTCTCTAAGAATACTTCGCACCCATTACGAGAGAATATTTGTCAGGCCTTGGGTTTTCGGCAGTTCAGTTCGGTGGGTAGGTATTTGGGCATGCACATCTTACAAGGATGAGATGTTTTTATACACCTATTTTGGATAAAATGAGGACTAAGCTATCTACATGGCATTATAAGCAGATGTCTTTGACTGACTGGGCTACACTGGCTAAGTCGGTTTTGGCAGCTATTCCCTTTTATGTGATGAAGACAGGTTTACTTCCATCCTTTGTTCTTAATGATATTGATAAGATTATCTATGGTTTCTTGTGGGGTGCCACTGAGGTTAAGCATGGTAATCATCTGTTAGGATGGGACTCGGTTTGTAAATCGAAAGAGAGAGGGGGTTTGGGCCTTTGACTAGCGGTTCTTCGAAATAGAGCCCTTATGCTGAAGTCTTTATGATTGCTTCCGCTTATGACATCTTGGAGGAGCCTGATGTTGAGGATTATGATCATTTATGGCGTCGCATATGGTTATGGAATAGACCAGAATGTGTCCGCAGTTTCCTATGGTTAGCCGAACATGGTAGGCTATCCACCAACAGTTTATACTTTCGTAGAGGGTGTGCTCCAAATGCTACATGTACGCATTGTGGATTCGAGGAGTCGACGTTACATGTTCTTCGCGACTGTGAGTTTGCTTGGCATGTGTGGGATCGGTTTATCCCAGATTGTGAGCAAATGGGCTTTTATTCCCTGGATCTGAGAGGGTGGTTGGTATCTAATTTGGAATGCCAACATTGGAGTTCATAGAGTCAGCACTAGCCTGCAGTCTTTTGTGTCATCAATTGGCTACTGTGGCATTGGAGGAATAATATTGTTTTCGCAGAGGGTGTGGATGTTCCGAGGGATGTTTGTCCTATCATATAGAGGTATGTTAAGCAGTTATTTTTACGCAGGCTATGAAGAAGCAGACTGGTGCCATTCTAGGTCGACAAGAGAGCTGTTGGGTGTGACGGATACCTCCTATACCAGGATGGATAAAGCTTAATTATGATGGTGCCTAGGACCAGGTTAGTGAGCATGCCGGTGTAGGGGGGCTGTTGTGCAATGAGCTTAGTCAATGGATGTTGGCTTACTCACAGTGTTTGGGTCAGTGCTCGGTGGTGGAGGCGAAGCTCCAAGCTGATTGTGTGGGTATGGAGCTAGCAGTGCGTCATCAGATTATCCGACTACATATTGAGACAAACTCATACAAGGCGTGGCATCTACTACAATAGCATCCGTCTTCCTCGACGATTTATTCAGTACATGGTTATTGGGAACTGCGTGATAATTTCTTGGAGGTGCGCTTTGATCACGTCGTTCGTGAAGCAAACCGATGTGCCGATTTGTTAGCTTGTTGAGGCTTACTGTGTTTGGATCTTTTGCTTATTTATTCACATCCATTTGTAAAGTTTTATAGTGCTCAGGATTTTGATAGTTGTTTACTTGATGTAACTTGACATTTGAATTGAATGCATTCCTTTTATCCCAAAAAAAAAAGGGTATATAGTAGGAGGAGACTTTTTCTCCAGTTGCCAAGCTTAAGTCCATTAGGATTCTTTTAGCCATAACAGCCAATTTCGATTATGAAATATGGAAAATGGACATCAAGACTCCATTTCTAAATATAGATCTTGAGGAGACCATTTATATGGCCCAACCAGAAGGTTTTGTTGAGCCAAGTAATGAGTATACGGTATGCAAGTTGCAAAGGTCCATTTATGGACTGAAGGGAGCATCTATGTCTTAGAACAATAGGTTTGATAAGTCTATCAAAACCTATGGGTTCATACAAAACTTAGATAACCCTTGTCTTTATAAAAGAATATAAGAAGGCAAGGTTACTTTCCTAATCCTATATGTTGATGACATTCTTCTCATTGGGAATGATGTGGGAATGTTATCTACGATTAAGGGATAGGTGAATGAACAGTTTTCAATGAAGGATTTGGGAGAGGCTAGCTATGTTTTAGCGATCAAGCTTACAAGGGATCGTAAGAAAAAACAGATAGTCTTGTCTCAATTAACCTACATTGAGAATATGCTCAATAAGCTCGCCATGCAAGATTCTAAGAGGGGTTTCACACCTACTAGACATGGAATCAAACTTTCAAAGGAACAAGCACCTAAAACCTAAGAGGAGGTTGAATGCATGCGTAACACTCCATATGCTTCGGCAATTGGAAGTTTAAGGTATGCAATGCTTTGCACTAGACTGGATATCTATTATGCAGTGGGATTAGTAAGCAGATTTTAGTCCAATCCAGGGATGGAGCATTGGACTATGGTTAAGTGTATACTGAAGTATCTTCGTAGGACAAAGAACTTAATGCTTATGTTTACTCTGGAAGGAATCTTATTCCGACAGGATATACAGATTCTGATTTCCAATCAGATGTTAATTCAAAGAAATCAACTTCTAATTCTATATTTGTTTTAGGAGGTGAAGCCATAGTCTGGAGGAGTATCAAGCAATATTGTGTTGCTAATTCGACTATGGAGGTTGAGTATGTTGCTGCTTCTGAAGCAGCAAAGGAAACAGTCTGGCTCCACAAGTTCCTAAATGATTTGGAGGTAGCTCCAGAGGCAGAAAAACTCATTACACTTTATTGTGATAATAGTGGGGTTATGGCTAATTCTAAAGAAACTCGGAACCATAAAGCTGCCAAACATATTAAGGGAAAGTATCATCTCATAAGGGAGATAATACAACATAGTGAGGTGAATGTGGTAAAGATTCCCACAGAGTAAAACCTTGCTGATCTGTTTACGAAGACGCTGTCTCAAAAGAGTTTTGAGGGTCACGTAGCAGGGATGGGAATGAGGGATGTGTCAAACTTGCTTTAGGGCAAGTGGGAAATTTTTAAAGTTATGTAAATATAGTGCCTTGGAAAGTAAGTGTATTTACTTATAACTTAATTTTCTTCCAGTTAATTTTGTAATGAAAATATTTATTATTAATAAAACAAAATAGTTTGGTTTTTATAAGCATTATATATCTAGTCATAAGGTACCAAGATTCTTTTATAGGTAATATACATATACATAGAGATGTATGGGAAACATGTATATTATTATAATCTAAATTAATTGATTCACAGTTAAATAATCAAGTTGGTCGCTTAATTACAGTTTAAACTGTAGTGTTTTGATTTATCTCCATATAAGTAAAGGAGTTCACTTAAAGGGAATGACGAGTTTTATATCATGATAGTAGTTGACTATCGATAATGGCACTATTAAATGAATCTGGAATCACGTACGTTTTAATGAATAAAGTAGGTCATTACTTTAATCTTAAAACACACATTTTAGCATTTGTGTATTATGGACCACAATCTTGATAAGTGGTGAACTCATATGTGTTTCATTACAATTCTTGATAGGATCAGAATGGATTTTTAAATAGTATTAATCCAGTGTCTACATGTTGTAATTATTAATTGAAACATGTGTTAGGGAATATTCACTTAAATAAAGAGTTTATAGTGATATTATTACTTCTAGATGTTTTATGGAGATTGGTGATTAAACTGGCGCTAGGAGTTTGATGGACTAGCTACCCATCAAGTCTTAACACCAAGATGAGATCTTGTGTGTTAATCACCATATAGAGTAAAACGGGAGATCTAGAAGGAAAAACTAATATAAGGGCAAAACGGTAATTTTACCCTTTGTTGTGCAGATGGCTACAATAAGGTTCATAATAGGGTTTGCAATTAGACATCTTATTTGAAACACAGTTTCTCATAATTTAAGTAATTCAAGAGTTCAACCAATTGTCTTTAGTGGAATGACATTTGGTTAATAAATTGGAATTAATTTTAATGAGAATAAATTAATTACGGGCTTATTAGAGCTTAAATTATTTAAGTCAAATTAGATTCCCTACTTGACTTCTGGGAAGGTTATCAAGGAAAGTAAGAAAAACAAACGGAGGTTATCGGAAAGAAAATGAGATAGTTTCGAGAGAAATGGACGAATTGGATTCAGGTCATTAAGACCGGAACAATTTAATTAAAAGTTAATTACATTGGATTTAAGCCTATAATTGAATGTTGGGCTTACACTAATTAATTGTTAATTATAAGCCCAAAGAAATATTTAATATTGGGCTGGATTTTGATTTAATTAATTAGATTAATTAAATTAAATTTTTAAAAAATTAATAATGAGCAAAACCAAATCCTACGAAGATGTAGGATTCGGTCATGCCTATTATTAAGGAATGTTTCGGTTATGCTTGTTATTAAAGAATGAAAGAATGCAAGTATTGAAGTGGAAGAGACACACATTGTTATTAATGAAGGGATGAAAGTTAGGACTCTTTTGCATTCTTGATTAAAGAAAGAAAGAGTACGTTGTTATGCTTTTCATTCAGTGGTGTTGGTGGCTAGTTTTTAAAGCACCTTAAACATGAACACCTTAAATCATGATGACGTCCATGTGTGGAAAAAACGTGCATGCCTTTTAAACCTCTCACATGGATACGTTTTGATGAAAGAAAACGTCCAAGTGTTGGACATCATTTACGTTGTTTTGGACACATGAACGTACATGCAGCCATGCAAATTAAGGTTTTCTAGAAGCTCTTTATTTCTCTCTTCATGCTCTCAAATAAAACCGTCCAACACCAAAGATAAACAAAGTTTTTTGCTATTCTATTTTTCTTCTCCTTTCCTACCAAAGAATCTTGATAACCAAGTTGTCCAAGGAGAACAAGTGATAGATCGGATTGGTTGAGAACATAGCAGTGAGGAGTCAAAGTTGTAGCGAGGAGTTGGTAATATTCCGATCTTGTTCTTGTTATATATTTAGTTTACTTATACTATATCATGTATGAATTAAAGCATGATCATTTGGTGTTTTCGCTTATGCTATATTGTGATTTCTAAAAAAGTTTTGAAATCTACCATTTTTTCCAAATCTTGCATGTTCTAGTTTCCGATCGCAACTCCTTAGCAAGTACATCCTGGAAGTCACATGCAGTTGGTATATCTTAAATTTTAGGATCATCCTTTCTAGCTTCAAGAACACAAGCTATGTAGGTTACACACCCCTTTTGAATAAAGCTTTTGCTACAGTCACTAATATAACATTGAAGAGAAAATTTGGCCTTTTACTAATAACAGTGATCTCATTAATATCAACTATTCTAAGAGTGATTCTTTTAAGATGACAATCTAACATGGCATGATGTCTACAAATCCAATCCATACCAAAGATCACATCAAATTTGCAGAAAGGTAGTTCAATCAAATCACGAGGAAATTCATAACCTTGTATTCGCAACGAACAATTCTTGTAAACCTTATTTACCATCACACTATAACCCAAAGGATTTCTAACTACAATATCATATTCAAGATTGTCAACAAGTAACCCCATATTTTTAGGCAATGGCATACATATATAAGAATGTGTAGTTATTAGGGCCTATTAATGCATGAACAGAAATGTCAAAGATGTAAAAGTACTCATAATCACATATAGGGCATCCTGGTTATCACAGACCCATAAAGCATATGTACGAGCTAGAGTATAGGTATTAGGTCCATCAACCGTTCCTAATGTGACCCTCTGACCACTGGCACCATAACTAACTACTGTGCTTCTACCTCTACCCCTAGGAGTTGTAGGAATTGGTCTCTCTACTTCAATAAATTTTTGATACCGTCTATTAAGGCAATCTCTCTGAAAGTGCTTCATAGATTCATATCGTAGGCATGCTCCATCACCTTCCAACATTGTTCGCCTTGTTTCTTCCCACAATGATGGCATGGGATAACTACCCCACATCTTGACCCACCTTTTGTACTAGCTATAGATGGGGCCAATTGTCTTACCTTAATTATTGATCGCTGACTTTACCCTGATTGGTGGTAGGATGTTTGTGCTTAATCGAAAGCCCAAAACCCTAAACCTGGCTAAGATGGATAAACTAAATTGTCCCTGACTCCTCTTCTATCGTCCCTTATTTCTCCAATTCTGTTCACCAATATTAACCTTTTCAATCCTCAAGGTTGCTTTCACCATCTCTCTGTAATCCCTAATTTACAATGCAATAAAGAGTTTCTTAATGTCATGGTGGAGGTCTACTACAAATCTCTTACACTTATCTGCCCCTATAGGAATTAATCTCTCCGCATACGTATTCATTTGATTAAACTCTTTCTCATATTGATGTTGTCCTATAACCCTGTTTTAAATGAAGGAATGCATCCCTCATCTCATTGTTATAAGCCTCCCTTACATACTTATCTGTAAATTGGTACAAAAAGTACTCCAAGTAAGATCTTGTGGTGGAACAAGTCTTTTAATAGACTCCCACCACTAATATGCTAGTCCTTAAAGAAGACCATCTAATCTCTCTTCTAGTGTGCAATGGAGAAGATCAAAAATTCTCTTTAGCTTGATTAGCCAAAACTCGGCATCTGGAGGAGTAATTGATGACTCTGCCTGAAAATCCTCACCTCCCAACCTTCTGACTTTATCCGATGTAAACTTCTGTAGTGAAAGAGCTGGTTCTGACTGTACAAGAGGAGTAGCAACCATCTGTTGTTTCATATAATCCACCATACTTTGGAAAAACTTTACTGGGTTTGGAACTGGGTGACCGGCAGGTGGTGGTATGGGATGTGTTGGTTGCCCTGCCATGCCCCTATCTGTATCACTAGCTATGGCATGACTTTCCTCCTCTCTCTCAGTGGCTCCCAGAGTGCCTGTTTCCATTCCTTAATCTATAACACATAGAAAGGGGGGATCTACATTAGAGTCACATCATATTCTCATATAATCCTTCATTTGGCATGCACACAATTCACTTTTCCTTTATTTCCCTACAAAAACCACCCAATGGCCTTAATTCCACTAAATGTAACACCCCATTCCTGATGATGAAATTGACATACTGAGTGTTTCCATATTCTTAAATACCTAATATTTTAAACTATAATATTTTCTATTTAAAACCTCATTAATCTAGCAATGACCATTCACTTTATAAAAATTTAGATAAAGTTTCCTCTATATTTACTTAAAACCTCCTGCAAGAAAATTCAATACACTTCTCTTCCATATTACTCAACTATTCATCTCCACATCAAGCTCCTTGAAAAAATAATTTACTCATCCTCCAATACATTTCAACACATGCAAACCATATTTCATACGTAACTTTCATTTATTCATATATAATTCACAATAAAATCCTGAACGATCCTTCACTTCTTTATGTGTACATCTCATAACAAAAATAAAAATAAAAATTTGTAGTACATCCACCTCCAATTCGTTTGAGTTCCTCTATGTGACTCTTGTCTTGTAGTAGATCCATCAAAGCTTTCTTCTAATTCTTTTCAAAACCTACGTGTAAAAGGAAAATCCACACGCTAAGCTATAGGCTTAATGGTGTTCAAGCAATTCCATTTAACATTCAATTCAATTCATTCATCCATAACATGCATAAAATATAATATTTTTCTCTTATAAATATCTTCATTTCTTTTTAAACATAAATAGACATTTAAAATCAAACTATGAAATACAAGCATAAATCTATTTAAATAATTCACATCTAATTATATAATAACCAATAAATTATACATTCAATTACTACTTTCATTTGAAGTTCTTTAATCATTAATCATGCATTTATCTACTTTCTATAATTGCCCTAAAGTAAAATCCATCAGAATTGTGTCATCGAGCTGGATAAGTGGGATTTTTAAAAAAATACAAGATCAGGTTCTCAGAACCATGCGATCTTTTTGTATATATATTCATATTGGAACTGAGCTCTCAGAGCCATCAGTTCATAACACAAATCAAATATCTTACACTAGAACTGAGCTCTCGAAGCCATATAGTCCAGTAACATATATCATGATGCAGTACTTCTAACCCCCAAATTGGCATGCCGACCTTATCACATTCTTCTAATTCCTATCTATTTTACTAGAGGCAAATCTAATTAAATTCCATTGAAATTTCATAATAAAAGCACATAATAACCAATTCGAGCTATTTCCTATTTGGACAAAGTAATTTTCATTCTTTAACGTTATATTTTTTCTTTTATTATTGGTTTTAATTTATTTCATACAACATTTAAGACATATTCATCTCACCAATTAATCAAAAACAACTTGTGTATCAAGTTTCCCAATTCAAACATAATGTATGCAAATGGGGGAAAGTACAATTATAAGTCTATCACATATATTACTCCATTTAACATCCAATTAAATATTTTTAACAACAATTTCATAAACCCTTAATTTTACTCAAGAACTTTAAATTTCCTAATACACAATTTTTTAGAAAAAAGTAGAATTGCAAGAACTCATACCAAATTGATGTCCAAATCTTCAAATTAAACTTCCATAAACTTCATTTTCATCATCAATTCCTTATTCCCTCTCTTTCTATTTGTCTCTCTCCCTCAATTCCTTTTCTTTATCTTCATAATATTGCATAAAAAATTCAATTTCATGCATTTTATCTATCAATGCATGCAACTACATCAAAATCATGTATTAAAAATAACTAAAACTCCATTAACTTACCTTAAAAATTTTCGGGTACTATTCATTTGGAACACCCATATACCTCTTCTTCATCTTTTCCCAATTTTTTGTTGATATGGTGATTTTAAGGACTATAGGTTCATGAATTAGTGTTTAATAGGTGAGTTGGGGTTTAAAACTAAAGAAAATTGGCCTGAAAATGTAAAAGCGAAAGAAAAATGGAGAAGAAAGGAGGAATGGTTGTTCTCGACACTCCTTAGATAAAAAAAGAGGGTAAGTGGCCAAGAAAACAATAAAAATGTCATATGGTCCCTCATAAAAAGTTTTCCAGTTCTTTTTTTAAATTAACTTTATCTATTAATTCTTTTGCTCAATAAAAAAATAACCATAAGAAAAATATCAACCTCACATAAAGACCTTAATTAATATCATTTATTTTCATTAATAGTTTCAAGTTTGGCTTTCACCCTTTCTCGAGGCAAACTTTGACCATTGGTTAACTCTTGGTCAAACCTTTAAAATAAACTCATTTAGAGCTCTAATTTGATTCTCGAGTTGTCCTTGAGCAAAATTATCCAATGCCAAATAAAATAAATGTAGTTCAGATCCTGGGTGTCATTATTCACCTCAGGATATACTATTCACGAACTAAAATGTACTATTCATGAAATTGAGATTTTTGGGGCGTTACGTTAAATATCAAAAGATGTAGTGAGGATGAGACTCTTCCTTTTTACTTTAAGGCATAGAGCGAAGGCCTAATACCACTCCCTTAGACCATGTAACGTCACCATACAGGACCAATTAGTACGTGCCTTTCTAGATAAATATGTCCCCCTCACCAAGACTATAAAGATCATTAAGGAGATCACTAACTTTTAACAAGGTGATGGGGAGTAATTACGAAGTATGGGAAAGATATAAAGACTTGTAAAGAAAATTCCCACATTATAACCTACCCAAGAAATTCCTTTTGTAAACTTTCTATAATGAAGTAACCCTACCATGAGAGGCACAACTGATGTGGCCTTAAGAGGATTGCTAATGAGAAAGACTATGGATGAAGCAGAAGTGCTTCTAGAAGAAATGGATTTTTATAGACAAATGAAAGAAGTAGACAACCTATAACCGTCCGTGAAAAAAAGGGAGTTATAGCTGTCAATCAATGGCAAAAATGTAAGTGAAAATTGACAGCTGGACATGAAAGCTAAATAACATGAAAGCATCTTCTTCGACTCCCATAAAGGCCATTCAACCAAGATGTGAGTTACTTAGCCAAAATAATCATGATACTATCGACTGATTCCTAGTGTAAGAAGGTGAAGATGAGAAAGTGAAGTATATGGGAGCATAGTTCGGTAGAGGAAGAGGGAACAATCCCTATTTGAACAAGTATAATCTTTGAGTAGAGGAATCACCCCAACTTTTCATGGTCAAACTATAGTGGAGTTCATTTTAAACCGTAAGGGCCACTCGATTTCCAACAAGAGAAACCAAACTCCACAGACACCAAACCATATCAAATCTTAGACAAGATTGCAGGAATGGAGGAGGCCTATAAAAGGCTTGAAGGCAAATTCGAGCAAGTGATAAAGAACCACACTTCCTCAATTTATAATTTGGAAATCTATGTAAGTCAACTGGTAGAAGCATTATCAGCTAGAAATATAGGAACACTCCCAAGTAGTACGAAGTCTATACCCTAAGGAAGGAATCACAGTCATTACCTAGGCTACTGAGGAGGAACTGAGCCAAGCTAAAGACAATAGAGGAAAGGAAAAGGAAAGGAGTTATTAGAATTTTCTTCAAAGTGAACATGAATTATAAACAATCAAGGAGCATTGATCTAAAAACTCCACCCCATTTTAGAACAACTAAAGCCAAGTCCATTCAAGAACAAGGGAAAGGCATAAATGCAAGAGAATAAGGAAGGGTCTCTGCTACTAAAGTACAATTTTCCTAGGAAAAAAAAGTAATAACCCCCAATTCCATTTTTTATTAGAGCAATAAGAAAATCTAAGGAAGTTGAGCTAAATGAAGTTGTATACATGATAAAAAAAATTGGAAGTATAGCTCACACTGATGGAATCGATAAGAGGGAAAGTGGAAAAAGATTTAGAGGAGGAAAGGAAATTGACACTCCTACCCAAGAAGGAGGACCCATGGGACTTTTATGTCCCCTGCATTATTGGAAGTGTAAAGAGAGCATTTACTAATCTAGGAGCCATTATAAATATGATTTCATATGCCTTATATCCAAAGCTGGTGATAGGAGAAATCACACCTACGAAGGTGTGGGTAAAGATAACAATTGGATCAGTTCATCGTCCGAAAGGTATAATAAAAATGTGTAAGTTCAAGTTGGAAAATTTACCTTTCCCAAAGACTTCTTCATATTGGACATAGAAGAAGATATGGAAACCTTAATTATTCTTGGTTGAACATTTTTTACGATGACCTGATCACTTATTGACGTAGATGGGGGAGAACATGAGCAAATGTCTTTTAAAGTATCCAAAACTGAGAAAAGTGCTATCAAATATATGGCCATCATGAATGAGACTGTTGTTGGCAGAGAAATAAAGAAGTTTGTTGATCAAAAGAGTTCAGTTGAAGAGAAGGAATCTTGAAAGAGAAGGCGTAGGAAAAATAAGAAGAAGGAGGACAATGGTATGTTGAATTTGGTGGCACAATTACATTTTATGAGATTGACAACTGAGCCATCACTAAAGGACTCTCTTAAACCACCATCAGGAGAAAACGTAGGTCAAGCTACTGACATTAAAAGAAAGGTTACATGAGAGGCAACCCATTGTTTTTAAATGTTTGTTATTTCCCTTTAGTTTAAATAGTTTAAATTTTCATAGTTTGTTTGTTTTGTTTTCAAATAAATGTCGTGGAAGAGTAAAGGATCAATTTTGATATAGATGATAGGGAGGGAAAGCACAATGATGTGATAAGTGCAAATACGAAGTTAAGGAAGGATCTTGGAGGTGAAATGAGGAAAAGACAAAAATTCAACAAAGTGTAGGAAAAGTCTAATACCGTGACCATGGAAGTCATCTGCCTAAAGGCCATAATCGTGGCCTACAGTAGGGAAGAAATGTTAATACGCGATTTTCAGCTAGATTTTTTCATAATTTTACCCTTCCCTCACCTATATTTTTATATCCAACCTCATTCTTTTAATCACTTTCATTTTTACTTTATCTCTCTAAATCTAAGACCTCCAAATGCTCTCCCTTCTATCTACTGATCGTCAACTCTTTCATTCTCTCAAACTTTCACACACTATCAACCCCGATGTTGACTATCAAGCAGATAGTTAAGTGAACCCAATCTTTAGGCAAAATCTAAGCTTTTGGCCACAATCAAAGGAACAGAATGACAAATTTTAAAGCATCCTTCCCAATCTATTCAGAAGATGAACGTATTCGATTCCACTCTTTTAGTATTAAGCAAATAGTGGTTCCAAGATACTTTGATTTTGCGACATTAGAAAGGATAGGATTGAGAGATAAGGTCAAGAACTTAGGTGAAACAATTCAGTAGAGTAATTTCATACATTTTTAATATCCTATTTACCAAAGACTAACCTACAAATTCTTTACGTCTCTTTAATATGAGCTGAGTAACTAAAAGAACCTATGGTTTAGGTTATAGGGTCAACCATAAGAACTTGATTATGAAACCTTATGTGAAATCTGTGGTTTTCCCGAGTCATCCATAGTGGATCAGCATGGTGATTTCCATGCTACCTACAATTGGAAGGAATTAACTAGGATGGAGTAATTCGATGTCAAAAATGCCCATAACATAATCAAAAGTCATGATCACTTGTTGCTATATAAGCTCATATGTCAATTGGTTTTTGACAATACTGAAACCAACAAGTGTTTAACCAAAGAACTAGTGGATAGATCATAGCATCTCGGTGTGTACCCCTACCCACATCCTCAACGACAATTATTACTACTCTACATAAGAGGAGCAATAATTTGGGCATGGGTTACTTAGTGTCAACCATTGCTAAATGTTATAGTATAGATTGCAATAAACTAACTGTCCATTGCCTTGAATTCTTAAACACTCGTCATTTGTGAGAGCTGAAATCTTGAAGTACCACAATATGGAACTTTGGGATATCAGTGCAAAATCCCATGTAAAGATTGGGGCAGGGCAGGCAAGTTAAAGCTCAGTGCCTCAGCAATAAGAAGAGGACTCAACCAGCAAAGAGTCTAAAGAGAAGCAGGAAGAAGAAGAACCTGGTTGGAAGAACGTGCTCGTTGCAATCTCTAACAACACCAAAGCACTCACAGACACACTTGCTGAAAACTCTAGGATGATGAAGGAGATGGCCCACACAATGACTCCAGAGTCAGGATATACGTCAAATTCATAGATACTTAGAGGTTCAAGGCATTCAATCTCCACAACCAACACCATACCCACCTTAATCACCATGATGGTCATGTTCTAACCCTTTCTCTTTTTAATTTTGTCTTTATGTTTTGCTTATATTTTCATGATTATTTTATGTCATGTTATTTCCCACCTTATGTGTTTGTATATATCCTTCTCACATTGAGGACAATGTGTTTTTCAAGTGTGGGAAAGATTGTGTGTTTTTAGTATGAGTGTTAATTTTGCATTATGTATGCTAGCTTGTTTACATCTGTATGTGTGAATTATGTGAATATGGAAATGGCTAGGATTCAGTGGGCTTAATTTAGCTGTGAACATAGTCTTTTAGGTTGGTAAGACATATTAGCTCATGAAATTAGTAACCTAAGTTACTTAGGGCTAAATATATCGGTTAATTAGGATGCGATGGTAGTCTATTCACCCTAGGAAGTATCCATATTCATTTATAATTTTAGGCTAATTAACTAAATGGCATTACGAGTATGGTTTCAAGAGAATGATTAGAAAAAGCAATAAGGTTGGCAAAATAATGTGTTAAAATTATAAATAAATAAATCAAAAGCGTATAAATTTCAATGAAATAACTATTCCCCTAGCCTTCGAGTTATGAATAGAGTTAGTAGCTAGTGAGAATGTGAAGTAGCTAAGTAATCAGATCGACATAAATCATAAATGTGTGTCTTTGCATCAAAAAGCTATAATGACATTCCAACCAAGTTGTTTACTAATAACATGACCTAGTTGAGTAACTGGATCAACATTCATCACAAATGTTTGCCTTTATGTAAAAAGACTAGATTCATGTCCTTAAAAGTCAATAAAAAGAATGTTTTCAAATAAACACCTACAAAACTTGTTAGTAGCTTGATTTTTCATGAAAATCTACTTAAGATCAACTACACTTTTGATTTGACCAAATAATTATCAATGTGTGTGTGTAAGTGATAGGGGCAAATAGACTTAACATTAAAGTTTTGATTAGTTTGTATATTTAGTCCAAGGTACTTAGACTCAGATTTCATAAGTTAATAAGTTAAAAACAACTTAAGGGATTGTTTTTAAAGTTAAATTTGATTTGTTAGGTCTAATAGCATTGCCTCATTATCGCATTTACATGTTTTTGTGTTTTGGTTATTTATGTTTATTTTTTTCTTTTTGTTTCCTTGAGGACAAGAAAATATTTAAGCATAGGGATCTTGACAAGTCTAGATTGCATCGTATTTTTATGGATAGTTTAGTGTATATTTAGCTATTAATTTGATTTTTTAGTGCGTGTTTAGGTTAGAATTGTGTTAGTTAGTAAATATTAGTGCTTTAAGTGTTTTATGAGATGGAACATGATGTTGAGCTTCAATTTTATATTTATAAGGTGTCTTGATGTGTTTGTTAGTGTTTCAGAGCAACTGGAGAAGACTCAGGAAATAACCTAGGGTCAAGATCATGGCAAATATGTCACAATCGTGGGGAATATGCCAGGATCTTGACAAAAGCTGATGCAGAGAGCCATGAACATATCATTATAGGTCATGATCGTGAAAAAAGCAAAAATAAATGGCACGGTCGTGGCCTGTGTGGTAGATACATAGATAATGTTTAGTGTAATTTATGTAAAACAATCTACTCATTTTACACTCGAAAATAGCAAGTGTATGGGTTGTGACTTGTAATTAAAAAGTGGATATCGATCCCATAGGGATTGATGCCCAGACACCACTTAATGCAAATCAAACTTTATTTAGGAAACGAAATTAATTAATGGAAATAATCTGGAAAATTAAATTAAAATTTAAAGAATAACAATAAACAATACCAAAATGTAGAAAATTGGAATTCAAGAATCTAATGACTAGAGATCACTTTCTTCCTATTTTATCTCCCTCCTAGTTTATCAATCAAGTTGTGTCTCACCTAAGATATTCGAATGCATTAACTACCCTCTCTCAAGGTGTAATTAATTATCCCTAATCAAATTAAATGAAATCAATTGAACAATCTTTTAACTTGCCCAATCACTCCACCAATTTCACTAGTTATTAAGTTATCCTATGTGTGATCAATTGACTTAACCGAGATCTCCCTTCTAACTGATCATTTAACATGATGATTGAAAGTCCATAGGTTGCCAACTCTTGTTGTATAATCCTACATAAATAATCTTAGTCACTCTCTTGATTTATTATAAGATAGAAATAAAATCAACAACGATCAAAGACAACTTTCATTCAATCCGATAAAATAGGAGTTTAACAAAAATATTCCAAAAGTAATCTCTAAAAATAAATCAGCTACTCATGGTCTCCATAACATCATCAACACTCAAATATTCCATCTTACAAAGATTAGAACAGATAAAATTGATAGAAAATTGAATTAAAAAACTCCTTCTCTTCTTTTCCAAAGTCTGGAATTTTTTATGTTAATGTGTTATTTTCCAAATTATTGTTGATAATCCTTGAATCTTTACCTTCCTTAAGACTCAAAACTTGTATTCTTCACTCAAGGAGGCTCTTTTCTACAAAGGAGTTTCGTTTCTCTTTATCCATGGGGGCTTAATTATGTTTTATAGTCCAGAAACCATAAGTTTAATTAAGACCCGCATAATGTCTCGAATTAAAGTTCCCATGATCTCTTCTCCTCTTTGATCTCTAGTTCAATCTCCAAGTTGCTCAATCTTCCTTCCTATATAAAAATAATCAATTCTTACCCTAAATTAAGATCAAACATAAAAGAACATCAATAAAAATCAAACTAAATGAAAACATACAAAACGAATCCTAAACTACAACAATAATCAACTATTATGCAAGAAGCACATGCCAATTATTTAGAAAAACATATACTAATGCAAAACTATCAACATCGCCACACTTAAATATTTGCTTGTACTCAAGCAAAATAAATAAAACCAATCAATCCTATGACTTCATTTTCACAAAGATCGAAGCATACAATCCCTCAAATTTTAGTCAACTCAAATATCAAGTTACTATAGATATCATGACTACTTTTCATTAGTGCACATAAGCAAATTCAAAATTTTGCACCATCACTTAAAGATAAGTCTAGATGCAAAATGAATCTTCCTCATGGTTTCATTCATTTCTCTGAAGTGTTTGACAGTTAATGTTTCACTCAAACTTCCTATCGGAAACTACAGTACCATAGTCTTGCTATTACAACAATTCTCCTTTACAATGATTGCATAAATAAATAGATCAAAAACACTTGTTTAAGGTTGTAATATGGTAAGGATTAAGTTTGGAAAAGAGTGTAAAAGGGTTTAACACAAGCATTTGTAAAGTAAAAAGTGGTAACAAGGGATAATAAAACATAACTCTGAGATACATAAATGTAACTAGGCTAATAATATGCACTCATTTATGCTACTCACTTATTCTTCCTTTTCCTTTTTCTTTCTTTTTCTTTTCAAATTTTTTCTTTTTTCTTTCTTTTTTCTTCATGCATGGAAGAACTATGAATTAAAATAGCACTATATACAACGTGATTCACAAGCAGAAGTATCCTCAAATTATCTTAGTAAAAATTATATCATTGCTAGATTAAAAGAACATCATTGGTTTACAACTTTGGATGCAAAATCAGGATATTGGCAATTACAATTACATGAAAACACAAAACCCTTAACTGCTTTTACATGTCCACCTCAAAAACATTATCAATGGAATATATTACCCTTTGGATTAAAACAAGCACCTATAATCTATCAAAGATTTATGGATAATAATTTAGAAGGATTAGATGACTTTACCTTAGCTTATATTCTATGCTACCCAAAACTCGAGTTGAAGGTAAGGCGAAACCAAATCTTATAAGTCCACCATGCTCCGCTTGCGTGATTGGAAGCCCATACTACCATAAGCGGAATTTCATTCCCACATTGATTGATCTGAGATTTGAACCACGATAAGATGGTTACCTTATGATATTACAGCTAAAGGCAACCATCATGTGGTAGGTTTGTATCCCAGATCAATCAATATAGGAATGGAATTCCACTTGTGGTAGTATAGGCTACCAACTACATAAGTGGAGCGTGGTGGACTTATAAGATTTGGTTCCACCCAACTTTGAACTCAAGTTTTGGGTAGCAATTTCATACAAACAAGAAATTGAAAATGAAGAAAGAAAAAATGCTTTATGGCATTTAAACAATATGTGAATATGTGAAATTTGTTATATAGATGAATATATTTGTGAATTTAAAAAATACTATTATAAATTAACTAGAGATGAACAAGAAATGTATCTACAAATATTTGTACAAAAATTATCTTATCTAATAAACAAAACTATAAAATAGTTTTAGTTAGCAAAACTCTCCTATAATTTTGCTACTGCTATAAACATTGAGCCTTGACCTTTCGTTTCTTGAAAATACCCAAAAATCTTAAAACCTGAAACCCCCTTAACCTACCTATTCATAAGCTTAGTGGAGTATTAAGTAGCATTAGTTGGGATCGTTGTGTTAAAGACTTATAAGATTTGGTTCCGTCCTACCTTCAACTTAAGTTTTGGGTAGGAAAGTGGTATCAGAGCTTAGGGCAACCATCACGTCATAGATTTGAATCCCAGAACAATCAATGTGGGAATGGAATTATGCTTATGGTAGTATGGGTTGCCAATCATGCAAGCGGAGCGTGGTGGACTTATAAGATTTGGTTCTACCCTACCTTCGACTAGCTTTGATACCACTTTGATACCCAAAACTCGAGTTGAAGGTGGGGCAGAACCAAATCTTATTGGATCCTGATTTCTTTTCTTTCTTTTTGTGCTAAATTACTTATTAATTGCTTAATTATTTATTTATATTATTTTTTGGGTTAATTATTTATTTTTAGAATTGAGTCATTAACTTAGTAGGCATGAATAAAGATCAAAGATTTGATGAAAATATTGGAACTTATTTACAATTAATGTGGTGTTAGGTGGATTAAAGGAGTTAGAGCCATAAAAGACAAAAGAAGGAATAAGGGCAGTTTTGGCATGTTACTATGTTTAAGAAAGTCAAGAAGCATTAAAGGAAGGGTAAGTTAGACTTTTAACTCTCATTAAGGGCAAAATGGGTAAAGGAAGTGTTGTCTTGGTAATTACAAGAAGTAAAAAATGAAATTTAAGGAAAGAAAGAAGGGAGAAACGAAAATAAGGAGAGAGAAGTGAGAAAGAGTCATGAGAGAAGCTAAGGAAAAGGAGGAAAATTATGCGAAACTTGGAAGGAAGAAGAAAAGAAGAGGAAATCAACTTGATAGAGACTATGCTTTGTGTTGGGAATGAAGGAAGAAAGAAGAGGAAGATGAAACCAATTTGATTTTGGATTTCTAAGCTAGGTTTTAGGTTTTAGGTTTTCTAACCTAGATGGACTATGGGTAGGTTAAGTTTGAGCTTGAATTGTGTTAATTTAATTTTTTGTGATTATGGAAATTTGGGGGATTTCCATTTGAATTGGAATCGAATGAGAAATTTTGGTTGTGTTAGAAAATCAAGAACAACCTACCCGAAAGCAAGACGAAGGGCACAATTAAGTTTGGATTTTCAAGAGTTATAAGGTGGGTAAAATATTTATGGTTATTGTGTAAATGGGCAATGTGCCTATGTGTATGTGTTTATGCTTAAATTTCTAAATTGTGAAATTGTTGTGATGTGGAAAATGCATTATGATGTGTTTTATGTTATGTATGACATTTTGATATAGTTAAATTGTGAGTATGATCATGTTATGCCATTGAATTGTGTTATGGCATTTTGATTTAAATGGAAAGAAGAAAAGCACGAGAATATGAATTTGTGATTGATTGAATTGAGCATGAAAAATTGATTGTGTTTGGGCAAGAGTGGAACCATTTTGTAGTCACATGCACGTCGACATAAAGTCTTTTCCCGACTGCCCGCTTGTGGCACATGAGATCCGAAAAGTGGACTCTCTTTGTTCACGAGGAAAACTTCGGTTTCTCTGTTTTGTTCCATGGGACCTTGAGCCATTTTTTGTGCATTTGCATTTTGATATGTTAAGTTATGATGTCATTTGAGTGTTATGCTTTGATGTTAAATTACATCCAATATCTCCTATGCAATGATGAATTGAAAATGTGAGTTGGAATTGTAAATGCCGAACTGTCATTTCTAGATTGATATAAAAAGTGTATGCCTATATGAATGTTCATATATATATATATATATGTTTGATTGTGTGGCTCGTTGCCAATGACTATAAATATATTAGCCACTGAGTTATGTAGCTCAACCCATAATTTTCCCTCTTCAAGTGCAGAACGAGGAGATTAGCGATCCTTGCAAGGCATTTGGAACTCCAAGATAGCTAGAAATCTTTTTTACTAAGTTAGTGACTATTTCTTTTGGATAG
The DNA here is from genome assembly GCA_027563595.1 of Erythroxylum suave. NCBI lineage: Eukaryota > Viridiplantae > Streptophyta > Magnoliopsida > Malpighiales > Erythroxylaceae > Erythroxylum > Erythroxylum suave. The sequence continues at coordinate 19,781,177 of JAOSBN010000004.1, read as the reverse complement.
CTTTATAGGCATGTCAAACATGAGCATCCTTTTGTAATTTGTATTAATTTGATGTGTATGTTGATATGTAAGTAAAGCTAGTTCAAACTCTCACTTTGTGTAGAAATGAGAATGTGAAATTGAGTTCCCTTTTATGTATGATTATGTTATTTTAAAGGTTGAGTATAATGGAATGTATATGTGCATATTCTTCTATGCTGAGATTGCAAATTGTTGTTAGTATTAGAATAGCATGTTAGATTTGGAAGGATTGCATGTAATAAATCATTGAGGTGAGATTCAAAAGTACTTAGTACTTGGATTGATATAAAGAGATAATGCATTTTGCATGCTTTCATAAATAGAGAGATTGTGTTCTGAACTTAAAGGAAAAACAGTATTAACCTAGGTAGATTTACCCCAAGTTGTCTTCATGAAATTGTAGTTTAATTTTTTAGCTTTTCAACGGTATAAAGTATGCGATTTTTGAATATCGGAGTTGAGAGTTATGACCATTACAAGTTAGGATGTCACAAAGGATGTATATATATCGAACAACTATGGAGATTGAAGTGATATGGCACTAGAAGAGGTGGATTTGAAGAGACTATGAGCAAAACGGATGTTAGAATGGAGTTAGGATCCATTGGAGGGGTGTTGGAGGGTGACAATTTTCGTTACACCCGAGGGTTATACGGTCAAGCCGTGTATATTCATACTGGCCATGTATTCCTGATGCAGAAAAATTTCCAGACCTGAAGGTTACACAATCTGCCCGTGTTGTTTCACCTAGCCCGTGTTTTAACCCTCCACGTGACAAAATCTCATTCTGAGTTATCCACGAGAGTTTTAGATCCAAAAGCCTCGTCAAAACCGTCTAAAGAACACCTTAATCTGACATCCCTAGTGAAAGTTATGTCAATTGTTCTGAGATAGGTAGAACGTGATTGAGGACATGAGCATGGTTAATTCTTTTGGCCGTAACTTTATAACCTGACCTCCAAATTAAGTGATTATTGAAGAGATAGATTCTTGACACATTTTTCTACCTTTCCACAAAAATTTGTAGCCTTTTGTGATTATTCAAAGAATATTGACAGAAGGAAAATGAGGGATCAGTTGGAAGGGTATAATTAGGTTATGAACATACTTTGGATTTTTTTGGGTATATCTTGAGCTATAGAGCTCCAAATGAGATGGTCCTTGTTTCAAGATAAACTAGAGACATAGAGATACAATTTTCTTGAAGAAGTCAAATTTTGATGTCGGTGTTGGCTGGTGTGGGCAACCCACCCTTGTGAGACGACAACAAAGTAAGGGTTCATTAGAATAACCCTATAAGGAAACCCGCTCACGCTTTTCGACTTCGAAACGGTAGTTGGGCTTCGGGAATGGGGTCCAACAAATCTTATAAGTCTTTATCACAATGATCCCAACAAATGCTTCTTAATACTCTATTAAGGTTATGAATAGGTAGGTTAATGGGGTTTCAGGTTTTAAGATTTTTGGGTATTTTCAAGAAAGGAAAGGTTAAGGCTCAATAGGGGTAGCAAGGGATAATACCAAGTGGGTCATTTAAGCGAAAGGTTAACAAAAAAAGGGCCTTAATCATCTCTATTAAACATGCACCTAGTAGACTCAAACCAATTTAAAGCAAGTTCTGAACATAATAACTTAAAGAAATATCACTCAACAAAGAAATAGAATGACTATTGATGGAGTCATATGGCTCAATCCTCACTTTGGCTTAAATGAAAACTCATTATACATCTCTACACTACCTCATTGCTTAAATGTTTTGTGAATAAGCTCATGTAACCAACTACTTTCATCACTGAACATGGTTCACTTTCTACTTAAGTAGCCTAATCCAAGTTTAAGCTTGCATTCAATCTAATTCGAACTAGCATGATAGAATTTCATGGCAATATCCATCAGAATGATTCAAGTGTGGTCTCATTACTAAAACAAACCACATAATAAACCTAAACATACATCTTATTTAACAAATGTGAGCAATGTAATTGAGAAAGTCAATGTCACTTCCCTACACTTAAAGATCACATTGTCCTTAATATGACAAGTCAACTACCAAATAAAAGAAAATGACATCAAACCAAACAAAAATGATAGCAAACTAAACAAAAGAAATTGAAACAAATAAATGAAAACAAACTAAATAAAAGAAAATGACATCAAACCAAACAAAATAATATGAAACCAAACAAAAGAAATTGACACAAATTGTAATTATAGGGTAAGAAATGGCTTACAGGGATTGTGGTGGCGACGATGTTAGTGAAGGAGCTTCAAAATTATTCCTCTGATAGAATTTGAGGAACCTCTTCTCCAAGTTACGCTGCTCCTCATGGACTTGGCACATTTTGGTACCGAGCTCATTGATTTGGGATGTCATTTGCTGCTGATTGGAGGCCATCAGGTCAAAGATTTGTTAAAATCGGTTGACCTCTGCTGGTGCACTTGGTTCCTCCTCCACTGGTTCTTCTTTTGGCTTCGGACTACTCAGGATATAGAGGGTTGGGAAGTGTTTGTATCTGTGCTCATCCTATTCTTCGCTGCAGTATGCGTCTGAGGAATTTGGAATTCCATATAATGGAACTCTAAAATCTCAGAGTGCCTCAAATAAGATATGTCAAATCATATTGAGTTCTATGCACATCTTCCACATCTAGGTTATAAAACAGAGCTAAAGCAGTAACAACATGAGACATGCCAAAATATGAGCTCTTTTTATTCACAACAGTCACTATTGCTCGACAAATCCTAAAAGACATTGATTTTTACTTTTTGATCCATACACCACAGAAAAAAAAAAGTTCTTTGGTCGAGCAGTTGTTACTTTCAGTCTTATTAAACACAGTTAAGCACATAAATTTATGTAAAATTAAATACTGATCAATACAAATTAAAGTATTTGGTACATTCCTAAAGTCAAATTTTGGTTCACTAATCAGCGTTTTCCAGTAATCATCTAAATAAAAGTATCATCTAAAACTTTAGTGTTTGGCAAATCGAGAAGTGCATAATTGACAGTATAATCCAATTTATAAACAATGCCAAGAAACCTAAACCAGAAAACATCCATTTTAGGGTTATAGTGCACTGTAGTGAAAAACTCTATCGTCATCATAGGGTAAATAGGCACGTCACACCGAATGAACCTATTTCATCCTATGTTTGTAGCCAGTCACTCAATTTTTCACCGCACTCCTATGATTTCTAACAATTCAAAATCAAAAGAAAGAAGAGTGATTAATTCTCTATCTCGAAGGTCTCGGAAACACGTACCTTCTTCCTCTAAATGAATTGGGAATGGGGTACGATAAGTTGCCACTAAATCGGCTTACTTTCACTAGAGACTTGAACATGCAATTCATCAATTTGTTTCTAAGCTATCGTTTTCTTTGGTGCCATTGGAACATTAAAACCTGTAAAAATAAAAGAAAGAGAGGTTAAATCATTTTTTAGAGAGAGAGAAAATTTTGACCTAAATCCTTATGTTTTTTAATGATTAATGGATGAAAAGAGTAAAGGATTGTAAGATTAATGAAAATAGATGAAGAAAATTCCAAGAATCTGGAGGGAAATGAAGAATTTTAAATATTGGGAGGAGAGTTTTGTAGGTAGAGAGAGAAGGCGTGAAAATTTTAAGAGTGAATGAAAAAAGAAGAGGGGGAGGGAAATTTAAATTTTCCCTTGGATTGAATTCCCATCATTCCCATGATCGACGGATTTCTCTCCAAAAAATTTTTGGAGAGATTTCCACAATCCCAGAAGGTTTCTAGAGAGATTTCCCATTATCATAGGGATGGAGTGATTCTTCCACTTTTAAACCTTCTTCTAAATCTAGTATGCATTCTTAATGATCCTACAACCTACGAACACTTCAAATTAATATCATCAATAAGAATTTCAAAGAGAAAACAAGTTGAAATTTAAACAAAATCTAAATTAACGTCAACCAACTCAAATCAAACATGATCATAACTAAAGAAATCAAATAAATAAATAAACAAAAGCAATCAAAAGAAAGATAAACATGCTAAGTTAAGGTAATAGCTTGACCATTCCTTACAGATTCTTGAAAGAGTGGAAGAAAGGAAAGAGATAACTTCTCTTTCTTATGGATATATCCCTCTACAATATGGCTTGCAATGATGCCCATTGACATTGAATGTTTCTCCCTTATCATTTTCCAACTCCAAATCTCCATGGGGAAATACTTGAAGAATCTTAAAGGGTCCACTCCAACTTAACTTAAGCTTTCCGAGAAGTAGCTAAAGTCTTAAATTGAACAAAAGTACCAAGTCTCCACTCTTAAATTCCTTCTTCTTTATATGGCCATCATGCCACTTCCTAGCCCTTTCTTTGTATAGCTTGGAATTTTCATAAGCATCATATCTTAGTTCTTCCAACTCATTAAGATGTAGCAATCTCTTTTCTCCTGCTAACTTCCAATCCATGTTTAATTTTCTAATTGCCCAATAGGCTCTATGCTCTAACTCCAATGGTAAATGGCAAGCCTTTCCATACACAAGTCAGTATGGTGTTGTGCCTATGGGAGTTTATAGGAATTTTGAAAATTTTTCTATAAGCCAATAGAACGTCATCCAGCTTCAATGCCCAACCTTTCCTTTAAGTGCTCACTATCTTTTCTAAAATCTTTTTTAGTCCTCTATTCACCACCTCCACTCAGGGTAGCCACTTTATGATGAACATTATATTTTTTTAGAAGGTTCTCAAATGGTTTGTTGCAAAAATGACTTCCCTATCACTTATAATCACTCTAGGCACCCTAAATCTGGTAAAAATCTTCTTAATAAACTTTTGAACAACCTTGCCATCATTAGTTAGAGTGGCGATTGCCTCAACCCATATGGAAATATAATCAACTACAACTATTATATAGATGTTACCTTCGAAGGATGGGAATGGTCCCATGAAGCTCAAGCCCCACACATCAAATATCTCCACCTTTATTATGTTTGAAAGTGGCATTTCATCTCTCTTTTATATGTTGCCCACTCTTTGACATCTATTGCATTTGAGCACAAAATCTTAAGCATCCTTAAATAGGGTCAGCCAATAGAATCCTCATTCTAAGATTTGGGCAGCAGTATTCTTGGCTCCATAATACCCTACATATAGTGGGCTATCACAATGAGTTAAGATTTCTGGCATTTCATCTTCAGGGACCCACCTGTGAATTAAAATGTTAGCATAAATCTTATAAAGTACAGGTTAATCCCAAATATAACAAGTGCATTGAAATAGAAACACTTCCTTTGTTGATATGACAAATCAAGCGGAAGAATAACACCTGAAAGGTAGCTTGCAATATCTGTAAACCAAGGAAGGAAAGGGTTATTTGCCATTTTTAAGGTATCTCCAGGAAAGCTTTCCTTAATTTCTCATTACTCTTTATGATGTCGTCCTTCTAGTCTCAATAAATGGTCTTATCTTTAATCTCCCTACTTATCTTTAATCTTAATGTTGAACTCTTAGAGCAAGAGTACCCACCGAATAAGCCTAGCCTTAGCATCCTTCTTTGCAAAGAGGTAACATAATGTTGTATGATCTGTAAAAAGAATAACTTTTGAGCCTAGAAGATATGAACAAAATTTTTCACAAGCAAATATTGCAAGCAGTTTCTTCTCAGTACTTGTGTAATTCAGCTATGCTCCCGTCACCATTTTGCTTTCGTAATAGATAGCATACAACCTCTTCTCCTTCTGCTGGCCAAGTACACAACCAATAGTATGGTCACTTGCATCTCACATAATCTCAAAAGGAAGAGACCAATCAAGTGAGGTCAAAATTGGTACTATTATGAGGGCCTTCTTCAACCTATTAAAATAATCTAAACAGTCATCATCAAAAACAAAAGGCACATATTTGACTATAAATGAGTCAGGTGGTTTTGTAATAAGGGAAAAGCCTCAACTAACCATTTGTAAAACCTTGCATGACCCAGGAAAGCTCGGATACCCTTTATATTAGTGGGAGGTGGTAACTTTTCAATCACTTCTGTTTTAAAGCGATCCACTTTAATCCTTTTGCATGAAATGACACTTCTCCCAGTTTAAAACTAGATGAGACTCCTTACATCTTTGAAGCACTCTATCTAAATTAAGCAAAAAATGTTCAAAAGAATCTTCAAAGATAAAGAAGTTATCCATAAATACCTCTATAAAGTTTTCATTTATGTCTACAAATATGGCCATCATGCACCTTTGGAATATAGTTAGTGCATTGCATAAACCAAAAGGCATCCTCCGATAAATAAAAGTCCTATAAGGATAGGTAAAAGTGGTCTTCTCTTGATCTTCTGGGTATATAAATATTTGATTGTACCTTGAACATCCATCAAGAAAGTAATAAAAAGAATGACCAGTCACCCTCTAAATCATTTGGTCCATAAAAGGTAAAGGGAAATGATCCTTCTTGGTGGCCAAATTTAGCTTCCTATAGTCAATACATACTCGCCAACTTATGATGCTCCTCGCGGTAATCTTTTCACCTTTTTCATTCTCAATCACTGTCATGGCACCCTTCTTTGGCACATACTATATTGGACTCACCCACTCACAATCTAAAATGTGGTAAATAATCCCCGCATCCAAAAGTTTCACCACTTCCTTCTTTACAACCTCTTATATATTTAGATTTAACCTTCTTTGTCTTTCTCTCACAATTCTACATCCTTCTTCTAGGTTAATCCTATGCATCACTACATTGGGGCTAATCCCCCTAATATCAAAAATTTGCCACCTTATGGCTCTCATCCTCTTCCTAATGATCTCTAACACTTTCTCTTCTTCCTCACAATTTAATTCATTAGAGATAATGATGTGTAAGTTTTAGTTCTTCCCTAAAAAGTGTATCTTAAATGATAAGGCAATGGTTTAAGCTCTAACATGGTTGGCTTAATAATAGCAGGTGAAGTTTCTGTCCAATTTCTCAGTATCAACTTCCTCACATAAATCTTCTTCTTTTACATTCTCATCCTTATGCACTTTATTCACTCCATCGGCTTCCTCTTTAATCTCCTTCACACACTCATCTACAACATCAATTTTCACAGACATGTTGCCATCAATCGATTTCTTCAGAGATTTTCTCATATTAAACCCAACCTATTCATCACCAATTCTTAAAACAAGTTTCCCTTCATGCACATTAACTAATGCCCTACCAATATTCATAAAGGGCCTACCTAAAATCAATGGACAATTCTTATCAGCTTCAAAATCTAATACAACAAAATCAACAGGAATTATAAAGTTGTCCACTTTTACCAATACATCTTTCACAACTCCAAATGGCCTTTTTATGGATTGATCTGCAAGTTGAATAAACATTGAGGTTGGTTTGACCTCTCCTAGTCCCAGTTTCCTAAAAATAGATAAAGGCATCAAATTCATACTTGCACCTAAATCACATAAACATTTAGAAAATTCAAAATCACTGACAACACATAGAATAGTGAAAATCCATGGATCTTGTAATTTTGAAGGCAATTGACTTGATATGATGGAATTGCAATTTTCCATCAATTTAATTGTTTGATTTTCTTTCCAAGCACATTTTTGTGTTAGTATATCCTTCAAAAACTTCGCATACTTAGGCATGCACTCCAAAGCTTCCCCCAATGATAAATTAATATGTAGCTTCTTCAGTTTCTCAAAAAACATGAAAAACTGAGTATCCACCTGATGTCATTTCACCCTCTGTGGATACAAAATTTTGGGCTTGTATGGTGGTGGTGGTACATATGGCCTTCCTTCTTCCTTCTCTTCTTCCGCTTCCTTACCTTTCTCTTTTTCTTGGTTGTCCTTTTTCACACTTAGTTCTTCCATTTGCTTACCACTTCGAAGCGTAATAGCCTTGAGTTGCTCCCTTGGAATAGCCTCAGCATTCCTCGATAAGCTACCTGCACTTTTAGAAAATAAAGCATTAGTAAGTTAACTTACCTGAACCTCTAAGATATAGATCAATGAGGCATGGTTCTTCACAATCTAATCAAACTTTGCCTCCATCCTCTTTTAACTCTCCTCCTAGCTTGCAAACATTCTTTTTTGGTTCTTTTCTTGAGTTCTCAGCTTGGAACTAAAAATCTCTATAAACTTGTCTATTTTGTTTTCAGTTGATTCGATTCTATCTTACTGAAATATAAAGGTCCTTGTGGTCTCGCTTGGCTACCTGCACTGTTATTATTCCAAGAAAAATTTGGGTGGTTTCTCCACCCAGGTTTATAGGTACTGGAATACGGGTTGTTACCTTTCTATGGCTGACCTAGGTAATTTACCTGTTTGATACCTTCAGTTCCTAATAAAAAGCACTCAACTGAGCCATGGTTATTCTGCTTGCATAACTCATATTATACTTACACCACCTTAACTATAGAGTTAGATGCTCCATGCATGTTATTCAGCTACTTCGTAAGGGCCATGATTTGAGCATGCAAAGCAGTAACAAAGTTAATGGGTATCATACCTTTTTACTCCCTCTGCCCCTATATGCTCCTCTCGCTTAACCACATGCAGCTGTTGCTCTCCAACTCCTACAAAGGATCATGAGCTACTTCCACAGCCTTTCTCATCAATGAACCTCTAGCTGCTGCATCAATGGTTCCTCTCTTGCTCGAATTCAAGCTACTATAAAATGTTTACGGTAAGAACTCCCTCAGAAGGTTATGGTAGATCAGTAATTCTTTAAATCTCTCCTAAGCATCATAGAGATATTCCCCAACGTTCTGCTAGAAATTTGTAATTTCCTTGATAATCCTCGTCATCTTGGTTAACAAAAAGTACTTCATAAGGAATGCTTGGGCAAGCTACTCCCAAGTAGTTATCTGCCCTATATTCAGTAAGTCTTACCACGCCTTCACCGGATCCTTCAACATGAAAGAAAACAATCTCAGCTTAACTACATCGTCGAACAATCCGTTGAATTGAAAGTATTGCAAATCTTTAAAAAATTGGCAATGTAGTCATTCGAATCTTTGTTGGATAGGCCATAAAATTGCACGTTGTTTCACAACATGTTAAGGTGTGCTGACTATATCTCGAAATTATTCGCTTGAACTATTGGCCTTGTAACTCCTTGAGGACTGAATCTTGGCCTCATGAAATCCATCTGTGTCCTCTCTGGTCTTTCTTACTCTCCTTCTTTAGCCATATCATTTCATGAAAAATTTAGACACTTCATCCTTCCTAATTCTCTTTCATGTCTCTTGATATTGGGGAAACTCGCCTTCTATAACTTCTTTTTCTCTTCGTGTGCTCCTTGTGTTCATGCACTTACAAGTACACAAGGAAAAGTATCAAAAACTCATGAAGCAAAGTAATTTAAATGAAACAAGATGCTAAACGATCAATACCTGGAAACGGCACCAAAAACTTGTTGAGCGTATTTTATGCAAAACAATCTACTCATTTTACTCCCAAAAACTTGCAAATGTATAGGTAGTGACTTGTAGTTAAAAAGCAGATATTGATCTTATAGGGATTGATGCCTAGACATAACTTAATTCAGATCAAACTTTGTTTAAGAAATGAAATTAATTAATGGAAACAATCTGGAAAATTAAATTAAAATTTAAAGACTAACAATAAGCAATAAATAGTACCAAAATGCAAAAAATCGAAATTCAAGAATCTAATGACTAGAGATCACTTTATCCCTAGTTTGTCTCCCTTATATTTTATCAATTGAATTGTGACTCACCTAAGATATTCGAATGTATTAACTACTCTCTCTTAAAGTTTAATTAATTTCCCTAATCAAAATAAATGGAATCAATTGAACGATCTCTCAATCAACCTAATCAATCTATCAATTTCACTAGTTATTAAGCTATCATATGGGTGATCAATTGACTTAGCCGAGATCTCTCTTCTAACTAATTAATTAATGAGATGATAATCTTACTCACTCTCTCGATTTATTACAAGATAGAAATAAAATCAGCAATCATCAAAGACAACATTCATTCAATTCGATAAAATAAGAGTTTAAAAAAATAGTTGAAAAGCAATCTCTAAAAACAGATCAACCACTCATGGTCTCCATAACATTATTAGCACTCAAATATTCCATCTTACAAAGATTAGAAGAGATAAATTTGACAAAAAATTGAATAAGAAAACTCCTTCTCTTTTTTGCCAAAATCTAGAATTTTTTATGTTGATGTGCTATATTCACAATTGTTGTTGATAATCTTTGAATCTTCACCTTCCTCAAGACTCAAAACTTGTATTCTTCACTCAAAAAGGCTCTTTTCTATAGAGGATTTGTGTTCCTACTTATCCATGGAGGCTTAATTATGTTTTATAGTCCAAAAATCCTAAGTTTAATTGAGCCCCACATAATGTCTCAGATTAAAGTTCCTACGATCTCTTCTCCTCTTTGATCTCTAGCTCAATCTGCAAGTTGTCCAATCTTCCTTCCTCATAAAAATAATCAATTCTTACCCTAAATTAACATCAAACATAAAAGAACAACAATGAAAATAAAACTAAATGAAAACATACAAAACGAATCCTAAACTACAATTATAATCAACTACTATGCAATTACTTAGAAAAATATAGACTAATGCACAACTAGTAGACAGTAGTCCTGACTTAAGTTTTCAATGGATTTTTCAGACCTTTCAGACCCAAAAAAGACCCTAGGGTTATCCTAATTGGAAATACAATATGACTTAAGGAAGCAAACCTAGTATAGCTTCTACATTTTGACAATTTTGGAAAATTCAAGAGAGAGAGAAAATAAGAGAGAGAGAGAGAGGGGCGAAGAAGAGGAAGAAGAAGTAGGTCCCAATGTTGCTGCTTCCTCGATTAGTTTGTATATTTAGTCCAAAGTACTTAGACCTAGATTTCACTACGTGTTTTGTGTTTTAGTTATTGATGTTAGTTTACATGTTTTTGTTTGCTTAAGGACAAGCAAGCGTTTAAGTGTGGGGATATTGATAGGCATAACTTTGTAGTTTAGTGTGTGTTTAGTGGTTAATTTGATTGTTTAATGCGTGTTTAGGTTAGCATTGCATTAGTTAGTAAATATTAGTGTTTTAAGTGTATTGTGGGTTGGAACATGATGCTGAGCTCTAATTTTATATTTATAAGGTGTTTTGATATGTTTGTTAGTGTTTCAAAGCAATTAGAGAAGACTTGGGAAATAACCCAGAACCACGATCATCGCAAATATGTCACGATCATAACAGAAGCAAGAGTAAAGGGCCACGATCATGGGGAATAAGCCACAATCGTGACAGAAGCTGATGCCAAGGAGCCACGATTATGCCGTTATAAGCCATGATCATGAGAGAAGAAAAACTCCCAGCCACAATCATGCCACTAAGAGTAGCGATCATGGCCTGGGTGACAGATACGTGAATAGCAATCACAACTTGAGTTTTTGAAGGATTTTTTTTGGACCTTTTGGACCCGAAAAAGACCCTAGGGTTGCCCTAATTGGAAGTACTATATAAGACTTAAGGATGAAACCCTAATGGAGCTTTTACATTCTAGCCCTTTTGGAAAGTTCAAAAGAGAGAAAAGAAGAGAGAGAGAGGAAGAAAAGGAAGAAGAATCGGGTTCTGACACTGCTACTTCCCAGATTAGGTGGTCTCCCGATGTTGTTGCTTCCTAGATTAGTTGGTCTCACGATTGTGCTTTCTTCTTAGATTGTCCGTTCCAAGTTCTATTTCCTTTCCATTTCATTTTTGTTCATTCAATGTATAAGATTAAAATGGATTGTATAATGATGGGTTTTGGATTGTTGACGATGCTCTAACTCTTCATTCAGGATTTTATTTTGATTTAATGTTAATATAGTTGATTTTGTGTTTTATTGACTGGGTGTTGTGATTAACTTTGATTTTTTATAATTCAATAACAAACCAAGAGGGTGAGTTGTATAAAAATGGTCGGATTGGGTTAACGAGAGTTAGGCGACCCAATAGACCACATAATTAATCATATCAATTTTTGTGCCGAGAGAGATCCCTTATGAGACTCCGTAATTTAGCAGAGAGCCTTTGATCTAATTGTAATTATGGATCTTTTGTTAATTAAGAGATTTTAAATTCCATAATTTAATTAGGGTTAATGATTTAGGGCTCGAGATTATAACTCGAGAGAGAGTAATTCCCCCTAGATAGTCTAAAACTGACACCCCATTAACACATAATTGTTTATGTTAGCATTAATGATAGGTAGAATCCCCTTTCTCATCACTTAGTAATTTCTCTTGATTAATTTCCATAGTGACCTTTTTTGTTGATCAATTTCAATTCCTGTTTTGTTTTGTGTTAATTTCTTGAGTTGAATTCCTATAATCAAATTTTTGCATTTATATTCTTGTTTTATTTTTAATTTCACCTTATTATTTCTCTTACCCTTAGACACCTAAGATTAGATTAGTACCCTCCTCATAGGATCATCCCTTCAATTAGTACAATTCACAACCCGTGTACTTGTGATATTTGAGTGTTATAATTGTAAAGCTCAAAAAACATGATTGATGAACTGAGTCACTATTCACATTATTTCTACATATTTAGCAAATGGATCTTTTTCTTATCCTAAAATCCCATATTTGTCATAATATTCACCACTATGGTTAGATCTTACAATCTTAATTGACCTTCTCAATTGGTTCTTAATCATCCCTAAAGATCTTAAATTCCTCAAAACTTTGAACTTTTCTTTAAGAAAGAACACATATCCATAATGGGAATATTCATCAATAAATGTTAGAAAATATTTTAAATTACACAATGTAACTTTATAAGTTCTACCTATATCTATATGTATGACTTCTAATAAGCCAAAAAATACAAGTTGACACCTTTTTCTTTATTTTGGTCAACTTATCCCTACAACAGTCAACATATGTTTCTAGATGACCATAATCTAGAGTTGGGAGAATGTTATCCTTAACAAATCTCTTAACTCTATCTCTAGAAATGTGACCTAAACTTTTATGCCACAACATATATGATTTCTCTTTTATTAAGGGTTCTCTTTCTAGCAACATTTTTAGAAATATATGAAGAACCATTTATCTCATTAGCAGCAAGATATATTCTATATGTCATATGACAAGAAGGAAATACCAATATGTTTTACATTGACAGATAACTTTATAACCAAATTTTCAATTACAAAATTATAACGTTTTTTATCTAAAACAGATATAGAGATCAAATTCCATCTAAAAGATGGTATATAAAAATTTTCATGTAATACAAGCTTGAACCCTGTATCAAGGTTCATACAAACATCTCCTAATAGCTCATGTATTATAAAAACCAAGGAGTTACCTAATAGCTCTTACTTTTCTTTCCAAGTTTTCTAACTTCTTATGTCCCTTCTTCTTAGAAAAGAAAAACTTGAAAATTATACTCTTTACAAGATCCACAGGACCTCTAGTAACACTAGATTTAGCAACATTTAGATGTGGAGGAACTTTAAGTTTCTTACCTTTAAATTTACGAGGCTTTATCTTTACCTTCCCCTTAATTACTATTAAGGCTATATAAGTTGCATCCTTTAGCTTTTCTTCTTCAGTAACACAATAGGTCATCAATGCATTTATGTCCCTAGCTTCATCCTTAGAATTGTATTCAAAGCTTGGTGAACTATATAAGCATTAAGAATATAAATATTTACCGCCCTTTGCCTAGTTTGAAGGTAGACCATCATAAATATGTACTCTCTCACTCCTTTTTCTCCTATATATCTCAATAAGTATAATTCCTTTAATAAGGAACCTATTTCAACATTAAAAGATACCTTACATATTTATGAGATATTATAGAGAAGATCTCTTGCTATCATTTCTAGAAGTTGACTTAGAATATGGTATGGTCTGGATCTCTTTATGGTCAAATAACATATCCTATTTTATCTTTCCCAGGCTATATATGCTACTCTCTCATCCTCTGAGCTAATAGATATAGGAGTTGGTAGCCTATCCTTGACCATGTTGATATTTGTCATCTCCGCAATAAATTCCTCATCTTTCTTCCATTTCTTAAAATTGAAGGTTTCAATTGTAACACTACTATTATTTACAGAGAAGGTGACTACAAAATTGATAATGTAAATGATCAACACACATGTTGGATAACATCACTATTGATATGTGTTTAAATGTTGATATATTTTATCTTCTACACTTAGTGATTAATGCCTTAGAAATGCTTAGGATACTCATTTTAGCTCATTTTTATCTTAGGTACATTTTGAAAGTAAAAGAGCTAAAGTGACCGGAAAGTATGCCCATTGAAGCCATCTTCGCTACTTATATACACTATTGATCCATGGAACATGAAGAAAATGTTGTCAATATGACTCACTACCGTCAGAAAATTTCATAGACATGCAAAGTATAAAGAAGACATGTTATGTGAGACAAAAAAGGGGCTGGAAATGGAATAACCAAAAGAGACAAAAGGAGGGCTGCTCTAGGTAGGTAGTGGTTCGGTTAAGAGTGAAGAGGAGTGGAGAAAGCTAGCTGTCCATTTTGCTACATTTTAACTAACATTTCAGATAAAAGAAACATGTTCTCTTTTTGGGATAGCTGGAGGAGCTACCACGCTACCTCTGTCCGACATGATTATTAGTGAAAAAAACACCTAGCTGATACTAGAGAGGGAGGTTAGTGACGAAATAGAAAGAAGGAGAGGATTGTGGAAGAGTCGGCTGGTGAGAGGAGAACAAAACTGAGAGTGGAAAAAAAAAGAGGAGAGCTACTTTACTATTGTCTCTTCGGTTTTGAAAAAAGTGGAGAAGTTGAAAATTTTTGTTTGTTCTTCGGTGAAGCCTCGTCTCCCATGGTTTATTTTAAGATCATAAATAGAGGGCTGAAGTAGCTAGAGGGCTAAAGAGTTAAAAAACAATGAGGGACAGCTGAAAGAGAGGTGGAGCAACCGAAAGCTTGTGAGTGGAGAAGAAGATAGTAGTGTGAAACAAGTGAATATCCAAAGGCTGAAACATTAAAAGAACACAAGAGCTGAAAGCTGAAACACTAGAAGAGCAAAAGAGTAGCATGAACCAAGTGAAATCGCAGGAGGGCTGAAATGCGTGGGAGCTGAAGTAGAAAAGAAGGGCATGACCTACATGGGAGTTGCATGAAGGAATAAGTTTGCGGCAAAGAAGCTATGTGAACAGGAAGATGGACCAAAAACTCTCCAAGTTAATTCGCCCCATCAAGCTACAGTGAAGATGTGGAAGAAACAAATAAGAGAAGAGTGGAAGAAACAAAGAAGAGAGGAACAGAGTGAAGAGATAAGAAGAGTGGCAGAATCATAGAATCAAAGAAGAAAGGAGTGAGATGCGTGAATGGTAACGGTGGGTAAATGTTAGTTTGTCCCATCAATGAATAGTAACAAAGGGAGAAAGTAGCATGGAATAGAAAGAGATATAGGTGTTTCTTTGCTTTTCACCATTAAAATGGAGAAGATGACTCACACTTGGAGCATAATAAAGGAGATGAAAGGCTAGCTTCCCAACACCGATTCAACGGGAATACTGAAGCCAAGTCACGGTTAAGCTAATTTTTATCACTTTAAGGTTGAAATTTCTTTTCAGATTGTTGTGTTGTTGGCGATGATTGGATTAGGTTTTCGGATGAATGATTTTAATATGTTATTTTGAATGTTTTATTTCAAACCTATTGCTAAAACATTAAATGTAATCCATAATCATTACTTTTGATGTTGATGAATAGTGTCTAATGAGCGTTAATCGTTAGGAACAATATAACTTAGATTGGATAAGCTGAACGTGTGAGGTTACTGCCTATATTGATTGTTTTCCAATTTGTAATGCGGTTGTGAAATTGAATCTAGAGATCGTAACCTAGGTTATTTAGTAGTTAGGTTTAATTAATGATCGTATCTTGATTAAACACAACCTAAGGGAAAACTGAAATTAGTAGAGCATTCTATTAGTCTCAGATCAATAGTTCGAAGAGAGTTGTAAAGACATTAAGATGATGGAATATGCTTGATCGTGTTTCGGCCGAGATTGACCCTATAACTGAACCCTACTTATATTCAGCACTTTTCTTATTTTCGATTGCTTATTTTAATTTGTTTTAATAGTTTACTTTTTCTTTAATTTTTAGATTGCTCAAAAATCCAAACCCCCCCCCCCTTTTATATTTTCCTTGAATCAATTAATTTTGTTACGAATTTTAACCAAACATTTCATGTGGATTTAATCCCGACTCACCATAACTATAAATTTTAGTGTGCAGAGTCAAGTAAATTTTGCAGTGCACTCGACACGCATTATCAAATTTTGGTGCCATTGTCGAGGAACATGGTGTTTAACTTTCGTATTTTATTTTAGTTAATGTTTTGTGACTATATTTGTTTCTTTTTGATTATTTGTTAACTTTTAAAAGTTTGTAAGTGTTGGTATATAATAATGACTAGATTTCCTCATAGAGAAATTGAGCAACTTGATCCAGAGATCGAGAGAACATTATGAAGGATAAGAAAAGAAGCAAGAACATCTTCAGTAGAGACCCAGAACCTGAATCTGAAGTAATTATGGCAAATCTGAGAACGTTGAGAGAATTGGCTGCACCAAACTTAACCCAAAGAACCCTATGCATTACATTTCCAA
Source organism: Erythroxylum suave (assembly GCA_027563595.1). Lineage (NCBI taxonomy): Eukaryota > Viridiplantae > Streptophyta > Magnoliopsida > Malpighiales > Erythroxylaceae > Erythroxylum > Erythroxylum suave. Next base: position 19,764,531 of record JAOSBN010000004.1, on the reverse strand, counting down.
ATTTTGCTAAACATGTTATCTTTAAGTTAAAATACGGATTAATTCATTTATTACCCAATTTTCATGGTCTTGCAAGTGACGATGCACACAAGCATCTCAAGGAGCTTGATGTGGATTGTTTGAGCATGAAGCCTCCTGGAGTGACGAACGAACAGATAATGTTGAGAGCCTTCCCGTTCTCACTCAAAGATGCGACAAAAGATTGGTTGTTTGATTTACCAGTAGGGAGCAAAAATACTTGGTTGAAGATAAAGAGACTATTTTTAGAGAAATATTTTCCTGCCTCAAAGAAGGCAAGTATTCGGAAGGAGATATATGGCATCAAGTAGCATGATGGAGAAGTTATATGCCAGTTGCCCATATCATAACATACCAGAGAAACTTCTTATCCAATATTTATATAAAGGATTGTTACTGATGGAGAGGAGTTTGGCTAATGTAGCAAGCGGTGGAGCACTTTATGAGAAGACTCCCATTAAAGCCAGGATATTACTTTAGTAGATGGCCATTAACACCCAACAATTCGACACTCACAACGATGTTCGAAGAGTAATCGAGGTAAGCACTTCATCTATTGAACATCGTTTAGATGAAATAACATCTTTTTTAAGACAGATGCAGTTGGACAAGCACAAGTGAAAGTGTGTAGAATACGTTCAAATATGAGCCTTCCAACTGATGAGTGCCCGACATTACAAGAAGGAAGTATGGAGTACGTGAATACTGCAGGAGGAAACTTCCCAAACCAATACAGCCCATACTCACAAACGTATAACCCGGGTTAGAGGGATCACCTTAACTTGAGTTATGGAGGAAATAGACAACAAAATTTCTTCCAAAATCAGTCACAAGGAGCATAAGGATTTCAACGAAGGCAATAAGGAGCATAAGGAGCTTCTTCTTCCAATTTAGGTACATCTTTAGAAGATCTTGTTAAGAATATTGCTGCTAACAATCTACAATTGTAGCAGGATACGCAGCAATTCCAATAAAATATGCAACAATTATTTCAGTAAGGTGTACAACAAATTCGACAGGAATCAAAAGCAAGCACACAAAATTTGGAAAATCAAATGGGTCAGATAGCAGTGAGGCTCAATCTACTAGAATTACAAAGTAGAGGAAAATTGCCATCCCAACTCGAGGTAAACCTGAAGAATGTCAGTGCTATAACCTTAAGGGGTGGAAAGGAGATTGAGGGTCCTAAGAGAACTCCATCATGGATTGCTACTGAGGAAGAGATCAAGGAGGAATTGGAAAAGGAAAAAAATCAGTCATCGAGTATGAAGGTAAATTCCGAAAGTCCCAATATTATCAAAAGTAACCCTCCACCTTTTCCAAGCAGATTGACAAGACCAAACAAGGAGGAGAAATATAAAGAGATATTGGAGACTTTTTGAAAGGTTAAAGTCAACATACCTTTACTCGAGGCAATCAAGCAAGTACCAAGGTATGCCAAATTTCTTAATGAATTGTGTACACATAAGAGGAAACTGAAGGGTGATTAGAAAGTGATGATGGGTGAGAATGTGTCGGCAGTATTCAGAAAGAAGATGCCTTCAAAATGACAAGATCCAGGTATGTTTACCATTCCTTGCAAAATTGGTAATACTGTAATCAATAGAGCTATGTTGGATTTAGGTGCTTCTATTAATGTGATGCCTTGTTGAACTTATGCTTCTTTGAATTTGGCCCCCTTGAAAGAAACGAGTGTAATCATACAATTGGCTGACCGTACTAATGTTTAACTTGATGATGTCGTTGAGGATGTTTTGGTGAAGGTAAATACGTTAGTGTTTCTTGTAGATTTTTACATTGTGGATATGAATGATGACACCTTATATAATTCGATACCTATCTTATTGGAGAGACCATTCCTTAATACAACTCAAACTGAGATAGATGTTTGTAAGACCACCCTCATAATGGAATTTGATGGTGAAGTGATTCATTTCAATATTTTTGATGCAATGAAACATCCTCCTAATGATCATTGTGTTTTCTCTATTGATGTGATGGGTCTTTTGGTGGAGGAAATGTTTAAATTAAGTTACGGGATTATTTGGAAGTGGTTTTTGTTGGGCCCCGATTCATTTTAGGTTTATTTAATTTATTATTAAAGTTTAGTTTGCTTAATTTTCCTTTTAGAATTAATTTGAGATTTTAGTACTTAAGTGCATGAAATTAAATGAAGGGATTTAGTTAAAATTAGAATTTTGATAAGTTGTTAGAAATTTAAAGGAATA
>JAOSBN010000004.1:19731378-19762185 GCA_027563595.1 Erythroxylum suave | reverse complement strand
TTCAAGTAATAGATTGATTGTCATTCATAGCATCCCTCAAAGTCAAATGGGTGGTGAACAACCAATCATTGAAGTTCTACAAGCTGCTAATGACAATCTAGTAGATCCGATTATTCAGCAACACCATAGGTTGTTGAGTAATAAGTTGTATAAGCTCCTCCTCATGAGGGTGCTAATGCAACATTAAAAAGATCAACTAAAGAAAGGAAATGAGCAATACCTAGTGATTGCATTGTGTATTTACAAGAAGTTGACTACAAAACTGGAGCTAAAAATGACCTTAAAACATTTTCACAAGCCATGAGTTACAATGAATCTCAATTGTGGTACAATGCTATGGTAGATGAGATTAATTCTATGACATCTAATAAAGTCTAAGATCTTGTCAATTTTCTTAATGGTGCAAAGGCCATTGGATGTAAATAGGTCTTTAAGACAAAAAATGACTCATTAGGCAATGTTGAAAGATATAAAGCTAGACTTGTTGCCAAAGAATTTACTCAACAAGAAGGAATTGATTATACAGAGACCTTTTCTCCTTTATCTAAAAAGGATTCCTTATGAGTGATTATGACATTGGTTGCCTATTTTGATATGGAACTACATCAAATGGATATGAAAACAACATTCCTAAATGGAGACTTAGAGGAAGAAGTTTATATGAAACAACAAGAAGGATTCTCCTCTAGTGATGGTGAGCATTTGGTGTGTAAGCTTAAGAAATCCATATATGGATTGAAACAAGCCTCCCATCAATGGTATTTAAAATTTCATGATATCATCTCTTTATATGGTTTTGTAGAGAATATCATGGATAAATCCATATATCTGAAAGTTCGTAGGACTAAAATTGGTTTCCTTGTTCTACATGTGGATAATATTTTACTCGCCACAAATGACAAAGATTTGCTATATGAGATTAAACAGTTCCCTTATAAGAATTTTGATATGAAGGATATGGGTGAGGCATCTTATGTCATTGGCATTAAGATCTATAGGGATAGATCTCAATACATTTTAGGTCTATCTCAAGAAACCTATATCAATAAGGTCTTAGAAAGATTTCAAATGAAAGATTGTTCATCGAGTATAGCACCTATTATGAAGGGTAATGGGTTTAATTTGAACCAGTGCCCAAAAAATAAGCTTGAAAGGGAACAAATGAAAAATATTCCATATAATTTTGTAGTAGGGAGCCTAATGTATGCTCAGGTTTGTACAAGACCTAACATCCATTTGTTGTTGGAGTGTTGAGAAGCTATCAAAGTGACCCAGGTATAGATCACTAAAGAGTTGCCAAAAATGTATTGGGATACCTTCAAGAACCAAAGATTTCATGCTTATGTATAGACGAACTGATAATCTTGAAGTACTTGGCTACTCGAATTCAGACTTTGTTGGTTCTGTTGATTCACAAAAGTCAACATTTGGCTATATGTTTATGTTTGCTAGTGGAGTCGTATCTTAAAGGAGTTTAAAGCAGACTTTGACTACTACTTCTACCATAGAGGCTGAGTTCGTTTCTTATTTTGAAGCTACATCACATAGTGTATGGTTGAAGAGTTTCATATCTCGAATTGTAGATTCCCTTTCTAAGCCATTAAGAATGTACTGTTACAATTCAGCTATAATTTTCTTGACCAAAAACAACAAAAGTGTTAGTCGAAGTAAACACATCGACATTAAGTATTTGGCCATTAGAGAACGTGTCAAAGAGAACAAAGTGATCATTTAACAAATTCGCACTGAATTAATGATTGTCGATCCTTTAACTAAAGGCATGCCACCAAAGAGTTCTAAGAATCATGTTGCCAGAATGGGACTTGGTTCCGTTATGTGATTTATTGTATGTTCTTTTACAAAACTCTTATTAATTTGTTGTTTTTCTCATTCTAGTGTACAAATTTTTATTTTGAGAATTATAACTATTGTGAACCTAGAATAAACATAAAGGTTTATTCATTTAGTTAAAGTAAAATAAGAAATAAGATGCATCAGGATACATGGAAGATAATACTCACATTTAGAGGACTTATCACCATGATTCGTGTATTTAGTTTCTTTAAGATAATACTCACATTTTATGACTTTTAGATTACATCTACGACCCAAGTGGGAGACTGTTATCCATTGGTTTCCTTATGATGGGTTTATGTTTAACATTGTAATCTATAGTGTTGATGGAATTGTTTCACAACGAACACTCATAGCTGAGAAGGTTGTGTATAGTTCTTTTTTCTGTGCTCCTTCTTCATCTGATCAATTTCATCTCTCCTCAGGCCAAGTTTAATGTTGAGATTCTCACAGAACCTCATGACGCTAGATATCGCCTTCCTCTGGAGGAATGGAGAAGGGTCTCTAATCGAGTTTCTTCACATTTCTTTCTAAACTATATTTCCATTCTTCACATTGCACATAACTTTATGCAACTTGTAACCAATGTAAACATACGCTACAAGAAAATATGAAGTTTAAAGACAAAAAAGTGGAGTTTCTAGATCTTTTTTTGTCTTAAAAATAATTTTAGACGCTTTATAAAGCGTCAAAAACAAGTGTTACAAAAATTATTTTTAACGGGTTTTTTAGACACATAGATGCATCGAAAAAAATATTTTTGACATATCTAAGCGTCGAAAATCTCTTTCCCGCATTTGTAATTTTTTAGGAGCAATGCTATTTTAGACGCTTTGTGTAAGCTTTAGATGCTTTTCTCTGTCGATATTTTTCACATTTAGACAGTTTTTTATGTCAAAAAGCTCCATCATTTTTGAGTAAAAAAATAAGCTTACAATTTGTTTTGTGCATCATTTTTAAGATTATTGACATACAAATCATTATAATAAATTTTACAAATTAATATAAATTATGTGTATGCATATTATTATAATAAATTAACACTTTTGTTAATAAATATTATATTACACAAATTTATATATATATAATAACATAAATTAGCTGAAAAAACTTGCTATTAAAATATAAATATAAGACGTACACATATTTTAGCTGCTCTCCCAAATAATGAAAGTAGCTAATTAAGATGTCACTGGGTTCTATTAAGCGAACATCCCCTGTATGACTTATTAGTTAGCAAGTTGTGTTCTGATATCAATTTCAACTTGTGCAACTTGCGTCCACATCATTATCCGAAATTAAACTTCCGGCTATGACGAGGACAATAAACACTTGTGTACAAACCCCTGTTCACCACCCTTTAGGTCAATGTCACTGAAAGAAACGTGTTGTCGACCAAAAAGCACAGCTCAGTTCGACCCATCGATGTGCATAAGAGTCATTTATGCCTACGACACTAGATTAGAACACAATTAGGCAATAGTGATAATATGTATTATCATGGTCCAGCTCATTGAAGCATCTCATGAATTCTAATTAGCATTTCCTTTCCCGTGCTTCTGCATTCTTAAACTTCCATCTAATCAAGTTAATATGAGGATACTTTGTTTGCAATCTATATATGAATTTAAATAAGTTAATAGAATGTAGATTCCGTATTTAAATTTTTAAAATTTTAATGATTTATTTGGTAGAATATTCGGATTTCACCATCATTAATTTCTTTTTTTTTTGAAAAATTAAAAGTTTTTAAGAATTTTAATATGCTTGCAAATTTTTTTTGTTATATTCGTCAAAGTAAACATTTATTTTTTTCTCCTTACAGAAATAATATAGTCATGCTCAACTTAATTCAAAATTTATTAATATCTGTATCATTTAATATACATGGAATAGAATGACGTGGTAAAATGAGTAAATTTTTGTTAAATCTTATATGTGTATATTAGCAAAGCTGCATATATAAGATTAAATCATCTCCTTCACGGTGCATACAGAATTTCATTGCATACTTGAAAAACGAAGTAGAACGAACGTCACACTAAACAAGTTATGTATCAAGCACTTGTTTCAACTGGAAGCCAGGCAACTTTCCACAGAATCAGCAGATCGAATATGCTACCATCAAAATCCATGGCCGAGCCATGTTCTCGCCTCACTTTCAATACCCATCTTGCAAATTCCATCTTTTCCTCCGAATTCAGATCTCGATCTTTTAGAACGAAACCAGTTGAGGCCTGTACTAGGAGTGCCATGTGCGAGCTAACTGTAAGTTTGTATGGATTGTTGGGCATTTCTGAGAGTGGAACACTCTTGGAAATCAAGCAAGTATACAAGCAACTGGCAAGGAAATATCATCCTGATGTGTCACCTCCGAACTTAAAAGACAATTACACGAAGAGATTCATCGAAGTTCAGGAGGCTTACGAGACCTTATCTTATCCTGACAGAAGAGCTTCCTATGATAGACATGTGGCAGCTGGCTTGCATATGGCTCTCTCTACAAGAACTAAATTACAGGACAACGAGGTACACTTCTTTTGCTTCGCTACTTCAAACTCTATCTGCTTATTAATTTGTATGCAATTTGACCGACATATATCAAGTGAAAGTTTTAACTTCTCCAAGTGATGCAGTTGTATTGAAATTTTGAAAGAACACGACAGAGTCCAGGAATTGATCAATCAGCATTGATGTTTGCAAGATCCTAGGAATTAGACACATGACCATTAGTTTCAATCCTTTGGAGATAAGATTCGTAGTTACCCCACTAATATATGTTGGATTAAATAGGCATGCTTCAAAAAGAGTGAGTGGAGGAATCAATGGCAGTCACAGCTTGCATATTTACAGAGAAGAACCATGGACAAGGACCGTGAAGAGAACATGTCTTGGGCAGCCAGGATTCGGAGGAAAAGAAGTCAAAGATAGTCATATCGTCTCCGATTCAATTTCCAAGTTGCATATCATGACACAAGATCTCCAAACAGAGATGACCAAGTCAGCAATATTTGATAACATGTCAAGCATACAATCAAGAGAGCTCTATTACGCAACCTGACAACTGAGATTCATCGTGGCGCGTAAATTCACGTCAGAACAAGAAAGCTCCTACGCTGGAACGAACATGACAGATGCTAAACCTAGCGATTTTGTGAATTAGAAGGAAAAGTGAATGCTTGCTACTCGCATGAGTAATGTAAAAAGTCTATGCTAAACTTCTGGAATGCTTAGTTAATTGAGAACAGGTTTTACTTTTGGTAATGCTCAAAAAGGTCCTATTTCTTAAACAACCACACTTTCAGTTTTCCCTTAGTGACTCTCAATAAGAACTTGTTTCCGAGTGACAAGGGGAACACTTGTCTAGAATGTACTGTTTGGGCCTATGATATTAGCTAAAGAACAGCTCTAAGAAAATTCATTATTAGACAAGCCGGGCATGATGAATTGAAAGATAATACTTTGGTGAAGCACTTATGTTAATAGTTTGTCCTGGATGGATGGATGGATCGTTTGTATACTTGTTTGAGATTTGATGGGATTGAAGAAATCAAATTTTGCAGATTATAGACCGCTGGGACTTGCTCTGAGATTAGGAAGAAGGAATTGAACGACTGGGAGTATTCTTCGTGATCTTCATTATTGTAATCCATACGAGGAAAATCCTTTTATTACTTTTCATATCTATAATACTTTTTAATACTTATCTCCCAAGAAAATGTTGAATACTTCCTATAATATACAATAAACTCGAGCTTTCAATTTCATTCCTCTTATGGAAAAATTCAAAACCTAAAGAGTAACTTGAATTGAGGTCGAGCTTTCCTCTAGCTTAAGCTTGAGTGCTTCTCGAAGTTAAAAACACGAGGATTCAAACAACAATTCTTGCAAACTTTGCTTAAGATAAATAATTAGATGATCAATTAAGAATTAAACTAAAAACAAAGAGTTAATAAATAAACTATGAGCTAAGCAGCAATAAAATTGAACAATTAATGATAAAAACTAGGAATTACTTCCAACTTTATATATTTTCACTGTATCCTTTTGATTTAATCTTACTTCATCCTAGGTATCCCTCTCTCATAATCAAATAATCCTAATAAAAAAAGATAAATATTGAATTATGACCTCTTAATTCATCAAAACTCTTTCTAAATATGAAATTGGATTTGAAGCAATTTTATCTCTTGCTGTGCAATACAAGAGAGGTTGATCAATCAAATCTCTCCAATCAAATTGATTATAAAATAATAAACATCACAAACATATTCATTAAATAAAAAATGTAAAGTTTAACAAATAGTTTAAGAGTAATTCTTAAAAGAAATTTAGTAATTCATAGATGCAACTAAATATACAAATTTAATCATCAGTAACATCTTATTGGGATAATAAATCTCACATCGAAAAGATACAACATCTAACAGTAGTATATAAGGTTGAGAATGAGTAATCCTCCTCAAGACTTAAGTCTTTTGGATCGATCTCATTCTCAACCCAACTCAAATTTCAAGATGGTATCAGAGCCTACAAGGCTCAATGGCCCAGTAAAGATCCTTGAGCCAAAAAACCCCAAATAAGTCACTTTACAAACCCTAAAAAGAGATTGTAAGTGAGGGGGAGTATTAGGATAATAAATCTCACATCGAAAAGATACAACATCTAACAGTAGCATATAAGGTTGAAAATGAGTAATCCTTCTTAAGGCTTAAATCTTTTGGATCGATTTCATTCTCAACCTAACTTAAATTTTAAGACATCTAATAACAAGAAGGAAATAAAAAAGGGTAAAGAATGACATCCGGAAGCTTCTCTCTGCTTTTACCTTTGAGCAGGAAAATCTATAACCTTGTTCTTGAGAGTTCTCCTTTTTGATATCCTTTAATTATGATTATGCTACCATCGATTGGTGCTTTAAGATTCTTTATATACTATTAAGTCTTTTAAGATTTTGTCTCGACTTTTTTCCCGTGTATATCTTCTAAAAATAGCCGGAAGCATCGAAAGTATTATGGGCACCTAAGTTATTACGAAAACAAAACCTTGATAACGAGCTCAATGACTTTAATATAAATGAATATATGATTGATTGGCAAAGAAAACTTGTAACACCGGCAAGTGTAAGTGGGAAAATATCAGATTCTGGATCCCCCATCATTATTGAATTTATGAGAGGCTGGCCTACACGGGAATAAGTCTACAAGGTTCATCATTTCAACGATAAGAATTAAGACACTGAAAGTGGTAGGGTTTGGTAGGGTTCGACCGTAAGGAAACGATACATAAAGCCGAAGAGAGGGGACTTTCCTTCTCTCCTTTTTGACCCACATGTGATTATTACTAGCGTGTTGACGTTTCTGAGATTGTTAATTTTGCCTCTCTAAATTAGGATTTTCCGTGCACGCTAACTAAATTATATGGGTGGTTGGATTCACTGAAAAGATAAAAAGTGGGAAGGAAAAGGTGCCCTTCTTTACAAATTTAGAAAGCGATGCAAAATTAATTAGTACTCAGAAACGTTATATGTATATAAGAAGAAGAAAGAAAGGAGAATACACTAAAAACATCTATAATCCAAATTATTTGGCATTTAAGAGGTCTCCTAAAAAGAGACCGGACAATATTAATGCAAGCAAATTCTAACATATATTCAACAGTAATATATATTAGAATAACATGTAAAATAAATGCAGAAGCAAATGAAATACTTCCTGCCATTGCTGTTTGTGCTTGAAGAACTACGTTTTTTTAATTCTTCTAAGCTCTTAATTCCTAATATGATGGTGTATGCGTAAGAGAAGAAAAGAAGGTAGGGGACCCAAAAAATATGCAAGAATGCTTATATGAATGTGCTCCATCAAGCATACTAAGAATTACCATAAAACCAAGAATTGAATACCCATTAACTACATAATAGTTGGACCATTACTATAAGAAATACGAATAGTTCTCACATTCTCCCACTTGGTCCACATGTTTAAATTGGTATTAAATCCTAATCTGATCTAAGTACAATGTACGAATCACAACGATAAGTCCTCTATTAGTTTGAGTATTATCTTCCATATATTACAGTAGACTATAGTTGTATCAATCTGAATGTGGTAACATTACTAAATGAATAAAACTTATGCTTATTTTAGATATAAAATAATAAATTTCTTAAAATTCAATAATGTGCACCAAAATATGAGAAAATATTTTAATAGTTTTATGAAAACAACATTGTCTATACAATGAGAATTATATAATGGAACTTAATCTCATTCTAACAATATGATCCTTGAACTTCATTGGTGGCATGCCTTTTGTTAAAGGATCAGTATCATCAATGCAGTGCTAACATGTTCAATGACCACTTTCTTATCCTTAACACATTCTCTTATAAATGAAAACTTGATGTCGATGTGTTTACTTTGACAACCACTCTTATTGTTTTTAGCTAGAAAAATAGCAACTGAATTGTAATAATATATTCACAATGGCCTAAAAATAAAATTCACGAGTCTAAGCCCATATATGAAACTTTTTAGACATACACCATGTGATGTAGCCTCCAAATAAGAAACAAACTCAGCCTCCATGGTAGAAGAAACAGTTAAAGACTGCTTGACACTCCTTCGAGGTATGGCTCCATGCGCAAACATGAAGATATAACCTAATGTAGATTTCTGTGAATCAACACACCCAGCAAAATCTAAATTTGAGTACCTTATTACCTCCAGATTGTCCGTCCGCCTATACATAAGCATGTAATCTTTGGTCACCTAAAAGTACCTCAATACTTTCTTTACTCCTCTCTAGTGATCTAATCCTGGGTTATTCTGATATCTGCCTAACATTCCAATAACAAATGCAATGATAGGTCTTATACAAACCTGATCATATGTTAGGCTTCTAACTACATAAGCATATGAAATGTTTTTCATTTGTTCCCTTTCAAAATAATTTTAGGGCATTGGTCTAAATTGAACCTACCCCCTTTCATAATAGGAGCTACCCTAGATGAACAATCTTTCATCCGAAATCTCTCTAAAACTTTATTCATATAGGTTTCTTGAGACAAACCCAAAACACCATTGAATCTATCTTAATGTATTTTAATGCTACTGACATAAGACACATCATCCATATCTTTTATTTCAAAATTTTTAGAGAGAAATTGTTTCACATTATATAACAAACCCTATAATTGGTTGCAAGTAATATGTCACCAATATATAATACAAGAAAACAAAATTTACTCCCACTAATTTGCTGGTATATACATTGATTTATTATATTTTCTTCAAAACCAAATGATGAGATAATATTGTGGAAGTTCAAATATCATTGGCAGGACACTTGTTTCAATCCATTTAAGAAAGTAGTTTTTACATACATTTGAAGCAATTCCAAGTCAAAGTGAGCCACAAATGCCAAAATTATACAAAGTGAATCTTTTTTTAAAAAAAGGAGAAAATGTATCTATGTAATCAATTCCTTCCTTTTAAGTGAATCCTTTATTAATGAACCTTACCTTGTTGTTGATTGAATTTTGTAAAACAGTCTACTTGTTTTACGTTTAAAAACTGCAAGTATACGGATCGTGACTTGTAGTTAGAAAGCAAATATCGATCCCACATGGATTGATGCCTAGACACCACTTAATTTAGATTACACTTTGTTTAAGAAACGAAACTATTTAATGAAAAGAAACGGGAAAATTAAATCGAAATTAAATGATCAACAATGAATAATTGAAAATACCAAAATGTAGAAAATTGGAATTCAAGGTTTTGATGACTAAAGATCACTTTCTCCCAATCTTGTCTACCTCATATTTTATTAATCTAATTTTGTTTCACTCAAGATGTCCAATTATATTAACTACCCTCTCTCACGGTGTAATTAATTATATCTAATCAAATTAAATGAAGTTAATTATGCAATCTCTTAACCTACCCAATCAATCCACCAATTTAACTAGTTATTAAGCTATCTTATGGGTGATCAATTAAATTAGTCGAGATCTCTCTTCTAACTAATCAATTAACGTGATGATTGTAAGTCTATAGGTTGCTAACTCTTATTGTAGAATCATACACAAATAATCTTACTCACTCTCTCGATTTATTGCAAGATATAAATATAATAAACAATCATCAGAGACAACTTTCATTCAATTTAATAAAATAGGAGTTTAACAAAATAGTTCAAAAGCAATCCCTAAAAAACAAATCAACCACTCATGGTCCCCATAACATCACCAACATTCAAATATTCCATCTTACAAAGATTAGAAGAGACAAAATTGACAGAAAATTGAATAAAGAAAAATCTTTCTCTTCTTTGTCAAAATATGGAATTTTTAGTGTTCATGTGCTATTTTCCCAATTATTGTTGATAATCCTTGAATCTCCACCTTCCTCAAGACTCAAAACTTGTATTTTTGAGTCAAGGAGGCTCTTCTCTATAGAGGTATCACGTCCTTTTTCATCCATGGAGGTTTAATATGTTTTATATTCTAGAAACCCTAAAGTTTATCTGAGCCCTGCATAGTCCCTAAGATAAAATATCCCACGATAGTGAGAATTGACATGATTCCCACGATCGTGGGATCTTGCACCAGAAAGCTTCCTTTTCTCTTCTCCTCTTTGGTCTCTAGCTCAATCTGCAAATTGCTCAATCTCCATTCCTATATCAAAATAATCAATTCTTACCCTAAATTAACATCAAACATAAAAGAACTACAATGTATATTAACTAAACGAAAACATACAAAATGAATCCTAAAATGTAACAATAATAAGCTATTATACAAGAAACACATGCCAAATACTTAGAAAAACCTAGACCAATGCACAACTATCAACTTCTCCACACTTAAATCTTTGCTTGTCCTTAAGCAAAATAAATATCACCAATCAATTCCATCACTTCATTTTCACAAAGATCAAAACAAACAATCCCTCAAATTTTAGCCAGCTCAAATTTATCAATTTACTTTTCACTAGTACACATAAGCAAAGTCAACATATGGCACCATCACTCAAAGATAACTATAGATGCAAAATGAATCTTCCTTATAGTTTCACTCATTTCTCTCAAGTGTTTGATGATTAGTGTTTCAGTTAAACTTCTTATACTTACCCATAACCCCATAGGCTTTCTAATACTTCAATTCTCCTCTACAACGATTGCATGCATAAATAGATCAAAAGGACTTGTTTAGGGTTATAATATGGTAAGGGTTATGGTGGGTAAAAAGGGAAAAGGTTTTAACACAGGCATTCCTAAAGTAAAGCGCAGTAAAAAGGGATAACAAAACATAATTCCGAGATACACAAGTGTAACTATGTTACTATTTTGCACTTATTGATGCTACTCAATTGTTCTTCTTTCTTTATTTTCCTTTCTTTTTTCTTAATACATGAAAGAAACTATGAATAAAGTAGCAACTATATACAATGCGATTCATAGGCAGAAGTATCCTCAACTCATCTCAGTAAAAATTTTCATAACGATCCCAACCAATGTACTACGTAATACTCTACTGAGCTTGTGAAAGGGTAGGTTAATAGGGTTTCAGGTTTAAAATTTTGGGTATTTTCAAGAAACAAAAGATTACGACTCAATGTGACAAGTTAACCAACAAATAAGGAAAAATGACATCAAACCAAAAAAAAATCAAACAAATGAAAATGACATCAAACCAAAAAAAAGAAATTAAACCAAACGAAAAACATTAAACCAACCAAAAGAAATCACACAAAATAAAAGATGTTAAACCAAACAAAAGAAATCACACAAAACAAAAGATATTAAACCAAACAAAAGAAATAAAACAATGTAAAAGTTTAGGGTAAGAAAAGCTTATGGAGATGTGGTGGCGATGGTGTTGGTGAAGCAGCTTTGAAATTGTTCCTCTAAAAGAACTTGAGGAATTTCTTCTTTAAGTACTATTGCTTCTTGTGGACTTGCCGCATCTGGTTGTTGAGCTCATTGATTTGCAATGTCATTTGTTGCTGATTGGAGGCCATTTGGTTGAGGTTTTACTGAGATCTATCGACCCCTACTGGTGTAGTTGGTTCCTCCTCCACTGTTTCTTCTTGTGGCTTTGAGATTGCTTGAGATGTGAAGGGTCAGGAAGCGGCTGTATACTTGCCCTTCTTATTCTTAATTGCAGTACATGTCTGAGGATTTTTGAGCTCCATAGAGTGGAACTCTAAAATCTTAGAACGCCTCAAATAAGATATGCCAAAAATATCATATTGAGTTGTACGCATATTATATCAACATTAAAGTTATAAAACAAATTCAAAGCAGAAGCAATCTGAGACATGCCAAAACAAAAGCTCTTCTTATTCACATCACTCATTATTGATTGAAAAATCCTATAACGCATATTGATTTTTATTTTTCAATACATGACCAACGAAAGGAAAGTTCTTTGGCCAAACATTTATTACTTTCGGATTTATTGAACACCATTAAGCATATAAATTTATGCAAAAGCAAATACTCGGTGCTTTAGATTAAAGTGCTCGATGCATTACAAAGTCAAAAGTTGCTTCGCTAGTTAGAGCTTTCCAATAATTATCAACATCAAAGTCATCTTGATCATCTAGAATTTTTATATTTGATAAATTGAAAATTTCATAAAAGACATGATAATCAAGTTTATAAACATCACCAACTATCCTAAACCAGAATACATCCATTTTAGGGTTATAGGGTACTATAGTGAAAAACTCTATAGTCATCGTAGGGTAAATAGGCACATCACATGAATGAATCTATTCCAACCTATATTTGTATATAGTCACTCAACATCCTGATACACTCCTATGGTTTCTAATAATTCAAAATCAACGTCACGAGGAATAATTAATTCCCTATATCTAAGGTCTAGGAAACACATACCTTCTTCCTCTGAATAAAAGGGAAATGGGGCACAAAATGTTACTGTCAAATTAGGTTTACCTTCACCAGAAACTTGAAGGCGCAATTCGTCAATCAGTTTTTGAGCTACCATCTTCTTTGGTGCCATTGGAAGAAGGAAACCTGAAAAAATAAGAAACAAAGGGATGAGCTTTTTTCTAGAGAGCAAGAGCAAAAATCTTACCCAAATCTTTGTGTTTTTGAATGATTACTGCCTGGTAAGAGCAAAGGATTGAAAATTTATGAAAAGAGATGAAGAAAATACAAAAAATCTAGAGGAAGATGAAGGATTTTAGAGAATGAAAGAGTGGGTTTCGTAGGTTGGAGAGAGAGAGTGTGAAAATTTTAAGAGCGAATGAAAGAAGAAGAGGGGGAGGGAAATTTAAATTTTCCCTCGGATGGTATTTGTGGGAAAACCCTCCATTCCTTGGATCATGAGATTTCTCTCTAAAAAATTTCTGGAGAGATTTCACACAGTCGTGCGAATCACTCCAATTCCCTCAATTGTGGGATTACTCTTTAGAAACTTTATGGAGAGGTTTCCTGTGGTTGTGGGAATCACTCCAATTCCCACGATTATGGGATGGGGTAATTCTTCCACTTCTAAAACTTCTTCCAAGTCTAGCATGCATTCTCAATGATCCCACAACCTACAAACATATCAAATTAATATTATCGACAAGAAATTCAAAGAGAAAACAAGTTAAAATTGAAACAAATTCTAAATAAACACCAATCAAACTCAAATCAAACCTAGTCATAACAAAATGAATCAAACAAGCAAATAGTCAAAGACAATTAAAAGAAACAAAAATTTCATGGGTTGCCTCCCATGCAGCGCTTTTGTTAACGTAGGTAGCTCGAATATTCTTTTTGCTCATGATGGCTCAAATATAAGGTGTAGTGATAGTGCAGAAATTGATCTCAATCTCTGCATTTGAGCTACTCTGTATAGATTCCACCTTCCTTGTGGTTTTCCTTCCTTCTCCTTCGACTATGCAATTGTTTCTTTCTGAACACATTCCCAGGGCACTTAATATCTTCCCATCCTCCTTAAGGTTTAGGTTCCCTGATATCTGTTGGGGTAAAGGAGAACAATAGTCTTTCTTTAACACCTTGAATGTTAATTGCTTCTTTCCTACTCTTAATGTTAGTTCATCCCCATCAACATCAATGATCGAACGAGACATAGCTAGGAACAGTCACCCAAGAACCATTAGGGTTTCAGCATCTTCTCTAATATCCAGTATGTAGAAGTCTACGAAGAAGATGAATCTATCAATCTACACTTGCACATTCCCAATAATCCCCTTTGGCTGGTGTATTGTTCTATTGATAGTTTTCACGAATATCTTAGTGGCCTCTAACTCTCCTAACCCCATCTTCTGACTAAAAGTGTAGGGTATTATGTTGATACTAGCTTCCAAATCTAAAATTGCCCTAGCTATGCTAACTCCATTTATGCTCCAAATTATGCACGGATGATGCATGATTCTTTACAATATGATCAAATTTCGTTTCCATCTTTTTCTAACTTTCTTCCTGATAGGCAAACATCCTCTTCCAATTTTCTTCTTGAATTGCCAGTTTGGACTCCAAAACTTCCATCATCTTGTCCATTTTTCTCTTCATCCCTCCAATTTAATCTTGCTGAAATCTCAGAGGTCTTTGTGGTCTTATTTGGGTAACTGCATTGTTATGACTCCAAAAAAAATTTGGGTGGTTTTTCCACCTAGAATTATAAATATTTGAGTAAGGGTTATTACTTTTTTTGTGGCTAGCTCAAGTAATTTACTTGTTTTGTACCACCTGCTCCTAACAAAAAACACTTAGCTGAGCTATGGTTGCTTTTTCCATACAACTCACATTGTACTTGCATCACCTTAGCTGTAAACTAAGATGCCCCTTGCATATTGTTCAACTACTTTGTAAGGGCTATAATCTGTGCTTGCAAAGTAGTAACAAAGTCAATAGGAATCATATCTTTTAGATCCTTCTGCCCCTATTTCCTCCTCTCACTTGACCACATGCAATTATTGCTACCAACTCCTCCAAAAGGTCATGAGCTGCTTCAATAGTCTTTCTCATCAATGAACCTCTAGCAGCTGCATCAATAGTTCCTCTCGTGCTCGAATTCACACCATTGTAAAATTCGTACAACAGGAACTCCCTCAGAAAGTTATGGTAGGGACAACTTCTCTGCAACTTTTTAAATCTCTCCTAAGCTTCATGGAGAGATTCTATTAGGCCTCGTTTTTGGAGTCTAACTAGTGAGTTAAATATGAGTGCATCACTCTTTAGGGTTCTTTTAATGGAACCTCATTAGCCAACCTAGGTTCATCTTCTTATAACGTCCTAAAGTTTCATATTTAAACACCTGATATACGACAATCCATATTTATGTTTATATCCTCAACCATCACCTTAACATATCACTCATTTTTATTCCTTATTTTTACATCAAAATAAGTACATTTCAAGCTCCATTTAAACCTAAATGTATCAGAGAAAAGCATTAATAAGTCCCCAATTTATATATGTACATGATTTGGGACAATTGGCATAACTTTCACTATGAATGTCAGATTAAGGACATTCAAGCACGGTTTCGAAGAGGACTTTGAGTTCTACAATTTCGTGAAGACCCGAAGAGTGATCAAAATTGCATATTTATAAAACTATCCTGAGAATATCCATTTAGCAGACATACATCCCTTTAAACAGACATGAACTGAGCTAGGACACTGAAATCCTTGAGAAGGTTCACACAGCGGACATTAAGTCTACCCAGCAGACATCAAGTCTACCTAGCAAACATTTACAGGTCAAATTCTAGATTTCCAACTCCTACAAGTTACCTACGACCCATCTTATGCATATCTATCATTTCTAACTCATTTTCCCTTCATTATCACTTCCATTTCAACTCAGTATCATTTACAACTCAATCATAATCTATGTTTGGTCATCAATCCAAAAAACATAACATTCAAATTTACAGGCATTCATCATGAATTTCTGCGAGTGTTAAAATCCCTTTTATCACCTCCATTTCATCTCTAACTTTTACACTAATTCTTCCCATTTCTAGACACCTTAGTACTCTTATTCTATTAGATCAAACTAGAAAAGGCTATAAAGTGGCCTGAACGCACCCTATATAGTGTCACTAACTTGTAACAATCAGATCCTTCAAATTCGATCTCCAAAAATTACATACTTTATATCGTTGAAAAGCTAAGAGGATAAACTAAAACTTCCAAGAAGACAACTTAGTCTAAATCAGCCTAGATTAATACAATTTTCCCCTAAAGTAAGAATACAGATTTTACCCCTATGAATTCTTGAAAATGCAATGCAATAACTTAGAAAGTCATAAGAAAAACATACATACATTTCATTAACATCAAAAGAAAAGAGTTTTACAAAGCTTTAATGGGCATTTCAAGACCCAAATACATCATTGATCTCATAATCCAAAAATACAAAACATACATGTGGGTGATACTTGAAATGCGGCTAAAGCCTTAAGTTTTACTACACTAACTTAAATACAAAAATATGTAATCTTGGAGTGATGCCTTGAATCTCTATCACTTAATCTCTTGCTCGTGGATAAAGGGGGGTGAGCTAAAAGCTCGTGGATAAAAAGTTTATAGCGGAGAAACAAACAAAAGCCATTGAAAATATTCGTTGCCATAGTAAATTGCATTGAATCCATCAAACATGTATTTCTCGAATTCTCAAACTTGTTAACAATTCATAAACAACATAAGTCATGTATTCATCAAATTCTCAAACTTGTCAAACTGGTCATACATAACATAAGCAATCATAATGGTTTGGGTAGTCCATAGACATGAGGGAGTTCTTGCGAATCTTCAATAAACATGAGGGAGTCCGTGAAGGAGCTCCATGCCACTAGTAGGTAGTGGTAGAAGTCTTTAACATGGGCAATGTGCACGTGACATAACGTGATGGACCACCACAAACCCAAAAACACATAAATTTCATGACTTGTAAACATATCGCACAAAAAGCACATTTCGAAAATATGATTTCTATAAGCATGACATATTTCAAATACAATGTCCATCATAAATCATCATCAATATTCATGTATCAAACATATAGCAAATACTTGAATCATTCATGAAGCAATAAATGCAACATTTATAAAGCAATTGAAATCATTTAAATCTTTTGATTTCGAGAAATACTCATAACTAATTATCTCAACTATAAATATGTAACCCACCTGGAATCCTTGCTTAAAAACTTGCTTAAAATTTCCTCTCCTCTTTCTCCTCTTGCCTCTCTTGATTCCCTTTAACATTGGCAAAAATCTAATTCAATACGAATACCAATTGAGAACCCAAAAGCATATTAACTAAAATTGATTCTAGAATACTTAAACCCATGTATTTCCAAAACTTCATGAACTAAAACCCTTCCAAAAATCCAAAGGATTAAAAATGGGCTTACCTTGAATCTTCTCCAAACAAAAAGATTTTTAGCTCAAATGGAAGTTCTTCTCTTCCTCTTTCTTTTTCTCTTCTTGAATACCCTCAAAATCACTCTTGAAAATAAAGAAAAGATGAAACCTAAGCTTGTTTCTCCTTTTTCTCTCTAATGGCTGAAACCCTCTCTCATTTCTCTTTCTTTTTCGTTTTTTTCACTCTTCTCTCCCTTCATTCACGTTTTTGTTCATTTAATGTACCAGACACACTTTTTCCACATCCTATTCTACGCTTAACGAGTGTTAAAAGTCATCTTTACGCTTCCTTTAATGCTTTATGGCTTTTAATCTTAAGTGACATGCCATAATTGCCCTCAATACATTCCTACTATTTTAATTTTACTAACCAGTGAAATAAAATCCTACCAACACTGTAATAAATAATTAAACTCTAATAATTATTCTATCATGACCTCATAATTTATTCTAAGGCAAAAATTCAAAATCCATGCTTATTTCATAAAATATTATGCTTAACTCAACAAAAAAAAATTAAGGGCCAATAGATTCCACATCATTCTGTTAGAAATTCATGATCTCCTTGATGATCCTCATCGTCGTCTTGGTTAATGGAAAATACTTCGCAAGGATTACTTGGGCTAGCTGCTCCAATGTAGTAATCTGCCTCGAATTTAGCGAGTTATTCCATGCCTTTGCCCGACCTTTCAAGATGAAAGAAGACAAACTTAGTTTTACTGCATCATCAAACATTCTGTTAAACTGGAGTATGTCATAAATCTTTAAGAAATTGGCAAAGTGAGCATTCAAATTCTCATTGGACATCACGTAGAGTTGAACACTGTTTTGCTAAATGTTGAGGAGTGCCAGCTTTACTTTAAATTGTTGGCCTAAATTACTAGCCTCGAAACTCCTTAAGGACTAAATCCTGGCCTCATGAAGCCCATCAGTGTCTTTTCTGCTCCTCTTTGCTCCTTCTTTAGCCATATCTCTTTGTGTAAAATTTTTATGCTTCGCTCGTCTTAACTCTCTTTCATGTCTTTTAATATCGGGATACTCTTCTTCACTAATTTCTATCGATCTTCACATGCTTCTTGTATTCATGCACTTGCAAATACACAAGGAAAAGTATCAAAAACTCTTAAATCACAGTATTCTAAACTAAACAAGATGCTAAACACACAATTCTAGGCAATGGCTCTAAAAACTTGTTGATTGAATTTTGCAAAATAGTCTACTTGTTTTATGTTCAAAAACCGTAAGTATATAGTTCGTGACTTGTATTTAGAAAGCGGTTATTGATCCCATAGGGATTGACGCCTAGACACCACTTAATTTAGATTACACTTTGTTTAAGAAATGAAACTATATATTGAAAAGAAATGGGAAAATTAAATCGAAATTAAATTACTAACAATGAATAATTGAAAATACCAAAGAGTAGAAATTGGAATTCAAGGTTTTGATGACTAAAGATCACTTTGTCTCTATCTTGTCTCCCTCCTATTTTTATAATTGAATTCTATCTCACCTAAGACGTCCAATTATATTAACTACCCTCTCCTAAGGTGTAATTAATTGTCTCTAATCAAATTAAATGAAGTCAATTAAGTGATCTCTCAACCTACCCAACCAATCAACCAATTTAACTAGTTATTAAGCTATCCTATAGGTGATCAATTAAATTAGCAGAGATCTCTCTTTTAGCTAATCAATTAATGTGATGATTGTAAGTCTATAAGATGCCAACTCTCATTCTACAATCCTACACAAATAATCTTACTCACTCTCTCGATTTATTGCAAGATATACATATAATTAACAATCATCAAAGACAACTTTATTTCAATTCAATAGAATAGGAGTTTAATAAAATAGTTCAAAAGTAATCTCTAAAAGAAAATCAGCCCCTTATGGTCTCCATAACATCACCAACATTCAAATACTCCATCTTACAAAGATTAGAAGAGATAAAATTGACAGAAAATTGAATAAAGAAACTCTTCTCTTCTTTGCCAAAATTTAGAATTTTTGGTGTTGATGTGTTGTTTTCCTAATTATTGTTGATAGTCCTTGAATCTCCACCTTTCTCAAGACTCAAAACTTGTATTTTTTTTACTAAAAAAGGCTCTTCTCTGCAGAGGTAACACATCCTTTTCATCCATAAAGGTTTAATATGTTTTATAGTCCAGAAACCTTAAAGTTTAATTGAGCCCTACACAATCTCTCAGATAAAATATCCCACTAGAAAGCTTCGTTTTCTCTTCTCCTTTTTGGTCTCTATCTTAATCTCCAAGTTGCTCAATCTTCATCCTACATCAAAATAATCAATTTTTACCATAAATTAACATCAATCATAAATGAACAACAATGAAGATTAACTAAATTAAAACATACAAAATGAATCTTAAAATGCAACAATAGTAAACTATCATGCAAGAAACACATGCCAAATACTTAGAAAAACCTAGACTAATGCACAACTATCACTTGTATCTCTCGATGTTGCCTAATGAGTCTTTCTTTGACTTAAATACCTATTGGCAACCTATAGGTTTTGCTCCTTTATGTAACTCAACAAGATCTCAAACATCGTTATTCTGCATGGAATTCATTTCTTCCTTTATGACGTTGTACCATAAATTTGATACATTACAACTCATGGCTTGTGAAAAGGTATTATAGGATCGTTTTTTGTTCTTACAATGTAGTTAGATTCTTGTAGATATACAACATAATCACTAGTAATAGTTGATTTTCTTGTTTTAGTAGATCTCCTTAATGTTGCATCAACATCTAAACATTTTCAGGTAATTCCTGAATAAATGGATCTACTAGATTATTAACAATTTGTGGAACATTTTGATTGTCCTTTATGTTTATGTTAGGCTATTGAATTTCAATAGTTGGATTTACAATTTATATTTGAACTTGAGAATCATTGTGAATGAAAATCACCTTACTGTTTGAGGTAGAAGGTTAAGGATCTATATGATCATTATCAAAGACTGTATCTTAAAATTAATCCCTCCTACTAATCAAGTCATTCTTAAGAAATTTTTCATTTCTTGATTCCACAATTCTAGTGTGATGTAATAGACAATAGAAATTATATCCCTTAGACCTTTCGGCATATCCAATGAAATGCCCACTTATAATCTTTGGGTCCAATTTCTTCTCTTATGGATTATAAATTCTTATTTTAGACAGACAGCCCCAAACACATATATATTGTAAACTCAGTTTCCAACCTTTAAATAACTCAAATGGCATCTTTGGAACAACCTTTATTGGTACTCGATTTAATATATACACAACCATCTTAAGAGCTTTAGTCCACAAGGACTTGGGAAGTTTAAAGCTACTCAACATGTTTTTTACCATATCCAACAATGTTTGGTTTCTTCTTTCTGTCACACCATTCTGTTCCAGAGATTTAGGCATAGTGTATTAGGCTGCTATCCCATTTTCTTAAAGATACCTTGTAAATGAACCAGATGCTTATCCACCTTTAGTATATCTACCATATTGTTTCCCACCTTTATCAAGTATCATAATTTTAAGTTACTTACCGCATTGTTTCTCTACTTCGACTTTGAACATCTTAAAAGCTCTAGTGCTTCATCTTGTTATGAAGCAAATATATATATATATATATATATATATATATCATGAACAATCATTTATAAATGAGGTTAAGTATTTCTGACTATACGAGTCCATATTTGAACTACACATATTTGTATGTATGATTTCTAATATTTTTGAACTGCTTTTGGCACCTTTCTTTGATTTATTAGTCTGCTTTCCCTTTATGCAGTCCACACAAGTATCAAAATCAACAAATCCAACGTACCAAGTACTCTATCAGTCACCAATCTTTAAATCCTTTCTATGGAGATATGTCCTAATCTTCGATGTCGAAACATAGAGGAATTTTCATTCATGACAAAATGTTTTGTTCCAGCATGAACATGTGTTGCATTGTAATAAGTATTATCTTGTAATTAAAATGGAATGACCATCAAATAGTGTACCATTCCCAAGAAATTCAGATTTATAATATAACTTTTAAAGATTTGTCTAAAAAATGAATGGAATATCCGAATGGTACAAGTCTTGAAACTGAAATCAATTTTTTAGAGAAATTGGGAATATAAAATGTCTTTTCTAGTTTTAAAATAAAATAATAACATAAAATTAAATTGCAATCCCTAATAGCCTCCACACATGATCCTATCTTGTTCTAGATAAGATATATTTCTCACTTCTTATAAGCTTCCTTGGGTTTCAAATCCTGCAACACATTTGTAATATGGATTGTGTAACTAGAATCAATCCACCATGTATCAAGACAAACTTCAGCCATATTAGATTATAAAAAAACTAGTGAGATTATATTAGCTTTCTTTTCGAACCATTCCTTACGTTTGACACAGTCCTTCTTTAAGTGTCCCTTTTCCTTGTAAAGAAGCACTTGGGTTCCTTCTTAATGTCAACTTTGATAAGTATTTGACCTTTTCCTTTAAATTGGTTTTTTTTTCCTTTCATTGAACAACCAGGTATGAACTCTGTGAACTCTGTTCCGTTGACAATCTCCTTCCTCTTAGACACACATGGTCATTAATTAATATATTAACTGCTTATCCTTATGTGTATTATAAGAGATTTTAAAGGGTCTGTATGGTGGTGGAAGGGTGTTCAAAATGTAACACATAAGGAAAGAATCAGGCATCTCAACTTCTTGTTTCTTTAACTGACCCACGATGTCCCTCACCTTCATGATGTGCTCATGCATACCTTAGACATCAACGAGTCTTATAAATGAAAAATTCATAATTAGGGTGCTTGTAAGTGTTTTGTTTGAAGTTTCAAACTGCTCATCAATAGCCTTCAGTAAAGCAAGAACATTATTAAGTTGTTCTATAGAACCTCAAATGCCAGTAAAAATTTAAGTTTTAATGAGCATCACACTTAGGCGATTAGATCACACCTAACGTTTATAAAGTAAAATTTCAGCTGTAGTATTGGCATTCGTTACCTTAGGTGGCTTATCCTTCCAGATTGTATAATCAATGTCTATCCACCTTAAATGAAGAGGAATTCTCTCCTTCCAAATCTTATAGTTTTCATCCCTTAATTTGGGAATTTCACAACTTGTATCAAAGAAAATTACATTTTGAATAGCTGTATAAATTAAACATACATGCTACTTATCAATAAATTGAGTCCAAAAAACTATATATATGTTTTACCAATGTAAAACATATCCTAAAAGACATAAAAATTACCTGTGTGCTAAATTTTTAATTCAAACCGATTTATGCTAAACTTATGATAAAACTATAAAACCATATACCAATTTCTAATACCTTTGGGTATATTAGAAAATTAATTTGATATTTCATACTAATTAATTATTCAAATATAATAAAAAATCTTGTGGGATGAAATTTATTATAATAAAATAATTAATTACAATTAAAAGTCTCAACACTCTAAATGATTAATTGCAAAATATAAATTTTTGTATAATTAGGGTTGTTGTGGATAAGCCCTAATAATTAATCACTAAAACATTTTATTTAAAAATCTATAAATATATGCATAACATCTACTTCATATTGAATATTTATAGAAATATAATATCAATGCATAATATATACAGACATAAGCTGTTAGTTCAGATGATTGAGGCTTAAGAATTTCTTTTAATCAACACGCAACAGCATCTGTGATGATATTAAAATAACACCCAAAGCGACGACATTTAGTATATAAATGCACAATATCATGTTTAATAATAACAAACAAAAACAACGCAACATCTGTTTATAACTAAAGCAACAGACAAAAACGACAATAGCATAGTAGATCATCTGGTTTTTTTTTATTAAAACACACAACATCATATAACAACTGGCATCATAAAATGTTGCACTACATATGTATTCAATAACAATCAAAATGACATAGTTTAAACATAACGGTCTTCTTCAACCTCTAGCTGGGTCATTTTGACTCGATTTAGGACCCGTCAAATTCTCAACAAAACTAGACAAAAAGACACCACAAATTTTTTTAAAATGTAGAAACACTTCCCGAAACTTAATAGAAGATTTATACTGTTAATAAAAAATTCAAAAAGTTCTCTAAATTGAAAGTTTCAAATATGAAAAATTTTTCAGAATTTTGAAATTCTCTAATAACTTAAACAATGCAAAGGTTAACATACTCTAATACCAAATGTGAGCAAATTCTAACATATATTCAACAATAATATACATTATAATAACATATAAAATAAATGTGAAAGGAAATAAAATACCTCCTGCCATGGTTGTTTATGCTTAAAGAGTTGCATTTTCAGAATTCTTCTAAGCTCTCAATTCCCAATATGATGGTGTATCTTTCAGAGGAGAAAAGAAGCTTAGGGGACTCTAAAAATCTGCAAGAACGCTTATATGAATGTGCTCCATCAAGCACACCAAGAGTTACCATAAAACCAGGAATTGAATGCCCATTAACTACATAACATTTGGAACATTACTATAAGGAATACGAACACTTCTCAAAATTAAGACTAATATATCTACTCTTTTAATCATTTGATTTTATGCACATATGATTGCATATATAAAGTTCTTGTTCTTCCTTTTTCTAAAAACACTATAAGGGTGTTAGTAGTCTAAATCCTATTCAAATTCTAAAAATTTTTGTACCTTTTGTACTTAATTATAATTGTACTATTATAACACCATCCTTTTTCTCTTTTTTGAGAAATTAAATAGATTGACTGATAAAAGAAATGTCAATGGGTATAAGGAACACAAGGGATGAAGCAAAAAACTAAATCCTAAAGACACATAGCCTATAAGCTTATAATCCTACTGATGCTAAATGGCTCGACATTAGTCTCACTAATTAGAACCTTGGGATACTATTGGTTTAGTATTAAATTATGCTCCCTCGTCTATTTAAGAAGCTCATCGAGAAGCTATTCTTTTAGCCTATTTTACCCTGATATAATAACAAGTTCATTTTCTTTTAAATTTTATACACTAATATTCCAAAGAAAAGTTTAAATTGTTAACAATTCTTACTGAAGTCTCTTTCATATGTATGACAAAATCCAAGCCAACCTTAAGGGAAGTAGAGGAAGTATAGGCTAAAATTGGAGTAATCACCACCTTAACTAATTTGATTATAACATTGAAATAATACGTGATCTAGTGATTCAGTGGAAGTTGACCATAAAAGACAACTATTGTTACTTGAGAGACATGACACTCTATCCCTAGTAGAGAGTTTTCTATGAATGGCCAAACATAAAATGAAAGAGATTTTAGGAATGGCTTAAAGAAAAAAAATTAGGTTATCAGAGTATATCTTCAAGACTTATTAGAAAAGGAAGCAAACTAATGGTTCACCTATAAAATGCTATCACTCAAGTTAGAGGTATTTAGAATTCCAAAAGCTATAACTATCAATATGCTCCATTCTTGCAGAATGAGATTGAATTTGTAAAGAGATAAGAATTCTTGCTTTGGGAGGAATAATAGTACTCTGATAAGGGAAGGAGTCATTGCCAAACATAGGATTGAAGGAACACTAAAGATCTATCTAAAACCTTATTTTGGACCCCATCCCTTAGTTTGATTTTGAAACATCTTTTAACCTGGCTTCTTAGTTGCAAAATTTGTTGAATTGTCCGTAGAGTGTCATACTGATAAGATGTTATTTAGTAATGTTAATTGAAATTATATCTTTTGTTCTAGCTATATTTTGGTGATTAATTAGGAAAATTAAATTGTATTTTGTTCTAGGAGATGACAAGTGAATATTGCAACAAATTAGAGTATCATTGGTCAAAATCACAAATTTTAGAAAATGTGGACAAATTATTGCAGTGGATAAGGTGAGATCATGCCTAATGCCACATTCACTTCAAGAGTTCGAATTCAATTAGGAAACTTATTTTCATTCGTATTATGTAGGGATTTAGATTTGTTTTAGATAAGAATCTTTGTAAGATAGGAGGACACTGGGTTTTAGGTAGGAAAAGAAGACAAAAACATGTCTACCATCTTCCCTAACATTCTCTTTTCATTTCTTTTAGTTTTCTATCATTTTTTCATCTTTTCTTCTATATTTTTATTGTTGGAACTAAATTCATACATGTGTAAATCCAAAAATTTTGATTTAAGGGGATTCGAAACCATAATTGTAACTTTATGAGATTTTGTTCTAAACTTATATTTAAGTTTTGTTTTGTGTTCCTATATTTCATGAATAATTAAAATTGATTAATTTAACAAATTAATTTAATGTTGATTGTTCTATAGCTATCTATAAATTCAGCAATCTATAATTGTCATAAAAGTTTGGTATAAGTAACAATTAGGTTATTATGAATTAGCATATTTAACTTATAAGAAATAAGAAAACTAAGTTGAATAGCTGTAAATATCTCAATTTTTTAATTTAGGGTCTAGTCTTTTTCACTAAGCTTATTTCTATCATTTAATTGATCTATAATGTTATCATACCCAATCAATTGATTATAAATTTTGGTTTGAATGTTGGTTTTGAATCAATTAATTTAGGAATATTTTAGACTTATTATAACTATCCTAATATGTTTTGGACTAACTACTTGAATTGTGAAAGTTATTCTTTTGATATCAATGATCAATGTTACAATTAGATGATATCTTTTACTTGAATCGAAATTAAGTACCCTTGAATTTATCACTTTTATATTAAGTTGATTTATTTTGATTCCTTGTTAATTTTATTAAATTTGTTAATTAATCATAAAGCCCCCACTTTTTTTTGTTAGTTAAAATTAAGAAACTAGTTTTTAGTTCTCTTGGGATTCAACTTGGTTCCACGACTACTATCAATGTTTAAATCATCAAAATTATGTTTAAGGGCTTCGACAAATTGGTCAAATTTTTGGTGCTATTGCTAAAGAGCTATTTTAATTTCTTAGTTTCTTTATGTTACTTTACAGTTGACTGCTAATCTCTTGTCTTTTATGACTAGTTATTTTTATACAAGTAAGTTGGAATATAACCTGAAAATTGAAAAGATAGTGCATCATTTAAGGAAAGAGACTAAGCAAGAAAGCAGTCATTCACCTCTAGAAGTGAAAGATGGGATAGATATAACAATTGGTAAAGGTTCTAATTACCAAGAAGTTGAAGAAAAGATGGGAAATCCTAACGTTAGAAAGATAAGGGAGTTAGCAAAGACAAATTTGAATCAATAACCCTTATACATATGATTTCTGGATGTGGAGGAATATTTCAAATTCAAATCTAGTTTACTTCTATTACTCAAAATTTTTTTATCTTACAAGTGAAGATCCATACACTTGAAAGGATTTCATATTGCTTGATCTTGAGTGAAGATATAAGGAGTGACAGAAGAGCAAAATAATCTCAATAACTTTCCATTCTCAATGAAACATAATGTAAATGATTGGCTATATTATCTTCCCTCTGGGACAATGACAACATATAATCAGATGAAAAGGTTGTTCCTAGAGAAATTCTTTCCTACATAATAAGAGGCCAATATCAGAAAGGAGATATATGGAATAAGACAATTCACCAAAGAAATATTGTATGAATATTATGAGAGGTTTAAGGAGTTATGTGCTAGCTACCTTGATCAAATTTTGATTCAATACTTTTATGAAAGACTATTACCAATAGATAGAAGTATGGTAGGGGTAGCTAGTGGAAGAGATTTGGTAAACAAAACAATAGAAGTGTCTAGACAAAAGATATCAAATATGATCATAATTCCCCACAGTTTGGGATAAGGATGGAAGCAGCTATTAAGTGTGTGAATGAGGTAAGGAAATGAACCCTGAGGATAAAATTTTAGATTTAATTACTCTAGTTTGTCAAATGATTGTAGGTCAATTATAATCAACATTAGTGTCTAAAATATGCTCTTTCTTTGAACATCGTACAGATATATGCCCTACATTACAACAACACTTCCTTCAAGAAGCTCATGTAATAGAGGATTCCTAGTCAACCTTAACAAAAATATGACCTTTATTCCATTCATTATAATCTAAGATAAAGGGATCAACCAAAATTTAGTTGTGGAAATGAAGGAGGACAATAAAGATATCAGCCTCACAATTTAAATAGATAACCTCAAGGCACTTCATAAGCTCAATCTCAATCTTAAAATTTAGGCATTTTTTGGATGAAATTGTTAAGGCATTTTTTATTAATACTAAAAAAATTTAGTATGAAAAAGGAGTAAGCCTTCAGAACTTAGGAAATCAGATCACTCAATTAGCCACCTCCGTTAGTAAATTGGAAGTGCAAGTATCAGGAAAATTGCTTTCCCAAATAGTGGTGAATCTTAAGGGGAATATGAGTGCAATGACATTGAGAAGTGTTAAGGAGATTTAATTTAGATCTTCCTTACCAATAGAGGTAGAAAAGTATGAGGAAGGTGAAAAAAAAGATGAGCTCCAACTCAAGAACTAATAAAGGTAAAAGATGATTTATCCTTACCAACTAATACATGTTTACCTACTTTCCCAAGTAGGTTAGTTGAATAAAAAAAATAGGAACATGACAAAGAGATCTTAGAAATTTTCAGAAAGGTCAAAATCAATCTACCACTTCTAGAAGCCATCAAGAAAATTTTCAAAATATGAAAAGTTTTTAAAAGAACTGTGCCCAAATAAAAGGAAGTTGAAGGATAAGGAGAGAATAATTTTGGGAGAGAATGTATCAGTTGTGATAAATAGAAAATTACTGGAAAAATGCAAAGATCTAGGTATGTTTACGCTTCTATGTGTTATTACTGATAAGAAAATTGAATTTGCTATGCTAGACTTAGGTGCATCTATTAATGTCCTGCCATAATCAATTTACAAAACTTTAAATTTGAATTCTTTGTAAGAAACCAATGTGATTATTCAACTAGCTAATCATTCTTATCTATCTCCTATTCATGTTATGGGGAATGTTTTAGTCCATGTCAAAAGTTTGATATTTCTAGTGGAATCTAAAATCTTAAAAATGGATGGAGATAGTGTTCAGTATTCAACTTCAATTTTGTTATGAAGGTTGTTTATAAAGATGAACAAGAAAAAAATTGAGGTAGATGAGGCTATCATTATTGGAAGGACATGATGCGACTCTTCATAGAATCCACTCACATTGATCTTTGGGATATTATTGAAAGTGGTCCATATGTTCCAACAGACTATGAAGGGAAAAGCATCTCTCGTGAATAATGGTCAGCCAATCAGAAAGCTCGTGTTCAATTAAACTCAAAGGACAAGTTCTTTTCAAGTTGTGCTCTAAGCAGAAGTGAATATGATCAGGTTTATGGATGCGAATCTGTAAAGGAAATATGGGAGACATTAGCCATTGTACATGAAGGCATAAACCAGGTTAAAATCCAAGATTGGTATTCTTGTTCATCAGTATGAGCTGTTTAAAATGAAAGATGACGAGTCTATTAATCAAATGTTTTGATGATTCCAAATAATTATTAATGGACTTAAAGCTTTGGGAGAATCTACAATAGTCAAGACCATGGTAGAAAGATTCTCAGAAGTCTTCCAAAAAGATGGAGACCCAAAGTACTAGCAATATAAGAGGCCAAGGATTTAAACAAGCTAAAGCTGGATGAATTACTTGGTTCATTGAAAATTTATGAAGTAGAGCTTGATGCAGAAGATAAACCTAGAAGGGATAAGTCTAATGCATTGAAGGCTGGTCAGAAGAATCAGAAGATGTAGCAAAGTAGAAGTACGTATTCAAAAGCATTAAAGATTGAAGAAATCAAGAATGATGATGCCAGTGAATCTGATCAAGATTCAAGTGACGATGAAGATAAGCTATCTTTCATTTCAAGAAAAATTAGAAGGATGTGGAAAAAGAAAAATGGAAATAAAGACTTCCCTTTCAAAAGGATTAGCAAAGATGATTCGAAGAATGATAAAAGCTCTATCATCTGCTATGAGTGTAATAAACCAGGACATTACCAGTCTGAATGCCCTTTGCTCAAAAGAAAACAAAAGAAGAGTCAAGAAAACTAAAAAGGCATGATAACAACATGGGAAGATCTGGATTTTTCTGAATTTGAATCCAATTCAGGTTCATCACAACAAGCAAATAGATGCTTAGCAGCTGAAGGTGAAAGCGATGATGAGGTAATCTCTGACTTTAATGATCTTCAGCATGCTTATTTAGAATTACTAGAAGATTCACATTCTATTTTAAAACAATATAAAATGATGAAAAAGAAGTATATTGAAAATTCTAAGAAAACAAAGCTATTAGAAGAAGAAAACATCTGCCTTAAGAAACAAGTAGATGATATGAAAAAGAAAGTAACTGCAGATAGATCTGAGGAGATTAATCAGTTAAAACAAAGGATTAATAGTCTTTTAGCAGATTTATCAAAATTTATAGAAAGCACAAAAGGATGAATAATATTAGTGGAAGTTATAGACATCTAGATGATAAAAGTGCTTTAGGATTTTCTGCAAGAAATACCACTCATAATCGTAATATTCTTCATGATGGGAAGTTTGTTCCTAATAGAGGGAAAAAAAGACAACATTTTTATTATTATTCTAAGAATAATTATAAGACTAACCCTAAAGGACCCAAGAAAATATAGGTACCTAAGATGGATATAATATATATTGTAGATCTCCTTGCTTGGAAAAAGCAAACACCATCGATGGTACTTAGACAGTGGCTGCTCGTGACACATGATGGGTAGAAGGTCTATGTTCCTAGACCTTCAACTTAAGCATGGAGGATCAATAACTTTTGGAGACAACCAGCAGGGTAAAATTATTGGGATTGGAAAAATTGGTAAAAATTCCTTTTCATCTATTGATAATGTTCTGCTCGTTGATGGTTTAAAGCATAATCTAATCAGTATAAGTCAGTTATGTGATTCTAGTTTTGAAGTATCCTTTAATAAACATTCTTGTTTAGTTAAAAACAAGGACAAGTCCATATTCTTTTCTGCCAAAAGACAAAACAATCTTTATAAAATTAACTTAGATGATCTGAAAAGTCAAAATATTTCATGTCTTATATCAAAAGATGATGAAAAACTAATTTGGCATAAAAAGCTAGGACATGTTAGCTTTAAGCATACTTCCAAATTAGTTTGACATGATTTGGTAAGAGGTTTACCAAAGATAAGTTTTAACAAAGATTTCTTTTATGAAAGTTGTCATAAAGGAATAAAGCATCTTTTTCATCTAAGAACATTGTAACTTCATCTAGACCACTAGAGTTGTTACATATAGACTTGTTTGGACCTACTAGAATAGTAACTCTTGGTGGAAAGAACTATGGTCTTATAATTGTTGATGACTTTACTATATTTTGTTGGATAATGTTTTTATCTCATAAAGATGAATCTTTTCAATAATTTCAAGTTTTATCCAAAAAGTTGCACAATGAAAAAGGAATTTCTATTGCTGGTATTCAAAGTGATCATGGTGGAGAATTTGAAAATGAAAAATTTAGAATGTT
>JAOSBN010000004.1:19696933-19717646 GCA_027563595.1 Erythroxylum suave | reverse complement strand
CAGAAGTTGGTTAGTGTTCACAGAGGAGTACGTGATTTTGCATGAAATTAAGGCTTTGGGGATAGTTAAAGATCTTGAAGTTTTTCAACAAGAAGGTAGTGAATAAATTCTTTAGAATTGGAGATTTTCAAATAAATTTGATTAGTTACTGTCATTAGCATGAGCATGGCATTTTCATATAATTATTTTCTTGCACACTATGATAAGGGGATGAAAATTTAGGAATATAGTGTAATTTAGGTATGGATTATTAGTGATCAGGTGTTGTGAAATGATACTTGGAGTTGAAATAAAAATAAAATGATGTATAAGATTAACGTAGAGAGTTAAACATGGAGAGGTGATATGCTTTGTTTCTTCACTGAGCATGTATGAATACTTAGGTATTTATACGAGAGTTGATGAAGATTTATAGATGTCTAGGAGCATAGACATTTCGTCTCTAAAGACGTATCATCCGTGTCTTATTGTCTGTGGTTGACTATTTTATCATCTGTGTTGACCACCTAGCGTCTGTATTCCTTATCGTCTGTGTTTTGAATATTCGTCTACTTTTTACTCATATGACCAAATTATATCAATTACACTCTCTGATTTAAGGTGAATAGTATACTCGAAAGTCAGAGTTGGAGAAAAATCTGAAATGGCTCATTAGGTTATGAAATTGGATTCAAATGGTTTATTGAGGTAAAGACCCTATGAACAATGCTAATTAAGTGAGGTTCGATATTTGACTGTGGTTATGATAACCTTGACGGAAGGATACCCAGGATTGTCATGAACACACATTATACATAATTCATTCCATATATGTGCATTAATGAATACTTATAATTATGCAGATTGTGATATATGTGTGTATTATTTTGTTATAGAATAACAGTTAGAACGTCAACTTCCAGACATTGCAAGCACTTCCAGGTATTAGCTTCAGGAGTAACTTGTGAGTAACCTAGACGGTCTCTCTTAATTTTTGGTTGTTTAAATTCTATTAAAAATGATTGAATGAATGTGGCTTGAATGTTGATTCTAGACATGGAGGTCTGTTGACTGTGATATTGGATTGAGATATTGAAGTGCTACTTATATATGAATAAGATGAAATAAATATGCATTTGATATGAATTGATCATTTGATTCTCAATAAAAGTTGAATGGCGGACTTAGGTCCGATGACTCTGAAATTTTGTCTGAACATTCATATAAGATTGTGATATATGAGATATTTAGAAATTGTTGCATTTCATAAAATGCATGCTCAGATAAAGGCGTTGTGACTTGAGTTGCCATTATGATGCACTTCCATGTAGAGCTTTACTCTGTGATTTTTCTGATTTGGCACGTAGAGCTAAGCTCCGTGATTATGTCTGATTGAGCCCTATGGGCCAATATTTGTATAAGTTTGTGATAGGCACTAGGTCATAACAATAGGAAAGAAAGTGAGTCTCATGTGCATTGTTGATGCATGATATGAATGATTATAAAGTGTTAAACGTACAAGGTGACATGATTAATTAAGTGTATGTGATCTAATGTGATTATATGTTAAGTGAAATAATGTGATGCATGAATTGAGTGAACCATTGATGATGGTTAGGTCATTGAGTTCACAAAACTCACCAAAATTGCAATGTTGTCTTTTCAGGACTGAGAGATGACTCTATCGAGTGAGAGGCTCTACGTAATTTTTGGTAAGAGAAGTCATGGATTAAAGGTCAGTCAGCTGGGATTTTTGGGCAGGTCAGGTAGACTATGTGTATTTTCCTCTTTCAAGTAGTACTTTTGTACTAGGTTTAATGATGGACATGTAGTAAGTGTTGAAAGATACAATGTAGACTTTCGAGTTGTGAAATGAAATGAGGAAAATGTTGGGTTTTAAAATGTTGTGATTTCCATATGATGCTTTATAATGATTAATGACATGATGCCATGCGAAGTTTATGTAGTGGTCAAACGTAGTTCGCCCTTATCCTAGGATATGTATCGGAATGACCTTCGGGCATCCCAGTGTGTACCCCGTGGTAAGGGGGTGCTACATATAGGTGGTATCAGAGCATGGTTGGCATCTGTTGGGACATATAGAATGTTAAGCATGAAATATCGTGAGAAATGTAGAAAAATGATTGAAATTTATTGTTTGTTATAGGTCATCCATTCTAAGTGATCAAGTTGATCAACCAGCTGATCAAGGATTGGTAGGAGCCATTAGAGAGTCATCAGAACCTCAATTTGAGGAGATGCCTCCAAAAGTTCCCGAGAGAAGGGAGAGGAGGTATGATAGGCTGCGGAAGTAGGGAGCTGTGGACTTTTATGGTAGCATAGACCCCACTGAGGCCGAGGGATGGTTAGAGAGAATAGAAAGGGCACTTGATCAGATGGACTGTGAGCCGAATGAGAGGTTCGACTACACAGTGTCTTTACTACAGGGCCCAGCTTACCAGTGGTGGAAGACTGTACTTGGTAGTACCATGAGGCCTTGCCAACTAAAGTGTGAAGACTTCCTGAGGGTCTTCAAGGAGAACTACATGCCCAAGATCTACTTGGATAAGAAGATGGAAGAGTTTCTGGGTTTGAAGTAAGCTAGGATGTCAGTGGCTAAATATGAGATCCGATTTAATGAATTGATGGGTTATGCTACTGCTTTGATTCCTACAGAAGAAGACAAGTGTAGGAGGTTTGAGAATGGACCTTACATGGAGATTAGAACAAGGTTAGCACGGTCAGATCTGGGTACTTTCATGGAGTTGAGGGCTGCTTTGATTAAAATTGAGCAGCTGATGAGTATGAAACAGGCTGAGATTGGACAAGGGTCCAGAAGGAAGAAGCCTAGTGAGAGTCAGGGCAGTTATGGTAGGAGATTCAGTAAGTGCCAGAACAGAGCTTTCAGACCACCAACTAGATCAAGGCAATCAGGATTCAGACAGAGGGGTGGTTTTGTACAATCTAGCAGTGGAAGGGGTACAAGACAGAATCAATTTCCAATTTGTGACCACTGTAATAAGAGGCATAGTAGTGAGTGTTGGAGACTGACTGGAGTTTGCCTCAAATAGGGCTACGTGGATTACTAGATCAGAGATTGCCTTGATATTTTAGGAGTTCAGTCTGCTGTTAGTGGGCGAGCTGGGAGTAACACTACTGTTCAGCAGAGTAGAGGTGGTGGATCTAAACAGAGAGGTCGAGGTGGAGACAGAGGAAGAGCTAGGAGTTCTTTCATGAGGACTGAGTGGTAGAGTAACCGACCAAAGTCCCAAGCTAGTGTCTATGCTATAACTAGGCAAGAGGCCTAAGACTCACCGGATGTGGTTGTAGGTGAGCTTCTTATTTATGATTTTGAAGCTTTTGCACTGCTAGATCCAGGGTCCACACACTCCTTTATCGCACCGCAATTGGCATGTAGATTGCATTACGATAAGGAGTTACTACAGTATGGATTAGAGGTGAGTACACTAATAGGTAGTATTGCAGTGATAGGAGAACTTTGTAAGAGATGTTTGATTAGGATTGACCAAGCAAAGTTGGAGGCAGACTTGATTGTATTATAGTTGACGGAGATAGATGTGATCCTAGGCATGGATTGGCTCACTACTCATAGGGCCATTATGAACTACTACACCAAGGAAGTCTGCTGGAACCTCCTAGTTAGCTGAGAGCAGTTTTTAGAGGAGCTAGTCAAGTGGTGCCAACTAGGATGATATCCTTCATGAGTGCTCTGAGGTTGATGCAGGGGGGATGTGAGGCTTATCTGGCCCACATCATTGATACTAGAGCTAAGCAGATTGTACAGGATACTCCCATAGTTAGGGAATTTCTGGATATGTTTCTCGATGAGCTATCTGGTTTGCTACTAGATCGGGAAATGGAGTTCACAATTGATCTAGTTCCATGTGCTGCTCCTATATCTATCCCTCCATGTAGGATGACACTTATGGAACTGAAAGAGATGAAGGCTCAGCTTCAGGAGTTGCTGGAAAAACGTTTTATTAGACCCAACATTTCACCTTGGGTAACTCCAGTACTGTTTGTGAAGAAGAAGGATGAGACTTTAAGGTTGTGCATCGATTATAAGCAATTTAATTGGGTGACAATGAAGAGTAAGTACCCACTGCCTATAATCGATGATTTGTTTGATCAGCTATAGGGAGCTCAGGTATTCACTAAATTGGACTTGAGGTCAGGGTATTATCAATTTAAAATAGCAAAGACTGGTGTACCTATAGTGCATTTAGGAGCAAGTATGGACACTATGAGTTTCTAGTGATGCCGTTGCCTTGACAGCTTTTATGGCCTTGATGGATAAGGTGTTTCAGCCCTACCTGGATCAATTTTTGGTTGTATTTATTGATGATATCTTGGTGTATTCGAAGAGCAGAAAGGAATATGCTAAGCATTTGAGGGTTATATTACAGATTATGAGGGAAAAGCAGTTGTATGCCAAATTCAATAAGTCTGAATTTTGGCTAGAGCAAGTTGTGTTTCTAGGACATATAGTGATTGGAGATGGCATACAGATGGATCCAAAGAAGACAGAGGCAGTGATGAATTGGGAAGCTTCGAGGAACGTGTCTAAAATCCGAAGCTTCCTAGGAATGGCTGGATATTACCGAAGGTTTGATGAGGGCTTTTCTTTGATCTAAGCTCCTTTGACAAAACTTCTGAGGAAGAATGTAGTGTTTAGATGGAATGAGGAGTGTTAGAAGAGCTTTGAGGAGTTTAAGAATTGATTGATTTCTACACCGGTGTTGACTATTCCATCAGGGATCGGAGGATATGTGGTGCACATTGATGCTTCGCATCAAGGTTTGGGATGTGTATTGATGCAATATGGAAAGGTGATCGCCTATGCATCGAAACAATTATGGTCTCATGAGATCAATTATCTGGTACATGATTTCGAGCTAGCTGCTGTTGTATTTGCTCTAAACATTTGGAGACATTATTTGCATGGAGAGACCTTCCAGATTTATACAGATCATAAGAGTTTAAAGTATCTGTTGAGTCAGAGAGAGTTGAACTTGAGACAGAGGAGATGGATTGAGTTACTAAAAGACTATGATTGCACTATTGAGTACCACTCGGGGAAAGTAAATGTGGTGGCTGATACTTTGAGTAGAAAGTCTAGTACCAGCGTAGCTCAGATTCAGTTATCAAGGCTACCTAATTTATTTCATTTGAGAGCTCTGAATGTGGAGTTGAATCTGGAAAACAATAAGGTATTGATTGCTACACTGAAACTTAGGCCGATGTTACATGATCGAATTAGAAAAGTATAGAGAAAAGATCCCAATATGGAGAAGGTTATGGAGAAAGTGAAGATGAATCTAGATTCTGAATTTGAGTTGAGGGATGAGACTTTATGGTTGAAATAGAGGCTGTGTGTGCCTAATGTAGATGATTTGAGGAAGGAGATTCTTGAGGAAGCTCATATGGCCGCCCATGCTATATGTCCTGGTACTACCAAGATGTATAACACACTGAAGCAGCATTTCTGGTGACCTGGAATGAAGAAGCAGGTGGCAGAGTATGTGTCTAGATATATGACTTACCAGTAAGTTAAGGCTGAGCACCAAGCTCCGATAGGTAAGCTCCATTCGTTTCCCATTCTGGAGTGGAAATGGGAACAGATTATTATAGACTTCATCATAGGGTTGCCCAAGACTCCTAGGTAGAATGATGTTATATGGGTGATAGTGGATCGGTTGACTAAGTTGGCCCAGTTCTCGCTAGTGAGAGAAAATATTTCACTTGATTAGTTGGCTCAGCGATATGTGAACGAGGTGGTGAGACTGCATGGGGTGCCAGTGTCCATTGTATCGGACATGGATCCTAGATTTACTTCGACGTTTTAGAGGAGCTTGCAGTCTACTATAGGTCATAAGTTAAACTTTAGTACAACATTTCATCCGCAGGCAGATGGACAGAGTGAGAGCACAATCAAGATAGTGGAGCATATGCTCAGGGCATGTGTATTGGAGTTTAGAGGAGCTTAGGATCAATATATGGCAATAATGAGTTTGCCTACAACAATCATTGCCATAGTAGTATCGAAATGGCACAATATGAGGCACTGTATGGTAGAAAGTGTCGGTCACCATTATGTTGGGATGAAGAGGGCTTGAGAATGGTTGAAGGCCCCGAGTTAATACAAGATATAGTGGATTAGGTGAAATTGGTCCGAAGCCAAATTAAAGCGACTCAAGATAGGCAGAAGAGTTATATGGATCAACATCGATGTGATATGGAGTACAATGTGGGAGATAAGGTATTCCTGAGAGTGTCACCTTAGAGGGGAGTTTTAAGATTCGATAATAAGGGAAAGTTGGGCCTAGGTACATTGGTCCTTATGAGATCATTGAGAGGATTGGACCTTTGGCCTATAATCTAGCTTCACCGAATGAGATGTCTCAATGGCATAATGTGTTTCATGTGAGTATGTTTTAAAGATACTGATCGGATCTGACACATGTGATACTGGCTCAGGAGATTGAGGTTGCTAGTAACTTAAGCTATGTTGAGGAGCCGATCAAGATTGTGGGATCATTGATCAAGCAATTGAGGAATAGAGTCATTCCATTAGTAAAAGTCCTTTGGATAAACCACTCAACTAAGGAAGCAACTTGGGAGACAGAGGAACATATGAGGAGGCAATATCCCCACTTATTCGAGCAAACAGGTAAGAATTTCGAGGGCGAAATTTCTTTTAATGAGGGGAGAGTTGTAACATCCCATTACCTATGGGAAGGTTATAATAGTAAATATGAGTGATTAATGAGACCCTAGAAAAGCATTTTCATGCTCATGCATAAAATGGTATACATATGCACGTGAATAATGATGTTTTTCTGCACATGAAATTAAGTGTAAATGCATTCATGAATAATTTCGGGTATAATTACATTGAATTGTGATTTTTGAAAAATTGTGAATTTTTGAAAATTATGAATGTTTCTGTGTTGAAAATATTATTGGTTAATAGAATTATGAGATTTATGAATTTTGGTGAACTTAGGATTTATTTTTGTAATTTATAGAGTATTATGGAAAATAGGAAAAAGAAGAGAAGAAATCAAATGAAGATTGGAGATAGTTGGATTGTAAAGATGAGAGGAATTGATTCAAAAGACACTAATTCAAAACTTAGACCTTAGGAAGGTGACAAGTGTAACGTTGCTTGTATTATGTGTCAAAAGTTTGAATAATTTGAAGAGTTAAAAAGGGGTTGGTACTTTTCCTAAGTTCTTTCCTTGTTATCATCGTCTCCAAATTTCTTCCCATACACAGAGTTTTCCATCAAACTCCTTCTGAGAGTTATCTTTGATTGTGTTTCTTCTAGCTTAAGAAAAACCAGAAGATGGTTAGTGTTCATAGAGGAGTATATGATTTTCCATGAACTTAAGGCTTTGGGGATAGTTGAAGATCTTTGAGTTTTTCAACAAGAAGGTAGTGAACAAATTCTTTAGAATTGGACATTTTGAAATAAATTTGATGAGTTATTGTCATCTACATGAACATGGCATTTTCATATAATTATATTCTTGAACAGTGTGATATGGGAATGAAAATTTGGGGATATGGTATTATTTGGGTTTTGAGATATTATTAGTGATTAGGTGTTGTGAAATGATTCTTGGAGTTGAAATAGAAATAAAATGATGTATAATATTAGTGTAGAGAGTTAGATATGGAGAGGTGATATGCTATGTTTCTTCACTAAGCATGTATGAATACTTAGGTGTTTATACGAGAGTTTATAAAGATTTAGAGATGTCCAGGAGCATAAACATTTCATCTATAAAGATGTATCGTCTGTGTTTTATCATCTGTGGTTGACTATTCTATCGTCTGTGTTGACCACCTAGTGTCTGTATTCCTTATAGTCTGTGTTTTGAATATTCAGTTACTTTTTACTAATATGACTAAATTATATCAATTACACTCTCTGATTTAACGTGAATAGTAAACTCGAAAGTCAGAGTTGGAGAAAAATATGAAATGGCTCATTAGGTTATGAAATTGGATCCAAATGGGTTGTTGAGGTATAAACCCTACGAACAATGCTAGTTAAGTGAGGTTCAATATTTAACTATGGTTATGATAACCTTGATGGAAGGATACCCAAGATTGTCATGAACATGTATTGTACATAATTCATTCCATATATGTGCATTAATGAACACGCATAATTGTGCAGGTTGTGATATATGTGTGTATTATTTTGTTATAGAGGAACAGTTGGAACATCAACTTCCAGACGTTGCCGGCACTTCCAGGCATTAGCTTCGAGAGTAACTTATGAGTAACCTAGACTGTCTCACTTAATTTCTGGTTGTTTAAACTCTGCTGAAAATGATTGAATGAATGTGGCTTTAATGTTGATTCCGGACATGTAGGTCCGATGATTGTGATATTGGATTGAGATAAAGACGTTGTGACTTGAGTTGCCATTATGAAGTGCTTCTACATAGAGCTTTGCTCCGTGATTTTTCTGATTTGGCACGTAGAGCTAAGCTCCGTGATTCTTTCTGATTGAGCCCTATGGACCAATATTTGTATAAGTCTATGATAGGCACTCGGTCACAACAATAAGAAAGAAAGTGAGTCTCATGTGATTGCTAATGCATGATATGAATGATTATAAAGTGTTAAATGTACAATATGTCATGATTGATTAAGTTTATGTGATTATATGTTATGTGAAATAATGTGATGCATGACTTAAGTGAACCATCGATGATGGTTACTTCATTGAATCGTAAAACTCACTAAAATTGCAACGTTGTCTTTTTAGGATCAAGAGACGACTCTATCGAGTGACAGGCTCTACTTGAGTTTTGGCAAGAGAAGTCATGGCTTAAAGGTCCGTCAGCTGGGATTTTTCGACAGATCAGATGGACTATATGTATTTTCCTCTTTCATGTAGTACTTTTAATGATTTACATATAGTAAGTGTTGAAAGATACAATGGAGACTTTCGAGTTATGAAATGAAATGAGGAAAACGTTAGGTTTTAAAATATTGTGATTTCTATATGATGCTTTATAATGATTAATGATATGATTCCATATGAAGTTTATGTAGTGATCGAATGTAGTTCACCTTATTGTAGGATATGTATCAGAATGACCTCCGGGCATCCCAATGTGTGCCCTGCAGTAAGGGGGTGTTACATAAACAGCCTGAAAATGTTTATGGCATATCTTCTAAATTACTGAACCAAATTGAGTGATTTTGGTGTCAATAGAAACATAAGACATAGAGGAACACTTTTCTAGAGGAAAGTATGACCAAATTACATCATTTACACCTTCTGATTGAACGTGAACAGTAGACCAAAAATTGTGTTTTGGAAAAATCTGAAATAATTCAATGAGAAATGAATTGTGAATTTAATATTGTTAGTGAGGCATAAACGTAAGTAGAAATTATAGTTAGATGAGTTTTGATATGAGAATAATTTTGTGATGGAATTGATGGGAAGATACCCGGGATTGTCATAACCATGTATTGCTCATCATTCATTTCATACATGTGCATTATTAAACACTCATAATTTTTCAAATTGTGATATTTGCGTATGGTGTTTGATATAAAGGAGCAACTGGAATGTCAACCTCTAGATGTTGCCGGAACTTCTAGGCATTAGCTTTGGGAGCAACTTGTGAGTAACCTAGACGGTCTCGCTTAATTACTTCTTTGTTTAAATTCTGTTTTGAAATGATTGAATGAATGTGATTGATTGTGTTGGTTTCTGGACAGGAGGTCTGATGATTGTGATGCTTGGTTGAGATATTGAAGTGTTTCTTGTATGTGAATGAAATGACCTAAGTGTACATAATTTGATGATAAATGTGTTTTGAATGAGCATTTGCAAAAATTTGATTCTCAACTTAATATTGAATGCCGGACTAAGGTCCGATGATATGAGAATGTGATTGAATGGGATTATACAAGTGTGATTGATATATTTCATTTCATGAATGCATGAAACATAATGGCAGTTATCGCCAGAGTAGTCACCGATCAGAGCTTAAAGCTCAATGAGTGAAAAAGAACCTCGAGCTCAAAAGTGATTCAGAGCCTCAGACTCATCATTTAACGAGCCCTATATAAGACAAGAAATCAATGAGCCCGATATCCAAAAATTGATACGAGACAGTTTAGGCACTTAGTCACAATAACATAATAATTGGAAAAGAGTCTTATGAGCATTCCGTATGCATTTGCTTAAGTATGTTTAACTGATTGAAATGCAGTTTGCTTGCTTAAGTGAAAATGTGATATGAAATCAATTATGCGAAAATGTGAATATATGTTATGTGAAATGATGTGTTGAATGAATTGAGTGAACCATCAATGATGGTTACCTCATTGAGTTTGCAAAACTCACCAAAATTGCAACGTTATCATTTTAGGACCGAGAGATGACTCTAGCTACAAAGAGGCTCTACTAGCCGTGTAAATTCTAATTTGATAAGAGAAGTCATGGCTCAAAGGTCGGTCAGCTGGGATTTTTAAACAGATTAGATAGACTTTGTATATTTTCCTCTTTCATGTAGTACTTTTGTATTAGGTTTTGATAATGTACATGTGGTAAGCTTCGAAAGATACAATCTAGACTTTCGATTTTATGAAATGAAATGAGGAAAAAGTTGGTTTTAAAATATTGTGATTTTCTTATGATGCTTTATAAGTGAGTAATGATATGATGCTATGTGAAGTGAATATAGCGATCGAACGTAGCTCACCCTTATCATAGGATATGTATCGAAATGATCTTTGAGTGTCCTAGTGTGTACCTTACGGTAAGGGGGCGCTACACCCACTTAATCACAATTAATTCCAATTTACCAATTATAATCTAATTAAACCAAAATTCAAGACATAACAATTCACAATTCACATCATAGTCATTTTAAAATCTTTCATACCCTTGGACATGTCAATTGAGTGCATATGTGATCTTTGTAAAGCGTACAAATTATAATTCATATGTGTATGCTAATGATATGCATAAGAATGAAATGCTCCCAATGCCATTACTCCCTCACAATAATCTAGGGTTCTAATCCTAAGCATGTTTCGGGAAACTGGATATAACAATTCTCCCCCTTAAGAATTTTCGTCATCAAAATTCTTACCTGATTGATCAAATAGGTAGGGGTATTATCTCCTCATGTTCTCTTCCATTTCCTACATAGCCTCTTCTCTCGAATGATTCTTCCAAAGGACTTTAACTAATGGGATCACTCAGTTTCTTAACTATTTATTATAATAACCCACTATCTTTACTGATTCCTCATCATAACTTATATTACTCGCAATTTCAACCTTCTGAGCTAGTAATACATGTGTAGGATTAGATCGATGTCTCCTAAGCATAATGACATAGAACACGTTGTGAATCTTAGTCATTTCAGCAGGTAAGGCTAACTTATAAGCCAATGGTCCTATTCTCTCAATAATATCATATAGACTAATATGGGCTTAACTTCCCCTTTTTACCGAATCTCAGCACTCCTCTCCAAGACGATACTCTCAGAAACACTTTATCTCCTACTCTATAATCTATATGCCTTCGGAGCTGATCCATATAACTTTTCTATCTATCTCGAGCCACTTTAATTCTTCTTTAGATTAGTTTCACTTTACCAATAATATCATAGATCAGTTTTAGGCCTTTAACAATCCTCAGTCCCTCTTCATCCCAATACAATGTCGAATGA
The DNA here is from genome assembly GCA_027563595.1 of Erythroxylum suave. NCBI lineage: Eukaryota > Viridiplantae > Streptophyta > Magnoliopsida > Malpighiales > Erythroxylaceae > Erythroxylum > Erythroxylum suave. Next base: position 19,705,926 of record JAOSBN010000004.1, on the reverse strand, counting down.
CACTTTCTAGCATATAACACCATATACGGTGACATACCGATACTACTATGGTAATGATTATTATAAATAAATTCAATCAAAACTACATACTGATCCTATGCTCCTTGGAACTCCAAAATAGAAGCTTTGAGCATATTTTCAATAGACTTAATCGCTCTCTCACTCTATCCATCTATCTGAGGATGAAATGCAGTACTGAAGTTCAAGTTCTACCCAATGTCGTCTAAAAACTTCATGAAAATCTCAAGGTAAATCTAGAATCCTTATCCGATGCAGTGGACATTGGAATACCTCAATACTTCATTCACATATCTCTGGGCTAACTGATCCAATGTCATATTCTCCCTCATAGGTAATAAATTAGCTAACTTTGTCATTTGGTCCATAATAACCTATATAGCGTCATATTACCTCGGAGTCTTTGATAAACATATTATGAAATCCATAGTAATTTGCTCTGATTTCCATTTTGGAATATGTAGAGATTGTAACTTCCTAACCAGAGCTTATTGCTCCGCTTTAATCTATTGGCAAGTTAAACACTTAGCCATATATTTAGCCACTTGTTTCTTCATCCTTGGCCACAAAAAATGTTGTTTCAGTGTATTATAAATTTTGTTAGTACTAGGAAGCATAGCATAAGCTACTATATGTGCTTCCTCTAAAATCTCTTTCCTCAAATCATCTACATTAGGTACACACAAACACTGTTTCAACCACAGTGTATCTTTTCTCAATTCAAGCTCAGAACTGGGATTCACTTTCAACATCTCAATAAGCTTTATTAATTCTAGATCTTTTCTTTGAGCCTTTTTTATTCTTTCATGTAACATTTTTCTGAGTTTCAAAGTAGCCAACAAAACTTCATCTTGTCCCAAATTCAACTCAACATTCAATGCTCTCAGTTGCACTAAGTTAGGCAACCTCGATAACTATATTTGAGCCGCATTGTTATTGGATCTTTTTGTTTAATGCATCAGCTACTACATTAACTTTACCCAGATGAAACTCAATTATATAGTCATAATCCTTCAACAATTCAATCTGCTACCTTTGACTCACATTCAGCTCTTTCTGGCTCAACAGATATCTTAAACTTTTATGATTAGAATATATCTAAAATGTTTCACCATACAGATAGTGTCTCCAAATCATCAAAGCAAATACCACTACAGTAAGCTCTAAATCATGTACCAGATAATTAAACTCGTGAGACCTTAATTGTCTTGATTCATATGCATCACTCTGTCATGCTGCATCAGTACATATCCTAACCTCTGGTATGAAGAATCATTATATACCATATAGCCTCCAGATCCAAATGAAATAGCTAAAACTGTTGTTATAGTTAACTGATGTTTTAACGACTTAAAACTTGACTGACAATCATCATTCCATCTAAAAGGCACAATCTTTCTCAGAAGTTTTGTCAAAAGAGCTGAGATCAATGAAAACCCCTAAAAAAAACCTCCTATAATAATCGACTAATCCAAGGAAACTCTAGATCTCAGATACATTTCTCGAAGCTTTGCACTTCATCACTGCTTCTCCTTTTTTTGGGTCTACCTGTATGGCCTATACAGACACTATATGACCTAAGAATACTACCTGATCAAGCTAAAATTCAAACTTATTGAATTTGGAGTACAACTGCTTTTCCCTCATTATTTGTAGGACCAATCTCAAGTGTTCAACATGTTCCGCACTGTTTTTTGAATAGACCAAAATATCATCAATGAACACAATGACAAATTGATCTAAATAAGGTTGAAATATCTTATTCATCAAAGTTATAAAAGCAATTGGGGCATTTGTTAACCCAAATGGCATCACCACAAACTCAAAATACCAATATGTTGTTCTAAATGCCCTCTTCTATAATTCTATCTTAGCTACCTTCACCCAATTCAACTGTCTGTAATCAATACATAACCTTAAAGTCCTATCCTTTTTCTTTTTAGATAAGACTAGGACTCCCCAAGGTGACACACTTGATCTAAAAAAACTTTATCCAACAACTCCTGCAACTGAGCCTTAAATCCCTTCGGTTCCACAAGTTCTATCCTATATGGAGGAATTGATATAGGATCAGTACCTAGAATAAGGTCAAGGGTAAACTCCGCTTCCCTATCTGAGGGTAATCCCAGTAATTTAGTGGGAAACACATCCAAGAAATTGCTAATGATAGAAATATCTTGAATGATCTGCTCATTCCAAGTATCAACTAATAAGCCTTACATCCATCTTGAATCAATCTTAAAACACACATCGATGAAATCATTCGGGTTGGCACTGCTTAACTAACTCCTCGAATACTACTCTTAGCTGAGTGGGAGATTCAGTGATTACCTCTTTAGTGTAACAATTCATCACAACCCTATGTGTAGTAAGCCAGTCCATACCTAAGATAAGGTATATATCCCTCAAATGTAATATTATCAGATCGACTTTCAACTCCACATGATCAATACAAATGCTACACTCTTTTCAAACTTCACCAATCGCTATAATACTACCTACTGGAGTACTTACCTCTAAATCATTATTCAACATTTCTCTCTTACAATGTAGTTTAAATGCTAGAAGAGGTGTGATAAATGAATGTGTAGATCTTGGATCTAATTGTAACATCCCAATATCCCATGATCAAGGATAGAACCCTAAGGTCATGTACACAATAGTTTATTAAGAATTTAGAAGTGCATTTTGTGCATTATGTGGCATATGCATACACATAACTAATGTTCACACTCATTAAAATAATTGTACATGAATTCATTGACATTTTTTGAGTATGAGTTATTTTAATATGATTAAAATGTGAATTGTGGATTATTTGTCTTGAAAAATGAATTGATGTGAATTAAAATTAATTTTGCATTTTTGGTGACATTTCGGACATTTCAAAAATTTCTGAAAATAGAGAGTATTTTGGACTAGTAAATATGTAAAATAAGAGAAAAATGGAAGTGTGACATTTGGTAGCTTAGATGAAGGACAAATGAACAAATTATGGAGTGACAAATGGACCAATTAATGTGTGACATGGGGACCAATAGCTAAGAGACAAATAATAGCATATCTAGTGGAAAAATGTAAGACATGCCCAATGACATGTGTCAATGATGGATGAGGACAACAAGTGACGTTTTTGTATGAAAATTTCTGCAGCTCTCTTATTTTTTCTTCCCAAAATTCTCCACCACCAAACCTCTCTTCTTGCTTATCCATCACCGAAACACCTAACTTGTGCATTTTTGTTTTAGTTGATTATCCACGTTACACCTTGCAAAGTCTTCAGCCATTTGAGTTTTTTAATTGTTTCTGAATCCTTGTGTTTCTCCATCCACCAAAATCTCTTACGTCCACTCTCAACTTCTAAATTTTTATCAAGTAAGTTATGCTTTAAGTTTTATAATAGCGTAAATAACATTTTGATGATGTTTTAATGTTTGTAAATGGACGCATGGGTGAGTGATTTAGGAATATAAATGGACGCATGTATGAGTGGTGAAGGAAGAAGCAAATTCGGTGATATAATTAACAAGATGAAGGATTGTGGTAATTAGAGTTAAATTAAGAGTAGTGAAATGCAAAAAATGTGATATCGAAAAGTGTGGAATTAGATTCTGTTTTTGGGTTGTGATCATTGATGAATTTGTGAATGAATTTGTGAATTGTGAATACAGAATACAGAATACTGAACTGAAAATTTAGGTTTAACTGAATCATCAACTTGAAATGATAGAGAAATGATGGAATTTTGGCAATGAAGTGTGCTGGAGTATATTATATGGAGTGTTTTTACTGAACATGCATCTGTATTTTGGCCATATCTTGATATGTAGATATCCAAATCAGATGGATTTTGATTTACATTAAACTAGAGACATATGGATACAATTTTTATTAAGGAATTGAATTTTAATTCTGTTCTTAAGAGTCTTGAAATTTGGCCCGAAGTTGAGAATTGTGTGCTGTCATGGTATCAGAATAGTCTGTAGTATTTTGGTTATAAATTGCATAGTACTGAACGAAAATGAATGAATTTGATGTCATTAGAAACTTAAGACATCAAGAAAATGTTCATTAGAAGAACGTGTTGTCTAAATACCTCATTTTCTAGGTCATAATGGTCATACAAAACTGACATAAAAATCTATCTTGAAAAAATATTGGAAAAATTAGAGTTGTAAGTCTAAATTTTGGTTTCAATTTAATGTTCCTCTTTTGAACTATTTTACCTATCTTTAAGGCATGAATTTGAACAAACCTAAAGAATAAAGTTGTAGATATAGGTCTTAGCTTGACCTCTGTGAAAGTGACTTGATAAAATAGTGATTAGAGCTTGAGTTATGCTTGTTTTCCTAATATTGCCTGTAATAGACCCCTGTGTAGGGACTTCATAGCTCAAATTAGTCAAAGTATAAACCATGAAAAATTATTATTGATTTTTTTTAATGCTTCTGTGCAAAAGTTTGGCCAGAAGATATCTTGATAAATTTATGTAGTAATATAATGTCAAAACTTAAAGAAGGGACTGTTTTGGTGTGTTAAGTTCAGTTATGGAAATTCTGATTTGTTAACAGTTTAAATGAGTTCTTAAATGAATTTATTTTATGTTGAATGGAAGGATTGAGGTGATTAAAGTGTATTTTGGAGTAAAGAATGCTTGGAAGATGTTGTTAGTTGAGTATAAAGTGTATCAAAGAAGCATACTCGAGAATTTGTCATTGAACATGCATAATACATGATACATTTATAAATGTGTTTATTCATCTGAATGTGCAATGTAGTAATGTGAAAATGTATATGATTACATATAGAAGAGCAGGTTAAGCAACCGCTTCCAAACATTGCCAGGATTTCAAGACAATAAGCTAAGGTGAGCATTTGTGAGTAACCTAAGATGGTCTCACCTTGATTGTTTGTTTGATTCTGAATTGAATTACTATTTGATGTGTGTGTGCTGATTTTAGACATAAAATGTCTAAGGTGTTTGATACATGAATAATATATTGGAAGCATTCCATGAATGTGAATGTGATTGGCTAATTGTTTCTCAATATGAAATGGTGAATGTGAGACTAAAAGTCCGATAATGAATGTGAATGTGATCGAATAAATGTTTTCTCAACTTATATGTTGAATGCCGAACCAAGTCTGATGACAAATGTGAATGAGAAAGTGAATGTGAATGCAATGAACTAAATATGATGATTGAATATATGTAATGTATTTTATTCCATGATTACATGAAATATAAAGGCAGTTGTAACTGGAGTCGCTAGTGAAAAAGAGCTTAAAGCTTAGACATCTGTGACATAAGCCATCATCATATATGTAATGTATTTTATTCTATGATTACATGAAATATAAAGGCAGTTGTGACTGGAGTCGCCAGTGAAAAAGAGCTTAAAGCTTAGACATCTGTGACAAGAGCCTATGGCTTAATATGTAAAATGAGCCCTGTATCCCTAATGAATAAGGGACAGTATGAATGAGCCCAGTATCCACAACAAATACAAGATAGTGAAAAATGCACTCAGTCACAACAACGTATTAAATGAATTAAAGTCTCATAAACATTGCATACTCATATGATATGAAAAAATTGAACGATTGCAATGTTTTGAGGTCCTTTATTGTATTAAATATGTGAAAGCTTATCAATGAATATATTCAGCATGATGACAATGAAATGATGAATTCTATGGATTTTGAAATGTGACAATTGTGAATAAAAAGTTTTGGTGATTTTACATAATGATAATTGAGATTATGTGAATGATATGATAACATGAATTGTTGTGTTGCATAACAAGAGTGAACCATCGAGGATGGTTGCTCAACTGGGTTGCAAAACTCAACCAAATTGCAACATTGACATTTTTAGGATCGAGAGAGCCAGGATTTAGCTTCTAAGACTGCTTAGAAGCAATATTGTACAGCTTTTGGACAGAAGTTATAGCTTAAAGGTCGGTTAGTTGGGACTAAAGGATTAGTCTTAATTTTTGATAATTCCTTATGTATGTAGCATACTTTGTAAACAGAGTTGTGGTCTCTAATAGGTTGGTGTTGGATAATCATGGATGTTGTTTGTAGTGCTACATTGTAAATCATGGTTTATGAAATGAAATAAGGAAATTTTGGGATTTAGACATTGTGTTGTTTATGATTTTTAATTTATGATGCCATGCGTTATGAGAAAGTGAATAAGTTAGCATACTATTTCCATCAGGCATATGTGCGTACATTAGAAGGGCGTACGTGTATGCATTAAATAGGAGTGGGTTGCTACACTACTAATGCAAATGCTTCAAAATTAAAGACATTAAACATATTTGCTACCATATCTGGGGAGTTTTGTGCCTCCAATCTAGTAATGGCATGGATCCTAGCCTGAGACTGCTATTGGTTACTCTGCACTTTAGTCTTGACGCTAGGACCTAATGATTATGTTCTACCTCTACCTTTGTCTCTCTGTCTTGATCTAGTAGGTCCACTCTGCTGGATCGTTTTCTCAGTTATTGTTCCTCCTCTCATTCCTAATTGTGGTCCTAAAGTATTGGGACAATCTCTAATCTTATGCTTGATTGAGCCACAATGGAAATAAGCTCTCGATAACCTCTAACATTCCCCACCATGCTTGTTGCTACAGTGCTGACAACTTGGTATCTATTGTGACTGCCTTCCTTAAATTTGTCCTCTACCTTTACTAGCTTGAACATAACCACCTCTCGATCTGAACCTCAATTATCTTAATCTAGACTAGAATTGAGACAATCTGTTCTGGTGTTTACTGAAACTCCTGCTAAAATTAGCCTAAGACTCAATTTATCTCTTCAATTTAGACTCCTGCTTGTATTCTCTCTAACCATCTTTCAATAACTGTTTAATTTTGATTGAGGCCGCTCTCAACTCAATGAAACTACTCAGGTTTATAATATCTAACCTCATTCTAATCTCCATATTTAACCCATCTTCAAACCTCCTACACTTATCCTCCTCAGTTGGCATCAATGCAATTACATATCCCATTAATTCATTAAATCTTATCTCATACTCCGCTACTGTAAGATTGCCCTATTTTAGTTATAAGAACTCATTCATCTTCTTATCCATAAAAATCTTGGGCATGTAGTTCTCTTTAAATACCTTTAGAAAATCTTCCTAAGTGAAACTACAAGGCTTGGTGGCACTGCCGGGAACTATCTTCCACCACTGATATGCTGGACCTTGCAACAATGAGACTACATAGTCAAATCTTTCATCTGACTTGCAATCCATCAGATTGAACACCCTCTATGTTCTCTTTAGACATCCTTCTACCTCAATAGGGTCTGAACTCCCATAAAAGTCTATAGCCCCATATTTTCTCAGTTTATCATACATCCACTCGCTCTTCTCAGAAATTCTCAGAGGCATTTGCATAAACTCAGCTATAGGAGACTCTTGACTCCTATAGACTTTAGGTCTTTTAAGTTAGCTGATCTTGTAACATGATCACCTATAGTGGATGACCTACAACAAAAATAATTGTGATCACTATACAAATCTCTCACGATATATCATGTATAAATGTTCTTATATGTCCCTATAGCCGCCAAACCATGCTTTGAGACAAAAAAGTAACACCCCACTGCAATATAGTATATACTCAAGCATCTAGAGGACATTCAAGAACATACCTTATGACAATGGCATGTTAGAGTAGTCTTACACACTTATTATGGCATTATACACTTTACAAACATTGAGTGGCAACTTTACCATTTCATTACTAAGATATTTTACATAATAGTCATTAAAAAAATATTTATATCATCACAAGTATCTGAGATGTTTACTCCTCTTTTTACAAAAATTTCTATATGAATAACTGTATAAACACAAACTAAAACTCCTCAGATGTCAACTGAGTGAACTTTGACCCATTTCTTAATACCAAAATGTTCCTCTAGTGTGCCTTAGAAACAATGCCTCCTTTCTCTCATACCTGAAAAAAGCTATGTTGTAATTTTGATGAGTTTTGTAAACTCAGTGAGTGAACCACCCTTGATGTGTTCACTCATTCAGAACATCAAACATTTCAAATATAAATCAAATGCACAATGTTTCTCATCTCAAGAATTCATTATAGGATACATTCATTTCATATAATATTTTCATAAGAATTCAATCCTATTATGAAATGTACTCAAATATGGCATATCACAATATCATCATAATTCAGAAATGCTTTCACAATCTTATGCACGAATGCATATGCATATAAAACTCCACTTTCATTGTTATTTTGTTATGACTGAGTGCCTTTCATTGTCCTATATCCTTTGTAGATATCCAGCTCTTTTCAGATACCATCTTGTACCTATTGTGAATATTGGACTTATTAATCACGAAGCTAATGGCTCTACACGCACATTTATGAGCTTTAAGGTCTTTTATACTTGCTACTCCAGTCACAATGCCTTTATCTGATCATGCATATTAATATGATGCATCAAATCACAAAATATGACACAATATCATTTATTCATGATGAACGGTCAGATTCATATGTTCGTCGAACCTAAGTACGACATTCAACAATTTGTTGAAGATATAGATATCATGCAGCTTCATATGCAATTAGAACAATTTTAATCCATTCCTAAATATAAGACTCCTTGAACCATTAATAGCTACAATAGTCACATACAGATCATTAATAATTCATTAACTAGAAGTTAAAAAGAAATAAATCAATCCTAGTGAGAACATCTAGGTTACTCATAGCATGCTCCAGATTACACTATTGGCTAAATCATCTGGCAATGTCTACATTCAGTCATTCGACTTATGATTCTAAAAATTATTAAATACACAAAAATTTCACATTAGAAATTCGATCAATAAAATACATATTCAATCATGCACACACACACACACACACACACACACACACACACACACACACACACACACACACACACACACACACACACACA
>JAOSBN010000004.1:19665758-19696833 GCA_027563595.1 Erythroxylum suave | reverse complement strand
GATTTATTAAAAGGAGGGAATTTTGTACCGAATGGCCAATTTTATTATTCGCGTGTAATTGAAAGATTTGATCAACGATTAATTTATGCTCCAAAACCCGGTAGTTTGGTTAAGCGTTAGGTGTTCGAGTTGGCACTTGGCATGAAAACCAAGGAAGACACGATCTCCTCCCCGATCCAATGGGGTCTACATTTAGTGCACTAATGTTGAGCAAGTTACACGTTTGATATTACTCTATACTCAGGTGACGTTTAAATTTTTAAAGAAAAATCTTATTTTTACTATACTCTCATTAATTTGTGAGTAAACGCACGTGGAGATGTTATTTAATTTCTATGTATCCCTGTGAGTAAACGCATGTGGAGATGGTATTTAATTTCTATGTATCCCCGTTTAAACACTTAAAATTATATGCAAATTGTACGAAAACAGTATGTAAAAGTATTATGTGGAATAAACTCTTTAAGAAAAATCTCATTTATACTATAATCTCATCAATTTGTGAATAAATGCATACTTTATTTTGTTTCTCCTATTCTTTAAGTTCTTAAAAGACAATACGACACTATTTTACTTCTCTTTTTTTTTAATTTAGAAAACAAAATATAACTACTATATTTAGCAAATTTGTTGTCAAGTTTCAACTTATACAAATCATTTGTAAGAATAATATAATTGATTAATAAAGCATTCCGAAATAAATCAAAGCGTTCATGTTAAAATTCTCCTTTAATTTCAAAATTATCAAAAATTAAAATAGAAGTTAAATTCCAAAAAGTTGAGGGTACATAAAGAGTTTCTAAAAAATTTGGTTGATGGCTATAGCCCAAGGTTATGTAATAAGTCATCATGCCTTCAAATAGAGTGTTCATACAGTTTTGTAAATGAGAAAATTATTAATTAAATTTATGGTTAGGATCGTTTAAAATCTTTATATCATATTGGAAACATGAGTAACAGCACCAATACCAAGCTATGATGAATTAAAAACTTCATTCAGGTTTGATTTTGAGCATACATAAATATAATATTCACCTTTCATTTTGAATTACTTTAGGGTTTGGACAATTTTTTTACTAGTGTCCTTTTTTACAAAATTATATTTTTCTTCCCCCTATTCTCTATGATTCGTATGTGCTGCATTAACACGCTACTTCTTCTTAAACTTGTTAGCTTTTACTTTATTTTGTTACTAACTTTTTTATGCACTAGGGTAACAAAATGACTCTCTTGCTTCTTTGCACTTGCTTCCTCATAAGTGAGCCTACTAGACAATTCATCAACATTCCACTTTCCTTCATAATGTTGTAGATAGTTTGAGTAAAAGATCAATGAACTTAAAAATAAATTGTACCATAAAAGAACCATTAATTGTCATTACCATTGTCTTTAGCTCTGTTACAATATTTGTCATCTAATAATATGGTCACATATACTTTGCAACTTAGCATACTTCATGATCGTAAGTTCTACTATATGGGTAACACCAAATGACTTGTCTATAGAATGAAAAAATCCTTTCATAAAATTCAATTCCTTTGCATTTTTGACATTTAGAATAATCGTGTTAATGTTGTTAGCGATAGTCATTTTCCTACTTATATTGCTCAATCAATTAGAACATTTGATAACATGTTATTTGGTTTGAATTACCTATGTTGTTTGGGTTGGTTTGGGTGCTTAATTAGTAAAATTAATATTTATTTTATCTTATGAGTTGATGTAGCACCCCGATCCATAAAGCAAAATAACCGAACCTCAATCTGACGTTTGGGAACATGCCTCAAGAATCAACATGCTAGTTAGAGCAGTCACGTCACTTATCATAGATTCATAAAAATAAGACATTATATCTAAAAGATTCATTCCTTATTCCATTTATAAAACATAATACACTTTAGCTTTTCATACATAATCCATTTATCTGTACAGAGTCAAAAGCTTATAAGAGTAAATTGCTCTTTACAACATAGTTTACATGGAATGAGAATTATACAAAAGATTCTAACTAAATCCTCAGTCTCAGCTGACCGACCTTTGAGCCATTTCTTGTTGTCTAAAATACAAGAACTATACTTCTCCTATAATGTCTTAGAAATTATGGCTTCTCTCTCGTACCTAAAACGCCACATTACAATTTTGACGAGTTTTGTGAACTCAGTGATCAAACCATCATCTATATGCTCACTCATATCATATAACACAAATAGTTCATAGACAATTCACTGATAATTCATATCATTAGATAATGCACATCACTTTGCCAATCATCATATAGCCTCAAAAACCATTTTGTTCCTCTACGTAACAACTAAAAACTCATGTTTTTAATACTCTCGAAACAAAACACAAACACATATAATCACTCATCAATTTCCTAAAACAAGACATAACCATATAAATTTATTCATCAACATTTATAGCCCATTGATCACCATTTTTACTATCAATCCATCTTAAAAGTCATCCTTATAACACTTCATAATTTACTACTCATCATATACACAAAATAAAACTTGAGTATAGGCATTAATTCATCTACGATACACATATATTCAACACCATTTTCATGACCATTTAACATCAAAATAATCACCATATTTATTTCATTTATAACTATCCATGAAGATTATTATGCTTCTTACTTGATTTACTCAAAGCTTCTTTAAAATCTCCAAGAAACCCTAATTCCTTATATCGCATGATCATCATCATGGAGAATGGAGTAGGTTAGGTTTTCTTGTGGCAATATGAAGAAGACAACAGAAATAAAAGTAGAAAGTGAAAGATGAGAGCAAGGTTCAGTGTGTGATGCTTGGAGAAAAGAGTGTCGTCAAATGGAGAAGAAGAGAAGAAAGTAACGAAGAAGATGAGAGTATTTAGCCAAATGAAAGATGTCTTGCAAATTTAGTTAAAGAATCTTGGGTGAATCTAGCAAGCCAAGTGACAATTGCCACTTGTCACTTGCCACTTGTCACCCCCCTATGGTTCCACTTAGTATCTTTTTAATAACTAGTCCATTTGTCTCCAATTTCTAATCCAATTGTCCCCCAATTTTCTATGACACTTGCCATTAAATCCTATAGTCACTTACCAATAATTTGTACTACCATATTTCGTTTATTTCTATTACCATAAATCAATCTCATTGCCACTTAGCATTTTTCCTAGTCCAAAAATACCAAGATTTTAGAAATTCCCCATTTTTCACAAAAAATTCTAAAAAAATAATTATACTCACCAAATCAATTTTCAAGACAAAATATTCACTATTCATATATAATCACGTTATAATCATTTACATCCAAAAAAATGTCAATTGAGAACTTGTACAATCATTGTAATGTGTATAGAAAATTAAGTTCACTTGTGTGTGTGTGCTATAGTTATGCATGAGCAAGAAATGCATTTCCTAATTTCTTATTACTATTTCTGATTTACAGAAATCTAAGATTCTATTAAGCTACTCGGCTAACTCTCATTATCTCTACATTAAGTTGCTAGGCTAACTCTCATTATCCTTATATTAAGATATTTACATCTATACTAAATCGATCACATTGCATTCACTAGGAAATTGCTTCAAGAGGTTGATAAACTCTTGAAAGCATTCTTGTAGTCTAGCGAAACTGAAAACTCAAAGAATGCAAAGATAAAATGGGGCTAGGTTTCCATTTTGAAGAAATTTGGAGGCCCGGGGATCATTCTATTTGCACCATGCAAAAAGTCCTAATGTTCAAAAGGCTATAAAGACTATAGAGGTTATATGTTGATCATAATGCATTTTTGGTCAAGTGGATACATGAGTATCACTTAAAAAATACCAATTTTCGGAAGGTTTCTTATACTAGGGAGTTCTCGTGAATTCTTCTGCAGATGATGAAGCTGTGTGACTCAATTGTCTCTTATACAAATTGTTTATTAATTTACTATAACTATAACTGTCGGATACCTTATTCATTCTAATTCTTGCATTTATCCGAGGTACCCATAAACGGCGAAAATTTCCTTTTTGCTTATCTCTATCCTGATGAGCTGAAACCAAAGCTCTTATTTTTTGTTGAATACTAGTTTGAGTAAGTTTGGAATGAGCCTCACGAAAGCTTGGGGCGGATAAATGAATTTTTGTTCTATGCCTCCGAGCTATATATCCTGGTTTTATTTTGGTCATTGAATAATTCCAATTTGTTGAATATTACTTATCAAATCTTGCTCTAGAATTTGGTTTGCTCTTGCAGTCCAAATAATACCGTACCAAGACGTATCTGGAATACTAGTAATTAGTGAAACAAAGATACTTCTACAAACTAAGGAAGTAACTCCATTCCCAAAGTCTCGATAGTTAGCTCTTGGTCTTCCAGTCGAAAAACAACGTCGATGAAGATGTGTTGGTGTGCTATTTCGCAGTGTGGATTGTAACTTTCCATGAATTTTCCATTTCTCACTCAACAACGGAACTTTGCTTATTTCTTTTTTTGAGGATCGACAAATCAAATGATATTTTTGTAACAATTTTTGCCTCTTCCTCTCCCGCTGAATTAAACTTTTTCTTGCCATAATATTTCACTTCCTATTATATTAGCTATTATATTCGTATCATTGATTTCCTTTTCTTTTTAAAAACTTTTGATTAATCATCCTAACTTGAAGCATGTTCAAAAGTAAGTCCTATATCCTTATTGAGTTTTTAATAAGATAAATAAATCAATTTTTTTTTGAATTCCATAAAGTTAGAGTTTTGAAATTGCTTACTATTCATGAATTACAGAAAAGAGTTCAAAATAACTGTAGATATTATGTGATTAATTGGTAGTCAAAATATACAATTCAAGTGGGTAAGCCAAAAAAAAGATGGTTGAATCAAGATAATTCCTTTTAAAGTTTTCTTTCTTTTAGAGGTTATGATACTCTGGCTCAATTCTTATTCCTCAACTAGTTAATGAGTAGTTTGATGATTTTATCATTTGGTCTCCCAATCTAAGTGGTAAATACTCCAACAAATCATGTCAACAGATCCTAGCAAGGGGATTAATGGAGGTATCATGGTCTTCACTTTTATAGAGAAATTCCATTCACCGAAAAGTCTCCTTTATCTCTCAACTTGTGATTAAAAATAGAATCAAGACTAAAAGCCAATGGCATGACAATGCAGATACGACTTGTGTCTTATATAAAATGGATGTAGAGGATATAGAACATCATTTTTTTCTTTACAGACTTTAAAAAATAGTCTAGAGCAGGATCTTACACATTATACCTGGTAACGACTATACTTATAGTTGGGAACAATCTCTATGCTGGGCTATTAGAAACTCAAAGAAGGGTATGCCTAATGCAATTCTCTACAAATTTGCATTCATCTCTACCATTTACTCCCTTTCGAAGGAGTGAAAATCTTGTAGGTTTACCGATGTTGAAGAAGGGAAATACTAGTTAGCTGATAGGATCATTAATTGGATTAGATCAGCCTTAGTTGCTAAAAGTCTATAGTTTACTCTCCCTCCTAACATGAAGTGTAGATGAAATCTTTAATGTGGATTATCATGTTGTAATTTTCCTCTTTTATTTTACTTGTATGTAAAGTGTTTCACTTGAACTCAATGCAATGTTATAAAAATTTTGTGTTTAGATAATGCAATATTCATTTTTTGAAGAAAAATTAAGGCATAAACTTGATTAGTCTATTTTCAATATGATATATGACCTGAAGATTTAATCAAATCTATGTCTATTCTGAAAATTTATTTAGAATATGCATGCAAAAATTGTATTAAATAGTTTATAATCGGATGAAGTGTGTAGAAAATTATTGAATTGAGATAGTTAAGAATGTAGTAATGAGGAGAAGAGAATTAAGTGGACTGTGCAAAACCCTTTTTTGGAGCCTATATAGAGAGGAGGATCTTTCTCACTCATTTTTTTGTCAACCCCAAATTGATAAAATATGTGTTATCTCCTAAATTCCTTTTTATTAGTCGTAAACGAGTTATTCGTCCTCCTTCTAACACTAAAAAATTATTTTGACTAGCAAAATAAATTAAATAATATGAAAGTCTCTAATATATGTTTACCAAAAGTTTTTGTTATCGATAATTTTATAATAGGAGATTATTATCTATTTCGGATCAATTAGATGAATATTATTACATCATAAGTATTTATCAGATGTTTTTCCTTTTGTTTCAGAAAGAATTTTTTGGGATTCTCAATTTGACACGATCATCTGTAAAGTATGGGAGAGACGAGCACGTACACCTTATCGAGACTTTGTTGCTACGATACACTGGGCCGATGTATGACTGCCTTACATATCTGAACAAATATGGAGTCGTTGACAGTAGTATTGGACATTAGTTGAGGCAATGTCCGTTTCAGAGTGTAATTCAACCAATAGATGTGGAGCACTAGGGGGAGAGAATCTTCCCATACATACAAGAGGATCTATTACCCACCATGAGCATGTAGAGATACTTGTAATTATCTACACTTTACATTTATATTCTCATTTCTTTTCTTTGTTGTATTTCAATTGAATTTAATGTGTGAATTTTGGAATGAAAATATGCGTTTCTTGTTAAGAATGTTATAAATGTCTGGTGCTATATATGGTTATGTTGAGTTATTTTCTTTATTCAATAAGGGGTAGATATCATAAAAGCAGAGGAAACTCCACCGAAATTTTTATAAATTCTCATGCACTTATAACACTTTATTCTTATGTAGGAAAAGTCTATGGGCATGAGGCCTATACCTTGTCAGCTCTTTTTGCACATTCATACTAAGAAGTATGAGAGAGTGACATTCGTCAATAGCCGTTGTAGAGAACTAAATGTATGTAATGTGGGGTTAGCCATGGTTGTATGCATCACATGCATGCGAATGCAGAGGAAGTGTCAAAATCAAGATTCCGACACCATGACAACTCCAAACCACCAAGATCATGCATGCATGCAAAGATGTGTAATGAACATGAAATAACAAAACCATTTTTTTACCTTTTTTATCTCCTCCTTCTTGTTTCTTCTCCTTATTTGGGTTGTTGCAAATACCAAACCCTTATTTGATCTCCAAGAACATGCAAAAATGGAAGAAGAAACATTGTTTATGGGTTTTGAGAACACCAAACTTGATGAATTCAAGTAGAGGTTCAAGATGATGGAAATAGGTCAAGGATCTATTTCCATGCACTTTGATTCATACAATAATTGTATGAATTGCAAGAACAAGACTGAAGACACCTCTCACTCTCTCTAGAACTCTTCTAAAACCCTTTCTTTATCAATTGAGTGTGTAAAAAATGAAGGAAGCTCGTGTACATAAGTGAAGAACACACTTACATACCATTTGTGCCCTCTGTCATGATCATGGACATTGAGTGATGATCGTGGCCTCTTAAAATTGGGCTTGCCTTGGGCCATGATCGTGGCCTTGTGATGCATAATCGTGACCTTCTTAAATTGGGCCATACATACATGTTTTTCATTCGATCTTTTATGCATTTGACCATTAGGTTTTTGGTTATTTTAGGTAATCGAATTATCTCTTAATTCAATCAAATCATAAAGGATTTCATGATGCCCTTTTACTAGAATATAAGTGGAATAACAAATGAACTCTTTAATAGTTAATTATCTAACTTATGACCTTTCTATAGACAGTTACCGTGTAATTCATCCTTTCACCATACTATACCCCACTAGGTTCGGAGTATGGGCTATGTGTCAACTCCCACTAGACAGACTATGTCACATTTAGTCCATATAATGTTAGTTCTTGTCCTGGGATCTCATTACTTTATGTGTCATTGAAGACTCTCTTCATGACACATAAATGCTCTAGCCAGAGATTCCCAATTAATGACCCCAAAAATGGGTCGTGGGTATCGTCTCCTTTTATCAGGAGTGGTGAATCTTTTATTGGCTACCCAATTTCCATCGAATACCAATAGCTATACCCAATCATCACCCTAAGAGCGAACTCATCTTGAGGTAACAAGGAATGATGTCAAAGTATAGGATTGGTATCAAAGATATCCTTGAGTACCTCAAGTCTAAGGATATTTACACCATTGCTATGATAGGATTAAACATTGACATTTGATAGATCATCCATATGATAATCTCATAGCGGGTCATTTGATGTACTTACTACCCTTAGTAAGCATCCACAAGTTAACTCTAAACATCTCATGTTTATACTTTATGAGATCCATTGCTAGATAAAATCAAAAAGTATATAATATGTGCTAATATATCTGGATTAATAATGTCCTGTCTTATTAATCCTATGACTAAGGATTATTTATATCCTAACATAATTGCACATGATAGGAATCTCATTATCATGATCTCTTTCATGTTATGTTTTGTACCATGGACTTCATTAATTCGATTTAAGATCAACATAAAGTTTTATAGATCAACATTAATTCAATTTATATAAAAATAATATCAAATTAATGAAAAATGCCTTTCATTTTATTATTCAAAATAAAGTTTGCCCAAAAGTGCTAAAGGTGATTTCCTTTAGAGCACTACTCTAACAATCTCCTACTTGCACTAAAGCCAATTGCCTTTATGTCTAATACCAACCATAGGTGAGTACAGAAGAATCAAAATTTTCTTGAGGAAGTGGCTTAGTCAAAGGATCAACAACGTTCTAATCTTTGGAGACTCTCTCAGTCTTCACATCACCTCTATCAATGATTTCCCTAATCAGGTGATATCTCCTGAGTACGTGCTTGGACCTCTAGTGAGACCTTGGTTCCTTGGCTTAAGCAATATCCCCATTGTTGTCACAGTACAACAATATTGGGTCTCCTATGCTAGGAATCACTCCAAGTTCCATGACAAACTTCTTGATCTAAACAGCTTCCTTTGCTGCTTCTGCGACTACAATGTACTTTGACTCAGTCATTGAATCTGTAGTCGTCTCTTATTTAGAACTCTTCCAACAGACTACTCCACCATTCAGTATGAAAACATAACTTGACTAGTACTTGGAGTCATCCTAATCAGATTGAAAACTAACATCTATATGCCCACCCACTATGAGATCTCCATTTCTATATATTAAGAATACATCCTTAGTCCTTCTCAAGTATCTTAGGATATTCTTGACAGCCACTCAGTGACCGATTGATATCTGCTCGTAACACTTAGAGCATACAATATATTGGGTCTTGTACATAACATAGCATGTATGATTGATCCTACTGCCCAAGCATACGAGATCATACTCATGCGAGTCCTCTCAACTTATGTTTTGGGACACATAGATTTGGAGAGTTTTATCCCATGAGTCATAGGAGGAAACCCTCTCTTGGACTACTCTATGCTAAACCTATTTAGCACTTTGTCTATGTAAGTTGACTGTGAAAGACCTAGCAACTTCCTTAATCTATCTCTATAGATCTTTATTCCCAATATATAACTTGCTTCTCTAAGGTCTTTCATGGAAAGATTCTGAGACAACCAAACTTTGACTGATTACAAACTAAAGACATCATTTCCCATTACTAATATGTCATCCACATATAACACAAGGAATATGATAACACTCCCACTAACCTTCTTGTACACACAAGGTTCATCAGGATTTTTTGAGAAACCAAACTCTCTGATTATCTCATCAAATTGGAAGTTCCAACTCCTATATGCTTGCTTTAATCCATAAATGGATTTTTGAAGCTTGCATACCTTTCTGTCATCTCTGGATGAGAAGCCCTCAAGTTTTATCATATATATATATATCCTTAACTAGGTTTTCATTTAAGAAAGTCGTTTTCACATCCATTTACCATATTTCTTAATCATAATGAGCAGCTATGGCTAGGAGTATTCTGATGGATTTAAGCATAGCTACAGGGATAAATGTCTCATCATGGTTAACTCCTTGTCTTTGACGTTAACCTTTAGCAACTAACCTTGCTTTATAGGTAATTACATTACCTTCCATGTCAATTTTCTTCTTGAAAATCTATTTGCACCCTATGGGTTTTAATCTTTCGTGTGGGTCAACCAAAGTCCATACTTGATTTTCAAACATGGAATCCATTTCAGATTTCATAGCTTGAAGCCATTTTTCATATTCTAAACTCTTCAGAGCCTCTTCATTCGTTATAGGCTCCTCATCCTCTATAAGCAATACATCATTTTGTTCACTTACGAGAAATCCATATCTCCTTGGAACATTATGTATCCTACTTGACCTACGAACATTTTGTGTGTCAGAAGGTTCAACTATTATGTCATCTCTATAAACAACAATTTCAAGCTCAGGCAATTAATTTGCGTTTGTTTGCGAATTATGAACTTCATTAAGTTCAATTTTGCTCCCACTGTCTTCTCTTAGAAGAAACTCTTTCTCTAAAAAGACAGTATGCTTTGAGACAAATATCTTTTCCTCTAAAGCATTATAGAACTGGTATCTAATTGTTTCCTTGGGATATCTTACAAGCAGACATTTATCAGACTTCGCTTCAAGTTTATTTGATTGAATCCGCTTCATATAAGCTGGACAATGCCAAACATTCTTATGAGAAAGATAGGACCTTTTGTTAGTCCACATTTCATACGGAGTAACTTTAACAACCTTTGAAGGGACTTTGTTTTTCAGATAAACAGCAGTCTTCAGTGTATAACCCTAAAAGGATTTTGGTAGATCTGTTAAGCCCATCATTGACCTTACCATGTCTAACAAGGTTTGGTTTGGTTTCTCCTTTCTACTACACCATTATGTTGTGGCGTGTAAGGTGGAGTCCCCTGGGGTACTATCCCATTATGTTTGAGATAAGTTAGAAATTCCTCATTTAAGTATTCACCACCTCGATCTGATTGAAGTACCTTAATACTTCTACTGAGTTGTTTCTCTACTTCATGTCTAAATTGCTTGAACATTTCAAATGCTTCAGACTTATATCGCATTAGATACACATCCTAATATTGTGAATAATCATCGAGAAAAGTAATAAAGTACACAAAACCACCTCTGTCATGAATAGACATCGGACCACACATATCATAATGTATTAGGTCTAATAACCCATTCATTCGTTCACTCTTTCCTTTAGAAGGTAATTTAGTCATCTTGCCTAACAAGCAAGATTCATATATGTCATATGATTCATAATTAAATGACCTTAGGCTACCATTCTTGTGGAGCTTAATCAAGCATTTCTCACTTATATGGCCAAGTTGACAATGCCATAAGTAAGATGACTTTAGATTATCTCATTTTTGTCTTTTTATTGTCATTGATATTCAAGATTGGATTAGACATATCTAATATGTAAATTCCATTGCATAATGTCAAGTACCATACAACATTTCATTTAACTTAATTGAACAACCATTACTTGAAAAAGTTAAATGAAATCCCACTTTGTTAAGACATGAAACAGATACAATGTTTTTAGTCACAATAGGTACATAATAGCAAATTTCCAAAATTAAATCTAGCCCACTAGGAAGATGGAAAACATATGTTTCTATAGCTAATGTAGGAACTCTTGCTCTATTTCCCACACGAAGGTCCATCTCTCCCTTCTTAAGTGTTCTACTATCCTTGAGACCCTACATATCAACACATATGTGTAAGCCACATCCAATATTTAATACTCAAATGTTATGATCAGAAATAGTATTTACCTCAATGACAAACAACATACCTGAAGTAGATGGTGGGGTTTCTAACGCCTTCTTCTGCTTTAGTGACTCTAGATAAGCTTTGTAGTTCCTCTTTCAATTCCTTTCCTTGTTACAATGGAAGCATATTTCCTTTGGTTTTGTCTCCTTCACCTTGTTTTTGACTACACCTCCCAATTGCCTCTTGGACTTTTTCTTCTTCTTTTGGTTTTTCTTTTGAGAACCAGAAGCAGAGTCCACTAGCATCACAACTTTACTATCTTTCTTGACAGTTTGCTAAGCTATTTTGAGTAAATTAATTAGCTCAGGTATCATCGTGGATATTTGTTTCATCCAATAGTTAAGCACAAACTATGAATAACTATCAGTCAAACCAGTCAGAATTAAGTTTATTCTTAATTCATAATCCATAATGAAACTTAAACTGCCTAATCTCTCAATGTATCCATTCATCTTCAACGCATACTACATTAGAGATGATCATCTTAGAACGGAAAAGCAACCTCGAGGTCTCGAACCTTTTAGACCAAGCTTGTTTAACATTCCCTCAGATGGTAGACTATGGTATGAGCATCCATAGCCTCTGCTGTCTTTGCAGTTCTGTTGACAAGGAGGCCAACATTATACAACTAGCTAACTCACTAACATCCAGTAGCTTCTTGTAAGTTTTTTTATCTTCATCAGATGCATCAATAGCAGGGTGATTCGAGCCCTTTTGTTCTTACCCTTGGAGGTCAAATAAAAAATTCTCAATTCCAAGGATTGTAGTATAGAATGCAACCTCGGGTCATTTTTCTTAATCGGAACCTGATGAATGGAACTAAGCTAACCTATATTGATATGCAAACAAAATTAGCAAGGAAGAGGGGGTTTAAATCTTTAGAAATTTAGACAAAAATAAGTGAATTGTAAGAAAATGTAATGAAAAGTTTTTTTGGATTTTGGGAATAGAAAAGCAATAAAATGAAAAAAAATTATCAAATGATGATAGTATCCTCTTGAAAACGAGCTTTGGCTACGATAGTTCAAAACGAATTTCTATGGGAGTGAATTACTAAGTTTCAAATGGTAAACCTTAAAGAACTCTTTAAGTCCAAGGTTTTAATCAATGAACTCCATTTCTTAAAACCTTGTTGAATGCTCTTAGTGTGTTCAATGGGTAAGTCAATGCAATAAGTCTTTTTAGGATCTAGAATTATCTCAATATCAAACACAACTAGGCAGATAAAAGAGAATTAACCAATTCACAAATAGACATATATGAGACTTCATATATTCAAGTTCCAAGTTCTACATCAAAAAATCCCAATAACACATTGGATGTCCAATACTTGATTAAACTCTAATCAAGAATATTCAACTGCAAATTACAAAACCTAAACTTAGGAGTTTATAACAATATAGTTGAACATGGAATAAACTACTCCCCTTTGAAGTCCATTAAATTCTAGTCATTACTACATTTTCAAGAAGGAAAAGGTGCTGAGCCAAGCATTACTTTAGGAGAATTCATAACTGGGAACCCACTGGAAGCATCCATGGTAGTAGCTATCGGTGGAGGAGCTAACAGTGAAGTGGAGGAGAGTGGATGATGGAGTGTCCGAAGGTTTAAAGAGTGAGAGTGTTCTCTTCTTATTACTATGTCTGCTCTCTCTTAACCTAAAATGGTAGGTTTTTAAAAGAAATGGGTTATGGATTGGGTTGCACAGTGGGTAAACTTCCAAAAATGGTTCGGGTATTTGAAGGTTTGCCACGGTGATAGATAAGTTTGCCGCGACGAACTTTTCCTAGAAGTTTTAGCTGCATTATTGGTTCTTTCATTGCGACGAAAATTTTTCCCGAAATTTCTACTTGGAATTCTTCATACTTAGCCACGGCGAACTTCCTATTGCACCTATTCATTTGTTGACTTGAGTTCAGCCTTTCCTTGACTCTACATCTTCTTGAGTCTCTTCTCCTTGAGTCTCCTATAATGACCAAATGGTAGTTTACAGTATTAATTGTTCTCAGAAAATTAATTAGAGCAATTAATATTGATTTGTGACAAATTTTACTCTCAAACTACATAAAATAAAGGTAGACACTCAAGAGTCAAATGAAGCATAAAATCTAGAAATAGGAACCAAAAAGTGTAGTAAAAGTCATGAAAATGTCACCAATTTATATAATAAACTCATGCTCAATCAAATTCCCCCACACTTAAACCTTTGTAGTCCTGGACAAAATTTATAAGTCAAAGAGACACAAGTGCAAAAGAAAATCCCGACCATGGTTAAAATAAGAGTAGGAAATTGATAAAAATCACTTTCTCAGAAATCAATCAAAGTAGATTGAAAGAGTCTTAAGGAAATAAACTCTATAAGAATTTAATCTAAAAGATTGAGCAAAAGAGATTTCACTCAAAGCAAGGTGTTTGCTCTCATCTCAATTGTTTTTGGGATAATTTTACTCTAAAATTTGCTTGGTCCATTCTTTACCATAAGCTTGTGATAGTTCTACCTCTCCACTACAAGAACTATAATTTTGAAAATTAAGAGGACTTTTCAAGGTTGTAATGCACGGAAGGCTAGATGAAATGGACGGAATAGATGAAAGAAGAAAGAAAAAATATGAGTACATGCACCATAGGTATGAAATAAATGTCAACTGTAAGGCAATATTTTCGCAAACAACAACATAATCTTTTTTTTAGATAGAGAATATTTTCTTTTAAGGGCTCAAGGGGCTAGCAATAGATAAGTGTTTATGGGGTTGGGTCAACAGGGTTTTGAAAGAATGCCTCTATCATGTTAACAAATTTCTAGTTCATTAAGCTTTGATTAAAAATTAAAACAAGTTTTACAGAGATATGAAATTAAGCAGATACACACAATAATGAAAGAATTCAGGCCCAAATATCCTTCCAACAAGGTTAATATCTTAATTAACATTCTCAATATTTAAAAACATAAAGTGTTATTTTATCAGCATACCCTCACTTACTTTGTGTTGAAAACATTGAATATGAAATTAGCCAAAACCGACTATCATTTGAAGAATATAAGGTATTTTCAAAAACACAGGGACTGTTTTGAAACTTATAAAATCTTTGAGATACAAGAGTGACAAGAATCTAATTAGGGAGAATTGTTAAATAAGAGCATGGTGCTGTGGCAAAACCAAAAGTTCGCCGCGGCGAAATATTCAGTATGCAAACATTGCTGTGGCAAAGAAAGAATTCGTCGTGGCAAAGAGAACTAAGTCCGTACATTGTCGCGGTCAAGATAGAATGCGTCGCGGTGAAAAATTACAGAAACATTTGAAACAATGATTGGCCTCAATCACCAAGATAAAAATTTGACATTATGCACAATTGATGTGCACAAGCATTTAAATGACTGAAAATGATGCACAATGTACAACAAGAATGGCAAATTGAAACATCCCCCACACTTAAACATCATAGTGTCCCCAATGTGAAGAACAATTAACACGAATATGCAATCAAGGGAAAGTGGAAGGCTCATTAGCAACATATCAGAAGTACAAAGAGAATTATATAAAAATTGCGGTGAAAAAGTTTGGACATTACAAAATTGAACCGAGCATTAAAAAACTCAAACTACTCCATCGGGTGATCATCCCCAATGTTAGAAGGATATGCTCCCGATGGGCCAGCATCGATAAGCAAGCTATCTTCATCAAAAAGGAGCTGGAAGTGAAGGTGCTCGGTGAGCAAGGCATCCATCCGCCCATGATACCACCGATCCCGATCTCACCGGGCGATTACCTGAAGTAGGGTGTCCCGGAGGGTAGCTAGGTCTGTAGAGAGGCCATCGACTTTGTTAGCGAGGCTTTGTAAAGTGATGGGCTCAGGAGAGGTCGGAGCTGAAGGATCATCCTCGCTTGGTAGTGGCAGATGGGGTAGGAGGTTAGATTTGGGGTTGTTTCAGGCGGGCATAACGAAACAGAGAAGCCGGGTTAAAATGGTTGTCATTATTGAATTCTGAGACGTTGTGGGCCCGGAATATGTTTGTGATAAGACGGGGGAAAGTGATGGCGCTGGCGAGTTTGGTGGTGGTGATGGAGTCATGGAGGGCGGAGACAATAGCATGAGCTATATCGACTGGGCGATCAGTCATCAGAAGGTAAAGGTACAGGGCTTGCTCTTTTGTTACATAGGCTAGATGGGAGGTTAGGATGAAGTTGTTACTAATAAGGTGGAGCCAAGGATAAGGTTCGAGTCAGAAGTCAGAACATTTTAGATAAAGTTAATAGATCCTTGGTTGATGTTAGACGGCACCCTCGGGACAGAGGGTGCGAATAACATTGTCCTATGGATAATGATGGATCAACTGATCATAGTGGCAGCGAAAAATAGGAGGGAGGTTATAATGCTTACAGATGCTTGCTGTGGTGAAAGCGGTGGGGACTTTCACACCACGGAAATTAAGTTCTAAGGTGTTGTGGAGTAGGGCATACATGTAGAAATGGTGAACGAATTTATCATTTCCCTGACCCTTGGTTGGACTAATCTCGTAAGTTGAGAATATTCCAGTTGTCGGACAAAAGGATTGTTGTGTGGAGTCAAGGGAAATGAGCACTCTCTAATGAACGACCTAGCGTCTATCTTTTCAGCTAGGATGGTAAAATCAGAATTAGCACTATTAGGAGGAGCAGAATTACTGGATAAACCAGATGAACTAGATGAGACGGTGGGGGAATGACAAGTAGGATTTTTAGTTTGAGGCATGTTCCTACAAAAAAACAAACACAGAAAAATAAACAAATGGACTAAACATAATTTATTGAAAGTCAAAACCTATTAAGTTCGCTGCGGAAAAAGCTACACTTACCACACTGCGACAAAAGCTACAGTCTACCACGCTGTGGAGAAAAAAAATTTCTTCATTACGGCAAACATACCCTAACTACAATGAAAACAACTAGGTAGAAAGCGGAAAAATGGCAAGATACTTACGAAGGAGATGGAGAGATGCACAAATACGAACAATGAACGTGAAATGAATTGAGGAGAACGAAGGGAGAGTGATTTGGTGAAGGATAGTTCGGATTGCCATGGAGAATTAGAGGGAAGTATACAAAAATGAGGAAGGGAACGGTGGGTTGATAAATAAGTGGAAGGAAAATTATAAAGAAGGACAGAGGGAAGATGAAAGATCAGAAGAAAAAGAAGGGTAGAAATGCAATTTCACTTGATGTATTGATGTCTTCGCGTAGATAGATCTTTCGCCACAGGGAAGGTTCCCCGAAGTCAGCTTGCCGCAGTGAAAGAATTATGACACTCTGTGGCGAATGTTACTCCAAGGTGTTAAATTAACCTAAGAGATTTTTAAGGAACTGTCGCCACGAAGAAGTGAACCATGTCGCGATGGAGTTTTCTCGAGAGAAAAATGAATAAGACAAAATTCTACTGAAAAAGACTAACCGGATATTCAGCTCATATGTAAAATCCTTAAGCATTAGAAAATAAAATGCAATTCATCCATTTACACCAATTTCCTTAATCATACAAGATGGGTCACACATCAAGCTAAAACACAGTGAACATAAAAGAGGAGATGAATTATTGAATTAAAATTGCATAAACTGAAAACTAAACCTAGGTCCTACTGAAGTAGTTTCTCCCCCACACTTAGTCAACACACTCATGCATCCACAATGTCATATTCAATCACAAAGCAGAAGTAAGATGTAAGTGAAGGATGAGAAACGACCTGATGCTTATTGTGGATCCTGGATCTCCTGGTGAACGTTTGGCTGATAGCTATATCGTGGTGAGGCAACTTGTCCACATGCCACTTCGATGTTAACGTCCACACTCCTCAGTTTACCTGAAACATTAGTGAAAAATACTTCTTCCAAGGAGTCATCAGTGAATGAGTTCAGTACGGGGCTAGAATAAACGTGCTGGAGTTCAAACTCAGAGCATGCATCATCAATAACAATATCAAGCATGTTAACTTTTAGGAGTGAATAATCCTCATGGGGTGTTTCATCGTCTCATATATGTTAAAACTCACCTATTGATCTCCTTCCTCCATGGTGATTGTATCTTCTTTCATGCTAATCATGGTACTAGCAGTCCTTAAGAAGGGTCGACCAAGAATCAAGGAAGTATTCTGCACAACTTCAGAAGACATATCAAGCACATAAAAATCAGCTGGAAAAACTAAACCCTTGACCTAGACCAAAATATCCTCTACAATGCCCACAGTATGCCTAATAGACCTATCAGCCAATTTGAAAACTCCAAATCTAACAAGGCTCCCCCTATGGTAACTTTACCTATAGTGCAAGGGATAGTGAAAGATACAGGGTCTTGGCATTTTACAGGGATTTGAGGCTTGAATAAGGCGAACACATCTGAGCTTACTTGGACTCTTTCATTTGGCCTAAACTTCCTCTTATGGGTACACAGGCCTTTAAGGTATTTGGCATAAGTAGGAACCCGTTTCACAAGATCAAGCAAAGGAATACTGACTTCCACTTTACTAAACAAATCAATGATATCTTTTTCATGCTTAATGCCAGTCATTCGTTTGCTCATCAAATATGAATTGGGAAAAGGAAGGTCTTAAAGATTTACCTCCTTACCATTGGCTTCATTGGCTCCATGCTTGCTTGATTCCACATACTCCCTTGTTGTTGCTTGTTCCTTGTAGCTCTCTGAATTAACTCCCTTGCTCCTTGATTCGGACTTATTTTCAGTCAAAAGTGATTTTTCTTTGGAGCTTTCGAATTTCTTGATTTTTCTTTTGTTAAAGGCAATTCTTCACTCTCAATCTCCTCTTCGCCCGCTTCCTCATCTTGATTTTTAAACCTCACTTGTTTCCCACTTCGGAGAGCTATTGTGTTTAAACTTTTGGGGTTAATAACGGTGTTTGAAGGGATAGCTCGACTACTTCTCGCTTCACTCTCACGCGTGTTATTGGAAAATTGGGTGACAAAGGAATTGATATTTTCAGCTTTTGTTTCCCATTGCTTCATTCTCTATTCTAGAGCACTAAACCGAGTAGCATTCTTTGATGAGTCTTACTGAATTGGAGAAGCTATGGCATTGAACTGATTATTGTTAGAATTCCTTTCCTCCTTCGTCAAAGTCATCATGTTGTGCAGTAGTTGGTTGGTGTCCTCCTTGGGTGGGACGGTCAGGGCTTGCTGTTGGTTGGGGAACTGGTTAGTGGAAGTACCAGCTCCTCCCCCTAGTTGAAATTTGTTTGGTGCCCTTCCCTCTTCATTTTTGAACCTAGGGTTTGCCTTCCATCCCTTATTATAAGTGTTGGAGTAAAGGTCCCATTTTTGGTTTGTCCGCCCTAAATACACTGCAAACAGCTCTTCATACCATCCAAGACAAACACTGGATATGTGCATGACTGACCCATAAGTACCACAACTGGGTGTAGTAAGATCCATAGAAGATGTCGGGCAATGTACATTCATATTCTTCAGTTCTACAGTGATGAAGGATAATTGTGAGGTCACTCTATGCTCCAAAGAGTCAACTTTTGACTACAAACTCTCCATTCTTTTGGATTGAGCTATTGTGACGCCCAACTCATGCACTCCTCTAGTCTCCCTAACACTATACTATTGATGATTCAAAGTCGTCTTCTTGATCAAATCCCATGCCTTCGTAGCCCGATGCCACATCCAACATACCTTTATCTTGACTTTTCAAACCATCATAAAAATACTGCACTAACTACTCATCAGGTATCTAGTGATGGGGGCATCTAGACAATAGATCTTGGAAGTAGTTCTAATAATATTAAATGGATTCATCATAATCCTGCCATGCTGAATAGATCTCCTTCCTCATCGATGAAGTTTTGGAGGCCGGAAAATATCTTTCCAAGAATGCTTTCCTTAAATTTGCCTAACTATGGTAGGCATTCGCTACATGTCTCGGAAGACTCATATACCACTCCCGGACTTTTCCTTCCAGTGATAAGTGAAAATCATTCCATAGTACTTGATCAAGTAAGGCTCCCAATGGCTTCATACTCTTACAAATCATGGACAAAGATTGCAAATGCATGTAGGGATCCTCTCCTGTCAATCTATGAAATTTAGGAAGAGAGTTAATGAGTAATCCTTTAACTTCAAAATTAACATCAAAGTTAGGACAAACAGTAGTAAATGGATTATAATTAACATCAGAAGTAGTTGCTTCCCTAATGATTCTCCTTTGTTAATTCCCATTATTCTCTCCCACTTGTTCATGTTCCTCATTACCTCCATTATCACCATTCCTAGGCTGGTCAACATGAAAGTTAGGGTTTTGCAGAAAAGCTGGGTTCTCAACCATGATCACTCTCTTTATCAACTCACTCTCACTCTTTGGCCGACTAGACTTTTTTCCTCTTCTCTCCTTTCTAATCTTTCTCAAACGTCTCTCAATTTCAAGGTAAAAAGGTAGAAGTTTGACTTTCTTGGGCATGCACGGAAACTATTTTAAATGGAACTAAAATAAAATAAAAAGTAAAAAATTTTCTTGCAAGCATACAAAGTCAATCAAAAAGGCGAAGTGTGAAGGATGCAAGTTTATGGTGTATGAAAGTGTGTGTAACAGTATAGTGTGCAAGTAAATATGTATGTATGAAAAAGCAACAAAGAAATGTTCAAAACTATGTGGTGTAAAATTGTTAAGTATGTAGCGTGCAAAAAGTTTAGTATCCTATTTGTTTAAGTTTTTTAAAAATTTTATGCTAATGAAAGAAAGAGAAATCCTATACTGTTGACAAGTATGATGCTAAACTATCTAAGATGCAATCTAAACTATGGTTCCTCACCTCACTTAGCAGCAAAGAAAATGACAACAGCTAATCTAGAAAACCAATTGCTTGGGTCTTTGGCAACGACACCATTTTGATTTGAGCCCTTTTGTTCTTACCCTTGCAAGTCAAATAAAATATTTTTAATTCCAAGGATTGCAGTATAGAATGCAACCTCGGGTCATTTCACTTAATCGGAACCTAATGAATGGAACTAAGCTAGCCTATATGTCATGATATGCAAACAAAATTAGCAACGAAGAGGGGGTTTAAATCTTTGAAAATTTGCACAAAAAAAAGCAAATTGTTAGAAACTGTAATGGAAAGTATTTTTGGATTTCGGGAATAGAAAAGTGATAAAATGAAAACAATGATCAAATGATGATAGTATCCTCTTAAAAACGAGCTTTGGCTATCATGGTTCAAAACAAATTTTTATGGGAGTGAATCACTAAGTTTCAAATGGTAAACCTTAAAGAACTCTTTAAGTCCTAGGTTTTATTCAATGAACTCCATTTCTTAAAACCTTGTTGAATGCTCTTAGTGTGTGCAATGGGTAAGTCAATGCAATAAGTCATTTTGGGATCTAGAATCATCTCAATATAAAACACAACTAGGCAGATAAAAGAGAATTAACCAAATCACAAATAGACATATATGAGACTTCATATATTCAGGTTCCAAGTTCTACATCAACAAATCCCAATAACATATTGGATGTCCAATACTTGATTAAACTCTAATCAAGAATATCCTAAACCTAGGACTGCATAACAATGTAGTTGAACATGGAATAAACTACTCCCCTTTGAAGCCCTTTGAACTCTAGCCATTGCTACATTTTCAAGAGGAAAGAGGTGCTTAGCCAAGCATTACTCCAGGAGAATTCATAACCGGGAACCCACTGAAAGCATCCATGGTAGCAACTGTTGGTGGAGGAGTTGACAGTGAAGTGGAGGAGAGTAATGGAGTGTCCTAAGGTTCAGAGAGTGAGAGTGTTCTCTTCTTATCACTGTGTCGGCTCTCTCTTAACCTAAAATGGTAGGTTTTTAAAAGAAATGGGTTATGGATCAGGTTGCACAGTGGGTAAACTTTCGAAAAATGTTTTGAGTATTCGAAAGTTTGTCGAGGCAAACTTTTCCTGAAAGTTTTAAATGCATTGTTGGTTCTTTCACCGCGGTGATAGAATTAATTTTCGCCCCGACGAACTTTTCCAGAAAGTTCTGCTTGAAATTCTTCATACTTCGCCACAGCGAACTTCCTGTTGCACCTGTTCACTTGTTGACTTGACTTCAGCCTTTCCTTGACTCTACATCTTCTTGCGTCTCTTCTCCTTAAGTCTCTTACAATGAACAAATGGTAGTTTGCAGTATTAATTGTTCTCAGAAAATTAATTAGTGCAATTAATACTTATTTGTGACAAATTTTACTCTCAAACTATATAAAATAAAGGTAGACACTCAAGAGTCAAATTAAGCATAAAATCTAGAAATAGAAGCTAAGAATTGTAGTAAAATTCATGAAAATGTCGCCAATTTATATAATAAACTTAGGTTTAGTCACAGGGGGATCCGGAAGTGGTTTGTGGAGGACATATCCTAGTTTCTCGGATTTGAGAACAATTCTCAAATTTTGTAGCCAATTTAAGAAGTTTGGTCCTATGAGTTTGTTGGAATCTAGTAGGGAGCGTAGGTTCACATTAGATGACATTGTGGCGATTTAATAACCTAGAAGAACGAGATAAAGTGTTAGAATGTACATTTAATGTGTATTGATAAAGGCTTTAATCAAATGCGTGTAGGTCTTACTATTCTTATTCAAATTCATAGCCCTCACTTCGAATTTGAGAAAACTTATAGTTTTCTAATGGCTCGATATTCGATATCACCATGAACAACCTTGGGTTTGCCCAACAAGCCATCTTAGATCAATCGGTGGGTATCTTTCATACCAATTGCTTTCAATAATGTAACTATCGACTTGTGCCATCAACTGTTGATTTAGCACACTCATAGGTCATCAACTCTTGATTTGTATACTTCCCATGTATATAACCCAACTTTGTCTCTATCCACATTAACCTTGGGTTTGCCCATCAAATCAACGTTTCCAATTAGGACTAACCTATTAATTCAAAAATCTAATTTCCATGGTTTGAACATATTTGTGTAGAGCATGCTTGGGTTTGCCCTACAACCCAACTCTAAAAGAACTTTGCTTCTCGCCATATAAATGGAAGGCGTAAGTCCTAATATTCGGTTGATAGATTTTTTCTTTGGTCTCATCAATACTTTAAGCCTATGTCCATTATTACCCTTAAAATGCATCTAATGCATGTATCACACAAAGGAGGTTTAATTTAGGATGTGACTTGATTATGCATCTGAATTCGTGAATTGATTCAACTCTTGAACCTAATCGGGTACTAGTGTTAGTCTTGGCTAATCCAAATTATGAATAAGATCAATTAGGAACCCTAAAAAATAATTATTTTGATCTCTAGATTAAACACTTTAATCTTTGTATTTAAGCCTTTATCTAGTCACACTAGAAATGAAATGCTCTACTTGGATTAATTCTAAATTATTCCCTAGGGTTTCCAAGATTCCTGTACACCAATTAGTCCTCTATAATATCCCTAAGTCATGTCAAATTTAACTAAACAATTTTTGCACATGCCAAAATTATCTTGATGGCCAAAATCATCAAGATAAATAGGTTACCTACAAGAAACTAAAGACACCAATTCGACGTTTGAAAATTCTCATAACCCTAATTTCGAGCATATGCATTAAACATGTTATTTCCATTAAAATAATATATATCTTATCACATAAGAGCCTTATTTAGGTCTCATAACCGAAATACACCTATTATAAGTCATTAGGTAAGTCAACTCTATTAACTTTCAAAAAGTTGACCAATGTTGACTTTGACTTTATTTATTAATTAAATCAAATTCAATTAATTCTGCAAATTAATGCCAAAGCCTTATACACCTTCTAAATTTGCCTAATAAAAAATTCCAGAAATTAATTATTAGAAATTATTTATTAATAAATAGAAAAAAGCCAACTCATCATATGTGTGTGACACTTGTCACGTTACTTCTAACACTAGTCAACCATTACATCATGCATGTATAAGATAATCACTTTAACAACAAGTGTCATGTATCTCATACATGTGGCAACTTCTTATCTTGAATGTGCATGCATAAAATTTGTAAAAAAAAATTTATAAAATTAATCTGGAATTTTTCATGCATGCTTGTTCATCACATTTCAGATTTTCTAGAACTTCGTACATGCATCAAGCTGAAAATTAATTCGTAATAAAATAGAAAATGACATTCAATTGCATTTTCCTTTTACAGAAACATAATATAACATCTTATAAACATATTGGTGAAAGAAAACAGAAATTTTTTTTCTAGAATTAATAAGAATTTTTCAAAGTCAGCACATGCAATTAGTTTTCCAGAAAATCCCAGAAATCGACACATGAACATTCTGGACATAAATTCAAATAAAATCGCAAATGATCTTCAATTGTAATTTCCTTTTATAGAAACATAATATAACATCTTATAAAAATTCTAAGAAAGAAAAGTAGAAAAAAATTCGTGTAAAATTTTCAAAATCAACATGCAAGTCAATTACAACCCATCAAACGCTTTGCACATGTTCAATACATCATCTAACACATGCATTAACAAGCTCTGATACCATTATGGGGTTAGCCATGGTTGCATGCATCATATGCATGCAGATGTAGTGGAAGTGTCAAAATCAAGATTTCAACACCATGATAACCCCAAAACACAAAGATCATACATGCATGCAAAGATATGTAAAGAATATGAAGTAACAAAACTTTTTTTTTAACCTTTTGTAACTCCTCCTTCTTGTTTGGGTTGTTGCAAACACCAAAACCTTCCTTGATCTCCAAGAACATGCAAAGATGGAAAAAGAAACAATGTTAAGGGTTTTTAGAACACCAAACTTGATCAATTCAAGTAGATGTTTAAGATGATGGAAATAGGTCAAAGATCTTGTTGCATGCACTTTGATTCATACAACAATTGTATGAATTGCAAGAACAAGACTCAAGACACCTCTCACTCTGTCTAGAACTCTTCCAGAACCTTTCTCTATCAATCAAGAGGTATATAACATGTGCTGATCTATCTGGATTAATAATGTCTTGTCTTATTAATACTATGACTAGGGATTATTTAGATACTAAAATAATTGCACATGATAGGAATCTCATTATCATGATCTCATTAAGATCTCCTTCATTCTATTTTTTGTATCATGGATTTCATTAATTCAATTTAAGATCAATATCAATTCATTTATATAAAAAGAATATCAAATTAATAAAAAATGTCTTTCACTTTACTAATCAAAATAAAGTTTGTACAAAAGTCCTAAAGGTGATTGCCTTTAGAGCACCACTCTAACAATCTCCCACTTGCACTAAAATCAATCCCCTTTATATCTAATATCCTAGGCGAGTACACAAGAATCAAATTTCGCTTGAGGAAGTGCTTAGGAAAAGGATCAGCAATGTTCTGATATGTGGGGACTCTCTCAATCTTCACATCACCTCTACCAATGATCTACCTGATCAGGTAATATCTCCTGCGTATGTGCTAGGGACCATCGAGGAAGGATATTCGGCCTAGGTTTATTTGTAAATACATGTTATTTGTAATCCTCCACATCCAGAATGGCAACATCTAGTAGGCAGTCCATAACTTACCAAGTCCAACAGCTTCAGAACATAGTGGAGACATTGATGGAGTACATAAATCAGCTCCGTAATGAGGTGGATAAGTTGAAGGGTAAGGGTAGCACCTCATCGCACCAATCAGAGCATCCACCTTCTCCAGATCAATAGTGTACTTTTGGTCATTTAATTTGTATTACAAATACTTATTATGAACAATGTAAAATTTTTATTATCGATTAAGATATTTTTAACTTTATATCATCAATCAAATTTGTGTTTAAACAAATTAAATGTATACTATTAAATTTATAAGTATTTAAAATATGCATCAACAATAATTTTAATTTATTGAAGTTATATATTATATATTTAAAAAAAAAATTGGTTGATTTATCGACAGAAATTTGATGTTCCGTTGGTAAATTCAATTCTAGTTACCGAAAGAATACCAATAACCATCAATAATCACAGACGGAATAACCAATTCCATTGCCACATTTACCGATGGAAAGCATCCATCAGTACACTCATCGACGGAACAAACAAAGCTGTCGGTAATGTTTTAACAAACTTACCGACGGAATGGGACAAAACTGTCAGTAAATATTCTAACGGAATATCATTGTCATTCGATAAATTTGTCGATGGTTGACTGCAAAATAAACGGTTAGTATATTTACCGTCAGTACACGAATCATCCATCAGAAATTCTATTTTTCTTCGGTAATTATTAGCTACAATCCTTTCTACAATGCCTTTTTTTGTTGGTAAAGGTCATCGCTAACTTGGCTTGCTGACAGAATTTATATATTTTGCGTTAGTAATTTTCGTTGCAAAATGACATTTTTCTTATAGTGCAATGATATATCAGTTTTGATTCTAGTTAGTACAGTGAGATATTGCCACATAGCTCACAGTGGAATACGGTTTGAATAAAATTTTTATACTTGTAAGTTTAATAGGAGATGTTGTGTTGCAGAATGTGAGTTTGGACTATACTCAACGTGTTAACTTTGGGTGCAGAAAAAAGCGACATTGGTATATACAACAATACACATTATATTAGTTTGGATTTCATACAGCAAGCAACGAGGTAGCTTTAGGAAGTAGGTAGCTCTACATACACAAGTACAAGAGGAACAGATCAAAACAACTTCACCCTCATAGAAGAGGAGCAAATTAAAACAACTTCCAGCCACAAGTTAATTGAAAGATCACTTATTTTCACAAAGGAGAAAGTTTGTACGTTGATTGCGACAAACACCAAAGAACACTGATGATAGTTTACAAACTCCAGAGAACTCAAATCATAGTCACCTGTTAAACTCAGTTAATCCTGAAACAAGAGCGAAGAAAGATCATAATTTGCTACGAAAATGACTCACTAACAGAAGCAAAATTAACTGCAAATTGAAAAGCAGTCTAAAAAATCTAGTTGTAACTTATATTAGTGGTTGACAGACATAGTCATTGCAGTTGGTAGACAGTGGGAGGTTGAAAGAAATCCCGATCATATGGCACTTGGATGGAAGTGAAAGTGCATTGCTTAAAGTGTCGGAATCAGTTGTAACTCTCCTGAAATGTGATATAACGACAAATATCTCGTCGGAGGGATGTTGTCGTGGATGCTTTCTCAAGTTCCTTCAATCCGTTGCAACTATTAGGAGGAACTTTACCACCTCTTTCTATATAGCTTAAGCATTGTTTTACATGTTGGCATGATATTGCGGTTACAGGTACCCCATCATTGTAATGCAAATCATCATCAAACAAACCATCTTGACAACCGTAGAGCTTTAAATTTTCATAAACTAACAACAACAGCAGCAGAAAGAGACTAATTAATTAAGCTTATACGTCAAAGATATGCCAATGGATGGTTTCTATGCTACTTTAGTTCTTGTGTTTATATACCAGAAAAAGCTGCCGAGTGTCATTAGAAAAAAAGATGTTATGGTTGCATGCGATAAATGTTGATTTATTAAAAGGAGGGAATTTTGTACTGAATGGCCAATTTTATTTTTCGCGTGTAATTGAAAGGTTTCATCAACGATTAATTTAGGCTCCAAAACCAGGTAGTTTAGTTAAGTTTTAGGTGTCTGAGTTGGCACTTAGCATGAAAACTAAGGAAGACATGATCTCCTCTATGATCCAATGGGAGCTCCATTTAGTGCACTAAGGTTGAGCAAGTTACACGTTTGATGTTATTCTATACTCGGGTGACATTTAAATATTTAACATGTGGAAATGCTATTTCTATTTATCACTATTTAAACAATTAAAAAAAGTATTAAATACTTAAACTTATATACAAAATATAGGGAAAAAGCATGTAAAAAATATATAGAAGGATTAACCAGTAATGTTATTTTAACTAGTTAAATGAAGAATCAGTTAAGATGGTGTGATTTATCTCTTTGCTCGTCTGTTCTGTGTAAAGGTTGCTTCTTTTATCCAAATTGTTGTGGTTATGCCTTAAAAGGAAGTTGTTGTGCTTCGTCTGTCAAAGGTTGCATTTATGCATTCTGTACTAGACAAATTAGATAGGAACATCTGTTATAGTTATTTGTTGTTTCTGTTATTTTTTGTTTCTTTCTAAGTTGTATATAATCTTACCTTTAGTTATGAGAAAAGGATCTCGATTCTGCTTTCTGTTCGCATTGTTCAAATTTATCATTCAAGTAAACTTCTCATATGGTATCAGAACCCAAAAACACAAATATCTTCTTCTACCTTCTCTAGTTCTTGCTTTCTTTCTCAGCTACTGTCTTTGGTGCTTTTCCTCAAACACCTTCCCTTCATCTGTCTTCTCTTTATTTTTTTTCCATCCTCTCCTTTAAGTCAATTTATCATTTTTTTTCACTCATGGCATTATCTCCTTCTGACATCCAAGGTGATTCAACAAATATGATACCTGTAAATCTCTCTTATACCTGTTCTCCTTCTCCTTTCCTGCTCAAGAAAATCACTCTACAACTTGACGATTCCAAATTTCTTCTGTGAAAACAACGTGTTCTTTTTCTTACTTTCAGCTATAATCTTCAATCTTACATAGAGGGAACTACTCCATCCCACCGGCAAAGATTGAGTCAGATGGTGAGTTCATTCCAAACCCAGCTTTTCTGACTTACTTGCAACAAGATGCTGCCTTAGCATCGTGAATACTAAATGCTATCAGCCTAAAGATTCTTCCTATATTAGTTAGATATAGGTCTTCCTTAGGAATTTGGTTAGTCTTCATAAGCTTTATGCAAC
Source organism: Erythroxylum suave (assembly GCA_027563595.1). Taxonomy (NCBI): domain Eukaryota; kingdom Viridiplantae; phylum Streptophyta; class Magnoliopsida; order Malpighiales; family Erythroxylaceae; genus Erythroxylum; species Erythroxylum suave. The sequence goes on along the minus strand of JAOSBN010000004.1, from coordinate 19,668,416 downwards.
TCACTCCACTCAAAAAATCATGCATCTCCACTGTCAACTTATGTCTCAATGCAAGCACAATAAATCAATGAGGGATTATCTGTCTGATATGAAGTTGTTATATGACCAATTAGCTGGCAGTGGGGAACCAATACCTGAATCCATTTACAAATCCACTATTTTGGTTGGATTAACACATAACTATGACCCCATTATTGCTATTATTTCTATCGCTCCATCCATGCTTGATGTTGAGGTAATTTCTACCATTCTCTTGGACATGGAGGCACGACAACTTGATACTCTTTCTGGTTCCTCCTTCACTGCAAACATTGCCACCCTCCAAAACTCATGCTAAGTCCAACATTCTTCTTTAGCTATAAACACTCCCCCTTTTTCCACCACAACCCCTCTAACTCCTCCCAACTACTCTGCTCCATTCTGTGCCTCACCCTCAAATCCAAATCTCAATGTTCAATACTCTTTGTATAGACCACAAGGAAACCGAGGAAGGGGCAGAGGTCAATTTAATAGAGGTCCTAGTGTTCAATACCATATTTATGGTCATCCCAACCATGTTGTCACTAAATGCTTTTATAGGTTTGATCCTTTGTTTCAAGGTTTAACTTAAACCCCTTAATCCTTCACTCCCTTACCCTCATCTCACTACTTGGCTAACTATGTGGGTCATCAACTAGCTTATCATTCCCAGTCTATAGACCCTGGCTATCTCACTCACTACACCTCACCTTATCCACAGTCTACTAACATTGCTTTGACTTCACCATAGCAGTTTGTTTCTCCTACTACATCTCCATCTCTATACTATACAAATCCATCTCAATCTATCACAGACATTCTTCCTGCCCCAAACATCTGCACTGTGACCCAAAAAACTCCAACCAATCACACCACTCGTTCTGATTCCTCTCAGTTTGGCTCAACTCAGGGTGGACTTGTCTCTCAAGTTGTTCAACATCAGACTCAAGGCAGTTTGTGGGTTCCAGATTCAAGTGCAACCAATTATATCACTAATGAACTCAGTAATCTCACTTTATCTACTCCTTATACAGGAGCAAGTAATCTAACTATTAAAGATGGTTCTGCTCTTCCGGTTGCTTATATTGGCCAATCCATATTTCTTACAAATCCAAGACCTTTAAATCTTTGAAATATCCTTCATGTTCCTCAGATAACAAAAAATATTTTGTCTATCTCTTAGCTTACTCGAGATAATAATGTTTCTGTTGAACTAAATCCTTCTTCTTGTTGCGTGAATGACCCTTTCACTCAGTCAACACTTCTTCAAGGTCATGAAGCTCATGGTTTGTATAGTCTTCAGCTAGCATTGCCTTTCCCTTTGTCTCAACAAAAGTCATCTCCGATCATGTCTTCAAGCTCTCCTGGTTGTCCCTTTGCAGTCATATTCAGCTAGAACTCCTAGTTTTTCTTTTTTTTTGTCTAAAGAGAATGGTGTTACTTGACATTTTCGCTTAGGACATGCCTCTAATCTTGCACTTCGAAAAATCATGAATGCAAATCAAATTTTAGTTTCCAATACTGTTATTACTTTCTATAATGCTTGATCTTTAGGGCTTACTCCCATGGCTTCCTATAGTCTTCGTTATTACATTTAATGTGTGGATGCCTATTCCAGATATACCTAAATCTTTTTCCTCAGTCTCAAATCTAATGTCTACTCTATCTTTCTTTAATTCCAAACTCTTGTAGAAAGATTTCTTGATTGAAAAATCAAGGTAGTTAAAACAGATGGTGGAATCGAGTTTAAACCTTTAACAAATCATTTTTTGAGTGCAGGAATTTTACACAGATTGACATGTCCCCACACTTTTGCCCAAAAAGGAATTGTTAAGAGGAAGCAAAGACACATCGTTGAAATAGGGTTAACTTTCTTGGCTCAATCTTTTGTTCCTTTGCATTACTGGGAAGATGCCTTTTATTTTGCAGTGCTTACAATTAATAGATTACCAAGAAAAATTCTTGATTTTTGTTCTCCTTATGAAAAGCTTTACAATGCCAAACCTGATTATAGATTTCTTTAATTGTTTGGTTGTGCTTGGTTTCCTTACTTAAGATCCTATAGTCACCATAAATTTGTTTTTAGATCCTCTGCATGTGTTTTTCTTGGTTATAGCATGTCTCATCAAGGGTACAAATGTCTTGATTCCAAAGGCCGGATTTATATCTCTAGAGATGTGATATTTGATGAAGACACGTTTCCATATGCCAATAAGACATCAACTGATGTCTATTTTAGCTTTAGGAATTCAGTGTTAGCCTTAAATTCTTTGATTACTAGTTCTAATAGTTAGCATACATCTAAATCCACCATTCAGCTTACTACTTCAGCTATTTCTGATCATACTCTAGCATGTCCTACTAATGCCACTAATCATGCTTAGATAGCTATTTAAGAACCATTTGATCATCAGGCATTCTTTGTCCCAGAAGAGGATTTTGTGTCTACAACTTCAGAAAATGCAGTTTCTAGTATTCCTGTATAGTCTACTTTAACCAATGTGCATACAATGATCACAAGAGCAAAAGTTGGAATATTTATACCAAAAGTCTACTACAGTGATTGATTGAACCAGATTTATACTATGAATTGGCCCTGCTTTCTTAAGTATTTATGCATTTGCTGACTCCTAATTCATG
>JAOSBN010000004.1:19635366-19665658 GCA_027563595.1 Erythroxylum suave | reverse complement strand
CCCCCCCCCCCCCCCCTTTTGGCAACCTAAGATCAACTGTACTAATTTGAACAATCAAACCTCAATATCACCGAGTGACTATTACAACTAATCTAAAAAACTTGAAGATCAACAGTCTTTAATGATGGCTTGGAGCATACAATAACCATAATAGCGTCCAAACATCAAGACATTAAAGATGACAAAAGTTTTAGACTCTGACTAGAAACTAATGGATTCAAACCTCATAAGGTTAGAGTTCAAAGTTCAACCTAGACAAATTATTCCAAACTAACCCAAGCACAAGAAATTAGACCAAGTAGACCTGAAATGAATAGATCAAACCATGTTCGACCTAATTTGAACTGATTTTCAAAGTTCTTTAACAATGTAAGTTCAACCATCAAAAAAGCCAATTCCAGCATAATCCATTGCAACTCCTAAATGAAAAGCTATCTCCCAATAAAAATGAACAGCAGCTGCATGATGCTTTGCATAGCATTAAGGGTGAGTTAATTTTATAATCATCAATAAATATAAAATAGTAAAACCCCACCATTATTTATCTCCAAATTGGAAAATGGTTTAACTAGGGAGCTAGAATCTCAACATTGGCACCTTGAGTGATACATTTTTCCATAGCTTAATAGCCAATAGGGTGGAGGGTTGTTGAATACTTATAACCCACTAGCATAATCATATCCAAACCTAAATCATCATAACATCATATAATGCAATTGAATTTCTTTCAAGAAAAATGACATGTAAAGGCTCATTAATACATAAAGCACAAATCAGTATAGAAGGAGAAAGAAAACAACAGAAGCACTAATACGAAGAATGAAAGAACTACATATACACGGTACATAAGAACTTAAACAAATGACTTAGAAAACAAAGCTTAAACATCTAAAGCATGTATTTACTAAAGCTACTGTTTTCAATCTGGTATCTACTTTGCAATAACATGACATAAATTCAACCTACAAAACCACTCATGCGAGGAAAGACTATATAGGCACATATATATGTATTTAAGTACACATGTATATTAATGAACATTTTGGATAATAGATCATTTTCCCTACACATATGGTATGCTCAACCATAATTATTTACTTTACGCTTGTAGAACATACCTATAAGCAGCCATTGATATTAGGTTGATGCATTAATCTACAATCATATCAACATTAAGCACTGAAGTTCATGTGGTTTATGGCTTAAAGATAATTTTTGCAACGTCCAAGATCTTTATCAATCAATAGATGCGTAAAGAAATAGAAAAAAGAGAGTTTGTAGGTTTATCTTTGACTTGAGAGCTATCTAATGCAAGTTTGCTTAATGTTCATGTTCAAGACGACATTCTGAGAAGCGTGGTTGGAACTCAAGACCGTGGTCATTAGCAGTCAAGCAAATTGGTAGAATCATATCTATATAGTTCAAACAGAACATCAGTTCTATAGTAACTTAAACTTAAGGTCAGTTGTCTAATTCAACAGCAAATCATGTTTACAGTAATTGTTGAAACATAATTTAGTTTTACAGTAACTGTCGAAACAAAATTTAGTGTTAAGACAAAAAGAGGAACTAATGCTTAATTAGGGAAATCTAGATCTTATAAACAAAGAGAGAACAGAATCTCAAGTACATGATAAAAAGATCCCTCATTCTCCTGAAAGATCCTCAATTAGCACTATAAGTTGAATACAGAAGCTACAAAAATATTGAGCAAGGCAAAATGCCAGCTTAATTTGATCAAATAGAGGTGCATTCTTAAACACATGCCAAAAAAAATGTCATCAGTAAGCCACCTTAATCTGAGTAATTTCAAAATACAGGCAACCTAAAAACCTAAAACCAAAAATGCAAGTGAGAAAGATGAAGAAAAACAGCAAACAACTTGCAACTGAGCACCAATAAATAGAGAAGTAAGCCCTCAAAAACTAGGAAACAACAAAATTTAAAAGCTTACCCTTCACTGCCTCTCTCTTAACACAACCTTTCTCTCTCTAAAAACTGTTCACTCCCTCTTACATAAAACAGCTAGACCATAGGGGACTTCAAGCTTCAAGGATCTTGTTATTTTTATCCTCCTCCAAGATCCTTTCGTGTCAAACCCCATTTTAATGAGCACAGGAGAGAAAGACTTTTTCTTTTTTCTGTTACAAGTGCAACAAAAAATATGAATTAAAAAAAAGGGATTACTTTGTAGCTACACCTAAAGATTCTGTCAAAATATTGCCTACAAACATCATTTTATACAATCAACCATCTTAACAAAATAAGTATAAAATTGGTATTCTCAGGGGTTACAGAAATAAGTTAGCAACTTACAATCATTGCACCACTCAACCATAAGTTTCAATGAAAATCTTTAATTGTACAAGCAAAAAGATCATTAGCACAGCAAAACTATGTTCATTCTCATGCTTCTACTATGCTCCATACTAATGATCTAATTGTCGTAATTATGGCATTTCACTAGTTAATGTAATGAATTTGGCTACCTATACATGGAGCAAATACATGAATGCCTTGCTCAAGATATTTCAATAGATACCTACCACAAGACTAAAATTTGGAATATTGACTACAGTAAAGACTCTGTAGTTAGTTAAGGAACTTAATAAATGTAAGTTTGTTAGAGGCATATTACCTTGGAAGATAAGTACCTTATTAAAATTCGTTCAAAGTGTTCCTATGTAAGATTGGAATAAATTATCTTACAAACATCAAAATCTCACAAGTTTTAGAGAAGAATTTAGATAGTTTAAGAAAAGATTGGACAACTAAGATGATGCAGTTTTGGCTACCAGACAACCTTTATGAACACCATTGGCACCATACCTATCTATTATTTCATGGTAAGGTTTGTCATTTACTAGTGGAGTTAGAGCACAAGGTGTATTATTCACCCTTTGTACAAGTATAAAAGTATGAAGTATATGAAGTAAAAGGTAGACCGTGCTAAAAAGTATTTACATGAAATAAAATGTATACCACGTCATTGAGTAAAAATAAAAATAAAAATTCTTAAGATCTAAAATAAGAAGGTAGAAACACAATTCATGAGTCAATAATCAAAAAAGAATGAAAGATAAGTTACTCCTACTTATATTTAAATAAGGTGATAGGCATACTTTACCAATCATTAGAGGAAGTAGTCCAAATATATAATCTAAAAAATAATATTTACTTTAAAATTAAGCATTAATAAGTCACTTAAAAAGTATAAATGGTCATCAAAAAATAATTTTCTGTCCTCTCATCTCAATATATTTAAGAATTAATTTAACTTAAATAATCAAAATCCTTAAAATTCTTAGTTTTTTCTACTTAAGATTTTATATAAAACCCATAAATAAAATAATAATACAATAACTTTTTCAAAACATGCTTAACTACTGAAAAAATCTTAGAAAGAGTGGATACCAACTCAAAAATAATAAAAAGAAAAAGAGAGAATATAAAGACAATAAGGAGCAATAGAAATGAGAAAGTAAAAATATCGAGGGTAGGGTTACGTGTCTTAATTTTTCAAGACATCTTGTTTGTCTCTTTCCTTTTTTACCCTTATCATCCTTTTTATTTTAGATAATAAACTATTAAATTATTCCCTCTTTAATAAACTCGAATTACACTTATGTAATTCTTTCAAATTCTCCCCCTATCAATAGACCCAACTTTTGAACCTTCTTCAAAAATTTTCATATTTATTTTTAATTCATATATTACATTTATGTAACTCATATTCAAGTATCAATTTTTTTCAAATTATTTTGAAAATCCTTAAAATTTCTAATTTTCTCTATATAGAGTATATATAATATATTAAATAAAAATTATAGAACTTTTTAAAAAATTCTTGACAACTTGAATAACATTGGAAAGAGTGGTTACCTACTCAAAGATTGAAGAAAGTAAGAGGGAGTTTAATTTCCCCTCTTTTCTTTCACTCTCTCTCTAAAATGTGACCCAAACTTTAATCACTAAGTTTCAACCTCTAAATATTTTAATCTTTCGTTAACTTGAAGAAACTTTAGTAGACTAATGTTTTGGTGAGAAAAAGGAAGAGAAAAAAAGGAGAAGAAGGGGAAGGAACTGGACAGTAAAAATAGGGAGGGTGGTTGTGTCATGATTTTCTAGATAGACTTTTTTATCTTTTCCTCTTTTACGTTTATCACCTTTGGAGATTTTAGAGAAAATATAAACAAATGGGCGCCTACTTTGGTAAGATTCTTTATGGAGAGAATGCAAGCCTTTCCACTTATCTACAAATAGGTATACAACTCTAGAAAGCTTAAGATTTGAAGGACATTCTACTTAGTAAGGAAAACTTATTATTCTTTATGTTTAACACCAAATTTGAAGCATAAAACACCATCGACTTAGGCCATTGGCATTTCAATAATAAGCCTATATTTTCAGCTCTGTATGAAGCTTGATTTTGTTTAGTAAACTAGGTTCCCTCTTCGAATCATTATTTATAATATACCTTTGGAATATTGGTCCACTAAGGGCCTTATATAGATATATAGCATAGCCTATTAGAATGGAAGAAGCTTAAGTATCCTTTCAAAGAATATGTTATACAATATTATATGCAGTGATGGAAATGAAAAAGGAACCACTAGATAATATTCCTCTATTAAAGCTCAACCTTGATGATTCTGTATATAAAGATTCGGTGTGTGTTACATACTAGTAGAGGCCATACATGACTATGCAAGGAAAAATCTAGAAACTAATAAGAAAAATTTTCAAAGGGGAGATTACCCAGAACTCATGAGATTAGAATTTGAGGAAGTGGTGACAATATGTAGCCAAATGTTCAAAGGGAGGCCACTAACTGTGCCAAATCTAACATGTAATCTTCAAATAATATATCTACTTTTGAAAGGAATTCAAAAAATGATAATGGCCCTCAGGAAGAACCTTAGGTTACTCAAGAGGAGGAGATAATACAAAAGCACAAGTGTTCAATCCAGATACATAAATAAAGTTAAGGATGATAAGTAAGAGTAAAGGCCCAAGGAGCCAACTTAAGTAGGTACGCCCCTCCTTATTTAAAGTATAAGTGATATTAATTTCCCTAAAAAGCTTTTAATGCTTAAAGACGATATAAAGGAAATAAAACTTATGTTGATAAGTATTTTGGGGATAAAACTTAAGAGGGAAAGAAGTAACAATAAGCTCTCATCTTAGGGAACCACTGAAGGATAATCACAAACCATGATTTTCATCATTATGGTCACATTATTGTAGAATATGATTATACGAGAACTACATTCAAAATTTTGGACAATTAGACCAACACATATATGCAGTTACTTCTATGATATATGGATCCAACTACACATATATTCCTTTATTTCATATATCATGTATGGATCCAACTACATATACCAAAGGTGGCACTATGGAATAAATTAAAGAATCTTCATAACATAGTTTCATTATCGATACTCACTAGAGGTTTTAAGAGTACAATATTTTTATTTGAATCTAAAAAAATTATTTTATGAGAAACTTTACCAAGGACGTTAGGAATTGTATGAAAACTCTAAAAATCATTGACTTGAGGACAGAAGGCAACTTCTTTTACCTAGAATAACAAATAAAGTAGTGGTTTATTAAAAAAATTCATTGACATAAAAATACTTTTGAGAATCATTCATTTTCTAGTCACATGCTAATTATCATATTGAACTTGACTAAGGCTTTTTCAAAGAGATCCCTATGTTTCTTTAACAATTACTTAGTAGAGGATGAAGGACTTAAAGAGGCAATTCTCAAAGAGCTAGTAGGATTAGTATAAGGCTTCAAGAGGTATGCATGAAAAAACCAAGTTTGGTGAAATATGAATTAAAACTTACTTTAGACAAGAATATGATAGAGGCTATGAGTGGTAGAGCCTTGGTGGACAGGACATTTAAGGATGCTAGGAACTTAATAGCAACAATAGCAACAAACTCCCTGTATTGGGCCAATTACAGCAATACTTCCTTCTCAACAAAGTAGGTAAGGAGGTCCCCATTTCAAAGATAGAGCAGTAAGTCGCAAATTTGACTTCGTTAGTACAACAAGTAGTTATAGGAAAGGGACCTACTAAGGTATGTGGTATTTTTGCAGTAGCTAACCATCCTACAGATGCTTGCCCTTCATTTTAGGATGAACACTACGTTAATGCAGTTCCAAGGACAACAACAAAGGTATGAACCTTTTTCCCCCTACTTACAATCTAGGTTGGAAGGATCATCTCAACTTCATATATGGAAACCCAAAGCAAGGAAGCAATTCTATTGCACGCTAACCGAATTATCAATAGCAGCAATAAGGATTCCATGCACCATCAAGTTTCCATCAAAATCAACCATAATTTTAGCCATGGCCACCACCTCTACAACCACCATAATAACAACAAGCTAGAGGTATGTCCTTAGAGGAAATTGTTAACAGTTTAGAGACTAACACTTTTTAATTTCATTAGGAAGTGAGGAGTGGTTTGAAGAATTTGAAAAATTAGGTCAGTTGGCTAACTAATGTTGTAGGGAAGCTACAAGTCCAAAGTTCCACAAGGTTGCCTAGTTAACCTAAAAGGAACCTAGGAGAAGACGCTGGCAAGATTTCCTTGAGAAATGGAAAGGAGGTCTAAGAGCCGAGGAAGGGAAAGGAGAAAGAAGAAAAGGCAGAAACTGAGTTAACAACGAAGGAGGATCACCATCTTCAGGTAAGTACTTCATACCCTATTGTTAATGATTCACCTCCTACTCCATTTCCAAGCAGATTAGCAAAGAATAAGCAACAGGAAATGGAAAAGGAAATATGGGAGGTCTTTCACAAAGTAGAAGTTAATATTCATCTTTTGGAAACAATTAAGTAAGTTCCAAGATATACTAAATTTGTGAAGGGGTTGTGCACCAACAAGCAGAAGCTTAGGGGAGATGAGAAGATTAGTGTGGGGAGTAATGTGTCAGTAGTCTTACAAAGGAAGCTATACCCCAAGTGAAAGGATTAAAATATTTTTACCATTCCTTATAAGATCGGTAACTTGAGGTATGAAAGATGTTTTTTAGATTTAGGAGATTCGATCAATGCTATACCTTCATATATTTTTAAAACCCTTAATCTTTGTTCATTAAAGGATACCTATGTTATCATTCAATTTGCTGATAGATCTTGCGCCTACCTTGAGGGGGTTATTGAGGATGTTTTTATGCAGGTTAATGAGCTTCTTTTCCATGCAGATAAGAACCTTTTGCCCCCTACTTACAATCTAGGTTGGAAGGATCGTCTCAACTTCATATATGGAAACCCAATGCAAGGAAGCAGTTCTAATGCACGCCAACTAAATTATCAATAGTAGCAATAAGGATTCCATGCATCATCAGTTTTCCATAAAAATTAACCATAATTTTAGCCATGGTCACTGCCTCTACAACCACCATAATAACAACAAGCTAGAGGTATGTCCTTAGAGGAAATTGTTAACAGTTTAGAGACTAACATTCTTTATTTTCATTAGGAAGTAAGGAGTAGTTTAAAGAATTTGGAAAATTATGTCAGTTGGCTAGCTAATGTTGCAGGGAAGCTACAGGTCCAAAGTTCCATAAGGTTGCCTAGTTAACGTAAAAGGAACCTAGGAGAAGATGCTTGCAACATTTCCTTGAGAAATGGAAAGAAGGTATAAAAGCCAAGGACTGGGAAGGAGAAAGAAGAAGAAGAAGAAACTGAGCTAACAAAGAAGGAGGATCACCATCTTCAGGTAAGTACTTCATACCCTATTGTTAATGATTCACCTCCTATTCCATTTCCAAGCAGATTAGCAAAGAATAAGCAACAGGAGATGGAAAAGTAAGTATGGGAGGTCTTTCGCAAGGTAGAAGTTAATATCCCTCTTTTGGAAACAATTAAGCAAGTTCCACGATATACTAAATTTTTGAAGGAGCTGTGCACCAATAAGTGGAAGCTTAGGAGAGATGAGAAGATTAGTGTTGGGAGTAATGTGTTAGTAGTCTTACAAAGGAAGCTATACCCCAAGTGTAAGCATCTAGATATTTTTACCATTCCTTATAAGATCGGTAACCTGAGGTATGAAAGATGTATGTTAGATTTAAGAGATTCGATCAATGTTATTCCTTCATCTATTTTTAAAATCCTTAATCTTGGTTCATTAAAGGATACCTGTGTTATCATTCAATTTGTTGATAGATCTAGCCCCTACCTTAAGGGGGTTATTGAGGATATTTTTATGCAAGTTAATGAGCTTGTTTCACATACAGACTTTTGTGTGTTAGATATGTAGGATGAGGGATTTTCAAGCCCTTTGACAATTTTGTTAGGTAGGGCATTTTTGAAGACATCTTTGACAAAAATCGATGTGCACAATGGGGGTGTTGACCATGGAGTTTGATGGCAAGGTCATTCATTTTAGTATCTTTGACACCATATGTTGTCCATCATATTGTGAGTTGTTGATTGAAAAACATACTACTAGTTTTATGCTCAAACCGCAAGTATATAGGTCATAACTTATAGTAAAAAGTAGAAATTAATCCTATAACAATTTCGCTTAGGCACCACTTAATTCCGATTAAACTTTGTTTAAGAACCAAAATTTTAAATTGATAGAAACTAGAAAATTAAATTAAATTAAACAATTAACAATGCAAAAATGAAAACACAAAAATATGGAAACTTGGAATTCAAGATTTTAACAACTAGAGATCACCTTTTCCCTATCTTATCTCCCTCCTATTTTGTTAATTGAATTGTGCCTTGATAGTTGTGCATTAGTGTGTGTTTTTCTAAGTATTTAACATGTGTTTCTTGCTTAATAGATTATTCTTGTTGTGTTTGAGGATTTATTTTGTATGTTTTTGTTTAATTTAATCTTCATTGTGTTCGCCTATGTTTAATAATGATTTATGGTAAGAATTGATCATTTTGGTGTAGGAATGGAGGTTGACCACATTTACAATTGAGCTAGAGACCTAGAGAGGAGAAGAGGAAGGATTATAATGCAAGAACCCACAATCATGGGTTTCATGCCAATTCGCATGATTATGGGATGTCTAACCCGAAGATGTACGCAAGGTTCACTTATCTTTAGGTTTTTCGGACTATAAAAGGTTGAAAAACCCCTATGGACGAGAGAGCTTCGTGTGAGACTTACCTCCTTGAGTAAAAAAATAGGTGTAGAGCTTTGGGAGAGGTAGAGATTCAAGGTTCTTCATTCACAATTGAGAAAAGAGCATACTAATGCTGGATTTTCCAGATTAGGCCCAAAAAGCGGAGGAGTTTTATTCATTTAATTTATTTTCATTTTTTCTCTTCTAGAATTTCTATGATGGATTATTTGATGGTTAGGGATGTTATGAACATCATGAGTAGCTAGTTTAATTATAGATATTACTTTTGGACTTCTTTTTAAACTCCTAATTTTTTGGTTTGAATGATAGATGTTTTTAATGAATGTTGAACATATATATATACCTTGTAATATATTGAGAGATTGAATTGGGTTATTTGTGTAGAGTTGTATAACAAGAGTTGGCATTCTATATACCTACATTCATTGAGTTAATTGATTAGTCAAAATAAAGATCTTGACTAATTTAATTGATCACCTAGGATAACTTAATCACTAGTTGAATTGGTAGATTGATTTTGTAAATTAAGAGATTGCTTAATCATCTCCATTTAATTTGGCTATGGAAAATTAATTACACCTTGAGATAGGGTATTTAATACATTAGGAAATCTTAGGTGAGGCACGATTTAATTACCAAAATAGGAGGGAGACAAGATAGGGAAAAAAATGATCTCTAGTTGTGAAAATCTTGAATTCCGAGTTTCTGCATTTTTGAGTTGTCAATTGAGTTTTGTTAGTTGTTTAATTTAATTTAATTTTCTAGTTTAATTCAATAAAAAATTTGGCTCTTAAACAAAGATTAATCTAATTAAGTTGTGCCTAAGCACAATCCTTATGGGATAGCTATTTGCTTATTACTATAAGTCACGACCCATATTGTAACATCCCATTATCCCATAATCAAGGCTAGAACCCTAGGATATTGTACACGAGAGTGTACTGAGAATTTAGAAGTACATTTTATGCATCATATGGCATACTCATACATGTGGGTAATGTTGATATTCATTAAAATAATTGTACATGCATTCATTGACATTTCTTAGGTATAAGTGATTCTAATGCGATTAAAATGTGAATTGTGGATTATTTGACTTGAAAATTGAATTGGTATGTATTAGAATTAATTTACCATTTTTGGTGACATTTCTGAAATTTCTAAAAATTTGGGGTATTTTAGACTATAAAAATATCAAAATAAGAAACAAATTGAATTGTGACATTTGGCTACCACATATAAGGACATGTAGGTTGCTTTAATGAAGGACAAGTATCACACTTTAATGTGTGACGTGTGGTCATTGCAAACCAAGACATCTTGCATTCAAAGAATTAGGCTAGTGATGACTCATGCTCACCTTTGACGTTTCTGTAGCTTTCTCTCTACTCGTTGTATTCTCTATAACGAAATTCTCTCTTACTCTTACAAACTTCTAGATTTTGTTTCAATTTGGACCATCATCATTTGACATATTTGCAAGATATTGCATCAAGGAAGTTAGATTCTATTTTTTTTGTTCTATGGTCTTCTTGGTGTTAAGATTTGAACCTTGAGCTTGGAAGTGTGTTGGCTGCATGAAGGCTAGTTTAGCTTGTTCTTTGAAGAAGGAACTTGACGTTAAGAAGGTAAAGGAATTTGAAACTTGATAGCATTTATTATTATAAGTTATGTGATGATTGAATTGGAATGGAAGTAGGTTCTAGTTTTGAGTGATGATCATTCATGAGTTTATGAATTGAAAGTAGAGAATTTTGGATTGAAAATTTAGGTTTAACAGTGTGTTATATACAGTGTTTTTATGATCGTACATTTGTATTTTGGCTATATATTGATCTATTAATATCCAAATTATATGGATTTTGATCTAGATTAAACTAAAGACATATGGCTACATTGTTCATGCAGGAATCGAATTTGAATTCTGTCCTAAAGGGTCTTGAAATTTGGCTGGAAGTTGAAAACTGTGCACTGTTAAGTTATCAGAATAGCCTATAGTAATTTTGTTATAACTTTCTTAATATTGAACCAAAATGTATTAATTTGATGTCATTAGAAACTTAAGACACTATGGAACATTTGATTAGCAGAAGGTGTTGCCTAAATACCTCATTTGCTAGGCCATAATGATCATACAAAGCTGACCTAAAAATCTATCCTGTGAAAAAAAACTGGAAAACTATAACTTGATGTTATGTTTAGGTGCTTATGATCAACAATTTTGTATGATGTGTTTTGTGGAAGTTTTGAATTGGAATGAATGTGAGAATAAAGAGACATTGAAGTATGAATGATAAGATATGCATAGATGTGTTAGACATAACATGTAGAAGTGGGAAATCTAAAAATTAGTTGTAAAGGTGCATTGGGCAGACTTCACATCCGCTGGGCAGACATTCTCTAAAATTTTAATGTTCGAACCCCATTTATGTCCGTTTGGAGGGACATGTATGTCCACTGGGTAGACATTCTCGAGACACCTACATATATGTGCAATTTTGACCCTTTAGACTACAAAATCTTTCTTTAGGGTCTGGATGTAAGTTATAGTACTCGAAGTCCTCTTCGAAACCATACTTGAATGACCTTAATCCGACATCCATAGTGAAAGTTATTATTATCCTAAGTCATGTACATATATGAGTTTTTGACTTGTCAATACTTTCTTATAATGTAATTAGGGTTGAATGGGATCTTGAATGAGCCTAGTGGTTGATCAATGAAGTGATTAAAGTAAGGAAATTGTATTAGATATTAAGGAATGATTGAAAGATGTTGGTAATTGATTATGAGAAGCATATTAAGAAATGTACCTAGGATTGTCATTGAGCACACATTGTACATAATCCATATATAATTATGTGCATAAATGAGTACTTATATAATTGTACAAAGTACTAATGTATAAAAATGTATGTGTTGCATGATATAAAGGAGCAATTAGAGCAATTGCTTCCAAACGTTGCCGGAACTTCGAGGCAATAAGCTATCTAGAACAAACTGTGACTAACCTAAGATGGTCTCACCTTCAATGTTTGTTTAATTTTGAATTGAATTGATATCTATTGTTGCGTACTGATTTCTGGACATAAAATGTTTGAGGCCTTTGATGTATGAATAAAAAATTAGAAGTGTTCCTTGAATGTGAATGTGATTGACTAAATGTGTTCTTAACCTATATGCTGAATGTCGGACCAATTCCAAAGATCATTGAATGAGAAACGTGAATGTGAATGTAGTGGACTGAATATGATGATTGAAAATTTGAAATGCATTTATTCTATGAATGCGTGAATTATAAAAGCAGTTATAATCAAAGTCGCTAATAAAAAAGAGCTTAAAGATTAGACATCTATGTTAAGAGCCTATGGCTTAATTTGTATGATAGATATAGATACGGGACACTGAAAAAGGCACTCGGTCACAATAACATAATAATTGAATCTGAGTCTCATAAACATTGCATACACATTTGAAATGAATGAATTGAACAATTGCAATGTTTTGAAGACTTTGATTGTATGAAATGTGTGAAAGCTTATTGATGAATATGATCTGTATAATCATAATGAAATGATTAATTGTATGGAATTGTAAATGTGATAATTTTGAACAACATGTTTCGTGATATTACATGAAGATAATTGAGATGATGTGAACTATATTAAACATGAATTATTGTGTTGCATGACAAGAGTTAACCATAGAGGATGGTTACTCAATTGAGTTCACAAAACTCACCCCCAAATTTGCAGCATATTTTTCAGGCTCAGAGGAGATACACAGTTAGACCAACTGGAGACTAACCACTGCTTTTGAGTAAGAGGTAGAGGTCAGGTTCATTTGTTTTTGCATAGGTCTACAGTATTTATTTTGTATTTTTACAAATTTTATTCTACAAATATTGTATAGTATTTATAAGAATTGAAAAGTTTAATAACTATATGATTGGAATTTTTTTGTGTTGGGCCTAGATGATTACTGGAATATATGATGTTGTGTTAAAAACACTTGCAACTAAAATTGTTCTTGAATAAAATGGGTTAGAAAGGCTTATTGATTTTCTAAATAAGCATGTGATGCATGACAAATTTTCCATGAGCTTCATTATTTGATTGTTTTAGTATGTCACCCTCATTGAGTATGTTCTTGAATACTGTTGGTGTGTTCAGGAATATGCCCTAAGAGGGTGGGGTGCCACATGTATACTTGCAGTTTTAAGTGTAAAACTAGGAGTTGTTTTCCAATCAATAAGTTCTTGGCGTTGTTGTCGGGGATTATTTGTTTAATATCTTATTTAGTTTAGATTACTTTGATTTAAGATTTTTTCATACTTTTCTTTGTGTATTTGCAGGTGTATAAAAACAAGGAGCACACGATGATCAATAGAAATTAGTGAAGAAGAGTTATCTGATATCACAAAATATGAACGAGAGTTAAGAAAAGCAAAGCGTCGAGATATTACACAAAGAAATATGGCTAAAGGAGAGCAAGGAGGAAATGAGAGGACATCGATGGACTTTATGACGCTAGGATTCAGTCTTTAAGGAGTTGTGAGGCTAGCGATTCAAACTAACAACTTTGAGATTAAACTAACACTCCTCAATATACTTCAGAATAGTGTGCATTTTTATAAGCTTTCTAACGAAGATCCAAAGGCTCATATTGCAAATTTTTTAAAGATTTGTGACACTATCCAATTTAATGGGATGTCCGACAATGTCGTCAAGTTGTGACTATTTTCTTTCACTTTAAAAGATTAGGCGAAGACGAGGTATAACTTGTTAAATTCAAGATAGATCACTACTTGGGAGTAGCTACCCTAAGCATTCCTCACAAAATATTTTCCGTTGACTAAAACACTAAGGACTGTAAAGGAGATTACAAATTTTCAACAAAGTGATGGAGAGTCTCTATATGAAGCCTAGGAGAGATTTACAGAATTATAGAGAAATTGTCCCCACCACAACCTGTTGAGGGATTTCCTATTACAAACATTTTACAATGATGAGAATAAGAGCACGAGAGGAGCCATAGATGCCGCTACTGGAGGTTCTTTGATGAGAAAGACTATTGATATGGCTTATGACATTTTGAAAGAATTGGTGAGCAATAGTTATATGTGGTCCAGCTAGAGGAGAAGATAAGGGAAAAAGTAGCAAAAAGATATGATCTCGATTGACTTTGTTACACCTTTGCAGGCATAAACCATAGCCTTTACTAAGCAATTGAGCAATATATAAAAAGCATCTTAATCTACAGCAAAAGCAATGCAAGTACAGTGTGAACTATGTGGCCAAGAAAACTATAGCTTAGCTGAACATTTATTGTTAGGAGCCAATGGTACAAAACAAGTAAATTACAAAGGTCAACCACAAAGAGGTAATAATCCTTACTTGAAAAGTTATAATCCAAGGTGGAAAAACCACCCAAAAGTTTTTTGGAATACTAAAAATGTAGGTGGCCAAGCAAGATCGCAAGGACCTCCTACATTTCAGTAAGAATGAATTGGATATATGAAGAGAAAAATCGACAAATTGATGGACATTGTGGGTTCCAAACTAGCAAATCAAGAAGAAAATTAGAAGAGGATGTTTGCCAGCCAAGAGGAAAGCCAAAAGAGGATGCAGGTGAACTTTAATCAGATTATGAAGAACTATACCTTATCCATCCACAACTTGGAGGTCCAGGTAGGTCAACTTGCTAATGCATTATCTTTTAGAAATGCAGATATTCTACTAAGCAATATTGAGGTCAACCTAAGGGAATAACTCAAGGCTATTACACTTTGAAGTGGTAAGAAAATGGAGGAACCAAATGTGCCCAAGGATAGCCAAGAAAAAGGGAAAGGCAAGGATATAGAAGAAGAGCAAGAAGAAGAAAGGCCTTATGTACCACCACTACCCTACAAGCCTAAACTTCTGTATCCACAAAGGGTAAAACAACATCAAGTGGACACTTAGTTTTCTAAGTTTTTAGAGAAATTAAAGAAGCTACAGATTAATTTGTCATTAGTGGAAGCCTTAAACTGTATGCCCGAGTATGCAAAGTTTCTTAAGGATATATAACTCGAGCCTTTTTGTTCTTACCCTTGGAGGCCAAATCAAAAATATTTTTAATTCCAAGGATTGCAGTATAGAATGCAACCTCAAGTTGTTTCACTTAATCGGAATAAGATTAATGGAACTAAGCTAGCCTATTTGTCATGATATGTAAAATAATTAACAAGGAAATGGGGGGTTCAATCATGGGAAATTTGGACAAAAGTAAGTGAATTGTAAGAAAATGTAATGAAAAGTGTTTTTGGATTTTGGGAATAGAAAAACGATAAAATGAAAACAACGGTCAAATGATAATAGCATCCTCTTAAAAATGAGCGTTGGCTATCATCGTTCAAAACAAATTTTTATGGGAATGAATCACTAAGTTTAAAATGGTAAACCTTAAAGAACTTTTTAAGTTCAAGGTTTCAATCAATGAACTCCATTTATTAAAACCTTGTTGAATGCTCTTAGTGTGTGCAATGGGTAAGCTAATGCAATAAGTCATTTGAGATCTAGAATCATCTCCTTATCAAACCAACTAGGCAGATAAAAGATAATAACCAAATCACAAATAAACATATATGAGGCTTCATATATTCAAGCTCCAAGTTCTACATCAACAAATCCCAATAACACATTAAATATCCAATACTTGACTAAAATCTAATCAAGAATATTCAACTACAAATTACAAATCCTAAACCTAGGAATTCATAATAATGTAGCTGAACATGGAATGAACTACTCCCCGTTAAAGCCCATTGAACTCTAGCTATTGCTACATTTTCAAGAGGAAAGAGGTGCCTAGCCAAGCATTACTCCAAGAGGAATCAAAACCAGAAACCCACTAGAAGCATCCATGGTAGCAGTTATCGGTGGAGGAGTTGACGGTGAAGTGGAGAGGAGTGGATGATGGTAGTGTCCGAAGGTTTTGAGAGAGTGAGAGAGTGTTTTTTTTAATGCTGTGTCGGCTCTTCTTTTACCTAAAATTGTAGGTTTTTTAAAAGAAATGAGTTATGGGTCAAGTTGCATAGTGGATAATTTTTCGAAAATGGTTCAGGTATTCAAAGGTTCATCATAATGAACTTTTCCCAAAAGTTTTACTGCATTGTTGGTTCCTTTTGCCATGGCAACAGAATAAATTTTTGCTGTGACTAACTTTTACCGAAAGTTTTACTTGGAATTCTTCATTCTTCACCGCAGCGAACTTCCTATTGCACCTGTTCACTTGTTGACTTGAATTCAGCTCTTTCCTTGACTCTACATCTTCTTTTTTAGTCTCTTCTTCTTAGGTCTCCTACAATGAACAAATGGTAGTTTGCAGTATCAATTATTTTCAGAAAATTAATTAGCGCAATTAACACTAATTTCTAACAAATTTTACCCTTAAACTACATAAAATAAAGGTAGACACTTAAGAGTCAAATTAAGCATAAAATCTAGAAATAGGGGCCATGAAGTGTAGTAAAGGTCATGAAATGTCGTCAATTTATATAATAAACTTGGGCTCAATCAAATTCCCCCACACTTAGACCTTTGTACTCCTATACAAACTTTTTGAGTCAAAGAGACACGAGTGCAAAAGAAAATCCCTACCTTGCTTAAAATAAGAGTAGGAAATTGGTAAAAATCACTTTCTCATAAATCAATCAAAGTAGACTGAAAGAGTGGCAAGAAAATAAACACTATAAGAATTTAATCCAAAAGATTGAGCAAAAAAGATCTCACTCAAGGCAAGGTGTTTGCTCTCATCTCACTTGTTTTTGGGATAATTTCACTCTAAAATCTGCTTAGTCCATTCTCTATCACAAGCATGTAATAGTTCTACTTCTCCACTACAAGAGCTATAATTTTGAAAATCAAGAGGGCTTCTCAAGGTTGTAACTCACGGAAGGCTAGATGAAATGGATGGAATAGACGAAAGAAGAAAGAAAAAATGAGTACATGAACCATAAGTATGAAATAAATGTCACTTAAGACAATATTTACATAAACGACAACATAATCTATATTTTTTAGACAAAATATTTTGTTTAGAGTTTTTTTGACTGGAAATTTTTTCTTTTAAGAATATATATTTTTCTTTTCTTTTCTCTCTTTTTTTTACTAAGAATATTTTCTTTTGATGTCTTTTTTTTACCAATTTCTTCAGATAACTAGAGGAGAATGAGAAATAAAAATATTGACCCCATGCGAAAATGTGTGCATGTACTAAAAGATATGGCTCAAGGGGCTAGCAATGGATAAGTGTTTATGGGGATTGTGTTTGGGTCAATAGGGTTTTGAAAGAATGCCTCTATCATGTTAACAAAATTCTAGTTCATCAAGCTTTGATTAAGAATTAAGACAAGTTCTAGAGAGATATGAAATTAAGCAGATACACACAACAATGAAAGAATTTAGGCCCAAATATCCTTCCAACAAGGGTACTATCGCAATTAACAATCTCAAGAATTAAAAACATACAGTGCTATTTTGTCAACATACCCTCACTTACTTTGTGTTGAAAACACTGAAAATGAAATTAACCAAAACCGACTATTATTAAAAGAATAGAAGGTATTTTCAAAAGCATAGGGACTACTTTGAAACTTATAAAATCATACAGGAGTGACAAGAATATAATTAGGGAGAATTGTTGAATGAGAGAATGTCACCACGACAAAACCAAGAGTTCGCTGCGGCGAACTAGTCAGCATGCAAATGTTGCTGCAGCGAAGAAATAATTCACTTGGCGAAATGATCAAAATTTTACACGTTGTCGCAGCGAAGATAGGGTGCGCAGTGGCAAAGACTCAAACACCAAGTTTAAAATTTTGACATTATGCAAAATTGACAACAAGAATAGCAAATTGACACATCCCCCCTACTTAAAGATCATATTGTCCCCAATATTGGAAAACAATAAACACGAATCTGCAAACAAGGGAAAGTGAAAGGCTCATTAGCAACACATCAAAATTGCAAAGAGAATTATATATATAAATTGCAGTCAACAAGTTTAGTCATTACTAAATTGAATTGAACATCTGAAAACTAAAATTACTCCATCGGGTGATCATCCCCAGCATCAGAAGGATCTGCTCCTGATGCGCCAGCACTGCTAAGCGGGTTATCTTGATCAGAAGGGGGCTGAAAGTGTAGGTGCTCGACGAGCAAGGCATCCATCCGCTGACCATACTATCAATCACAATCTTGTCAGGCAATGGCCTGAAGTAAGGTGTCCCGGAGGGTGGCTAAGTCTACAGAAACGCCATTGACTCAGCTAGCGATGGTCTATAAAGTGATAGGCTCTGGAGGGGCCGGAGCTGGAGGATCATCCTCCCTAGGCACTACAGCGGCATGGTTGGTAACAACATCAAGAAGTGGGATGGAAGGGGGAGGAGGTTGGATTTAGGGTTGTTTAAGGTGGGCGTAACGAAACGGGGGAGCCGGGTAAAAATAGTTGTCATTGTTGAATTCCAAGACATTGAGGGCCCAGAATATATCGATGATGAGGTAGGGGAAAGTGATGGAATTGGTGAGTTTGACTGTGGTGATGGAGTCATAGAGGGTGGAAATAATGGCATAAGCTATGTCGACTGGGCGACCACTCATCAGAAGATAAAGGTATAAGGCTTACTATTTCATTATGTAAGCTAGATGGGAGGTTGGGGTGATGTTGTTACTAACCAAGTGGAGTCAAGGACGAGCTTCGTCTCTGAGATCAGAACGTTTAAGATAACGTTGATAAATCTTTGGTTGATGCCAGATGGCACCCTCGAGATAGAGGATACGAATAACATCGTCGCATGGATAATAATGGATCAACTAGTCATAGTGGTAGCGGAGAATAAGGTAAAGGATATAGTGCTCACAGATGCTTGCTGTGATTAATGTGTTGGGGGCTTTCACACCATAAAAATTAAGTTCTAAGGTGTTGTGGTGTTAAGCATAAGTGTAATCCCACAACCTGAGCCCTTGGTTGTACTAATCCCATAAGCTGAGAGTTTACCAATTGACGGATAAAAGGATTGTTACATGCAATCAAGGGAAAGGAGCACTCTTTCATGAACGGCCTAGCATCTATCTTTTCGGCTAGGTCGGCAAAATCAAAATCTGTGCTATAGGAAGGAGCATAATTATTGGATGAACCAGATGAACTAGATGAGACAATGGGTGAATGACGGGTAGGGTTTTTAGTTTAAGGCATGATCCTGTAGAAAGCAAACACAGCAAAACAAACAAATGAACCAAACAAAATTAACTGAAAGTGAAAACCTATGCAGTTTGTCATGGCGAAGGCTACACCTACCACGCCGTAGCGAAAGAAAAGTCCTTCGCCGCGGCAAACATGACCTAACTAAACGAAATGTAACAAAGATGAGATACTTACGAAGGAGATGGAGAGATACCCAAATACGAAGGATGAACATGAAATGAACTAAGGAGAATAAAGGAAGAGTGATTTGGTGAAGGTGAGTTCGGATTGCCACAATGAACTAGAGGGAAGTATGAAGATGAGGAAGGGAATGGTGGGTTAATAAAGAAATAGAGGGGAAATTACAAAGAAGGACAGAGGGAAGATGGAAGAACAAAAGCAAAAGATGGGTAGAAATGTAATTTCACACGGTGTCTTGCACAGATAGATCTTTCACTGCGGCAAAGATTCCCTGAAGTGAGCTCGCCGTAGCGAAAGAATTAAGTCATGTCGCGGTAAATGTTCCTGCAGTGAGCTTGCTGTGGCGAAAGAATTATGTCACGCTGCAGCGAACATTGTTCCTATCGCCGCGGTGAAGTTTTCTCGAGAGAAAAATGAACAAGACTAACGGGATGTTCAGCTCATTTGTAAAGCCCTAAAGCATTTGAAAACAAAATTCAATTCATCTATTTACACCATTTTCCTCAATCATATAAGATAGTTCATCTATCAAACTAAAACACAGTGAATATAAAAGAGGAGATGAATTATTGAATTAAAATTGTATAAACTGGAAACTAAACCTAGGTCCTATTGAAGTAGATTCTCCTCCACAATTATTCAATACACTCATGCATCCACAATATCATATTCAATCACAAAGTAGAAGTAGGTGGTAAGTGAAGGAGGAGAAACCACCTAATGCCTACGGTGGATCCTAGATCTCCTGGTGAACGTTAGGCTGATAACTATACCGTGGTAAGGCAACTTGACTACTTGCCACTTCGGTATCAACGTCCATAGTCCTCGGTTTACCTGAAACATTAGCGAACAATCCTTTTTCCAAGGAGTCATCAGTGAATAAGTTCAGTTCAGGGTTAGAATAAACATGCCAAAGTTCAAATTCAGAGCATGCATAACAACATCAAGCATGTTGACTCCTAGGAGCGAATAATCCTCATGGGGGTGTTTCATAGCCTCATACATGTTAAAACTCACTTGTTGATCTCCTACCTCCATGGTGATTGCACCTTCTTTCATGCTAGTCATGGTACTAGCAGTCCTTAAGAAGGGTCGACCTAGAATCAAGGAAGTATCCTACACAACATCAGAAGACATCTAAAGCACATAAAAATTAGCTTGGAAAATTAAACCTTTGACTTGGACCAAAATATCCTCTATAATGCCCACAGGATGCCTAATAGACCTATCAGCCAATTGGAGGACTACAGATGTGGACTTAAGATTCTTGACTCCCAATGATTGATAAACAGATTTAGGCACAACATTAATGGCTGCTCCTAGATCTAACAAGGCTCCCACTATGGTAACTTTACCTATAGTACAAAGGATAGTGAAAGATCCAGGATCTTGGCATTTCACAGGAAGTTGAGGTTTAAAAAGAGCAGACACATTTGAGCTTACTTGAACTCTCTCATTTGGTCTAAACTTCCTTTTATATGTACACAGGCCTTTAAGGTATTTAGCATAAGCTGGAACACTTTTCACAAGATCAAGCAAAGGAATATTGATTTCCACTTTCCTAAGCAAGTCAATGATATCTTTTTCATGCTTAATGTCAATCATTCGTTTGCTCATCAAATAAGAATTGGGAAAAGGAAGGTCTTTGAGATTTACCTCCTTACCATCAGCTTTATTGGCTCTATTCTTGTTTGACTCATCTTGCTCCCTTGCTGTAGCTTGTTCATTGTTGCTCTCAAAATTTGTTCCTTTGTCATTCAAAATTATGGACTTCTTTCTAGCCAATAATGCTTTCTCTTTTGCACATTCAGAATTGTTCTTCTTTTCTGGATTGGAAGATAACTCATCATATGTAATCTCTTCCTTAACTACTTCCTCATCTGATTCCCTAAATTTCACTTGCTTCCCACTTCAAAGAGTAATGGCATTCAAACCCTTAGGATTTATAATAGTGTTTGAGGGACTGGTGCCACTACTCTTAGCTTGTTGCTCACTCATGTTATTAGATAATTGAGTGAGATAGAAGTTGATATTTTCCATTTTTGTCTCCCATTGCACCATTGTTTTCTCTAAAGCATTGAACCGAGTAGCATTTTTTAATGAGTCTTACTGAATTAGGGAAGCTATGGCATTGAGCTGATTATTGTTAGACGTCCTTTTCTCCTTTATCAAATTCATCATATTATGCAGTAGTTGGTTGGTGTCTTCCTTGGGTGGGATGGTCAGGGCTTGTTGATGGCTTGGGAACTGCTTAGTGGAAGTACCAGCTCCTCCCCTTTGTTGAAATCTGTTTGGTGCCCTTCCCTCTTCATTTCTCCAACTGAACCTAGGGTTTGCCTTCCATCCCTCGTTATAAGTGTTAGGGTAAGGGTCCCATTTCTTATTTGTCCACCCCGGATACACCACAGACACCTCTTCATATCATCTAAGACAAACACTAGATATGTGCATAACTAACCCACAAGTATCACAACTGGGTGCAGTAAGATCCATAGAAGATGTCAGGAGATGCACATTTAGATTCTTCAGTTTTGTAGTGATGAAGGATAATTGTGAGATCACTCTACTCTCCAAAGAGTCAACTTTTGACTCCAAACTCTCCATTCTTTGGGATTGTGCTGTTGTGACACCCAACTCATGCACTCCTTTGGTCTCCCTAACACTATACTATTGATGATACAAAGCCATCTTCTTGATCAAATCCCATGTCTTTGTAGCTGTAAGATCAATTAAAGAACCCCCTGATGCCACATCCAACATACCCTTATCTTGACTTTTTAACCCATCATAAAAATACTGTACTAACTACTCATCAGGTATCTGGTGATAGGGGCATCTAGACAATTGATCTTGGAAACGATTCCAAAAATCGTAAAGGGATTCATCATAATCTTACCGTGCTGAATAGATCTCCTTCCTCATTGATGAAGATCTGGAGGCTGGAAAATATTTTTCCAATAATGTTTCCTCAAATTTCTCTAACTATGGTAAGTGTTTGTTACATGTCTCGGAAGACTCATATGCCACTCCCTGGCTTTTCCTTCCAGTAATAAGTGAAAAACCTTCCATAGTACTTGATCAAGTGAGGCTCCCATCGGCTTCATACTCTGACAGATCATAGACAAAGATTGCAAATGCATGTAGGGATCCTCGCTTGTCAATCCATGAAATTTAGGAAGAGAGTTAATGAGTAATCCTTTAACTTCAAAATTAACATCAAAATTAGGACAAGCAGTAGTAAATGGATCATAATTAACATCAAAAGTAGTTGCTTCCCTAATGGTTCTCCTATGTTGATTCCCATTATTCTCTCCAACCCGTTCATGTTCCCCATTACCTCCATTATCACCATTCCTAGGTTGGTTAACATGAAAGTTAAGGTTTTGCAGAAAAGCTAGGTTCTCAACCATAATCACTCTATCTATCGACTCACTCTCACTCTTTAATCGACTAGACTCTTTTTCTCTTCTTTCCTTCCTAATTTTTCGCAAACATCTCTCAATTTCAGGATAAAAAGGTAGAAGTTTGACTTTCTTGGGCATGCACGGATACAATTCAAATGGGACTAAAATGAAATAATAAGTAACAAAATTTTCTTACAAGTACACAAAGTCAAATAAAAAGGCGAAATGTGAAGGATGCAAGTGTGTGGTGTATGATAGTGTGTGTAACAGTAAAGTGTGCAAGTAAAGTATGTGTGTATGAAAAAGCAACAAAGAAATGTTTAAAAATATGTTGTGTAAAATTGCTAAGTATGTAGCATTCGAAAAGTTTGGTATGAAAGAAGTGTAATCTTATACTATCGACAAGTATGACTCTAAACTATCTAAGATGCAATATAAACTAAGGTTCCTCACCTCACTTAGCAGTAAAGAAAATCACAATAGCTAACCTAAAGAACCAATTACTTGGTTCCCCGGCAACGATGCCATCTTGAGTCGAGCCTTTTTGTTCTTACCCTTGGAGGCCAAATCAAAAATATTTTTAATTCCAAGGATTGCTATATAGAATGCAACCTTGGGTTGTTTCACTTAATTGGAACCAGATTAATGGAACTAAGCTAGCCTATATGTCATGATATGCAAACAAAATTAACAAGGAAGAAGGGTTTTCAATCTTTAGAAATTTGGACAAAAATAAGTGAATTGTAAGAAAGTGTAATGAAAAGCGTTTTTGGATTTTGGGAATAGAAAAGTGATAAAATGAAAACAACAATCAAATGATAATAGTATCCTTTTGAAAATGAGCTTTGGCTATCATCATTCAAAACGAATTTTTACGGGAGTGAATCACTAAGTTTCAAATGGTAAACCTTAAAGAACTCTTTAAGTTCAAGGTCTCAATCAATGAACTCCATTTATTAAAACCTTGTTGAATGCTCTTAGTGTGTGCAATGGGTAAGCTAATGCAATAAGTCATTTGAGATTAAGAATCATCTCCACATCAAACATAACGAGGCATATAAAAGAGAATTAACCAAATCACAAATAAACATATATGTTCATATATTCAAGCTCCAAGTCCTACATCAACAAATCCCAATAACACATTAAATATCCAATACTTGAATAAACTCTAATCAAGAATATTCAACTACAAATTACAAATCCTAAACCTAGGAGTTCATAATAATGTAGCTGAACATAGAATGAACTACTCCCCTTTGAAGCCCATTGAACTTTAGCCATTGCTACATTTTCAAGAGGAAAGAGGTGCCTAGCCAAGCATTACTCTAGGAGGAATCACAACCGGGAACCCACTAGAAGCATCCATGTTAGCAGTTGTCGGTGGGGCAGTTGACGGTGAAGTGGAGAGGAGTGGATGATGGTAGTGTCCAAAGGTTTTGAGAGAGTGAGAGAGTGTTTTTTTAGATACTATGCCAGCTCTTCTTTAACTTAAAATGGTAGGTTTTTAAAGGAAATGGGTTATGGGTCTAATTGCACAGTGGGTAATTTTTCGAAAATGGTTCAGGTATTCGAAGGTTTGCTGCGGCGACAGATAAGTTTGTCATGGCGAACTTTTCCCGAAAGTTTTACTGCATTGTTGGCCCCTTTCGCTGCAATGACAGAATAAATCTTCATCACGGCAAACTTTTCTCAAAAGTATTGCTCATAACTCTTCATTCTTCACCGCGGTGAACTTCCTGTTGCACCTGTTCACTTGTTGACTTGAATTCAGCTCTTTCCTTGACTCTACATCTTCTTCTTGAGTCTCTTCTCCTTAAGTCTCCTACAATGAACAAATGGTAGTTTACAGTATCAATTATTTTCAGAAAATTAATCAGTGCAATTAATACTAAATTTTGACAAATTGTACTCTCAAACTACAAAAAATAAAGGTAGACACTCAAGAGTCAAATTAAGCATAAAATCTAGAAATAGGAGCCAAGAAGTGTAGTAAAGGTCATGAAAATGTCACCAATTTATGTAATAAACTTGGGCTCAATCAATATACTTACACACAAACAAACTTGGGAGGATAATCAGATGACGTCTTTGATAGAAAATTGTAGTTTGATCATATTAAGCCAAATACCTTCAAAACTGCCCTATCTATGGAGTTTTACTATTCTATATGTTGTTGGTGATTTTGACTTTTCTAAATGTTTATGTGATTTAGATGTAAGTACTAACTTGATGGCTTTGTTTATTTTCAGGAAATTGGGACCATGAGAGGTTAAGCTAATATCCATACTGATTCAACTTCTAGATTAATTCATCAAGAGATCATTTGGAGTTGTAGAACATGTATTGATAAAAGTGGACAAATTTATTATTCCTATTGATTTTATTATGTTGGATTTTGAAGCTGATAGATTTGTCCACTGATTTTGGGTAGGCCCTTTATGAATACTGGTAGGGCATTCGTTGATGTGCATGAAGGGAAACTTATGTTGAGAATTGGTGATGAGCAGGTGGATTTTAACATTTCAAAATCTTTGAAGAAACAGATGGATGGTAATGTGTGTATGAAAATTGATGTTATGGATGAGTGTGTGAAGGAGGTTAAAGAGGAGGTTGATAAAATTAAAGAAGTGCATAGGGATGAGAGTGTGAAAGAAGAAGAATTATGTGAGGAACTTGTTGTAGAGAATTTGGACAAAATAGATACACACACACCACCTTTAATTATTAAGCCGCCCATTTTAGAACTTAAACCCTAACCTACCCATTTGGGATACACCTTTTTAGGTAAGATCCATATCATTATCTCCAACCAATTAGATTGTGAGTAAGAAGTGAAAGTGGTGGAGAGCCATGGGGTGGCAAATTTCATATATTAGGGGGATTAGCCCCAATGTGGTGATGCATAGGATTAACCTAGAAAAAGGACATAAAACTATGAAGAAAAGAAAGAGCAGGTTAAATCCAAACATTCAAGAAGTTGTGAAGAACGAGGTAGTAAAGTTGGCGGATGTGGTGATTATTTAACCTATTTCAAATAGTGAGTAGGTAAGTCCAGTGAAGTGTGGTCGAACATAGTGATAGAAAATGAAAAAGGTGAAAAGATTTTTACAAGGACCATCATAGGTTAAAGAGTGTGTATTGACTATGGAAAACTAAATTTGGCCACCAAGAAAATTCATTTCGATTTGGCTTTTGTGGAATAAATGATTGAGAGGGTGGCTGGTCATTCATTTTATTGCTTTCTTGATGGATATTCAGTGTACAATCAAGTGTTTATATACCTAAAAGACTAAGAGAAGACCACGTTCACTTGCCCGTAAGGGACTTTCGCTTATCAGAGGATGCCTTTTGGTTTATGCAACATTTTAAAGGTACATGATGGCCATATTTACGAACATGAATGAAAACTTTATGGAGGTATTTATGGATGATTTCTCTATCTTTAGAGATTCTTTTTGATTTAGACAAAGTGCTTCAAAGATGTGAGGAGTCTCATATAGTCTTAAATTGGGAGAAGTGTCATTTCATAATGAAAGAGGGAATTGTATTAGGACGTAAGTTCTCATGTAAGGGGATTGAAGTGGATAGCCCTAAAACCGAAGTGATTGAAAAGCTACCACCTTCCACCAACATCAAGGGCCGAACTTTCCTTGGTCATGCAAGGTCTATAAATAGTTCATCAAAGATTTTTCTCTAACTGTTAGACCCTTAACTCATTTATTAGTTAAAGAAATTTGTGTTAAACACTTTATCATTTTTATCCACCTTAACCCTTACCACATTACAACTCGAAACAAGTCCTTTTAATCTATTTATGCATGCAATCATTGCAGAGGAGAATTGGTGTATTAGCAAGCCTGTGGTAGTGTAATTTCTTATAAGGAGCTTGAACAAAACACTAACCACCAAGAACTTAAATGAAATGAGTGAAATCATAAGGAAGATTCATTTTACATCTATACTTATCTTTGAGTGATGGTTTTATACGTTGAGTTTGCTTATTGATCGCAAAGTTACACACGCTTATTTTTAATATTTATTAATCGTGGTAGATTCTGTAAACGTGCGAGTTGTTCACGTAGTACCTAAGGTATAGATCCCACGAGGAGAAAATTGTAGTCTTAAAATCTAAGGTCGTACTAAATTACAATAAATCATAATAAATAACTAAATGTAGAAAATAATTAACTTAAACAATCAATTGTGAAAATTAAACTTCAAAAAGATAAAAACGAGTGTCAATTTATACAACCCATTCCAAATTAACCTAGAATTCACCAAGTGGGAGAAAGGGGATTTTAATTCGAAATTCTAATCAATTGTGCAACTATCAAATTAATGCATTTGCAATCATTATCCATGATCTGTCAGAGTATGAAACCGGTGGGAGCCTCACTTGATCAAGTATTGTGGAAGGTTTTTCACTTATCACTGGAAGGAAAAGCCAGGGAGTGGTATCTGAGTCTTCTGAGACATGTGGCAAATACTTACCATAGTTGGCCAAATTTGAGGGAAGAATTCTTGGAAAAATATTTTCCGGCCTCCAGAACTTCATTGATGAGGAAGGAGATATATTCAGCACGGCAGGATTATGATGAATCCCTTTATGATTTTTGGAACCGCTTCCAAGATCTATTGTCCAGATGCCCCCATCACCAGATACCTGATGAGTAGTTGGTGCAGTATTTTTATGATGGGTTGAAAAGTCAAGATAAGGGTATGTTGGATGCAGCTTTGGGAGGTTCTTTGATTGATCTTACAGCTACGGAAGCATGGGATTTAATCAAGAAGATGGCTTTAAATCATCAACAGTACAATGTTAGGGAGACCAGAGGAGTCAATGAGTTAGGCGCCACAACAACCCAATCCAAAAGAATAGAGAGTTTTGGAGTCAAAAGTTGACTCTTTGAAGAGTAGAGTGACCTTACAATTATCCTTCATCATTGCAAAACTGAAGAATCTGAATGTGCATCGCTTGACATCTTCTATAAATCTCACTGCACCCAGTTGTGACACTTGTGGGTCGATAATGCACATATCCAGTGTTTGTCTCGGACAATATAAAGACATGTCTGCAGTGTATCTGGGGCAGAAAAATAAAAAATGGGATCCTTACTCCAACACCTATAACAAGGAATGGAAGGCAAACCCTAGGTTCAGTTGAAGAAATGAAGAGGAAAGGGCACCAAACAGATTCCAAAAGGTGGGAGGAGCTGGTACTTCCACTAACCAGTTGCCTAACCAATAGCAAGCCCTAACGGTACACAACATTAAGACTTTGATGAAGGAGGAAAGGACTTCTAATAATAATCTGTTCAATGCCATAGCTTCCTTAATTCAGTAAGACTCATCAAAGAATGTTGCTCGGTTCAATGCTTTAGAGAAGAGAATGGAGCAATGAGAAACAAAGGCTGAAAATATCAACTCCTTTGTCACCCAATTGTCCAATAACATGAGCAAGAGTCAAGCGAGAAGTAGTGGAGCTATTCTTTCAAACACCGTTATCAACCCGAAAAGTTTAAACGCAATAGCTCTTCGAAGTGGGAAGCAAGTGAAATTCTAAGAATCAATTTAGGAAGTAGTTGAAGCAGAGATTGACTATAATGAGTTGCCTTCCACGACACAAAAGAAGAAGAATTCTGAAAGTGTAAAAAAGAAAGCATTATTGGCTGGAAAGAAGTCCACAATTTTGAATGACAAGGGAACAAGTTTTGAGAGCAACAATGAACAAGCCACAGCAACGAAGCAAGATGAGTCAGACAAGCATGGAGCCAGTAAAGCCAATCGTAAGGAGGTAAACCTTAAAGACCTTCCTTTTCCCAATTTATATTTGATGAGCAAACGAATGACTGACATTAAGAATGAGAAAGATATCATTGACTTGTTTGGTAAAGTTGAAGCAATATTCCTTTACTTGATCTTATGAAACATGTTCCTACTTATGCCAAGTACCTCAAAGACCTGTGTACCAATAAAAGGAAGTTTAGGCCAAATGAGAGAGTCCAAGTAAGCTTGAATGTGTCTACCTTATTCAAGCCTCAAATCCCTGTAAAATGCCAAGACCCTGGATCTTTCACTATTCCTTGCACTATAGGAAAAGTTACCATAGGGGGAGCGTTGTTAGATCTAGGAGCAGCTATTAATGTTATGCCTAAATATGTTTATCAATCATTAGGAGTCAAGAACCTTAAGTCTACATCTGTAGTTCTCCAATTGGTTGATAGGTCTATTAGGCATCCTATAGGCATTATAGAGGATATTTTGGTCCAGGTCAAGGGTTTACTTTTTTCAACTGATTTTTACGTACTTGATATGTCTTCTGAAGTTGTGCAGGATATTTCATTGATTCTAGGTCGACCTTTCTTAAGGAATGCTAATACCATGATTAGCATGAAAGAAGTTACAATCACCATAGAGGTAGGAGATCAACAGGTGAGTTTTAATATGTATGAGGCTATGAAACACCCCTATGAGGATGCTCCTAGGAGTCAACATGCTTGATATTGTTATTAATGATGCATGCTCTAAATTTGAACTCCGACACGTTTATTCTAACCCTAAACTGAACTCATTCACAGATGAATCCTTAGAAGAAGGATTGTTTGCTACTGTTTCAGGTAAACCGAGGAGTATAGACATTACAACTGAAGTGACAAGTGGACAAGTTGCTTGACCACGACATAGCTATCAGCCCAATGTCTACCAGGAGATCTAGGATCCGCCTTAGGCATCAGGTCGTTTCTCCTCCTTCACTTATCACCTACTCTACTGTGTGATTGAATATGATATTGTGGATGCATGAGTGTATTGAATAAGTGTGGGCGAGAAACCACTTCAGACTCAGGTTTAATTTTTAGTTTATGCACTTTTAATTCAACAATTCATCTCCTCTTTTATGTTCAAGGTGCTTTAGTTTGATGCATGACCTATCTTATATGCTTGAGGAAAGTTGGTGTAAATAGATGAATCGTACAGTATTTTCAAATGTTTTTGGACTTTACAAATGAGCTGAACATACTGTTAGTCTTTCCTTTTTCTCTCAGGAAAACTTCGTTGCGGTGTGGTTCACTTTGCCACAACTACAATAGCAACATTCGCCGCGACATGTCATAACTCTTTCGCCACGGCGAGCTCACTGCAGAAATATTCACCGCAGTGTGACTTAATTTTTTCGCTGCAGTAAGCTCACTTCAAGGAATCTTTCGGCGAAGGATCAATTTGCGCAAAAATACCGAGCGAAATTACATTTCTACCCTTCTTTTGCTTCTGTTCTTCCATCTTCCCTCTGTCCTTCTTTGTAATTTCCTCTCCATTTCTTTATTAACC
>JAOSBN010000004.1:19599448-19635266 GCA_027563595.1 Erythroxylum suave | reverse complement strand
CAAAGATCAAGAACACTTGTAGCGTGAGTTTAGAAAAGCTCAAACAATATCTTTTCTAGTGAAAGGAAGGCTAGAGCTTGAAGAGACTAAGATAGCAAATAAATAATACTTTTTTGAAAGAGACCTGAAAATGCTTTGAAAGAGTAAAAAAAATACTTGTAAAATTGAAGAGATAGTGAAATCTCAGATAAACTCTGAGTAATGGACGTAGTCCGAAGGTTCTGGGTGAACCAGTATAAACCATGGTGTCATATTCTCTAACCCTTATCTCTTTAATTTCTGTAGTTAGAAGAAAAGATATTATTTTCTTCGTTGCATTACTCAAACAAATTAAGAGCGTTGTTTTGTAATCATCTAAGTTTTCAAAAAAATCAAGAAGTTTATAAAGATAACTATCTTATATGATTTTACACAAGTCAACCCCCCTTCTTATGTATTTTACATATTATAAGTGATTTCTATATTAATAAGTGATTTACTTCAAAAAGGACCATTTCCTATTAACTTTTATAGATCAAACATTTAAAAGACTTACAGGTAAATCATGTTTTTCTTTTTGGATAGTTTTTTAGGTTATTATCAAATAGCATTTGCTCAAAAAGATCAATAAGACATTACCTTTACATATCCTTTTGGAATGTATGTCTTTAGGTGAATGCTCTTCAATCTTTGTAATTCTCTAGGTACATTGTAAAGATGACTGATGAGTATATTTTCTGAGTATATTGACAATGGAACAGAAATATTCATGGATGATTTCATTGTTTATGGAGATTCATTTGGTGATTGGTTAAATGATTTATCTAAGGTTGTCAAAAGATGAATTGAAATGAATTTTTTGTTAAATTATGAAAGGTTTCATTTTATGGTTGATTAAGGCATCATTTTGGGACATGTTATTTCATTCAGGGGCATAGAAGTTGATAAAACAACAGCGGGTTTAATAGTGAACTTACCTTACCTACAAATGTTAGGGAAGTTTGATCTTTTCCTTGACATGTATGACTTTATCGCAGGTTTATTAAAGATTTTTCCAAGATTGTGTTACTATTAGCAAAGTTGCTCTAAAATACATTGCATTTAAATTTAAAAAGGACTATAAGTAAGCTTTTGAAAAACTCAATGCATTATTGACAAGTAAACCTATTATTCAACCACCAAATTGGGATCTACTCTTCGAGATCCTGTGCGATGCTAGCAATTATGTAATAAGAGTTGTTTTAGGCCAAAGGATTGGGAAACAAAGTCATGTTATCTATTATGCTTTAATAACGTTGGATATTGCACAAAAGGTAGAAGAAGATAAAGATTCTCTTTGTTTAGATTTTGTTTGATCTCTATCTAGATTTCCCTCCAATTTAATAAATTCTACTTTTAAAAAGTAACTAGTCTTTCACTAATAACTTTCCTATTCAAGCAGGACCAATGGTTTAAATCATTATAGAATGCTTGAATATCCTAGAGGTCTAACAAAGCAATAGGGACTTAGACACAAAGTTCCCCTCTATTTGGGAGTCCTTGGATGTGAATAAGAGCAAAGGAAAGCCTATAATTCCTGAAAAGGAAGCTTATAAGTCTTGGAGGAATTTTGTATCCTCAAAACTTTGCCTATAAAAACCAATGCTATTTCACACTACTTAGTTAATGGAGTGATTTCTCCTCTAGAAGAGCTCTTGCATTTAGGTGTTAAAGCTTGATGTTGTAGCCTAGTAGGTTTCTTCTTAAGTAAAAGACCGTCATTCCCTTAGGTTCACGCTTAGGCACATAGCAGATAGGGTAATAAATAGTTGGAGAAAATGCTCCTGACACGAGAGGATCCTTTTATTTTCAAGTTCATAGATGAAGAAAGTATAAACTTAGTAATAGAGTCTAGACCTTAACATATAGGTAGACAACAATTGGACATAAATGGCATCAATTCCTTCCCTATTTGGATCATCTTTCATAATGTTCTGTTGGAATACTAGATTTAGGATGCTCTGAACTTCCTTGCTAACTTAGTTGGTAAGTCTCTTTCTCTTGATTCTTCCACAGCTAAGTTTGAAAGAATTTGCTATGCTTGAATCTACATTAAGGTGAGAATGGAGGATGAACTTCTTAAGGTTCTTCCTGTTATGAAGTTTAATGAAGTCAGTGAGATGGTTAGAAAGGAAGTTAGACTCTCTTAGTCATAGAAGCCTCAAATAGGTAAGAGGGTATAGAAAGAAACATATAATTTTTTTTAAAAAATAGAGTATTAAAAAATTATGGGCCCAGGTGACTAGCGCGTCATAACGTTAGTTGAAATCAAATTATTAGACTACTACTGTAGCAGTGTTGAGTCTAGGTCGATCCCATAGGGAGTGTTCAGTTAGCTTATGAACTGAAATTAATTGATGTTTAGGTAAAATGGGGCGGGGGGTTTTGACTAAGAAAATAAAATGAAGCTAACTAATTAAAGCAAATAAAAGAAAACATGTGAAAATGATAAAATTGGGGAATTTGGTAAGGATCCAGTTTTTTGGTTCAATCTCAGCCTACACTCTAATTAAGCACAATTCATTGATTTATTGTTCTTTTATCTCTCTAAGCAGTTATCGGTTGTAGAGTAACAACAAATTCTGTTAATCTCGATTTTTCCTTATACCCTAGTTAATCACAAAGTGCCCGTTAATTAACCCTATCTATTAGGAAACTTAGAATAAGCTCTCTATGTTTATCTGGACAACCGCATTATAAATTAGAAAAATATACCAATCTAGGCAATAATCACACAAGCTCGGATTATTTAACCTATGTTATGATATCTCAAATGATTTGGAATCATTAGTCGCTACACATGAATCGGAAATACAACGATTAAGTATTGTACTAGATTCTAGCAATTAGTTTTCATGAAAAGCAATTCAATAGAGCATTAAAATCATCATCATTCAAATACCTAATCAATTCATGCAAGATAACATAATCAATTCTAATGAGAGAAAGAAATAACAAAAACAATAAAAAATACTTAACCCAGGTCGTCGGTGTTGATGTCGCCTCTGAAAAAGTGTTGGGATATTACTCCTCTATAGGTCTCTTCTAGAAGAATGCTTCAATCCCCATTAATACCCTAACTGAACCCCCCCTTCAAACCTCACTAGCATAAGCTTTTGCTCTGCCTACTGCTCACAATGGAAAAATAAACTTCATGATTTTTAGTCCTCTCCACTATTCATGCAACTCTTATTTTCTTCTCTACCACTGTTCTCTCCTGTTTCTTTTACTTACGCCACTCCTATCTTGTCGCCACTCTCCACTATTTATTGATGGGATGAATTAATTGGAGAGTTATTAGTCTAGCCTATGCATTGTGTTTAATGCATACACTTGCGTTCAACGTGAAACGTAACATATGCGTTGCATTGAATGTATATGAGTTACGTTGAGCACATATGTATTGCATAAAATCCTAGCTATATTTTGTTATCTATTGCTCATTGGACTTCCTTCCTGTGCTGCCGTTTTAGCTCATGTTGTGTGCTGGACGTTGCATTTTATGCACATGCATTGGGCTATTGCTTGGCTTGCGTTTTTGGTTGTCCTCCTCCATTTTGCAAGATGTTTCACCTGCAAGCTGCATTCATTTTGTTCTTATGCCTATTTCTTCACCATGCATGCATCTAATGTACACATGAGTCGGTCCTTGCTTCACCATTGTGCTCCAAACATCTGATATGGGCCTTATCATTTTAATACACTTTTCATCTACTGCTTGTTTTAGTCTTGACTATTGCATTTTATTTCTTCAAGCTTCATGAAGAAAAATGAAAATTAATCTTTGAAAAACGGTCCAATTTTCATGCTTTTGACCCACTTTAATTTCTTTATTTCCAAATTGTACCTAAAATCATATATGAATTAAAGTGAGTATGTTAAGTATTTTCATACATTAATTGCTAAGTGTAAATGATTAAACGTATCAACAATTAATCATATGTCACTTGGAGAATTTGAAGAGCATATGGTTATGGATGTAAGGAACTAGGCTTCTTTAGAAGCAACTTAAGATTCTTTGGAGATCTCCAAAGATGCAAGTTCTATTGAGGTACTTCTAGATTTAGATGTTGGCCTTAGTGACTTATAGGACTGATTTAGACAAAGGAAAGGAATGGGCACTATGAACTTAGGGGAAGATTCTGTGAATGAAGAGGATCATAAGGATTCTTTAATGGAAAAGCATTCTCCTACCATAATTAGGAAATATAGCGGAAAGAAAAAGAAGGTTAATGGTGGCTAATAGTAGCTCTAAGTTTTGGTATAATATTTTGGAATACTAGAGAAATGAATGATCCTCTAAAAAAGCTCAAAATAAAGGATCTACTGATAGAGAAGAAGCCTCTCTTCTTTAGCTTGTTGGAGACTCACATCAAAGCACATAAATTGCATCACTCTATAAAGTTTCTAGAGTCTAATTGGATAATTGGCTCCAATCATTAGTTCCATTACAATGGAAAAATTGTGCTTTCTTATGACAGAGACAAGGTTCAGGTTACTATTCAAGGCAATTCTGACCAGTTTGTTCACTTGGTTTATAAGAATATGATTTCTTAGCTTACCTTTGAATTGAAAATCCTATATGCTTCTATTTTTTCTTCCTAAAGAGCTAAGTTGATCTGGCTTCTATTAAATCTACCTTCGTGAATCCCTAGATGGTTGTAGGAGACTTCAATTGTGTCTTAAACTCTTCAAAAGTTTAAAGGGATAGAGTTCATAATGCTATTGGCAAGGAGATAGAATCCTCTATGGGATTGTTGGAGCTCTTTGATCTAATATATGTAGGCTTTCACTTTAATTGGACAAATAAATAATAAGGGAGAAGGTTCACTAGGAGGAAGCTTGATAGGATTTTAGTGAACCAACTTTCGATTGATTACTTTCCCAGGTTTTGCTCAGTTTGGTCCTTTTAGGTGCTTTAATCACTCATTTATGAAGTTCATTGTCCCTAATAGTCAGGTTATTAATTGATTAATTTTATGATAGTCAATATTGTAATAACTGCCAGTGTACTGTGTAGTTGTAGTTAATACTGACAAGTATAGGTCGATCTCACAAAGACGATGAATACTAGTAATTACCCTTCCCCTATTATCTAACCTAAAGACTGATTTTATATTTTTTATTAAAAGAAACAAAAATTAAGCAAGTAAAAGAAAACAAGTAATGAAATTGAACAAAGAATTCATGAAGCACTAGGAAGTTATCGATATCGAGTAATTAGTATCTAGGTTTCTAATCCCCTTAAACCCTTAATAGATTGAACTTTTATCATGCAATTATTTTGATGATTTATTGGACTGTGGAGACTCCTATGGTATGCTAGTAACGAACCTTGAGTCTACTAACAACTAATCCTAAGGTTTCTAATCGAATTATTCAAGTTAAATTTTATAGGATTGCATTACTAATTTATGAGTCCCTCTATTAGGCTTGGCCCTAATATGGAAGATTTATGTTATCCTATCTCTCTCAACTCCTTCAAATTATGGTAGATTTATTCAACCTAGGATTTCTCAATCTCTATGTATGAAACCATATTATAAATAAAACACGTAATTGGATCCAATGTAAGAATCAAACCAATTGCATTAATAAAAGAATCAACCATGCCAAAGTATTAACATAAGATTCATCGAACTTAAATACTAACTGGAGGTTTAATTACACATAATCAAACATGAAATCAAACATACATTAAAAAAAAGAAAATAATGCGTTTATAATTCTAAATGTCCCTTATTGTCTTCTATCGAACATCTTCACGATGCAAGGGTTTGATCTTGTATTTCAATGGATCTATTGAAGATTTCTTCATGTTTTCCACTTTTTTAGACTAGAATCGTACTTAGAGAACAAACTACACATCTGGAAATAACCTTCTAATGTTTGCTCTACAACTCGTCCCCTCCCCCCCCCCCCCTTCAAACGTGTCTTTTATATTGAAATTTAGGCTTCTAGGAGATGCATGGTCTTGGGGAAGTGCAAGACCGCGCATCCTTTTTGTACTTTAAATATTAAATTTCTACTATGATCTCATATGAATTCTTCTCCTTTTAGTCTATGAAAGCAATTATGCTATGTAAACACACTTGAAGTAAATTAATTACCAAATATACAAAAAAAGTATAAAATATCATACAAAAACACATTAAATACGGGGTAAAAATATGTTCAATTATCCATCTATCAATCATTATAATGCTCCATTCAAGTTTTTTATTTTCCTAGCCTCTAAGAAAGGGTTTTTGGATATTGTTAAAGAAGTTTGGGATATCAAGATCTAAGGTTGTAAATCTTTCTAACTGATGACTAAGTTGAAATTATTGAAAAGTAAGCTAAAGTACTTGTGGAATGATAAGTCCCCTTTTGCTCAAGCTCTTCATAATGCCAAATTGAAGTTGAAAGACCTATAGAAACAATCTTAGCTTGATAATTTTAACATGGACTTGAACCAAAAAAGAAACCGAAGCTCTTGAAGGCTATACCAGGGCTTTATAGGAACATAATTCTTTAATGTTTCAAAAGGGACAATTTTATCCTTACTTAAAGAAACTCCAACAAGATCTTATACCTGCTGGATAGGAATAATCAATTATTGGGAGACTCTTCCTCTATTCAAGGATTGGTATTTAAATTCTTTAAAGGTATTACTGAATAAGGACATCAGTTTAGCTCTCAAATCTTAACTAACTTGTTAGGACATCCTTCTCCCTTAAATGTTGCCTTACAGGAGGAATTACAAAATCCGGCTTCTATGATAGAAATCAAAGAATGCCTTTTCAACCTGAATCTGGGGAAGGCTCCAAGGCCTGATGGCATTAAAGCTTTCTTTTTTCAATTCACTTGGGATATCACTGGTGGTTTCATAATGCAGGTTGTCTAGGAATTCCTCACTTAAATAAAAATGCTTAAAGAGCTTAGCTCTTCCTTTATCTACTTTATTCCTAAGATTCCAAATGCTATTAATCTCAAGGATATCTCCCTATTTCTTATTGCAACACCATATATAAGGTGATTTCCAAAGTACTAACTAACACATTAAAGGGTAGCTTGAAAAGACTCATCCACCTTTCTCATAATGCTTTTATTCCTAGCAAATCTAATTCAGATAACATCTTGCCGATTCAGGAACTTCTGAGGGACTATGACACTAGTAGATTTATATATATGTGTTTCTTAGTGATTGTTTCTAACTAAGAACAAAGAATAAAAATATGAAAACTCGACAATAATGGCTAATTATAGCTAATAACCATAAGATAATTTTGATTTTAACCCCTAAGAGAGATGATAGAAGGGAAGACGTAACAAAAATGAATTTTTTGATTTTAAAATAAGTTGTGTTAATAGTGCTAGTTTTGAAAACAATTTACAGCAACATATAAAAACCAAAACTTTGTATTTTTTGTTTTTAACAAGAAACTAAACTATTTAAAACCAGCAAAAGATTTATATCTTGTTCTCACATTTTTGTCAACCACTATAGAAAATCATCAAAAAAAAAGAAAACCCCTAATAAAGTAGTAACATTAAACTTGTCTCATTAGTGCAATAAGAGGACAAATGAATATTCTTCTAAAGAAGTAAAGGACATATATATACAAAGCTTGAATGACATAGATCAATTTGGGAGGAAGGCTTATATTGTAAGAAATTTTCGATCCCTAATGCATTCCCCAATTAAAATTTAATTTTTACCTAAAATTTTCATAATGACATAAGAAGGTGGGATTACAAACCTATCATCCATTGTTTTGAGGGTGAAAAGAATGACCATATACATTACATATCCCAATCATATTAGTTTAATGGTTTCTTTAAATTTAGCACTTTAATTAAACTAAGGACCAATGTTAAATACCTATAAAATCTTCATGTTTAAACTGGTCAAAAGGAAAGTAAGAGAAGACTTTCAACGTGAGAAATTACCTAAAAACCCACAAGTCTAAATAAAAGTCACATTATCCATGATGATCTCATAATAGGGGTTAAAGGAGATACAAGCCTACATATAGATCTAAAAACCTATGTTTAAGGTTGAAAGTCTAGAAAAGGACCCATATCATCTCAATCAAGTAAGTAACTTATGACACAAATACTCTTAAAAGTCAAACTACTAATTCTATTAAAACTTTTCTGAGTTTGGCTTAAGGTTCAAAATACAATAAGTAAGTCTAACTTTATATTTGTTTTGTATGTTTGCCATTACATTAGACCATGTTAAAAGACTAAGAAAAATTGGAATTTAAATTGTTTTGAATAAAAATTCACTCTTGAAGGAGGTACAAAGAAAGAGCAAGTTTTTAACTCAATTAGTACTACCAACTTATGCTAACTGAATACAAATTAAGAGTAATACATAAACCAAGTATAACTGGAGTTTGAACTTTTTAGCTTAAACAACAATTTCTAAATTAGGTATAAAGGAAAACCAAGATAAAGAAGAAACATGAGGTTCTAAAGTAAGGAATTTTTGTAGTATCAACACATCTCTTTTCTCTCCATTTTAATAATGAGCACCAGGATATTCCCCAGCTTGTAGACATATTACCATTATAAATAAGATGGATTTTGTTTGATAGATCAAACATTGTAGCTCTTATAAAAGTCCATGCTTCTTTATTACCTTATTAAGAAATATTCCTTGATTTTTCTTCTTTCTGTAAAGTGTATACTACAATTTCTAATAAAATATTATAGAAAAGGAAGTGTTGTTCACTTATACCTGATAGTAACTTATCTAATTGATAAATCCATTTTATTCCATTAGAGGAGAAGAGAGGTTTTAGATTTATTGTGTCTTTTCCCAAACGTATAAAAAGAAGTTACATTGGAAAAAAAGGCAATGAATAGACTTACATTCTTGTTTACATAAATTATAACAATTTTGAAACTCCTGAATGCCTTTAAGCCTATCTATTATGCTTAATATCCCCTTTATAGTAAGCTATAATATGAAAGAGATTTTTAAACTTGCTTATTTAAACCACACAATTTTGTGCCTATTCAATTTTGGAGCTTGGTCTCCTTCTTGTATGAATCCTTTATAATAATTCATGAGAAATGTCTCCTTCAATGAATTAAGTCCTCCCTATTATATATAAAATAAAAGTTATGGAGGTGAAGGATGAGTACAAAGCTCTCTAACTGATTAAGGAGGCTTTAGTTGTTATCTAAGAAATTTTTCACTAATGCAGCATCTAAAATAGAACTCCTAATGAATGTGAGCTCATTAATCCTACTTAGAGGGCTAATGTTATTCCAATTTTATGCCAAAACCATAAAAAAGATTCATTACCAAGACTATGCTTAAATTCCACTCTTACTCCCTTATCTTAAGAATATATAACATTATTCTTGAAAAGCTAAATTTAGGGTAAATATTCTAAAATTCTCTCTCATCAATTAATCAATAATTTATTCGTAAAAAAGGATGAGAATAAAATCACAAAATTTCAATTATAATAAATAATTCAATGTTATAAAGTAATCATCATAACCTAAGTGCTAACACAGATTAATTTAATGATCTCAGTTGAGAAAAAGACTAAGAAAATCAATGGAAGTATCATTCATAAGGAAGCCATAGTTATCACTCCTTATGGGAGCAAAAGGAAAACAAACCGATATTGTAAGTTTAACATATGATATTGAATTTTTTTAGTTTAACTTATTTTGTGCTTGTCAAATAAATTAGGAGTTTTGATTTTGATTGGAAAACTTAATATGACCTTTTGTCTGAATTAGGGGAGGATAGGGTCTAATTTGGACAACTACGTATACATTTTCCTCTCCTATCATCATAATTTATACTCTTGACCTTTACTTGGTA
Source organism: Erythroxylum suave (assembly GCA_027563595.1). Classification (NCBI taxonomy): domain Eukaryota; kingdom Viridiplantae; phylum Streptophyta; class Magnoliopsida; order Malpighiales; family Erythroxylaceae; genus Erythroxylum; species Erythroxylum suave. The sequence goes on along the minus strand of JAOSBN010000004.1, from coordinate 19,625,413 downwards.
CCCTGTCTTTCATCTAATCATTGTTTTCTTCTCTTCATTATCTTGCTTACTATAAGTCGTAATACTTATTTGGGTGAAAAACAAAAACATTTCCTAAAAATTTCTTGTAATTTACAATTCTTGAAAAAAGTTCCTCTTATTTAGCATTCACTAAAAAAAAATTTGTATGGATTATCGATTTGTTTAAAATAGAATGAACACATAGATTTATCCTATTTTATTTAATTTAAAATAAAAAATAATTATAAAATTAATTACAATTAAGAATTTAAGTAGACTTGGTCAAATTTAATAAGTTTAGTTTGAATTGATTTATTATATATGTATTGATAATTTGAGTTATTTGACCTAAAGTTAATTAATTAAATTTGAAATTTTCAGATTTCAATAATTAATAAATTCAATTCAAATCAATTTAAATAAAATGATGTTTAAAATTTAATTGATCAAAACAACATTATTTATTCAAAATTTAATCAAACAAAATAATATATTGTCATAAAATATTTTGTATGTTTACCATATCTAAGAAGTTTGGACATATATAAGTTTTAACTTAAACCCATAACTGAAGGTATTAGTTGTAAAATTGGTTTAATTTGGTCAACTTAATATAAAACTAATAAATTAATTTTAAGATATTCAGTTCCAAGAATCGGTCCAAACAACTCAAATTTGTTTTATTCTTTAAATATAAGAAAATAAAGACAAACAAACACTTTAGGAGAGATGTGCATGGAACTGTTTCTCCTAAGGTGTTCGTTTATTAGTAAGTATTCTTTATATCCTCTAGATTATTAATAATTTGTTTATAATTTGGATTTGAATGATTGCCAATCCTCCTTCCTTTTTTGTCAACCTTGTGTATGCTACTCATACATTACTTTTGTTAGTATTTCAATGGTATATTGCTTGTATTTTTTGATAACCTTGGAGAATTTGGAACTGATTATAAGAAGTATTTTTGTTTCAGGTTTTATTTCTGCTTATTCAAGGAAAAGGAGTGAAATTGGGGAAGAATTGTACTAACTTATACCAAATTTGGAAGATTTGGCCTTAATCACGATCCCTACACTCTATAGGTCATGTTACAAAGTATTCTTTTGTTTCTCCTTTGCAACCCTATACACCTTTGTGTTACCTCATGAATCATGAAACATGGAACCTTACACATATCAGTATAGGTCTCATATTAACATTAAAGATTTTTAGAGAAATACAAGCACAATATGGCTTGTTACATGGACTCGTGTTGGGCTTTATAGCTCACACAAAAGCTAAGGATTTAGATTTAATGAGAATAAGGGGAAAAATTAAATGATCTTTTTGGCCAAGAAATAGTGGAAAAGTATAGGTAAGTCAATTGGATGTTATTCTATTTATTATTAATCAACATTAAATCATTATTAGAAGTTAGATAAGATTTCAATAAGGTTTCATTAAATATTCAAGATTCAAGAACAATGATCTCTTGTTTTCTTTATTATTTCTTGATTATTATTTTCTTAATTATTAACTTTTTGATAAATAGATTTAGATAGGATGAACTTGGGATGTAATATATTTTGATTTCATCTTTGGATTAATGAAAGTTTCTAGTTCTCTTTCGATTTATCTATATTTTTATAACTAATTGAGTTTAAGGAGTGAAAATGGAAGATTAAATTATTTAATTCATACATTGAGATTCGAGGGATAAGATGTGTGGTTAGATCATAATATAGGTTAAAAAATGAGTTGTTCAAGAGAAAGTCACAAGATCTTCCTAGGTTAAGGCAAAACCTATTAGGAGAGTTTATAAAACAAATTAATATATTCTTAGGTTATCTTGATTTGAAAGGGATTCTAGTTGATTAATCTAAGAATAGGGGTTATATTTCATGAGAGAGAATAAAATTTAAGTTGGGAATTCATTCTAGTTCAAGAAACTAGAATCACTCACCAACTCAGAGTGAAATTGAATATAGTAAAGTTCTAGGGAAAACTTCACCTAGGTCTAGTTTATTTATATGTTTGTTTATTCTTAATCATTAATTTGTTTTAACATTTACATATATTTTGTTTTCTTATTTAACCAATTATAATTATTTGTCTAGCTTATTAAGTTTGTAGATAGTTATTAATTGACAAATAGTCCTCATGGGATTGGCATATACACACATATGCTAGTAGCTACATCTACATCGTATGCTTACGATTAAAATGTGTATAAAACATCATTCCATTTCCATTGATCTTATAGAAATGTATCTAGACCATATGAATCTATTTATAATCTATTATAATGTTAAATAAGAAGACTAATACATATACAGGCTATTAAGTCTTGAGCTAACAATTTATATTTTGCCTACAAATGATAGACTTCTATTGCACCAGTTGTTAAATAGACTTCTGTTGCACCAGTTTTTGATTTACCTCTAAGTTCTTTCAATCAATGCCTAAAAATCTTTATAGGTTAGTAATTTAGAGGAGATGGGAATGCTTAGATATCTAAAAGGTGGCTTTGTAGTCTTAAGTCCTATCAAACTCGAAATCCAATTAAAGGCATAAATAGCTCCTATAGAAACAAACATTTGGATTTTATCTTTGTTCATAAAATGAGTAGGTAGCTCTTAGAAGGTGTGAATAGAAGACATTAAAGTATGACAGCATGATTAATTTTAACTATTTTGATTTCTAATTTCCTTTTTTTGAGTACAAATTGAGTTCAACTTAATGGACTTACTCATCTTTCGTTATTAGGGAATCTTGAGCAATCTTGGATCCAATTATGAAGTAAAGAGATGTGAAATGGATAGATCAAAAAGCGGATACAAGCTGGCAGAAAAATTGATGACTAAGCATGGGCACGTGTAAGGAAAAGAAAAACCTATCTGCAGAATTTGTGTTCAAATCAGATTCGATCCACAAGATCTTTATGATTTTGGAAATCAAGTGCTACCTTATTGAAGGGGATCTATAACCTGAATATTGGGGAATGATATCAGCTAAAGATTACGATAGGGTGGAAGAGAGAGAGGATCGAAAATCATTACAAAACGTATACTATCCATGTGAATCACTGTTCATGCAAAATCTTAGGTGGAGTTTTACATTTTTTTGCAGCTTATTTTCTTTTCTAGTTTTTCTGGTTTTAGGCTAGAATTTTCGTATTTTTCACAAAGGACCAGGGAAAGAGACTTTATCTTTTGTTATTCTTCTATTTGTTCTTACTTTTATTATGAGTTGCTAAACTTTTCTTTTTGGTTGAAGGGAATAGTGTTATCTTTTAGTATAGTGAGATTTTAAATAAAGTTTCTTTCAATGATGAATATCAAGTGTCTTCCAAATTGTGTTTCATGATTGAATTGATTGGTTTCTTGGGTGCGTAACTAGGAATTGATTTGTTTAATTTGTAGCTAGATTGGTAAGATATGGCGTTCAGTCTTGATAATCACAACTGGCAATTAGGATTATCATCTTATGTTAGAGTTGGAAATTCTATGAATACACTTAACTAGATTAAATGCATGTCGTGCATGTGTTGTCTTGTTCATTGGTTTCTTAGTTCTTAAAGCTATTAATCAATTAAACTTAAGATCATATCTAAGTTGTTGAATAATAAGAATATTTAGTATACATGTTTTTATTCATTTAATCTTAAGAGAAAACAACCCCCAATGAATGTTTGTTAATGGACTGAGTTTTATATCAAGGATCCATATAGTTTGATAACGTCGGTGACCCAAAACCAAGGTTTGTTTACTAAATTTCCAGATTTGGATATTTTGTTATTTTTCAATTTCAGCCATTTTAGTTTCTTTTAATTTATGTTAAATAAGACCCCCATTTCATTTTCAACTCGTTTAACATTCTCTGTTAAAGTTCCTAATAGGAACGATCTTAACTATTCACTAACTACATTTTTATTGCTATAGTTGCTATTAATTTGGTTACAGGTGACAACAATACCAAATTTTGGCGCCATTGATAGGGAACTTCTTAATAGTTTATATATGTTACACGAGTAGAAAAGATAACTCTACTGCAATTTGATTCAGAGATCAAGAAGACAGCCAAGAGACTATGAAAATAGATGAAACAGTAGAAACAAGCATAGAAATTGGAAAGAATGGCTACGAATCGCACTCTTCGTGAACTAGTTGCGCCCACAGAGGCTCAACAGCCTCGCTGCATCAACTTTCCCAACTTGGGAGACAACAACACTTTTGAATTAACATCTCGATTAATCTATTTTTAGGGGTTGACTAGGAGAGGATCCTTACAAACATTTAAAGGAGTTTGACGTGGTTTGTGTAGGAATGAAACCAATAAATGTGATAGAAGAGCAAATCAAACTAAGAGTTTTTCCCTTTTCTCTCAGAGATGATGCTCAAGATTGGTTATATTATTCAACTGGAGAAAATGTGCAACCATGGGTTGAAATGAAGAAACTCTTTTTTTTAGAAGTATTTTCCAGCATCGAGAGCTACCAGCATTCGGAAGGAAATTTGTGGCATCTAGAAAAATATGAGGGAGACTCTTTATGAATATTGGGAAAGATTCAAGAAACTTTATGTTAGTTATCCTTGTCACCAAATAACCGACCAGTTGTTGATTCAATACTTTTATGAAGGCCTTTTACTCACGGATAGGAGTATGATCGATGTTGCAAGTGGCAAAGCTCTAGTTGACAAAACACTGACAGTTGCAAGGGATTTAATAGCGAATATGGCTTCCAATACACAACAATTTGTGATCCGTTCTGACTATAGCTCAAAACACGTCAATGAAGCAAATGTGATAGCATTGGAGGATTGGATGATCTTACATCTTCAGTGCAACAACTTATGGTTACAAAAAAAGAAGAAGTAAAGGTATGTCAAATATGTTCCACGTTAGGACAACCCACTGATGCATATCCTATTTTGCAAGAAGAAAATGCAGAATAGGAGAATGTCGTAAGGGGTTTTGGTAGACCAAATCAGAGGAAACATGATCCATTTCTCAATACCTACAATTTGGGTTGGCGCAATCATCCAAATTTGTGTTATAGGAACTCACAAGGATAGCAAGTTACCACAAATTTCCAGCAATTTAAACAACAATATGTGCCTCGACAATATCAACAAATGACATCCAATTTCAAAGGTAAGTCTTCCTTGGAAGATATAGTTCAATATTTGGCTGCTTACATTTTGATGTTTCAGTGGGATACTCAAGCTAGTATCCAAAATCTTGAAAATCAAATGAGCCAAATGGCAACCACCATTAATAGATTGGAGGCTCAAGGTTTTGGAAATTTTCTAGCTTAACTGGAAATCAACCACAGAGGAGCAAGAGAAGGAAATATGGGACACTTTTAGGAAAGTCCAGTAAATATTCCTTTACTTGATGTAATAAAACAGATCCCTTAAGGAACGTTGCACTTCAAAACAAAAATTGAAATTTGATGAGAAAGTATAATTGGGGGAGAATGTTTCAGCTATTTTGCAGAAGAAAAAGCTTCCACCTAAGTGCAAGACCCAGGTATGTTCAGTTTCCCATGTAAAATTGGTGATTTGAGAAGTGAAAAAGCTATGTTAGATTTGGCTGCTTCCATAAATGTTATGCCTTATGATGATTGTAAGTCTTTAAACATGGGACCTCTCAAGGAAACTAATGTAGTGATTCAATTGGCAAATTATTCAAATGCTTATCCAAAGGGTGTGTTAGAGGACATTTTAGTTTAAGTGGGGGATATGATTTTTCTAGCTGACTTCTTTATTTTACAAATGGGGAGTGATGATGCATCTTCTGCATCCCTGATTTTATTTGGAAGGCCAATCCTAAAAACCACAAGAAGGAAAATTATGTTCATGATGGGTCATTGACTATGGAAATTGATTGAGAACTAATTGAATTCAATATATACAATACCATGAAAATTTCAGATGATGAACAACCTATTTTTTTGTTGATTTTATTGACATATGGGTGTAAGAAAATTCATTATTAAATGGAAAGGATACACTTGAAACACTCTTAGAGTTGGGAGATGCATCAAAATGGAAAAACATTCAAGATTCGTCACTACTAAACAATGAATTGGAGGTACTGTGTTGTAAATTGGAGAAATCCAATAAATTGGACAAGAAGATGTCGTATATGGAGCTAACACGAAACACCTCCAAGCTGCTATCGTCCTTGCTACAACCACCAATGTTGGAGTTGAAGAGTTTGCCTAGCCATTTAAAATACATCTTTTTGGGTGAAAAAGACACATTACTTATTGTAATCTCTAGTAAACTTACACTTTTGTAGGAAAATCAACTGATTCAAGTGTTAAAGGAGCATAAGAACGCTTTTGGTTGGATAGTGGCGGATCTAAAAGGTATTAGTCCCACCATTTGTATGCATCGGATATTGATGAAAGATGAAGCTACGGAGTTGAGGCAACCCTAACATCGGTTAGACCCACCCATGATATAAGTGGTGAAAAAGGAAATTCTGAAGCTTCTTGATATGGGAATCATATATCCAATTTCGAATAACAACTAGGTAAGTTCAGTCCAGGTAGTTCTAAAGAAAATTAGAGTTACTATAGTAGAAAATAGTGATGGTCAGTTAATACCTACACGTATTCAAAATGGATGGCGAGTTTGCATAGATTATAGGAAGCTAAATTCATTTACTAGAAAAGATCATTTTTCGCTTCCGTTTGTTGATCAAATGCTTAAAAAACTCACAGGTAAATCTCACTATTAATTTTTAGATGGTTATCCAAGGTATCACTAGATTTTGGTTGCACCTAAAAACTAGAAGAAAACAACCTTCACATGTCCATTTGGCACCTTTGCTTACCAAAGAATGTCATTTAGGTTGTGTAATGCATCGGTGACATTTCAAAGGTGTATATAAGTATTTTCTCTAACCTTCTAGAAAATTGTATGAAAGTTTTTATAGATAATTTCACGTTTTATGGAGAGTTTTTCGTAATATGCATTATCAACCTTGAAAAAGTACTTAAATGTTGCATTGAGATTAATTTGGTTTTAAATTATGAAAAGTGTCATTTCATGGTTGATCAAGGCATAATTTTGGGTCATGCGGTTTCTTCTAAAGGAATTGAAGTCAATAAGGCTAAGATAGATATTATTCAATCTTTATCTTACCCCACGACTATCCGGGAGGTTCGTTCTTTTCTTGGTCATGCAGGATTCTATCAGCAATTTATCAAGGATTTTTCAAAGATTGCGCAATCTATGTGTAGACTCCTCCAAAAAGATGTGAAGTTTGATTTTGATGAGCCATGCAAGATTGCATTCAATGAACTTAAGGAAGGATTAACCACAGCTCCAACTATTCAACCACCAAAATGGGATATTCCATATGAGCTAATGTGTGATGTTTCAGACTATGCAGTTGGAGTAATACTGGGACAAAACTTGGACAAGGCTCCTCACGTCATCTATTACACTTCTATGACATTTAATGATGCTCAGGAAAATTATTCCACAACAGAGAGAGTTTTTGGCTGTAATTTTTGGAAATTTTTTAGTCCTACTTATAGGGCACGAAGGTGATCATTTATTCAAACCATGCAACTCTAAAATAATTGGTGAATAAGAAAGAAGCAAAGTCGAGATTGATTTGTTGGATCTTTCTTCTTTAAGAATTCATTTTGGAGATACGCGATAAGAAAGGAGTTGAAATTTTAGTGGTTGATCTTCTTAGCAGGATTATTCCAACCAATGCTTCTGATGTTATCCAAGAAAAATTTCCAGATGAAAATCTCTTCGCAATTCAACAGGTAATTCCATGGTATGCTGACATAGTTAATTTTTTGGTAACTAGGTCCTTACCTAATGATTTATCTAGAGCTGAAAAAGATAAAATTAAGCAAAAGGCTAAATATTACATCTGGGATGAACCTTATCTTTGGAAATTTTGTGCTGATCATATTGTCAGAAGATGTGTTACAGATGATGAAATTCCTTCTGCATTAAATTTCTATCATTCATCTATGTGTAGGGGACACTTTGTTCCCAAAACAATAGCTCAAAAAATTATTGAATGTGGATTACTTTGGCCTAAGCTATTTTATGATTCTTACATGTTTTGCAAGTCTTATGATCGTTGTCAAAGAACAGTTAGCTTGGGATCGAGAGATCAAATGCCACTTACTAACATCCTGGTATGTGATATTTTTTATGTCTGGGAAAAAAACATTATGGGTCCTTTTCCTTCATCCTTTGGCAAGAATTACATTTTGCTTGTTGTCGATTACGTTTCGAAATGGGTTGAGCTAGGGCTACTTTGTCTGATGTTGCTAAAACTGTTATAGATTTTGTTAAATCTAACATTTTTTTTCAGGTTTGGAATGCGTAGCACTATCATTAGTGATCGAGGGACCCATTTTGTAACAAGATTTTTGAGGCATTGATGAAGAGATATGGTGTCAAACACCGAGTTTCTATAGCATATCATCCGCAGACAAATGGATAAGCCAAGGTCTCCAATTGGGAAATTAAATCAATCTTGGAAAAAGTAGTGAATTCAAATAGAAAGGATTTGAGCTTACGATTGGATGATTTTTAGTAGTTCTCATTTTTATTTTGTTCAAGTTGCTTTATTTCAGTTACTAATTCAGTTAAGTTGACATTGTCGATTGTTGTTTTAATTTCTATAAATTTGTTTATTTATTTATTTAAAAAATGCAAAAAATTTGTTCTGGTGCCATCATCAAGTTATCCCTACCCCCCAACCTACACAAAACCTATTGTTTTCCTCTCCTCTCACTGAAAACTCAAACCTTCTATATACTTTTTACTAAAACTTCACTCGATCTTTTTACTGTAAACCCTCCATTACCAAAGCAATTTTATGTTCTTTCTTTAATTCCAGGTCTGTGTATTCATCAAGATTGCCATAATGCCAAGGAAGAAGAGTGATTCAAGAAGGGTAGCATATCCCATTACAAATATGGAAACAACTTAAATCCCATTCAACACGATAACTCCATTAACGCCGGCTACATCATCACAACCAGTAGAACCTCTGAAATCCGAACCAACACCAGGCCCATCCACACAAAATTGGACAAGGAAGGGAAAACAAGTTCAAACACCATAGCAAATGGAACTCAAACAGTAGAGGATACACTTCTTTTATACTTCCAAGAGATGATGAAAAATTTTAGAAACTCAGTGACTGAAAGCCATTGATATTAGGGTCTTGTATCACTCAGTTGGCTGTTAATTTGGATGTATTAGACCTTGATAATACTAATATGACGGTGGCTTGTGCCATAGAAGCTTTGGATTTGGAATGTTTATGTAGGATGGGAATTGTCAACATGAATCGTGGAAGAATATTCTTCACCAATCCGGGATCAGCTAAACCCATGACCAACCATAACAAGTCGGGTTTTCACTAATGCACCGCAAAGCCACCAAACTCCTCAATCCAATTTGGACACTCGCTTAGCCTCACTTAAACATCGGATGTATAGAATGGAGAAAAACTTAATGGCATATTAGGCAGATAAATGGTTCCAACCTCCTCACCCACCAAGGCCATGATTTCAGATTTTCAAAAATAGAGAAGCATTCTTTTCTCTCTTCCTTTATATTTTTGCTTCTTTATTCTTATGTTATGTCATTGAGGACGATCTTAGTCTGGTATGGGGGAATTGGAATACATGTGTGTCACTATGTGGTCTTGCCTTTCTTTGATTCTCTTTTCTTTAAATTCTTTTTCTCTTCTTTGCATGCCCGCATCGTATCTTGAATCATGAACATTTGTCATATTAATTTAGATGAGAATGAAGGTGTGCATGAAATTAAACTGGGTTATGTGAGTCTAAGGTAAACCATGCTGATTAATCGCAATAACTAGTCTTACACACTTAATCAAAGTTTAATATTTGAGTGATTAGGTAATATGTGGAATTAAGGTGAATTATTGAATTAAGCCTCCTGTGAGTCAATTTGAGCCCTAATGACATCATCTTTATATCATTCTATTTCTTGATGTGTGATTATCTTCTAAGGTGAATTTTTCTCTAAAATTTGCTTAGAATCGACTTGAGACGACATCTATATATGTATGCATAAGAATGATAAAGGTCATCTTTGTTTTAACCCTTTAGCTTAAAAAGCCAACCTAATTCAATATCCTTTGTTAAACTTTTTGAGCTGAACCCTTTTCTTGATAAACCCACAACAAGCAACTTAAACCTCTCACATCTTCACCCATCATAAATGTAAGTAGGCATTCTAACCACAAATTATGTCACACTTATTTGGAGAGATATGGAAATCAAGGAAAAGAAAAAGATGAAAGAAATTGAAGAGGTTTAGTTTTGAATTGTGTGCGTATTGTTGTCATAAAAAAAGACATAAAAACAAAAAACAAAAGAAAAGGAGAAAAATATACAGCAGTGAGAAAAAATATTTGAAGTAATTTACCTTTGCAGAATGATGTTGTTGATTCCTTTGCAATTGAAATTGTGTCTCCACAAGTGGTTAGGTGCTTTACTAATGTTTATGAATTTTTCTCTTTTCCATTTATCAATCCTTACCTTGACCTATAGTAATACAACCTCGACAAAGTCCTTTTGATTTGTGCATGTTTGTATTTCAAATGGTGAAGAGTTGGTAAAAAAAGCAATCATATGGTAGAATATTTGCATTAGAAGATTTTGAGCAAAACACTTTAGCCTTAAACACTTGATTGTAAAGAGAGAAATCTGTGAGAAGAATTCACCATAGTTTCATACTTGCCTTTGAACAAGAATGTTTTAATTTGACTTTGTTTATTTGTATCAGTGAAAAGTGATTATCAAGTGTGTTACAATTTAAGTCTTACTAGCCCAAGTTTAGTGGATTGTGTGCACATAATCTTGTGAAGGACGAATTGATAAAGTGGAGTGGTTTGGCAAATTTGGTCGCGGGCGAGCAAATGTCTAGTGTGGGGGAATTTGATAGGATGATTATTTTTAACTATTTTGACTTCTAATTTCCTTTTGTTGAGTGCAAATTGAGTTCAACCTAATGGACTTACTCATCTTTCTTTATTAGGGAGTCTTCAACATTCTTGTAGTTGATTTTGAAGTAAAAAGATGTGAAATGGATAGATCAGGAAAGAGATACAAGCGAGTACAAAAATAGGTGACTAAGCATGGGCACATGTAATGAAGAAAAAAAGCCTATCTGCAAAATCTATGTTTAAATCAGATTCGATCCATCAAGATCCTTATGATTTTGGGAATCAATTGCTACCTTATTGAAGGGGATCTATAACTTGAATATGGGGGGATGATATCTGCTTAAGATTATGATAGGATGGAAGAGAGAGAGGATCAAAAATCATTAAAAATGTGTACTGTTCACATGAATCACTGTTCTCGCAGAACCTTAGGTTAAGTTTAACATTTTTCTATAGCTTCTTTTCTTTTCTGGTTTTTCTAGTTTTAGGTTAGAATTTTTGTATTTCTCATAAAAGACCAGGGATGGAGATCTTTTGTTATTCTTCTATTTGTTCTTACTTTTATTATGAGTAGCTAAACTTTTCTTCTTGGTTGAAGGGGACCGGGTTATCATCTAGTATGGTGAGATTCTAAATAAAGTTTCTTTCATTAATGAATAAATAGTGTTTTCCAAATTGTTTTTCATGATTGAATTGATTGATTTCTAGGGTGCACAACTAAGAATTGATTTGTTTAATTTATAGCTAGATTGGTAAGATATGACATTCAGTCTTCCTAATCACAAGTGGCAATTAGGATTGTCATCTTTACATTAGAGTTGGAAATTCTAAGAAGTCACTTAACTAGATTAAATGCATGTCATACATATGTTTTCTTGTTCATTGGTTTCTTAGCTCTTAAAGTTACTAATCAATTAAACTGAAGATCGTATCTAAGTTGATAACTAATAAGTATGTTTAGAATACATGTTTCTATTCATTTAATCTTAATAGAAAACAACCATCAATGAATGTTTGTTAATGGACTGAGTTTTTTATCGAGGATCCAATTAGTTTGATAACGTTGATGACCCAAAACCAAGGTTTGTTTACTGAATTTCCAGATTTGGATTTTTTTATTTTTCAATTTCAGCCATTTTAGTTTCTTTTAATTTACGTTAAATCAAACCCCCCATTTTTTTTTCAACTCGTTTAACATTTCCTATTAAAGTTTCTCGTGGGAACAATCTTAACTCTTCACTAACTACATTTTATAATCAGAGTTGGTATGAATTTTGTTGCAAGCGATAGCAGTACCAAAGCACTACTTAAGCTTGAATAAGCCCTTAAAAGGAGTGTCAAATCATCTACAAGTGATAAGCTACAGATCCTTAATTTTTTGCATTTATTGTGAAACCTAAAACTTTTTTGTTGACTAATTACATGACTAATAATTCTAGTAAGAACCTCAATCTTAGAGTGAAGAAGAATGGGAAGATGAAGTCACCTTAACCCAAACCTCTTACACCCTTGATGAGTTTAGATAGCTCAACATTCACTAAGATGCTAGAGGAGACTATTGTAATACATTGCTCGATCTATCATATAAAATTTTCATGAAAACCAAATTCCTTTCTTGTATTTATAGTAAAGTTTCACTTAATGGTGTCAAAACCTTTTGAAATTCAATATTAACTGCACAAATATTATTATAATGTCTCCTATTGTAATTCTTGAATTATTCTTGAGCTAGTAATATGTTATCTCTAATTTGCCTCTATTTAATTAAATAACCTTATAAACAATGAATGTAATGAACTAAAACTACTTTAAGTCTAGAAGCTAAAATTTTAAAGATTTTCGTATATATCATATTGTAACAAGAAATGGATCTAAACTCCTTCAAGGAAGATAGATTATAAACCCTAGGGATGAGGCTGATTAAAGTCTTATTAAGTTCTCTCAACATTTTACTACGGTTGAAAAAACCCTAATACTACTTCAGTGACCATAAGCTTGGTATAACACTAAGTCTTTTGGAAGAACTTAGTATTTAGACTATCAGGATCAGGATCTTTATAAGGCTTAAGATTAAACAAAGTTTCTTTCACGTTAGTGGCATTGAAGGACCTAAGTAAAAGTTCCGCCTTTTAGTTAGTAGTTTACTCATTAATAAAAGATTTAAGAACTTTTATAGAAGAATTGCAAGTAATATAAGTTCCGGGATTGTTTATCAAAAAGGAGAGAGTCTTGTGTAATAATTCAGCCTAAGAATCAATATGATGACCATTATCTTTCTTAAAAGAGGCTGTTCTATTGTATCTTTTTCTTGAGATAACATAGTTATAAAAGAATTTGGTATCTCTATCCCCTTCTTTAAGCCACTAAACTCTTGATCTTTAGTTTAAAAGGAAATTTCACTTATAGTTCTTGATTGTAGTTATGAAGAGTTATTTTTCTTCCTTTTTCTTGTCCACATATTATTAGAGTTTGGTGAAGGTCTGTTTAAACCTTAACTACCTTTTCCTTAACAATATGAGTTTTATTATATTTCTTAAGGTTGAGGAGCTTAGTCTCTTCCTTTACTTTTTAAATTTTCCTCAACTAATGGACTACTTGTGCCTTCTGGATATCATATGTTAAGCCATTAATAATTGTAACTTTAAATTCCTCAGCTCCAACTCTTGAATCAAGTTGTTTCTATTTCTCTTGTAATTTAAGATGAGGATTTAAACCAAAATATGAGTGCAATATGAGAAGAAAGGATTGTTGAAAGATGTTTTACTTTAAAAAAAACTAACAGAACCAAGCCATTACTTCTTACTAAGTAAATTTCATTTGAGTTCATCATTACATAAAACTATTGATAATTCATCTTTTCATGAGTGAGTTTATCTCTTTAAATCACTTTAGAGTTAAAAGGTTGTAAAAATTTTATGAGAATATTTCAAAATATATTATTATTCTTTTCACTCGCATTTGATATATGTATATATATATATATATATATATATATATATATATAATTTTTAAATTTTTAAATCATCCAAACATAAACCTTTCTCTTATTTGTTAATTACTTTTTATTTAATGCAAAACACCTAAATTTATAAAATTCCAACTTATCATGGACATTATAAAGCAAAGAATACAAGGTGTGTATTGAATCATATTCTCACGCTGTATTGAGAATCTGTAATTTAGTTTTTAAAAGTCACCCATTTTCTTCCCTATTTTGTTTTGTTAAACATTACACGACACAGGAAAGGGACTTGAGCATTATCAAGTTTTCAGAGAAACTATTACTTCCGCTGCCCAATTATGCTTTTGAGCTTGGCTAGGAGTAGCTTTCTTTAACTATAAATCTAAAATAGAAGATGGCAATGCTCAAAGTAGAATACAAACTTCACTTGGTGCGACGATAATCCGAAGATATCAAACTGTTTCTGGTTCATGCACTTGGAATCAAGGATGGAGAACAGGTAATGGCTTTTCGCTGTGCATTACTGTGTTTAATCCCTGTTTAGTCTAAGCATAATCATATAATGTAACGGTTTGATCCAATTGCAAGGTATGGGACTTGAATTCCATATTAATTAAATACAGAGTTAGTGTGGGATTTATAAGGACTTTGAGCTCTCCACCCTCATAAGCTAGCTTTTAGGGTATGGCTCTCCTAAAGTCCTTATCAATTGGTATCAGAGCTGATCTTGGAGCGGTGGCCCATGGAGTGGTGGCCTGGGAGTGCCAGTTGTGACCAACGTGGCCGTGACCAACGTGGTCGTGACTAACAAGGATCTTGAAGTGGTGACCTGAAAGTGTCAGCTGTGACCAACATAGTCGTGACCAACGAGGATGTTGGTCCTTATAGGGGAAGAATGTTATGATTTGATCCAATTGCAAGGCATGGGACTTGAATCCTACATTGATTAAATACAAAGTTGGTGTTAGATTTATAATGACTTTGGGCTCTCCACCCTCATAAGCTAGCTTTTAGGATGTACGTCTCCTAAAGTCCTTATCACATAACAGTACTTGTTAAATTCACAAAAGCATTGTGCTAAACAATATGGTTATGCCCAGTGCTCACACTACAAATCAGCAACTTACACCCTACAAGTCATTTGTGAACTGCCTCGATGTCCTCGGCCATGAGATTTCCCACCACAATAGGATTTAGTCCTTTTCATCGACTGTCACTAAGTACCTTGAACAATATAAATAAAGTGAAGTGGAGTTTGTTGAATACCCTCCAACCTAGATTCTTCTTGAAGAAGAACACCAAATAAAATGTCCACTATATGTGTTTCAACAAGAACACAAAATGAAGTGAACAAAGAGCTAAATTTAGGATCAATTCTAGAAAGTATATTATGTACCAAATCAGATTCAGTTAAGGTTCAGTTGAGGTTGTTATTAAACACTCAGAATAGAAGAATTGTTTCTTGTATTCACTTTACTCATATAATACTAAATGATATATATAGATTGTTTGGTATACATTCTTCTATTTGTATGGAGAGATATGCGTACATTTGAAAGCCTAGAAATTCTACTTGTACATGATAACTACAACCATATTTATCTAACAATTACAATCAGTAATATAATAATAATAATAATAATAATAATAATAATAATAATAATAATAATAATAATAATAACTTAACACCTACCCTCAAGTGGATATGTGTATGTCACGCATATTCAACTTGTGCAGAAAGTGTTGGAGATGAGGTCAAGAGACACCTTTCATCAAGACATCTGTGAGCTCTTCCTGTGAACTGACAAATGAAAAACATACGACACCTTAGTCAAGTTTTTCTCTAATAAAAAAATGATCAATCTCTACATGTTTTGTTCAGTCATATTGGACTAGATTACTTGCTATGTCAATAGCCGACTTATTATCACAAAAAAGCTTCATGGGTTGCTCAAAAGTAAAAGCTAGATCTATCAACAAATTCTTAATCCAAAGTAACTCACACAACCCAGGAGCTAACGCACAAAATTCCGCCTCTACACTAGATCTTGCTACAACTGATTGTTTTTTCCTCCTCCATGTTACCAGATTTTCACCTACAAAGGTAAAGTAGCCATATGTAGACCTTTGGTCAGTAGCACCACCCCAATCTGCATCGGTGTAACATTCAACTCCCAAATAACCATTCTTAGTAAACAAAATAGCCTTACCAGGGCTAGACTTCAAATAATTGAGTACACGGTCTACCAACTTCATATGTGTCTTCCTTGGATCAGGCATATATTGACCTAATAGATTTTCTACAAAAGCAATATCAGATCACGTATATAGCAAATAAATAAGTCTCCCCACAATTCTTTAATATTGCTCTTTATCAACTTGTTCTTCATCAAGACATGGCTCTAACTTCATATTACGTTCATTAGGTGTCTCAAAAGGCTTTCTATTTGCTTACCAATCTCCACGATAAACTTCATATTACGTTCCATAGGTGTCTCACAAGGCTTGCTATCTGCCTTACCAGTCTCCACGAGAAGATTTAAAACATACTTCATTTGCGATAAATAAATTTCATAGTTGGAGCTAGCAACTTCAATGCCCAAGAAGTATTTCAAATTCCTAAGAGACTTCATTTCAAATTCAGATGCCAAATGTATTGACAAACTTGAAATTTCTTTTTGGTCATTACCCGTGATTATCATTTCATCAACATAAATTATTAGAATAGCAATCTAACCATTTTTCCTCTTATAAAACAAGGTATGATCAGAGTTGCATTTTTGTAACCAAAAAATCTCATGGACTCAGTAAACTTGCCAAACCAAGCTCTAGGACTTTGCTATAAACCATATAAAGCCCTTACCAGTTTACACACCTTTGTTGAACCATGAAACTTCACAATACCAGGAGGAACATCCATATATACTTCTTTACTAAGAGTTCCATGAAAAAAAACATTTTTTACATCATAGTAATATAAGGGCCAATCAAAATTAACCGCTAGAGACAATAAAATGAGTACTAAATTTAGCTTGGCAATAAGAGCAAATGTTTCCTGATAGTCCACACCATTGGATTAATTATACCCCTTGGCAACCAATCTGGCCTTAAACCTTTCAATAATGCCATCTGACTCGAATTTTATAGTCAAATCTTTCCTTGAGGAAGGTCCTCCATTTCCCCAATGTTATTTTTTTCCAAAGCATCCATTTCTACCTCCATCGCTGCCTCCATCTAGGATCTTCTAATGCCTCATGTACATTATTAGGAATAGAGACCGAGGACAATTATTTGACAAAGGCAGCATAAGATAAAGATAACTTGATCAAGGAAACAAGATCACCAAGGGCATATTTGGCTCGTGATTTAAATTCAGGCTCGTAACGATTTCGTGGCTTACCCCTAGTACTTCGAGATGGAATTTTAGAAATTTGAATTTTTGGTTATAGTACAGTTTAAACAATATGCAAAGGATTATAATCAGAAGTTGGAGAAAGAGAAGGTACTTGTGGTGGAGAAGACTGTGAAGATGTTTGGTCTTGTGTGTCAGAAGCTTCAGGAGATTCAAAATTACAAGAGTCCTGAATGGTATTATCTCCAGCCAAAGCCTCTTCAACCAAATCCATTTGCTTCTTATCATGATAAACATCATACATTAAAGTTAAATTATGATTTTCATCCTCAGATTCTTTCTCTCAATAATTTCCTGGAACTAACTGCTTATAATCAAAAGCATTTTCATGAAAGACAATGTCCATTATAGTATAAAAACATTTTGAACTAGGACAATAAGCAATATACCCTTTTTTATTGACACCATAACTCACAAAAACACATTTAATAACTCTAGGTGATAGTTTATCACATTAGTGTTCAAATAAGTGGACAATGCACACACATCTAAAAACCTTTGAAAGCAACGACAGAGTGGAGGGCAATGTGAAAATTTTGGATAACACATTAATAGGCGTCTCAAAATTCAGCACACTAGAAAGAGAACGGTTATTAGATAAATTGCTGAATTTAATGCTTCCTAGTCATATTCCCATCAATATGTAATGATCTAGCAACAATCAATAGATGTTTATTTTTTCTCTCAGCCACACCGTTCTGCTAAGGGGAATATGGATATGTTGTTTGATGAATAGTTCCCTATGAAGTGAGGAAATTTTTTAAATCATTGCTAGAAAAGTCTCCACCATGATTAGATTGAAGGCACTTGATTTTTGAATCAAAGTGAGTTGATATCATTTAGAAAAAAAGTTTTTATAGTAGCATACACATAACCTTTACTCTTTAACAAATATAACCAAGTTACTCACGTGCAATCATCCACAAAAGTAAGAAACCATTTTATACCTCTCAAAGAAATAGTGGGAGGTGGCCCCTAAACATTAGTGTGAACAATAGCAAAAAGCACTTGAGACCGATTTTGGGATAAATCAAAATGACTTTTTATGCCTCTTTTACAAAACATAGGTTTCACAATCAAATAAAGAAACATTTATTTCTCTGAACAAACTGGGAAATAGTTTTTCAAACAAACAAATGACGGATGTCCTAACCTCCTATGTCATAACCAAATCTGATGTTTATCATTATCTTTTATTTCCTCATTAGCTAAATAACCTCTAGTAAAGACAACCTCCGAATCAGGATTCAAGTAATAAAGTCCTCCGAGCTCCTTACCACTGCTAATCACCTCATTCGTCTTGGTTTTTTGAAAAACACAATCAGTAGAAGAAAAATAAGTAAAGCAATCATGAGCTTCAGTCATTTTGCTAACAATTAGCAAAGAAAAATTTAAATTGGGCACATATAAGACATCAGTCAAGGTTAATGAATGTGATAATAAGACATCTCCTACTCCTTCAACTTTGGACTTTTCACCATTTGCACAGATTATAGATATTTTGGGTTGATCAAAAGAAAGGTTAGTAAATTGTTTCCTATCACAAGCCATATGATCAGATGCACCTGTATCTATCACCCAATCTCTACTACTAATAACATCAATAGACACAAAAGAACTAGACATACCTTGCTGCTTCTCGGTTTGTACCTTCAAACTCTTGACATTGTGTTACTTGTCTTTCTTTCGGAGCTTCGAGTGCCACTCAAGAAAGCCATAGACCTCAAAGCATGTTTCTACAGTAGGATTATCTCGGTGGCGATGTTAGCACTTCTTATTTCCCTTCTTGGTTGACCTCTTTGTCACCATTGCTACCCCTTCGGACATCACACCACCCATCATAGCTTCCATCCTATTGGACTCAGCACATACCACTGCATATGCATTTTGTAAATTAGGAAATGGCATCATAGTTAGAATCCTTCCACAAACCCCATTTTGCATCCAAATAAGCCAAGAACACATAACCCCTCTGTGCATTTGTCTTGTTTGAATAATTCTCAAGATCATTTGCACACACCATCACACAACCATTCAAACTCTCTCCATAATCTTTGCAGACGTCTAAAGTAAGCTATGACTGTTCCTCCTCCTTGTCAGACAATTATGACTTAACAATGGAGTTGATAAGCCCTTGATGCATCTTCAGATACAGAGTAGGTTTCCTTCAGCAACTCCCACACTTCTTTGGCAGTGGGTAGTCGTAGGAATAAAGATTGAATTTCCTTGATCATGGAATTCAATTACCAAGACTTAACAAAACAGTTTTCCTCTTATCACGCCTTATACTCCTCAGACATGGTGACTTCAGGAGTAACTTTAACACCAGAGACGTATCCCCTGCGTTTACGACCACGGATAGTATTTTCTGCATTAAAAGACCATTCAATATAATTGTTGCCATTTAGTTTTTCTGGTGTCAGTGCAGAAGACAACTCTTAGACTTGATCCCCAGAATAACCTCCAAGTATAGATGCAGAGTTTCCTGCAGTACTTGTTGATTCAGGACTTAGGCTAGCTATAACTCTCCTTTCTGAAACAAACGAACCTCTGTTTCCTCACAAACAAATGAAACTGAAGGTATTAGAGGTTTGGCTCTAATGCCTTGAACAAACTCAGAATAGAAGAATTGTTTCTTGTATTCACTTTACTTGTATAATACTAAGGGATATATACAGAGTGTTTGGTATGCAATCTCCTATCTGTATGGAGAGATATGTTTACATTTGAAAGCCTAGAACTTCTGCCTGTACATGATAACTACAACCATACCTATTTGATGATAATAATAATAATAATAATAATAATAATAATAATAATAATAATAATAACAACAACAACAACAACAATAACTTAACAACCAATAAATCATCTATAGAATGTTACTTTTCAACGTAATCAAAAATAGACATTCCCCCTTGTTGGACACATGAAAGTTACTCCTTTAGATGTATAGTATGCGACCTTCGATTGAGGTTTGAAGGTGCGATCTAGTGTTAACCATGCTTGACGAGTTGTTGAAGCACAACTTATATGAATGAGACACTATTCGCTAATGAGCTATTGAATCTATAGAAGGATGAGTTGGTGCAATATTGTCTGACTCTACAATATCATCTAACTCATAACCTTTCAGAGTAAAAAGAGCTGTGTAGCCTAGGGATGATTATTTTCATTGTCTAACTTGAGGTTAAGCATATGGTAATTGAAAGAGTTATTTTGAGCATTAAGGGTTGCAATCAATTGATTGTTGTTATCAGTAGCCATGGAGAGAAAAAAATGATCTGAGGACTATGAATCTAAAACTCTGATACTATAATAAAGAAGAGAATGTTAACATAAATTGCAGGCCTTATATTTCCTTGCTTCTATATTGGTATTTATAGTACAGATAAAGTATTTTGAAAGATTACAGATAACAAAAATAATCTCTATTAGTTATAGAGATTTTCTTAAACAATAAAGATAAGAATTATCAAGTGGTTACTAGCGCGTATAGTTATTATTTTAAGTGATTACGCTAGTTTATCATTTGACGTGAGAGTCCTAATAGTTCCAAGATTCTTTTGCAAAAATGGAGGAGTTTGTGAGAGAACGTGAAAAGAAAGAAAGGGAGTGAGAGCAAGCAGAGGATAGAGAAGAAAGAAATAGTTTTTTATTTTTTATTTTTTGCCTTAAGTTATCATGTAACATTAAAAAATGTCACATGTATTAAATATTTATAAAAATGTTAATTTTTTAAAAAACGTGTCAAAATATTTAAATTTATAATAAAATTTAGTTTAATTTAATCATTTTATCTTTTTTAATAATTAATTCGGAAGGCAAAATTTTATCCAGTCTTGCTTACGGTGCCATCCTTGCCAAGACCACCAATCCAACTGTAATTAAAAAAAGTCCCATTCAGGACCCCTTGTCTCTATCTTTAGCTCACACAGGAAAAGACGAAACACGTCTCTTTCCCAATTTTCGTAAAAGAAAAAGTGAGAAACTTCTAACCCTTTACAGTTTCTTCCATCAATGTGCTTGTTTTTTAATTTATCAAACTAGTTCTTACTACTTGTCAACACGCATTTACCCTCGTTCCTGGATCTATATAACACCTCATTCCGTTGTTTCATTTGAAAGACATAAAAAAATGATCACCAGTGTTAGATCAGCATAAAATGAGTTGCAAAATTGTACCAGCTGGATATCATTCTAGCTTCCACAGCTACTACACTAAATCCAATCTTCATACACCCAAAACCTTCCTTCAACCTTGTTCTGACCTTACCTTCAATACTCATCTTCCAAGGCAGCGTCTTTCTTTAATAACTCAATTTAGGTCCACTAGAAACCGGCTAATTAAGGCCGCAGTCAGTAACCTGAATGTCACAACAGACAGTCTCTATGCTTTGCTGGGAATTTCTGAGACTGGCACTCTCTCAGACATTAAACATGCTTACAGGCAACTGGCAAGGAAGTATCACCCTGATGTCTCGCCTCCTGACCGCGCAGAAGAATACACCAAGAAATTTATTCAGGTCCAGGAGGCATACGAAACCTTATCTGATCCCAATACTCGAGCTTTGTACGATAGAGACATGATCAAAGGCTTGCATCTGGCTTTCTCTGCTAGAAAGCCATTCCACTACAAGGAGGTATGTTGAAGAAATTTGACGTTTGATTGAGGAATTCCCATGTTCCATATCATTTCTGGTTTTGGTCCATTTCATAAATCATTTACCGTTGTTTCGTTTATTCTGTTGACAAACAGGTATGGAATGAAGGGGAAGAATGGAAGCAAATATGGCAGTCTCAACTTTCAGAGTTACAGAGGATGCGGGATACGGACGCCAGAGAGAGTATTTCGTGGGGAGCAAGGATGCGAGCACAGGCAAAGAAGAAGAATTACAATTGATTTTTGATTTGGTCAGGAATTAGGCGTCCACCTCCCTGAATTGAGCCAATCAATGGATGTTTCTTTCCTTTGTCGGGTGAAAGTTGACTCGATGTGAAAAGACGGTGTCTGTTTTGTAAATATTGAGGAGGTACAGGCCTTTGTTGGATGTGGGGGCAAACCATTCAACAATTCCACTACCCTTACCTTCGTTCCTTTTTAGGATCTGATGTTGGCTCAAACTAGACTTAGTTCCTTTTTTGGATCTGACGTTGGCTCAAACTAGACTTGTAGTGCCCTTTTCGGATCTGATGTTGGCTCAAACTAGACTTCCATATCATCATCGTAATCGCTAACAAGTTTCGATTTTTACAGATTTTTCAAAAAAAAAATCGATTTTTACAGACCACTGCCTTCTTGAACCGAGTGATTAACTTCGTTCAGAAAAACACAGAAAATATTTCTCATGATTTACCAACCAAATCTAAACATCAAGTTGAAAGAAAAACAACCAAGGACCTTAGCTAACTTTTTAAATTAAAAAGAAAAATCTTAAAAGATTGTCTTACAAATAAAAAAAGAAATTTATTTTAAATCTTCAAATAAAATAAATGTGACTAAATTTAATTAAATCTAACTATGTACGAAATTCAATTGAAAAGAAAGGACAATAGTATCAATGTGCTTCTCAATAGATAAAAGACAATTATTTTTTATTATTTATACAATTTTATTAATTTTACTAAAAAAATTTGTATTTTAAAGGATAGATTATATTTAAAATTTTATATTTTATCTAATTTTGCAATATTAGCTAAAACTTTCAAACTAGTAATAAAATGCTCAAATTTTTAATTTATTACAAAATTAACATGTCTCTAACCCTTCTATTATTTAACTTGGTCATCTTTTTGGTTCCAGGTTTTCGGAAAAGAAGATGAAGATGGAAGTGTTTGGCGACAAGCATAAGACTATCATAAGTCTGAAATAAAGTGTGTTTGGATAGGGTATTATAGATTTGTAATAGGATATTCCTAACTTAGAATGAGCGTTGATTGGGTATAAGAATAGGGTTATTCTAATATTGAAATAAAGCATATTTATCTATTGGATTAAAGTAATCCAAAGATGAATAAAGTATTCCAAGATCTATTTCTAACCAAGATTTAAAATTGTTTTAAATTTTTAAAAATCAATTAAAAAGCCCTAAATTTTTAAATTTCTCATTTTTCATTCTCCCTTTCTCATTGTCTGTGTTGTGCTCCAACTCTCTCATCCCATTTTTGCATTTTTATCCACATTAATGACATCTAAGTAAGTTTTCGTCTTACTTTAAATTGTTTAAGCATAATTCATTGGATGACTTGCGATATTCTTGGATTTCAATAAAAAATGTCAATTTCTTGATTTCGGGATTTTTGGAGATTTTGTGTTATTTTATGCTGAATTATTGTCTAATAGTTGGATTTAATTTTCACCGAATTGATTTTATAATTTAATTTGATTAATTCCATGCAAATTGGGTTCAAATTCGACTAAATAGCATAACTTTGCAATGTTTGCTCAATATGTTTTAATTACAATACTTTTGTGCTTAATTAGGTTAATTAATCAATTCTGATGTTAATCAAGACCAAGCTTGTGTTTCATTGCATAAGTTTTGTGTTTAATTGAGTCAATTTTGTGTAATTATGACTTTAAGGTTGCTAGCTTCAAGGGTCAGAATTATAATTAACAATTAAGTTAGTTTAATTTGTTAATCACACAATTCCCAATCTTAATTTTTAAGTTAATTAGTTGATAATTAATTTTCTAATTAAAATTGTTTAATATTTTATTTATTTATTTAGGTGCGTTACTTTGTTAATTTTTTTCTAGTTGTTTAATTTTGCATGTTTAGTTTATTTTTGCAATTAATAAGTATTGAGCATGATCGAAATTAAATGTGTGGAAAAGCATATCCTAGTTATTTATATGTCATTTTTCTCACATTTGTTAAAGTTTTAGGCAAAATGACACAATCACAATATGAGAAAGAGACTCCAAGAAAGAGACATCGAGGCGAGTCGTTTACGATAGCCTTACCCCCAGAGAGGCCACGGATGCTTCTATTCAGTGTCAGGGCTCAAGAAGAACAATATCAAAGACTGAAGGGTAAGAAGTTTGGAGCTGATAGATATATCGATTGGGAGGCTTTGGAGCAAGTTGACTTAGCCCAACAGGTTAGAGAGCTCTTGGATGTAGGAGAATGGTCCCAATTCTTTGAAATCGTGGAGCCATCTTATAGAGAGGTCACTTTAGATGTGTTCTTTATATTCTCCGTAGGAAAAGGGGTCTTATGACTAGGATTACCCTAATACAGTTTAGTTCTAGATGATAAGGTAGATGCATCAGATAAGTTATACACAGTTCTTCATCACCATGCACTACAAGAAAATTACAGAATAGCGGCGAAATGTTTCCGACGGAAAAATTCCGACGCTATTTACCGACGGAAAGTAATATTCCGTCGCTAAACAAGTAGGTTTAGTGACGGAAACATAGCTTCCGTCGATACACATGGAGCGAAAAAATTTGCGCAATATCTTCGACGGAATATAGCGACGACAACGCTACTATCATTGGAAAAAATGCGCGAAAACTTTGCGCAATTTTTTGGCTACGGACACAAGCCGACAAAACGCTTACGGTCGGTATATATACCGATCGAATTCTGTATACCGTCGGTAAATACAACCAAGAAAGACGAACGTCACCGACGAAAGATGTTTGTCGTCGTTGACATATGGAGAAAAGCCACATACCGACGAAAATTGGTTTCCATCGGTGAATGAATGTTTATGTTACCGACTGAAAGAAACTTATTGTCGGTAAGTGTGAGATAAAATAACCTTTTTTACTGACGGAGTTTGTAGTTCCGTCGGAGAGTTGGTAAACGATTTTTGAATCACCGACGGAAGCCTAATTTTGTCAGGACACATCGACACAACGGATTTGGATTCTTCTATATTACCCTGATTTACCGACGGAAGTCTTTGTCTGTCGGTATTCGAGTTATTCCCGCCTATTGATCCCGCCTATTTACCGACAGAATTGAATATTTCGTCGGTAAGTGTTGGCAGACTATCGTTCGTGCTAATTATGGAACTACTTTACCGACGGAACACTCGGTTCCGTCGGTAAACGAGCGCCTATATATCAAGCCCCCCCCCCCCCCTTCTCATTTCTCTTATCTTCTCCGCGATGTCCACTCGTTCTCTTGCGGTTTCCGACTCTTTTTTGGTTGTTGTGTTACATATCGTGCGTTGTTTGAGGTAAACTCTCTTATTGTTGTGTAATTTCTACAAAAAAAGCATGCTTTTACTATTAAACATGAATGTTTGTTGATAAAATCTTGTTTGATTTTTGTTAGTGTTTACCATTTTTTTGTTAGTGTTTAGTTTGAAGTTTTAATTTGTCTAATTTAACATTTAATTGTGAATTTGTTGTATATTTGAATATTGTTATTAATTATGAATAATTATTATTAATAATAAATATTAATATAATTAGTTATATTATTAGTAATATTTTAAGTATATATTAATTATCAATAATAAGTATTAATATAATTAATTTGATTAATTATATGAAGTTGGTTAATGTTATTATTATAATATTAATTATTTGTTATTAATAATTTGATTATTATTAAATTTATTATTTGTATAATTTATTATTATTATTATTATTATTATTATTAATGTTTTATTTAGT
>JAOSBN010000004.1:19509264-19584605 GCA_027563595.1 Erythroxylum suave | reverse complement strand
TTCCCAAATCTACTCCGAAAGTTATGAGCGGTGGGCCCTCCAGGCCGTTTCGACCTCCGAATGTTGGGCTTCGGAAGGGGGGCCCAACAATTAGTATTTCTTGCTAATTTTTATATGGTAAATATTGATGAAGATATTTCCCATAATTTCAAACCTATCTTATTAGGGATACCATTCGTTAACATTGCCCAAACTAAGATAGATGTTTGTAAGGGTGCCTTCACAATGGAGTTTAATGGGGAAGTGACTTATTTTAATATTTTTATTCCATGGAACATCCCCATGATGTTCATTTTGTTTTTTAATTGATGTGATTATTCCTTTAGCACATGAGTTTTTTAATCTGAATTGTAAGGATAAATTGGAACTAGTTTTGACTAGGCATCTAGAGTTGGAACCCATCAACGATGTTAAGCTAGTAGAAGAGTTGATTGAGAAGGTGGTAGCCTTCTTTGAAACCAATTCCTAAGAGGTATGAACTTGCTTTCATACGCCTACCTGAATCTTACTAGAGGTTATTACCTTCTAATATGTAGGTACCAAATTGAAGTTAAATTCACCACCCTCTTTCTTGAAATGTGTATACTTGGGAGACAATCAGACTCTTTCATTGACTATTTAACATAGTTAACTTTTGATTAGGAAGATAAATTAGTTCATATGTTAAAGGAACATAAGAAGTTCATAGGGTTGACAGTTACTGATATTAGAGGAAAAAGCTTTACTATATGCTTGCATCAAATTTTGGTTAAAGGTGCCAAGCCAACTAGGCAAGAACACATAAGCTAAATCCTCCAATGATGGAAGTTGTAAAAAAAAGAAGTCCTTAAACTTCTTGATATTGAAATAATTTATCCTATTTCGAATTGTAAGTGGGTACGTCTAATGCATGTGATTCCAAAGAAAATTGGAAGGTGAGTTGGTTCTTACTTGTGTGCAAATTAGGTGGAGGGTTTGTATTTATTATAGGAAATTGAGTTTTGTAACTCGTAAAGAACACTTTTATCCTCTCATTTATCATTCAAATGCTTAAGAGACTTGTTGGACATAATTATTACTATTGTCTATATGGTATTTTAGATTATTTTAAAATTTCTATTGCACTAGATGAACAAGAAAAGATATCCTTTATATGCACATTTGGTACATTTACTTGCCGAAGGATGCCTTCTAGTCTATGTAATACTCCCGCACTTTTCAAATGTGTACGATGAGCATATTTTCTGAGTATGTTAAAAAGATCATAAAGGAATTTATGGACGATTTTAGAGTTGATGGTTCTTTTTTTATAATTGCTTAGAAAAGCTAGCACTTCGTATAAAAACTAACCTTGTGTTTAATTGGTAAAATATCATTTTATGGTTGATTAAGGTATAGTTTTAGGGCATGTTGTCTCATCTGTAGGTATAGAGATTGACAATTCTAAGATTATCTTACTTCTACTTTGCCTAACTCAAATGTGCAAGAAGTTGGTTCTTTTCTTAGCTATTTAAGTTTTTACCATAGTTTCATCAAGGATTCGTGAATATACCTTCTTCTTTATGCAATCTATTACAACCTAATATCCTTCTTAAGTTTAATAACAAGTGCAATAAGGTGTTTAACAAGCTTAAGTAACTCTTGACATCCCCACTAGTGATTCAATCTCCAAAATGGGGCCTCCCATTTGGGATTATTTGTAATTCCAGTTACCATGCAATAGGGACGATTCTAAGACAAATAGTGGGAAAAGATACACATGCAATTTATTGTGACTCATAAACTTTGAATTCAACCCAACTAAATTATTCTACAACCAAAAAGAGATTTTATTTATTATAGTTGCTTTAAAAAAATTTCAATCACATTTTTTTGGTACCTAATGTGGCTGCTAATCACCTTAGTCGTTTGGTCCAAAAGGAAGATATGTTCCATTGAAACAAACATTACCAAATGAACAATTGTTTTCTACCAGCTTGATAGCTCTATGGATGCAGATATTATGAATCTTCTAGTTGCTAATAAACTACTTGTAGGTTTGTCAAAGGCTCAAAAGGAAAGTTAAAGAGTGAAGCCAAGTACTACATATGGGAAGCCCTTATCTTTAGAGGTAATACACAAACCAAGTGATAAGAAAGTGAGTTCCCAAGTGTGAGACTCTTTATATTTTGACCTTTTCTCACTTTTACACTTGTAAAGGGCATCTTGGAGTAAAAATAATTGGACATAAGGTATTAAGGAGTGGTTTTGTTGGATTTCATTATTTAAGGATGCATATATCTTTTACAAGTTATGCAATAGGTGTCAATGGACAAGTAACTTATCCCACAAAAATCAAGTGCCATAAAACCCATTATTGTTTTTGAAATATTTTATGTTTAGGGTATTAATTTCTTGGGGTTGTTTCTTTTGTCTTTTGGTTTTCATTATATTTTACTTATAGTTATTTATGTTTCCAAGTGGATGGAAACTAAAGTCACCAAGAATAATAATGCTAAAACTGTTGAAGTTTTCATCATGTCTAGCATCGTTTCTAAGTTTGGGATGCAAAGAGTCATCATAAGTGATAGAGGAATGCATTTTTGCAATAGGGTGATGAAAACTTTATTTAGGAAATACTCTACCATACAAAAGGTTTACATTTCTTACCATCTCCATTTAAATGGCCAAGTTGAGGTGTCTAATAGAGAAATCAAATTGATCCTGGAAAAGATAGTTCAACTTAATAGGAAGGATTCGAGCTTAAGATTGGAAGATGCATTGCGAAACTATAAGATAACCTACAAAACAACAAATGGTATGTCCCCATACAAATTGGTTTTTGGAAAGTCATGTAATATTGTTATGGCATATCCAATTCTCTGGTGCAATAGGAACAATAAGCTTCGCCTTCAAATCTAGCCTCCAAAAATTAAGCCTAAATAATCAAAGGATCTGAAATTTATCACATGGTAAACTAATAGTAAATTAAGTAGTCACCATCCTATGTTACTCAAAGAGGTTTTAAATAAGGAAATCAAATCAGTCTTATTTTCTTTTCATCCAGACAAGTTCCCAAGTCTAGATGGCTTCAATGCCAGATTTTTCCAGGAGAAATGGCATCTTATTAGACCCTCAATTGTAAATGTAGTTCAAGAATTTTTCAAGAGTGATTGGCTATTGACTGAGCTTAAAAAAACTTACCTTCTTTTAGTTCCTAAAATGCCTAACCCCTTTGAGCCTTAATGATTATAAACTTATTACCTTTTATAATATTATTTACAAAATCATTTCAAAAACTTTAGCAAACAAGTTAAATCTTACACAGCTAAACGTGATCAATCCTTGTCAAGGGGCCTATATTCTTGGGAAAAGTATTGATGACAACATAATGTTAGCACATGATATCTTCAAGTATTAAATTACTAAGGAGCATATCAAAAGTTGTACTATAAAAATTAACTTCACCAAAGCTTTTAATACTATGAATTGGAACTTTATCATCAATTCTCTTTATGCATTTAGTTATCCTAAAAGATTTACTAAACGGATCTAATTTTGCATCACTACTGTTTCATATTTTGTTTTAGTGAATGGAGAACCTACTCAACTCTACAAAGCATCGAGAGGTTTAAAGCAGGGAGATCATCTCTCTCCTTACCTCTTTTCCATTACTATAAAAAGGACTTCTCAAAATGACTCATCTGTCCGTTACTGAAAATCCTGGCATCAGGTACCATTTCAAATATGGAACTCTTAATACTTGTCAGTTGTCATTTGCAGATGATTTACTTATGCTTAGTGCTAATGATTCTATCTCTATTAGAGTCCTTCTAGGGTCTCTTCAAATGTTTAAGGAAATTTTTGGCTTAATCTTTAACGCAAGGAAAAGTTATGCTTATCTCTCCAAACACAATCGAGAAGACTCCAAACTTCTGATTAATAACTTAGGACTGAGGATCCAGCAAATGCCATTCATGTATTTTGGAGTTCTAATCTCCATAAAAAACTTAAAAAGATAGAATGCAAGCCTCTTATTGCCTACACACAAAAAGTGAAATACAAGCTAGAGCAACAAATTTCTTTCTAATGGAGGTACATCGTAATTTGCTATTTCAATTCTCAAAAACTTGCGTATATATTGCCTTACATAGATTGCCTTACCTAGAGTACTTTGAAGAAGATTGACAAATGTATAAGACATTTAATATGACCTGGACAAAGTAACAATCATAGAAGGATGCCTAAATTTAAATGGAGCTCAGTCTATCTACCTAAGGAATATAGAGGACTTGGAGTTACTTCTGCTGGCAGAATGGCACAGGTTTTAATAGTTAAAAGGCTATGAAGAAAATGTGTGGAAAAAGAAAGTTTGTGGATGAAATGGATTCATATGGTACATATCAACCAGGGAAGTATTTGGTCTATTCAAAGCAAATCAAATCAATCCTATGCCTTTTAATATATATCGAATACAAAACAATTCATGCAATCTCTTGTCAAACACTTCGTTGCTAAGGAAAGGGGCATGAATTTCTAGTTTGATAATTGGCATCCCCTAGGGCCTTTATACAACACTCAATACTTTCAGACTCTGAAAAGATCAATTCTTGAAGACATAAGGTACATATGCTAATACAAAATGGGAATTGGTCTTGGCCTTTTCACTCAAATAGAGGAACGAGCTCTATCTTAAACAATACGCTAGAGTACCAAGCTGGTCAATCACAAGATGATGCTATAAGATGGGAACTATATAGCCCTCATACATTTTCAACTTAATCCTAGAAGAAGCTTATTGATTAAATTCTAATTCCACAATCTCATTTAGGATTCAAGAATCGCTCTAACTCATTCACCTATTTTATGGCTGGCTGCTTTATAGAGGCTGGGAACTAGAGACAGACAAAAGTTTCAAGTACCAGACACCTCTTGTCCTATTTGTGCAAACTGTCTGGGCACTCTAGATCACTTATATCTCAAAAGTATATGCTAGTCAATTATGGAGACAATTTCTTAAGATATTTTATTTGTAAGACAATAATCAAACCTGGTGGTGCACTCTCAAATGGGCTAGCAAACTAAGATGGAATGAGATAGAAGATCAGAAGTTGTTCAAAGTAGGATTTGTTGTGCTAGTCCGTTATATTTAGAGATTGAGGAATGTTAAGCTATTTGGAGATCCTAGGGAATTTCAACAGTACAATTGGAAGGGGTACTTCTCGAAGCTTAGGTTAACAACTATTATTTTTTGATGCACAAACCACAAGAACAAGACTTAAAATGAGATTGTGTCTATTGTTGTGTAAACCTATAAGGTGTACTTGTTGGATCTGTAGAAACATTTTGTGGTGTTGTATAAACTCCATTTAAAGCGGAGTTGCTATTTTGAAACATTATGCAATTATTCCTATTTATGAATCTACTTACTTTTAAAAATTAGTAAATTAAGAAATATCATAAAGATAAGTGAAAAAGTGAAAGGCGATAAACTAAAAGCTAGTTCCATTAAAAGATCATAGCTTTAATCCCCAAAAAATAAACCAATCAAAACTTTAAACTAATCAACTTCACTCCTTCCTAGAAATTCTGAAAATAAAACATAAGCATGCTAAATTACAAGCAGCACATGTCCCAAATAATCCTCAATCAACTACCTGCCCATTCAAACACCCACTTGAACAAAGATCCAAAGTGAGAATTAACCACTTCATGAAGAATTTAACTCCTTTTTTACGATTATAATCATTAGAATGGTGAGGATGGCCTTAATTTAAAGCTTTCTTGTGTCAAGTGCGAAGAGAGACAAATGAGTGAAGAAGGGAGAAAAAAAAAAGTTGGAATGAATTTAAAGAATGATACAGAAGCTTGGGATTGAAAAAATTACGGTTGAAACCAAACAGAGCCACATGGATTGTCTTAATGTTCATCAAATATATGCTCTATTAGTTACATCAGTAAAGAACAATAGATAAAATATTTTGAATTCAGTTATATAAGTTTTAAAAGTTTTATCATTAAATTATAAAAGATTAAACACTAAATAAAATATTAAAAAAATTTATTCACCATTAAATTTGTTATTTCCCAATTTTAAAATTAGAAAAATGGCCTAACATCTAACTCTTTGATATTTCCATTTAGGTAACGTAATCAGAATTATCACTTTTGCTTATTTCTCCTTTTATACTTAAAAGTAATTCTATCAAAATTGAAAGTTGGTAAAAGTTAAAATTAAAATTCTTATATTGAAGCATAATTAGTTAAGTTGAAAAAACATATGTGATTCGAGATTATCGATATTATTACGAGTTTATATATTTGGACAATAATGTCAATATAAATAACATAACTTTAACGAGCATTAATTGAATATGAGACTGTAGTGTAAAGTGAAGTAGCGAAATACTGTACTAAAATTTGTATCAATTTTGATATTAGTATTCATTAATATTGAATAAAATTTTAAATTATAAAATATTTTCTCAATTTTTTATAATTAAAATTAATTTTCTTTTATTATCAAAATTAAAAAACAGAATTTAACTTTAAAACTCTATTTATTGATACTGACATGAAAATATCTCATATTTAGGTATAGTAACTATTATTTTAAAATATTTTATATTTAAATAATTTAATCTTTTGAACTTTTAATTTATAATTATAATTTTTAATTTTTAATTTCAAATTTATTTCTCATATAACCAATATGAATGGTGTAAACCGAAATTCCATAATACAAATAGATCTAATAACTCAATATTATTTAAAAATATTTTAATACTACCTTTTGGTCAAAATATTTTTAAAAAGATTTTGAACTTAAAAGATTGGATTAACTCATACTAAACTCTTTAGCTTTAGACAAAGTCAGTTCGAACAAAAATGTCATCCCTAAATTGTAATACATGACGAGTCCTTAGTCACGTACCCCAGATCGAATGCGAAAGGGAAAAAATTAAAGAAATGTGGAAATACCTAATTCGGTTCCCTCTCTGATTCCAAAGCTGATTTTAGCCTCCAAATGAGATCAAATCTCTTCAGGACCTTTATAGAAAATGATCACCGCCACGTGGTCTAGGCCTTTCTACAATTTCCTCAAAACACGAGCGCTCTTAACTAGTTAGATCTCTGAATGCTCGTGAATGACTTTAGTAACTACAGGAGACCTTAACTTATATATATAGCTTCCATATTAGGCATCCCCATCGTAAGGCCGATATGAACCAGGTCCACACTAAAAAGGGATCCATTTTTCATCCGGACTTCAACCCATTAATTTAGATCATTTATTGGGCTACTTTATTACCCTTATCTGGATCGAATTACATAACTTAACAAATAATTTATTTGAAACCAAAATTACAATTAATAACTGTCCACCATATGAGAAAAAGACAAAATTGCCCTTAGGGGCAAAAATGTCTTACAATATCCCCCTTGGACAATTATTAATTGCAGTTTTAATTAAATTTAGAAAAGCAATTTAAAAACTCGATTAAGTCACACTACTGTATTAGTCGACTAAGTTAAAAACAAAACATTTGATCCAAAGGTAATGAAAGTCCAATATTTCATCCTGCAAGGCTATCGTTACCGAAAAGTATCAGATCCGTATGTCATATATGACACAGATCCAATAAAATCACGAATACCTAATACCTCACTAATATGAATGGGAAAATAGAGTGTGGAAAACTACGATGATACCTTTATGATATAATACGTATCATCTTCGTCTATAGGTCTCGATTTCTCCTACTTTATGCTAAATCACATTACTAAACTGCATCAGAGAAATCTTGTTTTCTCTCACCGAATGCTAAACAGCATTAGAGAAAACCTTTATGTTCTCCAACTAAATGCTAAACTACATTAGAGAACCCTTATGGGATTAAAAACTTATATCCCCCTATGTCATGTGAAACTTTAAGGATATATCAGTATAAAACTATATGTGTCTAATGACATAGGCTCAAGGTCAATCTTTATAAAAGCCCAATAACATTTAAAATGCTTAAGATTAACACAAATCTTAAGACTTTTATATGTATTATGAAAATGTATGACAATATGTATTACTGAGGGTAAACAATGATCATCTTATTGATGAACTATCAAACCGTCATAATACAGCAAAATGTATAAATATACATGGAGCAAACATAACGATCTATTAACTAACAGTGTTTAAGAACTTCAAAATATCCATACTGTATACTTGTGTTTCAAATACAAGGGGGCAAAGTCCTTTAGTCAAAGAATCGATCATTTATTCCTCAGTCTTTAAATGCTCCAAACTTTAATGTCACCTTTTCATGTCAACTACTTTATGATGAAGAATTTGACCTCAGAATGCTTAGACCCTGTGATATTTAATGTTGTTAAATAACACAGAAGTTTGATTATCACATTACAACTGAATAGGTCTAGTCACTAAATTAATCACAGACAACCTAGAAATCAAATTTCTGAGCTAAATCGTCTGTGAAGCAGCCTTATAGCATGCATTCTGCATGCATTGTCGAGGGAAGTTATACGTGTCTAATTGACACTCTTCCACGATATTGTACCATCTGCAGCCTTAAACCGTATCCTTAAGTAAACTTTCAATTATCCGAACACATAGAAAAATTTGAATCTGAATTCCCTATGAGATTTAGTATGTTGACTTTTTTATATGTCAACACATATAATCCTTGATTTCCTTTAATTATCTCAATACTTGCTTGACTGCATTTCAATGGTCTATATCTAGATTAACCAAATACTGACCAAACAACCAATCCGTAAATACAATGGCCTACCCAGTACATAGCTGAGCATATATACGGTACATTCCTCATAACCTCTCTCTCTTTTTACTTAATGTATACACTCTGTGAGGGGTCTAATGAGTGTTAAGATTTGTCCCAGTGAATCCAAATACCTAGGACAGAAGATGCTATGCTAAGGTCCTTTATGTCAAAGTTCTTAACTAAATTTTGCTTAACCTTATTCAATATAGTCAAGTAATTTGATATGAGCAATATATCATCCTTATACTATAATAGGAAGATAACTTTGCTCCTCCTGATCTTATAGTACAAGCATCTTTTAACTTTATTTTTCATGAAGCTAAAAGAGGTCATAACCTCATCAACTGTAAGGCATTACTTTCAATAGGTTTGCTGTAAACCATATGTTGATCTGCATAACACACAAACCATGTCAGTTCCATCAGGATCTAGAAATCCTTCAGGTTGTACCATATAGACCACTTTGTAAAGGTCTTTATTTAGGAAAGCAGTTATGACAACCATCTGATGTAACTCTTTATCATCATATGCTACAATTTCCTTAATCACTCAAAATGTATCTTTCGAGGATACGAGAGAAAAATATCACTAAAGTCAATATTTCTCCCTGAGTGAATCATCAGGCAATTGAGCAAGTACATAAACCGCTAAACTTTATCTTGAAATCCTTTAGGTCTTCAACTTCATTTACAACTGATAGTTTGCAATTATGCAACAAAATTAACTAGCTCTCAGACTTTATTGTGCTTCACGGTTTGCATCTCATTTGTCATTACAACCCACTACAATTTCGCTATAGGTACAGAAACGGTTTTTATAAAAGTAACTGGAATCTTAATATGTCTAATACTATAGTCTTATTCACCTGATAGACTATGATATTAGATGGGTTAGCAGGTCATCTCACTTTGGTAGATCTTCATAACTGTATTAGATCTTGTACCTCCAAGAACCTTTGTGTGTACAAATATGAGGTCCTGTTCCTGTACAGGTAGGGTATTAAGACCTAGATCTAACTGTATGAGTGATGGATAAATAATAACTATAATATCCACCCTGTTATCACCTGAAGGGTCAACGGCCCACCATCTTCATAGACATTGTATTCCAGAAACTCAACTGTTAGGGTTCCACTATTATGTTCCCTCCTTCTCTACAGTAAAATATGTAGCCTTTAAAGTAGTCAGGATATTTAAATAACAATGAACATGAGTATGCAAATTTTCTTTGTAAGGATTATACCACCTCGGTAGGGCAGCCCCACACATGAATGTGTGTAAGACTGAGTTTTCACACTTCTAGATAATCAGGTAGATTAGTCATGTTCTACATTGACTATTACAAGTCCTTTAAGGTGTGATTATGCCTTTCGGTAGCACACCATTTTGCTCAAGACTACCCGGTATAGTGAATCAAATCACTATCCTAACCAATTCTATATATCTGGTAAACAGACCCTGTTCAAGTCCTGAAACACCATGTTTGCCATAATATTCTCTTCCATGGTCAAATCTAACTATTTTGATGAATTTTTCCAATTGATTCTCAACTTTCAAACTTTAAACAAGAACTCATAACTGCAGTGGTAATAATTATCAACAATTGTCAAAATACTTATGGAATTGCAAATTGCAATTGTATAAGGTCTACTGATATCTTTATGTATTAGATTCAACAAGTCAGAAGCGTAAGTTGACCTCTATATCCTTATTAGTCAACTTACCCCTGCAATAGTCAGCACATGTTTCCAGAGCAATATAATCTAAAATTGAGAGAATGTTTTCCTTAATCAATCTCTCAACCCTAACTCCGGAAATGTGGCATAAGCTTTTATGTCACACCATTTAAGACCTTTCATTCATCAGTGTCCTTCATTTCATGACTTATTTACCAAGACACAAAGAAGCATATAACTAATTCGGGGTAAGACACATTCTATACAAACTATATGACAAGAAAGTTGTACCATTATGTTTTGCATTAATCACAACTGTAAAACAGAAGTATTAAATACAAAACGTCAACTTTCTTCGCCCAAAATTGATCTAAAGATCATATATAAAATGTGTGGTGTAAAAACCTAAATGAACCTTGCAACAAGATTTAGTATATACATCCCCTATAGACATTTCTTCCGCTTCTTCATTGCTATTAACCATCAGTTCCTCCATTTCTTTATTTGACTTTATCCCAGATATGAACCCATGCACTGTGGAAGCACCTTGATCAAACACTCCACTATATAGTCACCAAATACTTAATGCGACTGTCGTAATTAGATTCATAAATTAACAAGCTAAGGAGTTATCTGATGAGTACAGTCTTTCCTTCTATACCTTATACTGTTGGCTACTTTAGGTCCCTAAGACCTTCATCAGTACTAGATTGACCAACATCAGCATGTGGAGAAGAATTAAGTCTTTCTACCTTCGATCTTAGTGTGCTTCGTCTTTGCGTCCCATTTAGTTGCATCGAGGACTGTAGGAGTAACAAGTGTGAGTTTCTCCTCCTTAGCAACTCAATGGGAAACTAAAGCATTTCAGTCTCATTCCTCATCCTGTCAATGATATGTCATCACCAGATTACTTAATTCTGAATGAAGTGTATTCTGAGTCTAATGAACTGTGAAGACATCAAGAAGAGGAATGTGCAACATCTTCAGTCTACTATAAAGATAAATGATTCTTGATATGTTCTCCTTACTCCCCTTTTTCTCATATATTAGAGAATGATTCCTTAATCAAGACACTTAACTCAATACTAGATGAGACTGTGTACCTCTAGAAGGCATTTCTAACAAATTACTGTGCTATATCTGTATTCGAAAGTTCACTAAGAAGATGATTAGGTATGGATCTCTTAATAGTCATAAGACATAATATGTCAGACCGATCATAGGCTTCAAAGGTTGCTTTATGAGCTTTCGAGCTCATAGATGTAGGTAGAGACGGCCTATCCATCCGTATGGCCATATCAACCTCAGTTTTTTCATCTTTATATTGAAATCGACTAGAGTTTCAATGGTGACAATGATTTTATTGACTGAAAAAGTGAGTCTTTAGTAACTTTGATTTGATCGGCACAAATGTAAGGCAACAGAGATATTGAAAGCCATTAAACAGTATCTTTCCTGAAAATTTGGTCACACATATTATGAAACACCTGTGAGCTGAATGCATAATATATGCAACTAGACCTTCATACATAAAAGCGATCAGAGTACAAATCGTCAGCTCTCCTAACACTACCACCTGTAGGCAAATAGATCAGTCAAGCAACATCTTTCGTCTATCCTATACCTTTATGCACATTTCAAAATATCAAGTAAGGCCAACACCTGTGGCCAGAATAACCAAACATGAGACCAAAGACATCCCCTAACGTGCATGCAGAACAATTTAGAATATTGACTTGAAAGGCCATTGTGGTGACTACATTCTCATCAGCACCTAAAAGGTCAACAAACACAAGGGATACAACTTTATGTCATCCTCACATTTTTTATGGGCATATGTTATGTAACAATTTAACTTTAATAAATGCAAAACCCAAATGCACAGTTTCATTGTCACACACCCGTGCTGAAGACATTCTTCGAAAAATCTCATAATCGTGCATTACAAGATATCAAAACAATTACCCGAGACATGAGAACATCATGTATCTCCTTTATGGCAAGTTCGTTGCATGAAATTTCACTTAAAAATGGCTTCAGAATAACTTAATTCCTTTTCTGATTAACCGTCATGCAATCCTGAACCATTAATATGAGATCTGAGACATAACAATTTGAAGTATCTCTCTCATGTAATGTTTGAAACATGAAAATTCACTTGAAATCGGATCCGGAATATCCTAATTCCTTTTTCTGGAGTTAAACTTTAATTTATTACTAATGTAATAAATCTAGAAAAATGGAAAATTTCACTTTATAAATTTCCCGAACCCAGAAACTGACCCAAAACACCCTGGGGCATCCTTACGAGAAATCTAAAAATTTTGTATTTTTTTAATTTCGGGTACTGACGTCATGCCCAGCGTCAGTAGTGCGTCTGTGCGGCTGGCGAGTGTGAACCATACGCCGGCCCAGACGTGCATCACGCACAGACACACACACAGTTGTTGGCGTGTCTGGCCATTACGCAGCCACACTGCAACAAGCCCGTAGCATTGCGCCAAGCGCCCGATGGAGACACCGCCTCGCTGGAAAAAGACAATTTTCGGTGAGTTTTGGGTCGATTTTTCGACTTCCTGAGCTCGTTTTCAACCCGTTTCTCAAGGTTAAACACATGTATTCTACTTTCATGCAATAAAAGCAAGAAAAAACCAAGAAACGAGAGAAAAATCTTAGAAAACCTTATGGAGAGAAAAACCAAAAAATCTCTGTTTTTAACCGCCCGATCACACCACCGCTCTGATACTACTTTCCTTAGTCACATACCCTAGATCGAACGCGAAAGGGAAAAAATGGAGAAATGCAGAAATACCTAATTCAGTTTCCTCTTTGATTCCGAAGCTAATTTCAGTCTCGAAACGAGCTCAAATCTCCTCCGGGACCTTTGTAGAAAATTATCACTGCCACGTAGTCTAGGCCTTTCTACAATTTCCTCAAAATACAAGTGCTCTTAACTGGTCAGAGCTCCGAATGCTCATGAATGAGTTTAGTAACTGCAAGAGACTTTAACATATATATATAATTTCTATATTGGATTTTCCTATCACAAAGTTGATATGGACTAGGTCTACATTAAAAAGGGATCTATTTTCTATCAAGATTTCGTCTAACTAATTTAGATCATTTATTGGGCCACTTTATTACACTTATCTGGATTAAATTACGTAATTGAATCGATAATTTGTTTGAAACTAAAATTATAATTAATAACTGTCTACCATACGAGAACAGACGAAATTGCCCTAGGGGCAAAAATGTTTTACATAAATAACATGCTATAAGAAACTCGTGACATTGGTATAAAATGAATATGTTACTTAGTGTCTCCTATGTTTTTGGGACCTGTATGCAAATCCGGATACTATGGGCATGCTCCCGACTATTTAAGGTTGCAAATAAAATTCAAACGTGATTGAAAAATCTATCGACATCTGTGGGAGCCCCTAGATGCCTTGAATGAGTATTCGGAAACTCAAAAAAAATCAACGAGTCGGTGATGGTGATGGGTTTCTAGAAGTGAAAGTTACTACCATACAAAACTGTGTTATTTGTTGGATCACGTGTCGGACAAGGACCTCGCTTTCATCGATTATCCTTTCAGCTTTTCAAGCTTTTATTCTCCTCTCGCATCATTTTCTGAGCTTTCAGGAATTCAACTTTGGGACTAGGTATAAGATGTAGAGAACTTATAAAATAGATAAGATTAGGCCGGACCTGTACTCACTCAATTCCTTTATTTTATTTTTTGAAAATTTTAATAGAAATTTATTTAATTAAAATTTAAGCTAATTAATTCAACTAATTGAAGTTAAGAATTTCAATAAAATGAGATTCTATAATAAATGAATATATAAAACGTACATATATTGATTAAATGAATAAGATAAAACCAAATTTGTTACTAAACAAGGATATGATTATAAGAAATTAAAAAATAAGATTATAATTAAATGGATCAATTTAATTAATTGAACTTATGAATTTTAATTGATTAATAAAAATTGAGATTTTATAATGAATAAATATATGAAATGTACACATGTTGATTAAATGAATAAGATGAAACTAAACTATTAATAAATGAGGATATGATTATAGGGGAAAAAAAGAAAAAGATTGTAATTAACGTAATAAATTCAGTTAATTGAAGTTACAAATTTTAATTGATTAATATATAAAATTGAGATTTTATAATGAATGAATAAAAAAATGTACATATATTAATCAAACGAATAAGATGAAACTAAAATCATTAATAAATGAAGATATGATTATAGGAAACGAAAGAAAAAGTTTATAATTAAATTAATCAATTCAATTAATTGAAGTTATAAATTTCAATTGATTAATAAAAATTAAGATTTTACAATTAATGACTATGTAAAACGTATAGATATTGATCAAATAAATAAGATGGTACAAAATTCATTAATGAAGGATGATAAGATTATATAAAATGAAAAAAAAGAGATCATAATTAAAGTGATCAATTCAATTAATAAAAGTTACAAATTTCAATTGATTAATAAAAATTGATATTTTTAATAAATGAATATATAAAATATACATATATTGATTAAATGAATAAGATGAAGCAAAATTCATTAAAATAATCAGTTAAATTAATTGAAGTTGTATGACTAGCCACCTCGCATCAATATCTATGCTTGTATTAATATAAAAATTAAAAAAACTAAGATAATATAAAAAGGACAAAATTGATACATCAAAAAGAAAAGAGTTTACCCTCAATATCTTCTTCATCTAACTAACTTCATGCACATATAAGGACTTTTACAATACGAAGATGAAGTTGAGCATAATGAGGACTAATAACCTGACCACCAATGTTAAAAGCAGACTCCAAAGTAGTATTAGATAATGTAATTGCTAATAGGTCACGTGCAATTATTTGCATGATCGAAAATTATTTCTACAACTTTTCCATTATAATAATACATCAAACTGCACATATTCAACTTCAGATGCACAATCTTTCGTCAAGTACTTATCTAACTATATCATATTGTACGAAGTCATAGCCCTTTTTCTTTTGTGAATTTTGTCAGTGAAAGTAACAAATAAGTCTTAGAAGATGGACCCGAAACCTAAAATTGAAATTGTAGTTGAATAACCTAAACTATTAGGATCTTGATCTTCAATTTTTCCATTCTAAGTTAGTAATAATTAAACAATTTATACCAAAATTATTTAATGACATCTATATGCTCTTAAGCTGGATCATCATACAAGTATATTGCACATATAAGACCGCAACAATATGTCCAACCATATACTAATGAGAATTCAGGTTATCTATCATCAGCCTTGCCATAACCAGAATAACCTCACTAGAATCAAACACTCAATTAAATAAAGCTTTCTCTCACATATAGTGATAAACTGACAATGCGAAGTTGGATATTTTATTCCTGAGAACAATTCAGTCACAGTAAAGAATTGCAACTTTACACAAAGTTCTCTAGCTAAGTACCATTGGTCTTCTGTAGGCATACAAGTATATTAAGAATATCTTCGTGTTTGTCTGGTAAACACATCAACATATTGGAATGACGACTCTAACATCTTGAAGGCTGGGTTCCATCTTATTTGAAAATCCAGAACCAATTTCTTTATACTTATGCATAGTTGCAGAGCATTTTCTTCAAATTTCTTAGCCCAACTATTCGAATAGAATCTATTGCTTCTTTTATCATATCTAACCCATTCTTCATAATAAAATTCAAAATATGCACCAAAAAACATATATGACAAAATTTCAACAAACAACAAGCACCCAACCTGTATCTTATTCTTCAACTTTTCAATTATAGCATCATTTGTGCTACAGTTGTCTACTATTATGGTAGAAAATTTGGTGTCGATACTACAATCTATCAAACACTTTCCTAACACAATTGTCTACTTTTCACTTGTATGTGATGTTGGTACATAAATGAACTTATCATATACAAATATGGCCAACATTAATCATAATATAATAAAGAAGAAAATGATAACAATATTGAAGAATATAAATTATCTTAAAAGTTTACTATATAGAGTCCAGTCATTGTCAACATAGTATGCTGTCACTGCCATATAACCCTTGTTTTGGTTATCAATTGTCCACATGTCTGTTGTAATGGCAAATCGTCCTTCAGTACTTGAAAATGTTTTTAAATTTTCTTTCTTTTTATCCTCATAAATCTTTATAATGTTGTTCTTTAACGTATTTTGAGTTGGAACCTTGAAGGTCAGTTGCAGTGAATTGCAAAACATTCTAAATCTTTTAGTATTAACTATATATATTTCATCACCAATTGCCATACAAGTGATAAAAAATCTTTATTTGTTACTGTTGTAAGAAGTTTGTAGTTATTTCATTCTTTGCTCTCTTAAAGTTAAGGGTAAAAAATGTTTAAACTCCTATTACCATCTTTTTTCTAATACACAGATCCATATGTTTCTTTAAATGAAAGGTTTCACCTTTTGAACTCCAGGCCAAAATCTTCTAACAATATTCAACCTTTTTTACTTCATCCATTAATCTAGTCTTATTGAAATGATTCTAAATTTCACTTGTCAATTGACTTGAAGTTGGACTTATATCTTTACTTGGTAGGGATTAGAAGTTTCTACTTCTGTCTCCAATACCAAATTACAGCTCGCTATTGAAGGAATATATTCATCCATCTGAAACAATCAACATATAAATATATAATTTTATTCATAATTATAACTGAAAATTCATAAACATGACAGAGGATAGAAGTACATAAATCATAATCTTAAATTTAAAGTTTTTCAATTATCAATTATCGGTTATTAGTTACGCTTGTGTATACGACTGTATAAGTCACTAAGATCATATCACACAGTACATACAGGCGTGTATGTACTTTTACGTTCACATATACGAGCATGTATGTGATTATGTAAGTCCACAAAAATACTTTCTAGATGGTAACATTCTCAGAAATTCTAGTATTTCACTAATTTAATCCTCCATAAAACTAGAATACAAAGAAGGAAATTTAGGCTGTAGGCAAAGAAGAAAAAAAGAGCATGGCAGTGGGACGATAGAGAAGCACGGTAGCGAGGTGGCAAAGCGAAGGGGCGGCTGCAATCGAAGGGGCGACAGCCTCGTCAATCCCTACACGTAATTCTCTCTAAGCACAATGACACCGTTTACTCCATCTTAGAAATGAAATTTATAGCTTAAAAACAACGACATTTTGTTTTGGCATGCTGTCAGGAGCATTTGGACCTGACTTGTTGATCTCAATTCAGGCCAGGGCAAGCACATACTTGGCCCAAAATGCTGCCCCTAGATAAGATGGCAAGGAAATGGATTGATAACGTGGTAGAAGAAAAGCAGCTTGTTAACAACTCTTAATCTGCCTGCGACAGTCTCTTAGTATTCTTGTTTAAGGAAAGTTCAAGTTTGCTATTCCGCAGGAATATTTAATAGCAATGCCAAAGGCATGTGGTAGACAAGTTGACAAGTCGCCTGGATTTATGTGAAGGAATTTGATAAGAAAATGATCTGAAGGTGTCAATCAACTTTTACTTGTTATTGGTCCTACATATTCTAGATGACAAACTATTAAACTTATGCAAGCATTTGTGAACATACTTGCCTGATAGGTGTTTCTACAAAGTTAACCTTTTTCTACCTTTTCTTTTCTAGAAGGGGGAAAGGCAACAAATTCGGCCCCAGAAAAGAAAATATTTCTGTTGTTTTGGCCTCTTTCTTCTTATTTGCGTTATGATGACCTGAATCTGATGATCATATTGGCATAGAACTTTCTACCCAGTTGACACCTACAGTTTTCAGGTAATCCTCGAGAGAGTGGAAGGGTTGCTGAATAAAATAAATTAAACATTTCAAGATTCAACTTTATTTTTTTGGGGAAATTGCAGTTTTCCACTCCTACTCTTATTATGTATCTTTTACCATAATCTTATCCGTTTTTTCCTGTACTCGTAGCTGGCGTCAACGTCTTGGACATAAAATCTTCCAATTTGACGTAAAAAGTGGGAAAGACCCGACTAGAATTAGTTCTCCGTGTCGTGAAACAATCC
Source organism: Erythroxylum suave (assembly GCA_027563595.1). Lineage (NCBI taxonomy): Eukaryota > Viridiplantae > Streptophyta > Magnoliopsida > Malpighiales > Erythroxylaceae > Erythroxylum > Erythroxylum suave. Next base: position 19,566,083 of record JAOSBN010000004.1, on the reverse strand, counting down.
TCAAAAGCGACAGGCTCCTGCTTTTCTTTTACTTCTTTGGGATTTCCAGCATTTGATATGGTGACAGGCGTAAATCTGTAACGTTTATCCTGATTGTCCCATTGTTATCCTCTAAACTACTGAAGGCCTTATCTCCACGTCACGTACAGACCAAAAACGGCTGCTGGGAGAAGAACGTTATTTTCTAACTTGATAAACTGTTTTCATTAACTAATTTCAATCCTATATCAATTAGTCTCATTTATATATTTACATGAGACCGACATAAATATGTGGACAAAATTAATTTATAAAATTAAGAACAGAGGATTTTGTGTGCTTCCCTTATGTGACTTGTGTATTTATAAAATATTTAATTAAAAGAATTCTTATCTTATTATTTTAATTTATTTGTAAGATAATTATATATGCTAAAATTATAATTATAATATTTATATTAATAAATGATTAGATTAATACATATTATGTTTCTTTATAGTTATATATATAAAATTCTAAATAAATATGTGAGCTATTATCAGAAAACAAATATATTAAATGGGCTAACTTATATATAAGTAATCATGTTATTTTAAATATTTTAAGGATCATAAAATGACTGATATGTTCTAAAGTATTTAAGACCTATTTTCATCAAAAGTGATTTAATTGGTAATTATTAGACAAAATAAACTTATACAAAAAGCAATTAGTAATTAATATATGATTCATTATTTAAAAGTAATTAACGAAAATTAGTATTTATTCAAAAAATTTTGGCAAAGGTAAAATGATAATTTAAAAAGTAATTTTCAGTGTCATTAAAATAATCAATTACTAATGTTCAAAAATCAACATAATTTAATTCAAATGGAATGAACACTAAATATATATTTTATATATATCTAAAATATTATATAATATTGCAGACTCTAAATCTATATTTACGTTTAATTGAAATATTATATAATAAAAGGATTTAATTATATAAAAATTTCATGCGGAAGGATTACTCAAAACTATATTTACATTCTTAATATATTGTGATATTGTTAGAAGACAGATAATTAAGCAACTATAATGATTTATAATAATCTATTTAAAAGTCGAATTTATAATAAAGTTGCTAAAAGGAAAAAAAATCCACAAAAAGGTATGATTTATGATTAATATTTTATGATGTTCATATTATAAGATTAAACTAATATTGATATTTTGAAAATCCTAAGCTTGTTTGTTTATTACGATACACAAATGACGCAAGTAATTAGATCACATCCTTATTCCCTTCGCATTATGAGTTGAGAGTTTTATTATACATGTAACAAGATTCGATCTTATATGTGGCAAAAAAATAAATATTTTTTTCATTTGTTGAAAGACAAGATCACTATAAATTTTATATCATTATTGATGCGTGAATACAATAAATAAATCATACCTTACACATGTAACTTAATCCTCTTTTTTTAATAGCTTCCCCTTAATCGTTTTTGAAACTAGTTCACCACAACTACCATAATCACATATATATTAGACCTCTAACGGTAGTTATATGAAAAAATTGAGAGAACTCTGCAAATGGTGTAAAGAGGAGTAAGCAAAAAGTGCTACCTACTTTAGATTTTATGCCTATTTATAAGAGAGTTTGGATCTTCTAATTATTTTGAATGAAAAATAAATTATAATTTTAATTAAAATTTAATTATAATTAAAAATATAATTAAATACTAATTAACCCAAATGGATTCAACATCTCACATTGATCCTTATTAAGTATATCATATTTAACTTTTAAAGTTTCTCAAACTTTACAATCAAATATAACTTGATTAAATTACCATTTTCTTCTATCAGTCATTCTTTGTTTCTAACCTGTTAAGTTCCTGAACATATTGGTAATAGATATCTTGAACTCATATTTAGAATTGGATAAATTAAACTTTTAACTTATCTTTAATTATCTAATTAAATAATTTATATCTATATATGAAGATTGCCATCTAATAATGTATCATAGCTACTCAAATATTAGGAATGTGAAAATAGTTTTGACTATCCTCTTCGTATATGTTCTTTTGTATGATCTAGTCCTTTTATCACCTAATTTTTCGACTAAACATAAGTGATTGAATTAATGTCTATTCTATTTAAGTCTAATCATATAAATAATCTACTATTTATAATTGATTATATTAATAAAATTTGAAAATTATTTTCAAAGTATCATTCCACCTTTAAGAATAACATAATATTATCTTTAATCACTTTAGGGTAATAAATCTTACATTAATCAGTCATCTACCTTTATATAGTTCATATTAAGTAGAATGACCATGGACAGAGTTATGCTTGACAAGGATAGGTCATAAGCAGTAGGAAAATACAACAATTTCTATATACGAAATATTTTGGAGATATTAAGTCAAATAATCACTTGTACAATCATATAATGAGAACTTTTATAGACATACAACTAATGTTCCAAATAGAATTTTCACATTGGATCAGTTCTATAAACTTATTTTCTAAAAAATACGCACATGTTTTTTAAAATATTTCCATATTTTAACTTATGAGATCAAGTACTACATATTTTATAAGAAGAAATATAATATATGATAATCTTTATACTATTAATATCTAGTCTCAAAGAGCAATAATTGTGAATAATTTAAGGATAATATATACGTTTAATATGAATCTTATAATTATGATCTTATTGTAATTTTGTATGTCATGTTATTTATCTCTTAGACTTTATCATATACATCAATTAATTAAACAAATATGTATAAATAAAATATTTCTTTAAATAATTATGTCACAAAAACTATAACTAACCAATTAGCTACAAACATGTTACACGACTCTATCAACTGAAATAAGGAGTTTGATTTTAGTTGAATTTTAAAAACTAAATAACTGGTTTGGTTAAACACATGGCTTGATAGTGTTATTCCATGCTGGAAATTCATAAGCAAAGTTCTTCAAGATAGTGGTGGTCGAAGGATTGAGATTATGGGGATTCTTATGCGTAAAGGTATTCTTGCACTTACTGGAAATCATAATGGCTCTACTTTCTTATAAAGTTTACACCCTAATTTACAGTTAGGAAAAGTAGGGTGCACAATATTGGTTATTGCTTATTGGTTATAATGACAATTTTATATACATCAGAAAGTTAAAAGCTTAAAGCTTAGTGATAACCACCATTGGGAAATCAAGCCAGATTTAATACCACATATAGCGGAATAATTACAAAACTTTTTCATATTTTGATTTCTCAAAACCAAGATCACTTAATTCCATAAAATTATTAATTTGTAAATCATAATAAAGAGAGAATCATAATCTTATTTTGAAGCTTGGTCATATTACTGTCATATCCCTATGAAATCAACTCATCTCGACCATTGTAGCCTTTGACCTTTAACAATATCCATAGAACAAGTTGAGAAAACTCTGCAATAATTGCATAGAGGGTTAAGCAAGAAGTGTTAGCTCCATTATATCTTAAGCCTACTTATAATATGTTTTAGACATTTTAGTAATTTAATTCAAAGTAAATTCTAATTTCCATTAAAATTTAATTATAATTACAAATAATTCTAATTAAATACCAAATATGCCTAATAAGATCCAATATATCATATTAATCCTTATTTATTAAATATCTCATATGTAATCATGAAGTTTCTCAAACTTTACAATCAAATCTAACTTGATTAAAATATCTTTGTTCTCTTCAACTCATTCTTTGTTGTAACCCATTAGGTTCCTAAATATGTTGAAAACAGATACAAATTATAACGTTAAATTAAATTTAGGATTAGATAAATTAAACTCTTTTATTTTATCTTTAATTCTCTAATTGTGAAATTTATACCTATAGATTAAGATTAACATCTAGCAGCATATTAGGACCACCCATATATTTAGTAACGTTAAATTGGTTTTGATTAACCTTTCCATGTATGATTTTTTTTGGTATAATTTAGGCATTTCATCTTTTAATATTTCAATTAGACATAGAGTATGAAATTGATGTCTACTTTATTTTGAGTCCAATCATATTAGTTCTCCACCATTAGTTGTTGATTTAATTAATGACATTTATAAACTATTTACAAAACATCTTTCTACCTTAGCCAAGGATTTCCCAAACTAATACTAATCAAGAACAATGAAGTATTCTCCTTATTTACTTTAGGGCAATAAATCCAATCTTAATCACTCAACTACCTCCAAATAGTTTATGCTACATCCAATGACTACTGACTGAGTTATCCTTGACTAGAATATGTCATAAGTATTATCATAACATAGCAATCCTTATATAAGATAATTTTGGAGATCTCAAGTCAAAGGATCACTTATACAATCATCATAATTAGAATTTTCATAAAGATACAAGTAATGTTTCAAATGGATTTCTTAAATGGGGTCAGTTTAGCGAACTGGTTCTCTAATAAACACTCACACATTTGTTTAAGTATGTTCATAGTTTAGTCAAAGAGATCGACTACTTCTTTCATAAGGAAAAACATAACTTATGCTAGTCTTTTTGCATTTTACTAATGTCTAGTCTTAATATAATAATGACTAGAAACAATATAGGAATAATACATAAATGCAATATGATTTTCATAATTATAATTTCATTTGCAATTTGTAATTATCCTATGCCATTTATCACATAACATCTGAATATGTATAAGATAGTGAATGCCTTTAAATTATCTTGTCACTAAACTATAACCAATCAATTGATTGTAAGGCATGAACCAATAATCTCTCATTTGCACTAAACCAATCATTTAAATATCTTATACCATATCACCATATGACGATCATGCTACTGCTAGGATAATGAGATAATGAGAGAATTCTACAAGATCCTTTATAGTAAGCATTTACTGCTTAAATCTTACAAATTTCATCTTAGTTCATCATAATTAAGAAAAATTTCCTAGATACATCCTTAGATCTTTGATGAGACCTTATATCCTTTTACAAGTGAAAATTGTGAATTGCATCATATTTGAAGGATTAGTTTGATATGCATTTAATTGTTAACTTAATCGTTTAGTACGTGTTTAGGTTAGAATTGCGTTAGTTTGTTAATTAATTGTGTTTAAGTGTTTTTATAGGTTAGTACAAGTCTTTGAGCTTAATTATTATCTTTTAAAGGTACCTTCATCTGTTTATTAGTGTTTCAGGAGCAACATCGAAGAACAAAGAAGTTTCGGAGACACTTGAGCCAAAATAACAACCATTAGAGTCAACCCATATGCCACAATCATGATAGAAAAGCTCAGACGTGGCCCACAATCTTGGCTTGCATCATACGAATGCGCAGAAACTGAAAAAGTCAAGTTTCGAGGGAGTTTTTGGGCCTTTTGGACCCTAAAAAACCCCAAGGCTGCCTAGAACACCAAAGGTATATAAAAAATAAGACAAATAAGATAAAGGGAGCTTTTGCATCAGCCAATTTTGAGAGAAACCCTGCAAAGGATTGTTGAGAGATTGAGAAAGAGAAGAAGGAAGAGAGAAGTGGAGAAGAAGTCAAAATCTACATACTTCTTGTATCAGGAGTTTCACGACGTTGCTGCCTCCAGTTTCTGTTTAGAATCATTTTTCATGTTATTTTTCATTTTTATTATCGTATAGAATTGGGAATAGCAATCTGAGGATAGGATTGTGAATGTTGAGATGTTCTATAGTCACTTTTTTTAAATCTTTGATTTAATAAAATCTGATTGTTTTATGTTTATTGGATTTACTGTCATTTATTTCTATGATTGCATAATTCAGTAATAAATTGAGAGGGTGAATCGAATGAAAAAAAATTAAATTGGGCTAACGAGACTTAGTTGATTTAATAAGAATGAGAAATTAATCAAATTGGTAATTGTGTGAAGAGAGATCTCGCATAAGTTCCTGATAGTTTATTGGACAACTTCATATCTAATTAGGATTTTGGATAGAATGTTAATTGAGAAATTGCAAATTTCCATAATTTGATTAGGATTTATAATTTAAGGTTAATGGTTATAACTCGAGAGAGAGTAATCAACCCTAGGATCGTCTAGGACCAATAATCCAATAATTCATAATCGATTAAGTTAGCCTTAAAGATAGGTAAAAATTTCCCTTTCTCTTAATTGATAGTTCCTTTAGGTTGATTCTTGAGTATGCGTGGCAATTGCTACTTTGTTAATATTTTCGTAATTGATTCTTTGATTTGAGTTGCGTGAATGAATTAAATTCTTGCTTTAGTTTTATTACATTTTGAATTACTGCCAATTGTTCTAGCCTTAGATTTTAGGAATAGATTATCCCTCCTCATGGGATTGACACCTTAGGTACTATGTGAACGAGCCATATGCTTGTTGATTATCGAGGTTATTAATTAGAACTTGCACACATCGAATAACTATGATCAAGTTTTTGACGTCATTGCCGGGGAGGTAATTAGTTTAGTTCTATATTTTAATTCGTTTAGTTAGCTTTTAATTTTTTCTTTTGTTCTTTCTTTTCTACTTCTGAAATCGTGATTCCGTATGAACACAAGCCACGAGAGGTTCGAGTTGTGCAGCTGAAACCGTAGATTTAGATATCACTTGACTAGAACAAACCATTAGGAAAGCTCGGCGTGAAAAAAAAGAAGAAATTACAAAATTAACCATGGTTGAGGAACTTTAGCAAGATTTGGACCACAAAGTGAATCAAGAACATTAACAACGGACCTTTATGGACTTCATGAGATCATGGTTCAATGCGACAAACCAAGGAGTAGTTAGGCCACCCATACAAATAGCATCATTTGAAATCAAACCAGCCCTTCTAAATTTATTTCAATAGAATGTGCAGTTTTATGGATTAATGAACGGGGATCTTAATGCACATATAGTGAACTTCTTGAAATCTGTGATACCTTTTGGTACTATCAAATGTCAAAAGATGCAGTCAGAATTAGGCTTTTCCCTTTTACCCTTAGAGCTAGAGTAAAGGTTTAGTATCATTTCCTTAACCTAGCCAATGTCACAACGTGGGATCAGCTAGTTCATGCCTTTTTGAACAAGTATTTCCTCCTGACTAAGAACACTAAGATCATTAAGGAAATTACCAACTTCTAACAAAGTGATAACTATACTCTCATTAACCTTCTCATAGAAATGAAAAATTCATAATCATCTCTGAAGCAAACTCTTTGAATTCATTATGAAAGTGAATCTTTCAATGTCTCGTAGCATTTCAACTATACATTAAATGTGTCAACAAGAGCCCTATTTAAAATTAGATGTATCACTATGAGATTTGAACTTTTCATATTTCATCTTACTCCCATTACTTATCTTGATATTTGTTTAATAGGTTTGTAACATTATATCCAACCTTCTAGATATTTTATAGCCTTTTATTACTTAATTTAGTTTTGAACTTAATGGATAATATATGCTTCAATCAAGTATCACATTCTTAAATAATTAACCTTCTATTTCAAAGACTTCGAGCTTTATATCTAAAATGAATTCTTGCTAATTGATTTAATTGTAATTGTCAAAATAAGTTATTATACTATGTATAGCTATAGAAGAAATAATATTACATCATAAAATATCTCATATTATGTGTTTCCTCCTTACGTAAACATATACTGTTATGCAAATTTATTGTGAAGATATTCACCATAGAATCTCGTTCCTTATAGATAACAAAAAAATTTAAAACTCATAACTACGATCTTATTGAAGTGCTTCAGCATTCTTAATGTTTAATTTCTACTTAGATTTAAACAATTTAAACTTTTCAAAATTTTAAATCAATATTTCATTTAATACATATGACTATACCATAAAATTTCATTATAAATCTATTGAAATATAAGTATTATCCTTTTATGAATTTTTATTCTATCTAATACATCACATGTATAAATTTAACAATTCAATATCATCATCATACTTTCATAAAAGGTTGATATGGTTATTCTTCAACTTAATAAGTTTCATAAGTTTTATACGATTCATAATAAAAAGCCTACACATATGTTTGCATATAGCTTTATGATTCTCATCATGTTGATTTAACCAACATGACATAAAAGGATAGTCTCGGTTATCCAACTTTGTATTCTTTCCACTTTTGTTAAGCATAAGGCTCGCTTACTCTAACATATACAAACTATTCACACAAACTTGGATCAACTAATTTTAATTAACAATATATTTCTTATCATGATTTAAATGTTATGATAATGTTGAATATAAATTTAGTATCAAATATTCATAAATATGAACTAGACATATATATAATGTCTATTATATTTTGTATAAGCAAGAAAAGTCATGCAATCATTTGTTCTAAAGATAACTATTATCATTCCATAGAAAAGCCTTTAATTGATGTCTATGTTTATGTTTTTAGTAAGCCAAATTAAGTGAAATAATTTTATTAGGGTACTATACCTTTCAACTTTACTTTATGCAACCTCCATCATGGTGTTGGCATACATCGTACATATTATCATTAAAGTTTATGAGACATTAATCAACTTAAAATGTCAATATATTTTGTCATATATTTTATTTTAACATATCTATAAAACTTTTTCCCAAACCCTCAATAGGGATCATACCAAAATTACATAAAGAGCAAATAATTTTCTTTTCTGACATTGAGAAATCTTCTCAAACATAATCCTATGTCCAAAAAATTTAGTTCACTAACTCGTACTATCAACTATATTAAACAAAATAAAATCCACCTATAAAAAATATAAATGTAAGAAAAGCAGGCAATTGATTTTATGCCATGACCACCAATTGAGATTAGGAATTTAATCATATATTTGGTAATAGCCCTCACTACTATTTAGAAAGATTACTCTGATCTTTCTAGTGGGCTAGGATCCCATTCAAATTTAGTTGATCTTAAGTTTGCTTATCAAACCAACTAAACTTAAATTAAGTAGATAAAAATTTTATCGATCATTTCTTATATGACTCATAGATCCATTATATGACAATTCTTACCAAAACATATCTTCTATGTTATTCCCAACCCTGCCTCTAAATTCTTGTGATCATGACTTTACTGGTCCAAATCACACAAATTCTTTATCATAAGAGTAAACATATTCGGGTTAAAGTGACCTTGCGCTCAACAAGCCTAATAATAAACAGAATTCTGGTTTATTCTTATACTAATGGAAGGCAAAAATCACGTTCTCAACATGTACTTAACATTTTAATGAGGGATTTAATTTAATAATAAAAATATATATCTAACATATAAATAAAGTATGAAACTTATGTGTTCATAATAAAATTATATGTACAAAATATCAAGCTTTGTTTGGTTTAAGTTATTGGTCTTCATAATCTAAAATAATATTTCTAACTCTTTAGATAATTAAATTAGAATAAATCCATTGATTGATAAATATATTAAATTATGATGAGAACATGATTGTTAGATTCATATTACATTTGTCTATTATATCTAAATTGTTCATAGTCATGACATTATTAAGATTGAACATTAATAAGGCATAAAAAGATTTCACACTTTATATTTCTTCCTTATGAAGGAAATAGTTGATCTTATAGATTAAAGTATGAAGATACTTAAAACGTATGGGTGCTTGCTAGAGAACAAGTTCATTGAACTAACCCTTTATAATAATTATTTTTAAAACATTACTTATATGTTTATAGAAATTTTCTTATGATAATTATATAAGTAATCTTTTGACTTGAGATCTTTAGGGTTTCTTGTATAAGAATTGTTATATTTTGATACTACTTATTCTAATCAAGGGTAACTAAATCAATAGTCATTGGATACAACATGAACTATATAGAGATTGTTGAGTGATCAATATATGATTCATCACCCTAAAGTAACCAAGAAGAATATTCTATTGTTCTTGATTAGTATTGAATTAGATTTAGAAAATCTTTGACCAAGGTAGAATGACATTTTGTAAAATAGCTTACAAATGTCATTAACAAAATCATTTACCAATGGTATTAAACTAACATGATTAAACTCAAATAGAATAGACATTAATTTTATGCTTTATATCTAATTGGGACATTATATGATGAAATGATTGATACTTTGGAATATTTAGGTGGTCATGATGCATTGTTAGACGTCAATCTTAATCTATGGATATAAACTGTTTAATTAAAAATTAAAGATTAATTAAATTATTTAATATTATTTAATATTATATTTGATTTAGACTTAAAATTTATATCCATTACCAACCTCTTTACGAATATAATAGGTCAAACATAAAGAAGAAGTTGAAGAGCGAAAAGGTGTTTAATCAAGTTATACTTGATTATAAAATTTGATAAAACTCTATGAGATATTTAATAAATAAGGACTAATATGAGATATTAGATCTTATTTTAACCTAACTAGAATTTAGATGAAATAGGCTTATCATAAATAGGCTTAGGCTCTAAGGGAGCTAGCATGTCATGTCTAACCCTTTACATTAGTTGTATAGTCCTTTTAACAGATTTCATGGATACCATTAGAGGTTAGACATATGTGTGGTTATGGTAGTTTAGATAAACTAAGTTTTAGAAACGATTCAAAGGATGACAAGAAAAGGATCGAGTCACATAATAAGGTACAAATTATGATTCATTCTTTATTATATTTTGTGCATTAATTATATTATAGGATTTAAGAGATCATGGATTTCAAAAATTTATATGAAAAAATTTCATATTTATTTTATGCATAAGATCAAATCCCACCACGATTTCATAAAAGTGATATTAGAGCCAAATTGAATTCTTTAGTTTTATGAAAATTTTTTAATTGTTATTAAAGAGTTCAGGAATAGAAATTGCAATTATTACAAGCCTTATAGAAGCTACAAATTTTATATTGAAATTTTTAAAATCCTAATTTAAAATTGAAGTTTTAATAAGATTGAAAATAAAACAATAGTTTTGGGACTTAAATAAATAAATAAATATAGCCCATCTATAAACAATAAAAAACCCAAAATGTTAAATTTAGGAAAATCAAATCACATCCCTATTTACTAGTGGTCATAAATAGGCTAGGCCCAGCTCTCCTTGAAGTCAACAGACAAGCCCAGTTTGACGGGGCCTCAGGCCCGGGCAGAAACTATTGATCCTGGCTCAATCCTACCCATTAACACTCTTGCTATTATCTTCTTAAAACAATCAAATCCTAAGCCACATGGAATTAAAAAAATTGTATTCAAGAAACCTATAACAGTTTTAGGATTGCTAACATATTAGCTTGGTTTTGGAAACTCTTTGTAATAAGTTTCCAGGGACTTGTGAGGTTGTGAGTTAGTTTGTTTCTGGTTATACTATTAGTTTTAGTTGTTGGAGAATCGATTGAAACCTCACTAGTAATTTTTATTGGAGTAAGTGAAACTTCTATTGTTGAACATGCTGGCATAATGATTTCTAGTTATAGCATCATCTTGATGGTAGTAACAGTGGAAGTAGTTGACACCAACAAGTCAAGATAGATGGTTATCATGTAGATAAGTGACAAGAGCAGCATGAGGGGTTGCTAGTTGCTAAAGACTAGATGAACAGTACACGGTGAACTATGGTTGCAACTTAAGGAGAAAATGTGTTTAGAGGATTGATTAAGAGGTTGCAATTGAGAGGTATGATGTTAGTGGTTACGGTGAGTTGCAATATGGAGAAAAGGCAATAGATGGATAATAGAACCAAAAGATTGCACATTAATAGAATGTAAAAAGACTATCATACATTATGTTTCTTCCTTATAAAGGAAGTAGTCAATCTGATACACCAAAGTATAAAGATATTTAAATAAACATATGCGCTCTTGTTAAAAAAAACGTCATTGAACTTACCCAAAAAAGAATTTCATTTGGAACATTACTTGTATATTTATGGAAATCCTCACTATGATGATTTTGATCATTTGACTTGAGATCTTCAAATTATCTCATATAGGAATTGCTTTGTTTTGATACTATTTATTACCTATTCTAGTTAAGGGTAGCTCAATTGGTAGTTATTAGATATAACATGAACTATATAGAGGTAGGGTTGACTACCCTAAAGTTATTATGGAGAATGCTCTATTTATTCTTGATTGGTATTGATTAGGGAAATCCTTAGCTAAGATAAAATTAAACTTTCTAAAATAGTTTTAAAATGTTATTAATAGAGTCAATTATTAGTAGTAAAAGAATAAACTTGAATCGATTGAAATAAAGTATACATAATTTCGTACTCTATATCTAATTGGAACAATGTATGATAAAAGGACATTCCTAAATATTTGAGAGGTCATGATGAGTTACTAAATGCTAATTTTATTCTATAAATACAAATTGTTTAATTAGAGAATTAAATACGAATTAAATAAGTGCAATTTTTCTAATCCTAGACATGATTTAGGGTTAATAATCGATATCCATTACTAACATATTTAAGAATGTAATAGGCTATACGTAAGAAAACGAACTGAAGAGAGAAAACGTGTTTTTAATCAAATTGGGCTTGATTGTAAAGATTAAGAAACTTTATGATTAAATATGAGATATTTGATAAATATGGACCCTTATGAGATATTATATATGATTTGACCAAATTAGTATTTAATTACAATTAATTTTAATTCTAATTAAAGTTTAATTGAAATTATAATTCTATGTCAATTAAATTACTAAAAGGTTTAAGCCCTGTTATAAATAGGCTTTGGCTCCAAGGGAGCTAACACTTTTTGTCTAACCTTCTATATAATAGTTGAACAATTCTTTCAGCAAGTTCTACAGATGTCGTTAAGGGATAGATATGTTTGTAACTACGATGGTTGAGATAAAACAATTTTTAAAATGATTCAACGAAAATGACAAGAAAAGGATTAAGTTTGATAATAATATATGAAATATGATTCATGCTTTATTATTTCTTGTGTATTAATCATGTCATAGAATTTAAGTAATCTTGTCTTTCAAAAAAGTCAAACGAAAAATTTTCATATTTATTATATTACAAGCATGATTTTATCCATCCACAATTTCACAATAGTAATTACTAAAAACATACAATTTAATTTAAATTAATTTATGTAATATAAAATCATCATGTTCTAAAATATGAAACACTTTGGTCTAATTATGTTATAGGAGATTATGGGTGTACTGTATAGTGGTTTGATTTGATTTAGTTCAATGAAACCATTATAAGTTTGAGTCTATATATGTATTCATGTAATATAAAATATAAAAATTTTAAAAATTTAATTGGACATCAAACCAGTAAGAGAAAAGGTTTAAGATTTAAAGGTTTAATCGATAATAGATAGGTACAAAACTAGTATATGATAAGTAAGGAATAAAAAACTCCAAAATAAGCAAAATAGAATATTTTATTAAAATATTTTATTAAAATAAATATACTAATGTCTATTAATATATATATATATACATATATATATAATGAATCTAATAATCCAAGGAAAAATTGAATCCATGTTAAAAATTAAAATAATATTAACAATTAAAATTGTGTTTCTGAAACTCCATTTATTAAATTACAAATAAATAATACATTATACTTTTATTTTTAAATATATTTAAAATATGATATCAATTGACCATCAATAGGTGTTCTTAACCCATTCATTATGGAAAATATATTTTCTTCATAAATTGCCTTTTAAAATTCATTATAATCAAAATCAATAAATAACTCTTATTCTTCAATCCAAAAATTAGTATGGTTAATAAAACCAATATTAATTGGATCATATGTTCATTTCTTACTAAAAGCACTAGATATAAAATAGAAAAATTATAAAGTCAATAATAAAAATTAAATTAAATCAATTAAACACCAGTTCTTCATCCTCAGATTATAAGTAATGTATATATGGTTATTAAGTCTAATGCTCTAAAAGATTTCATTTCTTCATATAATATATTAAAAAACACTCCATTTACATTCAAAACCTGATATGGAAGTTACTTGACTAAGTAATATAATAGCAATTTTTGTCAATGTTGGAGCCCTTTTACCAATCAATTTCCACCACTCATTTATATTTTAAATTAATAGTTATGAGAAATCAAAATTATATTATTAAGAAGTAAAAGATGCACTAAAAATATGAAAACTTAACAATCACATATTTTCATCATAAGTTCCCTCTTGGTAGATGTTCTAGCAAAACTTCCTAAGCTGTCATAATAAAATTTAATTTGATTTGTCGCCTTTGATTTCTCTTTAGTAGAGAAAATACATGTGCATTCAATCAAATCGAAGAGATTAGCTATAATATCATTTATACATGCATCTCCACTACATAAGCAATAAGGATTGAGAAACTATGTTGCTAAGTAGATCTTTTGAGTAAGATTCTTATCCGATCATTGACCAAGAATATATTTATAAGGTTAGTACAATTTATCCTTCCCTTTAAAAGAGATATGTAATTGTTTTTTAAACTCTATATACACCATCATATACCTTATCTGAGTCAATAATCTCTAACAACCTTATAAGTAGAGCCAAAATATTTAAAATAATCAAGTAGGAACCCCAAAATTTATTATATAGAATAATAGCATAAACTTCTTTTTCTTTCACACTCTTTGATAACTTATAACTAGAAAAATATTTATTTGTCATTAAATTTTGAAGCACTTGTTAATGACCAAAAACATTTTTTAAAGTAATAAATGTAGTTGTAAACTTAGTAGTAGTAGGACATACAATCTTAACCTAATCTTCTTGCTTTCTTAACGAAGACAAAAATGTAATATGATTATACCAAAAAAATTGTGACCTTAGATGCATATGAAGCAAGATTAGAAATATGTTTTATACGAACAATATCTTTGAAAACAAGATTTATACAATGAGTGATGCATAGAGACCAACAAATATGTTCATATTTTGATTGTACCAAGTACCTATTTGATGCATAATTAGTTACATTTTCGTTAATGAAATACAGACATTTTTTTGATCTCACCCATTTGATAATTTTAGAAAATAATTAAGATAAAGTAAGAGCACTTTTTACCATATCAGAAGTATCAATAAACTTGATAAAAATTATTCCAATATTATAATAAACCAAGAAATTAATCAAAAAAAATTTTCTTTAGTCAATCCACCAATCTACCATAGTAGTGCTTCTTGTTTTTTCCCAGCTAGTTTATATGTATCCATAATCAACTAATATTCCCTTTCTAAATTTTGAAGCAAAGGCATACGAATCTTGTGATAAGAAAGTGCTTAAATTCTAGACATATCAATATTGTAGCATTTATTGCTTCTTGAAAAAAAAGGTAAATTTAAAGAATTTAGAGGAATAAATGAATGATATAACCATCTAGTTCATACTTATTTACATCATGAAATAACATCCTTATCAACCAAAATAAATTTAAAATCAGCTTGAAAACCATAAGTAGTTTTTATAGGAAAATAAGAATCTATATTAATAATAATTTTCCTTTTCCTTTATCTAATGCTTGTTGTGTTTCATCGTCTCCAAAAGAAATATTATAAGCCTCTTTATTTTCCTTTTCCTTTTTTACCTGTTGCTACAAATAAGTTCCAATCCTTTTATACACATTAAATGGTACTTTTTTGTAAGAAGCAATTTTATCCTTAACATTAGTAATATGTTCCTTCATTATATAAATCCCCCTTCAAACATTATCCTAAAAAACAAACAATCATATTAAATACTTCCAAAAGATTCTTAGGAAGAAGAAAAAAAATTCCATGGTGGATCAGACTTATCATAAGTAAAGGATATTAAGTTCATGGAATCTTTTTCTAATGATTCTATACTCTCCATTGCAATTTCAAACTAAAAATATGAGAAAAGTAATTTTGTAATTTTGTACACAACTATAACATCTGGACATTTTAAGAAAGCAAAAAATGTTTAAAATAGTTACGCTTTTCAATATTACAAACATTAAATTTCATTGCTTAACAATTAAGAATTTTTTGGAGGTCATTTTAAAAATGTAAGTTAAAAATGCAAAAATTATCTAATCTAGAATGTAAAGAAAAATTTTACAAATGTGAAACAATAATTTAAAAAAGATAGGGAGAAGAGATAGCAACCTGATTTATAGTGGTTCAGTAAACAATCTTTGCCCAAATTCACTGCCAGGACTCATTTTGAAATTCCACTATAATTCTTCTTTCATGACGAAGAATAACCTTTGTACAATCTTTCTTAGTAAAGAGGAACCCTTTTTACAATCTTCTTCTAAAGGTGAAAAGGAACCTCAATCTCAGTTTCATCACCCTTAAATACAATAATATATTGTCCTAACTAAATATTACAACTCAAAACACTTAACATTTTCACTTTATAACTCCAAAATCGCTTAGTCACACAAATATGACACAATGATGCTCAAATGATTGAAAAAATCTTTGAAATGTGAGTATACAATACCTAAACTTTCTTCATGCTAAAACAAATAAGAAAACACCTATTTATAGTATTGTGGGACCTAAAATAACCATTGGAGCCAAGAACTAGCAATTACAATAACTACATTTACTAGTCAACCAGTATAAATTTATAATACTAGGTTCATTAGTCATTACAAGAATGGTCGGCCAATATGACAAACTAGTCAAATAGTACATCAACTATTCTTACAACAAACTCTCAATATTTCAAATTTGTATTTATCAGCTAATAACCTATATAGATCAACCAATCACCCACAAAAATATGGTTTTAATAATTTCAAATGCTTAAAACCAATTTGTTTAATCTAAATATGATTAAAACACTTACCAAAATGTTCCCCGAAGATTATTTGAAAGATCAAGAGGCTTTTATATTAAAATTAAAAGCTTCAATGTCTCTTGATCAATGTAAAGACTTATGTAGTAAAG
Organism: Erythroxylum suave; assembly: GCA_027563595.1. Classification (NCBI taxonomy): domain Eukaryota; kingdom Viridiplantae; phylum Streptophyta; class Magnoliopsida; order Malpighiales; family Erythroxylaceae; genus Erythroxylum; species Erythroxylum suave. The sequence continues at coordinate 19,549,167 of JAOSBN010000004.1, read as the reverse complement.
TAAGATGAAAAGATTATGTATGATGAGCCTTCTAAATCATCAAACAAACAAAGTGAGCCTATAAATAATAATACAATATGTGAAACAAACTTGATCAGCTTTGATATTCTTTTTTTAGTGATATTAAAGAATAATATTAAGTTAAGCACATTAAAAAAAACCATCAAGTTAATGATTAGCTCCCTCTAATTCACACATAAAACATAATCCAATATCAAGAACAAAAGATATTTAAAATCAAAGATATATCTATACACATAGATGATATAAATTTACTCAAGCATATCACTTAATATGTAAGAAAAAATGACAAAATAATCTCTCCCCTTGAATGTCATAAGTCCCCCTAAATCTAATATTACCGATCTTTCACAAACTTTTTAGATTTATCAAAAAGAAATAATTGAAAAATGCAAAAAAGTAATGTGTTATGCTTTAAACTAACTTAATCGATATAATTAAAAAATATTTGATTAAGAATGATAAACTTTCTTACTATAGAAAGTCATTTAATATTTAAGGGCTAAAAACAGATCAATGTTGATAAGAACATCCGTAATTATGTCTAATTTGAAAATTTTCCCAATTTTGATATTGTGCCTAAGTTAAATGATTCAATTAAAGCATCAAGGACAAGTTTTAACAAAATTAGATATTGGAATTGTAACAAATAATGGCATAATTTCAATATCCAATAATCAATTTCCTAAAAAATTTGTAATTTTGAAACTCCCTAAATTTCAAAATTATAAATATAAAAAGTGCCCAAAATACAAAAATTAAACAAATTTAAAGATGTATCAATATAATTGAAAGGTCAACTATCTTAACTCATTTGACAATATAACTATGAAGAAATTGATTTTAAAAGGTAGCTTTTAATTAAGAAAAGATTTTTAAAAATCCCTAAATTTGAAACAAAAATATAAAAATTTTCAATTTGGTGTAATTTAATAGGGTTTTTATGAAATGGGGGGGTGATGTTTTCAAGGATACAGGTCAGTTTTCTAGGGTTTGAGGAGCCTTAAACAAGAACAAAAGAAAATAGAAACAAAGCCAAGGATGGGGATAATAAATCGTATATGTTGGTCGACCACTAAGGGATACTGGTCGACTAGTAAAAGATTTCGGTTGACCTTTATACGTCGACAAAATATGTCATAAACTGATTATAACTTAATTGTCTTCCTTGAAAGAGTCGCCGGTAGACCATTACTTTATATTAGTTGACCATTATGGCCTTGTGGTTGACCATCCTTACAACAAACATTGTCACAAAACTTACTAGATATATAAAATTTCTTTAAAAATGGAACATTGGTTGATAACTGGAAAATATTGGTTGACAATTGTGAGTAATTAGCAACCAATGCTTCAACCAATCAAAGGACAAACTCACTGGAAAGGTAGAAAACAAGATTTTTAGGTTATACTAGTTGACCGCTTTAGGCCATTGGTCAACCAGTATGTTATGAAAAGTTGGATACAATCTCAAAAGCTCAAATAAAAAGATTAAGAACACAAATAATTATCTAAATATCAACAATGAATTAAACCACAAAGGAGATCCTTTTCATATAAAATTTCCATCAAATATAGCTAATTCTCTTCTAGATATGCAAGATTTATCCTTATTTAAAATCTTAAAGAAATAAGTACCTAATTGATGTAAATGCTAACTTAGGTTCCTCATTTGTACAACAATATCTCATTCTAAGTACTAAACTTTAGAGATTAAAAACAATTATTAAATAATTTATTCAAAATTTAAACATAAGTAATCATCACTTAGAATTTATACTCAAATTGATATATGATAGCAATATATGACAAATTTCTAAAGAATGAACTAATAGTTACCTTTTATTGAGCATCACTAATAAATATTCTTCTTGAATTCTTAATCCATTAGTGCCATCTCATTTTTCTCCCTTAGTTCTACAATTTGAGAAGTCTTAATAGTTAATTCTAAGAGTTAAATTCTCCATATCCTACAACAAAATCTGTAAGACTTTCATTTGCTTTTTTTCTTTTCTAATAGCCTTACATACTAAGGTAATCAATGTGTTTTAGTAACTCAAATAAGCTTGGTTCCTTGTTTTTAGTTTCCTCCTTTTTAACCCATATTTTTAAGGGTTTGCTCGATATTCTTTGTTTAAGAAAAACAAAATCTACAAACACATTCATACTTTTCTCAAAAGTGAGGTGCCACGTTATATGAGTGATGATGATGCAAATATGCATTTTTAAAAGTGTTTGCATAATGACCAATCTTCCTTATGATATTAAAGATTTTGAATGCTCTCCTAGGGTAGTGAAATATCCTATGGTTATATATGTTATGCATGCTATGAGTGAAAGCTTGATGTATGTTTCTTTGAGGCCTAAAAAGGCTTGAGTAGGTTATCTTAGGACTTATGCCTATTCTTCTCTTGAGAATATTAAACTCTTTGCCGAGATTGTGGGCATATATGAAAGCTTGATTTTTTCTCTTAGGTTGAGCCTTAATTAATGTGTCGTGTACATATGTATGTTTGGATGAGGATGGTTTTTTTTTTTGGTCATTCTAGACCATAGGTTTTAACAATTTAAATGTTTTCTGTTGAAAAAAGTATTTTTAGTATTGGAATCACTTTCAGAGTTATATTCAATTCCATACATATCATTGGAAATCTTTTGAGCTCATAACATGTTTTCTAGTTTTTCACTACGTTTAGTGAATTTAGACAAATAATCCTTCAAAGCATCAATTTCAATGTTTCATTTTTCATGCCTTAATGCATCTAAATCATAATTATTATAGTAATCACATTTTGGATTATATCTTATTATGGAATTCATTTTTTATCTTTTCATTATAATTTATGCATGCATCCAATTATTTTAAAACTTTCTTGAGTTTTAAAGATAATTTTTTTCTTTTTCTTACTTATGATTTCTAGACTTTTAACTAATTTGTCATATACTATATCATCATCACTGTAATTACAAGAATTAGGGATGAATGTTACCTCATCATTATCCATAGCAGTAAAGGATATATGATCTATCTCTTCTTCCAAATGCTGACTTTTGAATTCACCTATGCCATCCCAAGTTGAAGCTTTAAGTGCTTTCTTCTATTCGTTCTTATAATTTCTTTCATACTTCACATTATTTGAGTTGCGGACAATGTGACTTTATATGACCATGTTTTTAGAGGATTTATGTTTTAGATCACTTTAACCTTCCTTAAAGTCCTTCCTTTTGAATAATTTCTTCATCAAGAACTTATTGAATTTTCTTATGAGTAAGCCAATGTCTTCTTTTTTGCTTTCACTAATTAATGTCTCTTCCTCTTCACTTGATTCTTATTATGATGCTTTAAAATTTTTTTTTTATAAAAAAAAGCATTGGTTCTTCTTATGTCTTTTGGAGACTCATTTCATATGTGATGAGAGATCTAATAACTTTCCTCCAATGTTAGTGTTATTAGATAATTGGTTTCCAATATGTCTATCACTTTAGCTTCCCACGTTTTGGAAATGATGTAAGCAACTTTGTTCCTATTTCAACATTATTATAGGTCTTTTCCAAACCATTGAGTGAATTAATAATATCAATAAATTTAGTATACATGTTAGATATGCTTTCATCATACTTCATTTGAAACAATTCATATTAATGTGTTAGCATGCCAACTTTACTTTCCTCCATTTGATTTATTCCTTCATGAGTAAATTCTAGAGTTTGCCAAATTTTGTTAGCTTTTTCACATGTAGAGACTTTTTTGAATTCATATGTTTCTAATGCACAAAAAATAATTTGTGTAGCCAAACTAATCTCTTATTTTGAGAATCCCATTCTTTCCTTAATTTAGGTACTGATAAGTGGAAATTGCATCAAGTTTTAATGCTTAGTTTGATATGTATTTAATTGTTAATTCAATCATTTAGTATATGTTCAGGTTAGAATTTTGTTAGTTTGCTAATTATTTAATTTTTAGTGTTTTATGGGTTAGTACAAGTCTTTGAGCTTAATTATTATATTTTTGAGGTACCTTGATGTGTTTGTTAGTATTTCTAGTCAACATTCAAGAACGGAGATGTTTTAGAGATGCTAGGGCTGAAATAATGGCCCACAGAAGAACTAGAGTCAACCTATGATTGTGGCCCATATGCCATGATTATGACAGAAGTCCAGGACATGGCCCATGATCGTGGCCTGCTTACCATGATCGTGACAGAAGGCTCGGATGTGGCCCACAAGCATAGCATGCAAGTCCATGATCATGTCATGCATCGAGTAGATGCTCAGACACTAAAAACTGTCAAGTTTTAAGGGATTTTTAGACGTTTTGGACTTTTGAAAAACCTAGGACTACTCAGAACACCAAAGGTATTTAAAGAATAAGAAAAAAAAAAGGAAGGAGCTTTTGCACCAGCCACTTTCAAATAATCCCTAAAGAGAATTGTCAAGAGATAGAGAAAGAGAAGGAGGAAAAGAGGAATGGAGAAGAAGCCCGACTCGACGTACTTCCTAGATCAGGAGTTTCCCGACATCACTGCCTCCCGACTCCATTCAGATTGTATTTCCTATTTATTTTTAATTTTTATTGACGTATAGAATTGGAAATAATAGTATGATGATAGGATTTTTTTTAATGTTAAGATGTTCTAAACTCACCTTCAGGGATTTATACTTAATTTAATTAAATTTGATTGTTTGTCTTTCTACTGGATTTATTGTGTAATAATTTCTACAATTACATAATTCGGTGATAAACTGAGAGGGTGAATCGAGTGAAAAATAATTAAATTAGGCTAACGAGAGTTAGGTGATTTAACAAAATGAGAATTAAATCAAATTAGTAAATTGCATGAAGAGAGATCTTGCATAGGTTCCCAATAGTTTTGGACAACTTCAGATCTAAGTTGGGTTTTGTATAGATTGTTAATGGAGAGATTGAAATTCTCATAATTTGATTAGGGTTTATAAATTAGGGTTAATGGTTATAACTCGAGGGAGGGTGATCAACTCTATGACTATTTAGAACCAATAATTGAATAATTCATAATTGATAAAATCATGCCTCATTTATTCATAACCTAGAGATTTGAGTGAAACAACTTTCCTGTGAACTTTGTAAGAGAAGTGTGGAAGACTCTCTAAGTAATATAGAAATAAATCAAAGAGAGCTATCACACTTAAAAATGGGGGAGAGATAGAAGGACCAGTGGAAAACTAAACTAAACCCCACCTTATTGAAGACCAAGAGACGAATAAAGAGATTAAAGAAAAGAATACCAATTCTCCCTTTTATTCACCAGTTCTTGATATACCATATGTGAACATAGAAAAATCTTAGGTAGATGTTCATATAAAGAACCTTATCCTTCTGATTAATGATGACCAAGTGACATTCAACATGAATAATGCATTAAAGAATCCAAAGGATAATGGCTCATTCAGGATAATTGATGTGTTCGAATCTTCTAAAGAACAAAAGGTTGAAGAACAGATGACAGCAAACATCAAATTTTAAGAAACTATGAAATTCTCCATTTGTGAAGCAGAAGAAGCAAAGAAGATGAAGGTGATTAAGGAGGAAAGAGAGCAACTCACCTTCTTATAGGACAAATTGTTGGGTTTAATGGAAGATTCGAGGAGTTTTGTTATTCTTTGTTTTATTGACAGTTCACTCGAGAAAAGAACATTATTGAGCTTAATTGGTTTTCATAGTGTTATCAATAATGTCCTTCTAACTATTTTTCAATTTGTAGCTTACTTACAGGCTACAAAATTGATGTTGAACAAAAAAGGTGGAAGTAAACCACTCATAATTGATCACAGTTGAGTTTCCAAGGATAGAGCGTCGAGCTATCAAAATTAAAAGAAGCGCTATATGGCAGGCAACCTATAGACTATTAAATTGATGTTATTTCCCTTGAGTTTTAGATAGTTGAATTTTGTAGTTAGGTTATTTCGTTTCTAAATAAAATCAGGAAGGCATAGGACTTTGACATGAATTTAATGATCGAGGAAGAAAGCAAAGAGAGGTAAAAGGATCATAAAGAGTTATGAAGTGATTTCAGAAAAGTGGAGAAGGAAAAAAAAAGGAAAAAATTAAAAAATTGGAAAAAAATTGCAGGGTAAAAGGGGACATGTGATTTTTAAAGTCAAATTTTACCATTTTACCCTTTATCCACCTATATATTCATTTCTAACTTCATTTTTTGACTCACTTTCATTTTTACTTTATCTCTCTAAGTTTAAAACCTCCAAACACTCTCACCTCTCTACCAAATTTCTAGTCCCTTCTAAATTCTACCTATTCACAAGCCAGTATGTTACGCATTAAGCAATCAGCAAAGTAGGATCAATCATCAGGATGAAACCAAGTCTCGAGACGAGGCAGAAGGAACAGGGCAGCAGACTTCAGAGTACCCTTCTAGATCTTCATAAAGGAGGAAGGTATTCGTTTTTAATCCCTCAATGCTAAACAAATTATAGTCCCTAAATATTTTGATTTTGATACACTTGATAGGCTAGAACTGCACGATAGGGTAAAGAGCTTAGCAGAAAGAATTCAGTGGGCAAAATTCATACACTTCCAATTTTCTATTTACTAGGAGCTCTCTTTAGAATTCTTTACTTCCCTTTCTTACAAACCAAGGAACCTTAAAGAAACATGTTTTAGGTTGCTAGGATAAGCGTATGAATTGAACATTAAAATCATGTACAATATTTATTAGTCCGTCGAATCTTCCATTATCGATCAACACAATAATTTTCGTACTTCTCGCTATTGGAATGAGCTCATTGGGTTAGGGCAATTCGATGAAAAAAATGCCCACAACAACATTATAAGGACACATGAGCACCTGTTATTGCACAAATTCATGTGTAAACTAGCTTTTGATAAATAAAAAACCAACAAGTGTTTAGCAAAGGAACTCTTCAAGTTGTGGTGTATGGATCACAACATTCTAATGTGCACGTCCACATATATGTTGAATGCTATTGTTGCTACTCTGCGCAAAAGGAACAACAATTTATGTATGGGGTGCTTAGTTTTTGCCATTGTTGAGTAATGTGGTGTAGACTGTAGTGGTTTAACTATCCATCTCCTAGACTTCCTAAATCATCATCATATATAGCGTGTTGAAATCCTTAAGTCCAATAATATGGAACTCCAAGATATCAGCCATCAGATGTATATGAAGATCAGGGCTAGTCAGGTGAGTTTGAGTATAGCACTGTCTCAATAGGCAAAAGAGGACTCGACTAATGAAGAGTCTGAGGAGGAAGAAGAAATAAAAGATCCAGGCTAGAAGAAAGTGCTTGATACAATCTTCTCGAACACCAAAGTAATCATAGATACATGTGCGGAGAACTCTAGAAGAATGAAGGAGATGGCCTGAAATCAACAACGCTAGAACTAGGATATACATCATATCTATCATTATTTCGAGGCTCAAGGCATCCAATTGCCACCTCCAACTCCTTCCCCACCTCCATCACCATGAGGCCTTATTCTAGCGCCTTTCTTTTTACCTTTAGTCTTTACTTACTTTTTGTTTTACTTTAATTTTAAGATTCTTCTTTCCATATGTGTTTGTATGTCCCTTTCTCATATTAAAGACAATGTGTTGTCCAAGTGTAGGGAGGTATATGTTTTGATTTGAATGTGAGTTTTCCATATTATATGGTAGTTATTAGATTGCACTTTATGAATTGTGTCAATGTGTCAATGGCTTAGATGGATTGAAATTTATTTAATTTTAAACATAGTCTATTAGGTTGTAGAGAATCATTAGCTCACAAAAATTAGTGAATTGAGGTTCTTTAGTTAAATATGTAGCTTAATTAGGATTTAGTGTTAAGTTGTAAACCTCTAAATTGTCACATTCATTCATAATTGTTACTATTTTTTCATAAAAACGAGTAGCTAAAGCAACAAGGTAGGCATTAAATAAAAAAATATGTTTGTTAATGTTAAATAAATTACTATTCTGCTAGCCTTCAAGTTATGAATAGAGCTAGTAACCATTTGAGAACGTGATATAGCTGAGTAACTAGATCAACATGCATCACAAATCTGTGCCTTCACTTCAAAAGGCCATAATGACGTTTCAACCAAACAGTTTAATAAAACAATGGCTTAGTCGAGTAACCGGATCGACATTCATCATCAATTTTTGCCTCTGGGTAAAAGACTAAGCCCTTATTTAAATAATAATAACAATAAAAGTGTTTTCTAATAAAAACCTATTGAACTTGTAATAGCTTGACTTTTCATGAAAACATACTTAGGAGTAGTTACAAAGTTTGAATGACCAAAGAATTATTAATGTGTTTATGCAATTGGAAAGGGAAAATAAATTAGTACTTGGATCTTAATTTAGATTTATATTTAGTTTAAAGCCCCTAGTCACGAATTTTGTTTGTTAATGATTTGATATGACTTGAATGATTTTATTTCAAATTAAATTTATTTCCTGAAGTTGAAGCCATTTTCTCATTACTGCATTATATGTTGTGTGTTCGTTATTTTGTTTTCTTGAGGACAAGCAAATGTTTAAGTATGGGGATGATAATAAGAGTGAATTGCATCATGTTTTAGGGCTTAGTTTGATACATATTTAATTGTTAATTCAATCGTTTAGTATATGTTTAGGTTATAATTGTGTTAGTTTGCAAATTATTTATGCTTTAAGTCTTTTATGGGTTAGTATAAGTCTTTGAGCTTAATTATTATGTTTTTAAGGTACCTTGATGAGTTTCTTAGTGTTTTAGGGTCAACATTGAAGAACATAGAAGTTTTGGAGACACAGGGCCGAAACAACAACCCACCATCATGGCACAATGCCCAAAAAACTACTCACGATCATGATAGAAGCACCGGACTCAGCCCACGATTGTGGCCCATATGCCACGATTGTGACAAAAGCCCAGGACATGGCCCACAATGGTGGCCTTCTTGCCACGATCATGACAAAAGGCTTGGATGTGGCCCACAATCTTGGCATACATCGAGCAGACGCACAGACACTCAGAAACATCAAGTTTCGAGGGATTTTCGGACATTTTTCACCTCGAAAAAACACTAGGGCTGCCCAAAACACAAAAGGTATTTAAATAATAAGAGAAAAAAGAGAAGGAGCTTTTGCATCAGCCACTTTCAAAGAAACCCTAGAGAGAATTGTCAAGAGATAGATAAAGAGAAGAAGGAAGAGAGAAGTGGAGGAGAAGTCGACTCGACGTACTTCCCAGATCAGGAGTTTCCCGACATCGTTACCTCCCGACTCCATTCAAATCATATATCCTATTTATTTTCCATTTTATTGTTATATAGAATTGGGAATAACAGTATGACGATAGGATTTTTGAATGTTGAGATGTTCTAAACTCACCTTCAGGGGTTTTATCTTTTATTTAATAAAATTTGATTGTTTTTGTTTTTATTAGATTTATTGTGATTTAATTTCTACAATTGCATTATTTGGCTATAAATTGAGAGGGTGAATCCAGTGAAAAATAATTAAATTGGGCTAACGAGAGTTAGGTGATTTAATAGAATGAGAATTAAATCAAATCGGTAAATTGTGTGAAGAGAGATCTTACATAGGTTCCCGATAGTTTTGAACAACTTCATATCTAATTAGGGTTCTAGATAGATTGTTAATTGACATATTGCAATTCTCATAATCTGATTAGGCTTTATAAATTAGGGTTAATGGTTATAACTCAAGAGAGAGTAATCAACTCTAGGACCGTCTAGAACCAATAATCGAGTAATTCATAATTATTTAGGTTAGCATTGAAGATAGGTAAAATTCCCCTTTCTCTCGATTGGTAGTTCCTTAGGTTGATTCTTGAGTGTGCGTTATAATTGCTAAATTGTTAATATTTCGTGATTGATTTTTGAAGTGAATTGCTTAACTGCATTGCTTTATTGTTTTAGTTTCGATACATTTGAATTTCTGCGACTTGTTTTGGGCTTAGATTTTAGGATTAGATTATCCCTCCTCGTGGGATCGATACCTTAGGTACTACACAAATGACTATGTGTTTGTGGATTATCAAGGTTAATTAATTAGAACTTACACACATTGAAAAACCACGGCAAGATACCTTTTAGTTATCTTTAATTTTAGTATGGACAAAGGGACTATTGACACTATTTCCCAAATTTCTACACTTTCAATCATTAAGGAGAATCTCATCCTATTTTTTCAATAAAGATAATCATTTGTATTAAGGAAAGTTGGTCAAATAATTCTTTATCCCTCCTGGTTAAGTGAAGACGATGATGCTCATAAATATGCCATTATTGATTTTTATTATAGGATTTTGTTAGAAATGCTAGTCTAATAGTTCGCTCTGATACCATTTGTTAGTCTCTAATAGTACCTAAGAGGAGGGTAACTTGAGTGTTTACAAAATTCAATAATTTAAATAACCAATTAATTCAATTAACAATAATCAATATAAATAACTATGAGGAAATTACTTAATATAATTTAATCAAATAACTGAACCGTAATTTAAAAAAGATAGGGAGGAGCAAATACAAACCAATTTATAATGGTTAGGCACGCAACCCTTACCTACATCCACTCCCAAGATTCTTTTTAGAATTTCACTATAATTTTTTTCAAGATGAAGAATACCCTTTGCACAATCTTTCTCGATAAAGGGCCCTTCTTATAATTTTCATCCAAGGTAAAGAGGAACCTTAATCTCACTTATGTCACCACCAAATACAATAGTATATTGCCCTAACCAAATATTACAACTAAAAATGCCTCATTTTATCACTTGATAGCTCCAAAATGGCTAATTCACACAAATATGATACAATGGTGATCAAATGATTGAAAAACTCTCTGAATGTGTGTAGATAACCCAAAACATTTTTTATGCTAAAACTAAAGAGAAAACACATATTTATAGTATTTTTGGGGGCCAAAATAGCTATAGAAACCAAGAACTAGCCATTACATTAGACTCACTAGCTATTAGAACTTTGGTTAACCAATATCCTATACTGATTAACTAGTACATCAACAAATGGTGTAACAAACTCACAATACTTTAAATTTTACAATTTTAACCTCTATTGGTCAATCACTAACCCATATAGGTGGACTAATCACATCAAAAATATGATTTTAACAACTTTAAATGCTCAAAACAATTTATTTAATCCAAATATGATTAAATCACTTACCAAAAAGTTTCCTATAAATTAACTGAAAGATTAAGATGCTTTTATATTAAAACAAAAAGCTTCAATGTCTCTTTATGAATGTAAATACTCATGCAATAAAGTAAGATGAAAGGACCATACATGGTGAGCCTTTTGGGTTGTTAAATTAACAAAGTGATCTTACAAATAGTAATATAATATGTAAAATGACCTTGATGATCCTTGATCTTCTTTTGTTCTTATTCTGATGTTGATTTCAAATTACCATTAACATGTTTTTTTATTTATTTCTCACAGTTTATCTATTATTCGCAATACTCACTTAATGCTTTGTTATAAGTCGATTATTTCTTATATCCTCATCCATCTTGTATACTTTGGTTTCAATCATCTATGAACTAAAAGGCAACATATATTTTGTTGATTTTTCATATTGAATAAATTTATTTAAGTTGTAACTTTGACTATATACTTTGTTCATACTAGTCTGAGTTATTTTAAGAAAAAAGTATCTTCCATTATGATCAATAGATTCAGAAGATCCAAACCCATAATAATAAAAAGCACAGAAGCATAATCAACAAAAATGATTACATTGCCTATATATGTAGGCTCCATTTCCACCAAACTATCTCTTTTGGAACTGGTTTTTCTTCTTATCAAGTTTTGTCGTTTTCCTCTCTTTCACCTTTTAAACTAGATTATACGTCTTGTATATGTATACTTCCTTATACTTTAATTTGTCCTATCTTTTGACAGTTTAAAAAAGATTATATGAGTTATGGTAAAGGCCTCAACATTTGGACATTTTCTTAAGTCTCAACCCGAACTAGACATATATGTTTATACACATTAAATAAAAATTTGTAGAAGCTAATACAACAATATATCCTATTCTTTTTTCCCCTTTTAGGATGAATAAAGATAGACTAAAAGGACCCAAGACCTAATTATAGAGAAGATAATTAATCTGATATTCTCTAATTCTTCTCCAATAACACTATTTTTAGCCTAAAAACTTCAATAACAACCAGTAAACTTAACGTGTTGGGCCTGGGACCCGTTGCTTATCTCGAGGCAATGATTTGAGACTGTCAGGTAATCATTATGTGAGAGGGAAGTCGAAAGCTTCAATTTATAAGAAAATTTTCAGCATTAGCATTTGGCGGGTTCGTCGCGGCAAAACTAGGGAATGTTTCTAAAGACCTCTTGGGAAAACTTTGCCGTAGCCAACATCTGACTTTGTCACGACGAAGTTATGAGATTGAGCCAAAAGCACCTTTCGGGAAAGGTTCGCTGCAGCAAATCCTTTGAGTCCGCAATCCTGGCCCAACATTTCAACACTAATTTGTACATACAATTTCAACAACCATTAACAACGCAACCAAAAGATAAACATGCACATGTATAAAGAAACCTCTTTAATTCTTAACCTCATTATGAAAACAAAATAGAGTTTGATCATAGCTTTAGTGACATATCAACAATCCACATCAATAGCTGACTACAAAATACAAATGGCACTCATGTTTGATATGCTTATAAAGCTACCCAAAATAGTCGAACTAACTTAGTTACTAGATGTAGCTATCTTGGAGTTGCCAATGTCTTGCAAGGATCAACAACCTTCTTGTTCTGCACCTAAGGAGTGAAAAACAATGGGTTGAGCTATAAAGCTCATTGGCTAATATATTTATAACCATTGGTAACGAGCCACATAATCAAACATACATACATACATACATACATATATATAGATATACATACATACATATATATATATATATATATATATATATATTCTATACTTATATATCTCATTTTAATGTAGCAATTAAATCATCAACATTTCTAGCTTAAAGAATCGTAGTTAAACAAAATGTTATCACATAAGGCATATCATGAATAATTAACCATCAAAACAGAACTCAATTGTGTATCATACTCAACTAATCAAATGAAATGCACAAACAAATGGCTTGAGAGTCCCATGGGTCAAAATGGAGAAATCGAAGTTTACACCATAAACAAAAAGAGTCCGTTTCTTAGGAGCTCATGTGCCACAAGCGAGCAGCGGGGAGAAGGCTTAAAGTCATCGTGAACATGACGAATGAAATGGTCTCTTTCTTGCCCAAACACAAGCATTTTTTCATGCTCAATTGATTCCACCACATGTTTATATTTTCATGCTCCTTATGCTATTTTCTCTTATGATTATAATAAATGTCATAACATCTTTCAAACATAACATGATAATAAATCAAAATGCATTTTTTTCAACAAACACCACAATTCAAAATCAAGCAATCAAACACAGACACATAGATAAGAAATTTGCCCATTTCCACAATAACTATAAACATATTACCTACCTAATTTTGTTGGAAATCCAAAATCAAGTTTGTCTTCCCTCTTGCTCTTGTATGGGATTTTCTTGGTTCCCTTCAAACAAACCAATTTTCATTCCAACCAATGTTCAAATAGAAAACCCATAAAACTTAAATAATCAAAATAATGAATTTGAACTTAGATTCAACCTACCCATAGTTTATCTAAGTTAGCAAAACTAAAACCTAGTTTAAAAATCCATGACTATCAAAATGGATTTCTCTTCTTTCTCCCTTTATTTCCAACACAAACTCATTTCTCTAATCCCTTTTCTACCTAAGCAAGAAGAAAAGATGATGGAGATTACCTAAAGCAAGTTGAATTCTCTTCTCTCTTCTTCTTTCTCCTCCATGATTTTCGTCTTCTTTCCTAGCTTCTCCACGTTTTCTTCTTCTTCTTTCTTTCTTCCCCATGTTTTTCTCTCTTCTTTCTCATTTCAAGACTACTTTTGTCTTGTCTTTCCTAATTTTACCCTTCTACATTCAATGTAATGCCTATTAGCTCCTTTAGCCTATTTAACACCATAGTATGCCTATTATACTCTAGCTTAATTCTAACACTTCTATTTCATAATTCTCGTTTCTACTTATGCTTGCTAAATCATGGACTAAATTCTAAAAATAAACAACTAAATAAATAAATAATTAATTAATTAAAAAAATTTTGGGGTCCAACATAACGTCTTGGAAATATATTCATGAACCAGAACAAAAATAAGGCATAAGAAAAGAGACACAAATGAAATGAAAGAAGATGAAAGGATAAAAACAAAAGAAACAACAATAAACAAGGATGTTTCAAATATATATAGAACTTAGAAGAAACACGAATAGAGTAGAAAAGATGAAAGAGAACCAATTTAAATAGGAGATCAATAGAAAAGAATGAACAAAACTGAAGAGTTAATGAAGAGGTTGAAGTTTGATTGGAGATGGAGACTAAAAATGATTCCAAGATTGAACAAACACGAAAAGTCACTGTAAAGATTGAAGTTTAATTTGAGATGGATTGAAAAATGGAAGGATACATTAAAGAGTAAAGAAGATGAACCTACAGTTCTATGATACTTATGATTCAGTAAAACTAACTGTACTTATGATTCAGTAAAACTAACTCGTTTATTACTTAACCAACTAGTTTTTTATTTATAACAGTTAAAAATTAAAATCGAACTAGAAGGTTGGTCGATTCTTACTTTTCATTATTGAACTTGTCAATCCAGTTTAGTGTTAAAATCTTTGTAAATTATCATAAATGTATTCTATATTTTAAAATGTTTAACAAGTGTATCTTAAATAATATTAATATTTGTAGAAAAAATTAAAAACTAATGCATAAACTAAATGATTTATATGCTCCTTAAAATAGAAAAGAATAGTAATCTTTTTTTTTACTTAATTTATTGAATCAAGTATATATGAAAATGCTATTCAAAGAAAAAAATAGAGAAGTTATTGAATTTTTTAAATACATGTACAATGAAATAAAATTAGTCTCTTAGTTATTTGCTTGCACTAACTTAACCCTTTCCTTTATAAAATATAGAACTTTGTCATTAAATTAGTGATAGATAATTAAATGTTTTATGTCTTACTATATATTTGTAATTGAGCATGATTAAAATAATATGAAGGGCTAAGGCAGTAACCCATTTTTGGCTATTTTCTCTAGTTTTTAAGGGTTTATTTCATTATTTTGTGATATGTAATCACTAGTTAAAAATTAATGTATTTAAGTTTATAAAAAATTAAGTCTTTTTTTTAAGCTTTGTAATTGTCTACTTTGAAGAGAAAAGTTTTTACAAAATAAATCTAAAATTTTCTCAAGCTTAATTGAATTCTTGTGAATTAGTTTATTATATTTGAATTTTTATATTTGAAAAAATAAAAATATTTTAGCAAAATTTTGATTTTTTTTAAAAAATTGCAAGAAATTGAACTCTACACAACTAGAGACAGGCATAGTAAATTAGTAAACTGAACTCGACTAAAGTATTGTGTTTGCTACTATGCTACTGGCCTTTCTGGTCCTTTGCCACTGCTGAGACATTAAAATGAGCTTGATGAACTATCATTTACTTGAACAGAACTCGAGCAAATGTTTTCATGTAATTCGTTTGGGAAATTTAAGTTTAGAATTCCTTGGCTGGTGACTAAATTAATTTATAAAGAGGGTCATTCATCATAAAAACAATTATTTAAAAATATTAAGAATTATAAAATGTTTCACTAGATCGATTATAAAAATTAACTTATAAAGATGCTTTAACTGAAAAAAATTGTATATTGACAATTGAAACTTGTATATTCTTCAGTATTATCTTACGTGAAAACAAAATAAAAATATGTAAAAGTACTTGTAGACAAATGAAATTAAGATATTGCTGGTCCCAAAGGGCACAAACTATTCAATTACAAAATATCTTTGCCTTCAATCATGCATGACGCCTTTGTCAAAACGGCAAAATCCAATCCCTGTCCTCGTCAGCGCTGAGACTTTGCCTAAATCCATGATTTGCCCACGGCCGCGGTAATTGAGAACCGTAGCCTTTACATTACAGAATTGAGCTAGGTTTATTTTATTCTCCGAGTGCCAACTGCCGACATCTCGTTATTCACCTCAAGAAAATCACTATTTCTGATTCCGAATCCGAACAAATATTAATAATAATATTTTATTATTTTCTGTAAAAACTACTAATAAGCGACACAGTATTTATTTTTGCTCATTTTATTTTTAATCTTATCCGCTACTCTGGACTTTTCGACACTTCACCCATTTCGAAACACAATATATATCCACCTCAAATTACTTGGAAAACAACACACAACAATATCAATAACTAGTCGGACGAGCCAAGAAATGAGTATCGGAATCGTCACAGCATCAACTCAACCAACCTTCCATAACTATGCTAAACCCAACTTCACACCCGCAAAAGCCTTTTTTTATCCTTTTTCTCACCTTAGATTCGACACCCATCTCCAGAAACAGAGAACTCAATCCGGGTCCACCGGAAGCAGTCCGATCAAGGCTGCTGTCAGCAACCTGTATGTGAGCACTGAGAATTTCTATGATTTGCTGGGTATTTCTGAGACTGGAACACTTAAAGACATCAAACATGCTTATAAGCTATTGGCAAGAAAGTATCACCCTGATGTGTCGCCACCGGACCGTACAGAGGAGTACACAAGGAAATTCATTCAGGTTCAGGAAGCTTATGAAACCTTGTCTGATCCTAGCAGCAGAGCTTTGTATGACAGAGATATGGTCAAAAGAATGCACCTTTCGTTCTTTGCTAGAAATCCGTCTCCCTATAACGAGGTTTGTTTACGTTTTTCCGTCACTTCTCAGTTGTGATAGTACAGTTGGGCCACGGTTGGGCCAACGACTCTTAAAACTTCAGAAACTTAGCTATCCTATTTTATCGTCAGCAGGGATGGTTTGGAGGATATGAGTGGAATCAACGGTGGCAATCTCAGCTAGCAGAGTTACAGAGAAAGAGCACAAATGGGACTTCGAGAGTGAAGATGTCGTGGGGAGCTAGAATGCGTGCTCAAGCAAGAAGAGCTACTTAACGCCCTTACTAGTCTAATTCCCGAGGATGAATTCCTCCTGAACGGCTGAACCTTATGGGATGATGTGATTTCATGTCAATTGGATCGTGTATATAAGTTTCTCCTTTTTCATTTCTGGAAATCTGTAGATGTTCAGGGCCTCAGGGTAGAGTAGTCCATTCCATGTAAATCTTCTACAGCATATACGTCGTACGGGAGCCATAGAAGCAGTTAATCTAATTATAAAAAGATTAACATGCCCAGTGCTGGTGATTGTACATTTTCATTAAGACGCGCGTACTCTGAACCAAATTGGGGGAAAGAAAGTGTGGAATACATTATATAGAAGCGAGTTAAAATAATGGAGATAAAGTTTATAAAAGCGTCGAATTGTTTTGACGTTCAAAAATATTACAGAGATAGAACGTAACGGTTAAGAAAACTAAAAAGCTTGACGAATTTTGGAATGTAACATACCATTTGATAAAGAGAAAAACAGAAATGAGGAAAGAATGAAAGGAGCCTGAGTGTAAAATTACCAACCTTTGCATTAGTATGCGTTAATTGTAAAAATATGATATTTATAACATAAATCAAAATTGACATTTATAATTTTGGGTCTTAAATAAATAATTATTATAAATCAAAAGAGTGCAGAAATATTGTGGGCCTAATGTGAAACATGTTATATTGAAAAGAGATCAATAATGTAACAGTCCAAACCACCCCGTTCATATATATTGTCTGCTTTAAGTTGCCCATCGTGCTGAATCTCTCATGGTTTTGCTCTTCCCGACTTTGGAAAAACGCGTTTATGGGGAAGAGGTATTAATACATTTATAAGGCATACTTTGTTCTTTACTCTAACCGATGTGAGATTTTCGCAATATACCTCCTTACGGCCCAGCATCCTCATTGGCACAACGGGTCGACAACCGGCTCTGATACTATTTGTAATAGCCTAGACCACCAGCTCACAGATATTGTCCGTTTTGAGTTGCCCATCGGGTCGAACCCCTCACAGTTTTGCTCTTCCCGCCCTTGGGAAAATGCGTCTACGGGAAGACGTATCTATACCCTTATAAGGCATACTTCGTTCTCCTCTCTAACCGATGTGGGATTCTCACAATATTTGTAATAGCCCAGACTAACCACTCACAAATATTGTCCGCTTTGGGTTGCCCATCGGGTCGAATTCCTCACGGTTTTGCTCTTCCTGCCCTCGTGAAACACGTTTATGGAGAAGAGGTATCCATACCCTTATAAGTCATACTTCGTTTTCCTTTCCAACCGATGTAGGATTCTCAAAATCCACCCCCTTAGGGCCCAACGTCCTCGCCGACACAACAGGTCGGGAATCGGCTCTGATACAATTTATAACAGCCCAAATCACTCATCTATAGGTATTGTCCGCTTTGAGTTGCCCATCGGGTCGAACCCTTCACGGTTTTGCTCTTTCCACCTTCGGAAAAATGCATCTACAGGGAAGAGGTATTCATACCCTTATAAGTCATACTTCGTTCTCCTCTCCAACCAATGTAGGATTCTCACAATCCATCCCCCTTAGGGCTCAGCGTCTACACTAGCACAACGGGTCAGGAATCGGCTCTGATACAATTTGTAACAGCCTAAACTACTTACCTATTGATATTGTCCGCATTGAGTTACCCATTGGGCCGAACCCCTCAAGGTTCTGCTCTTCCCAAGCTTGGAAAAACGTGTTTATGGGGAAGAGGTATCTATACCCTTATAAGGCATACTTCGTTTTCCTCTCCAACCGATGTGAGATTGTCAAAATTCACCCCTTAGGGCCCAGCGTTATCGCTGGCACAACGGGTCAGGAACTGGCTCTAATACCATTTGTAACAGCCTAGACCACCCGCTCACAGATATTGTCTGCTTTGGGTTGCCCATTAAGCCGAACCCCTTAAGGTTTATCACTTGCCGCCCTTGAAAAACGCGTATATGGGGAAGAGGTATCCATAACCTTATAACGCCTACTTCGTCACTCTCTCCATCCGACGTGAGATTCTCACAATCTGTTCCCCTTAGGGCCCAGCGTCCTCGTTGACATAATCGGTCGAGAACCGGCTCTAATACTATTTGTAACAGCCTATACCATCTGTCTATAGATATTGTCCGCTTTGGATTGCCCATCGGATCAAACCTCTCATGGTTTTGCTCATCCCGCCCTCGAAAAAATGCATTTGTGGGAAAAAGGTATCTATACCCTTATAAGGCATACTTTATTTTCCTCTCCAACCGAGTTAGGATTCTCACAATCCACCTTCTTAGGGCTCAGCGTCCTTGCTGGCATCACAGCCTAGATCACCACCCACAGATATTGTCCGCTTTAGGTTGCTCATTGGACTGAACCCCTCACGGTTTTGCTCTTCCCGCCCTGGGGAAAACATATCTATGTGGAAGAGGTGTTTATACCTTTATAAGGCATATTTTGTTCTCCTTTCTAACAGATGTGGGATTCACAGACTTTTCCACATTCATCCTTAAAATTAGTTTCTTTCTTTTGACTCTTTTGTGATTACAAAAACTTGATGTAAAACAATTTGTTACCTTAATTAGTAAAGAGAGAACCAATTTATATATCATTGAATTTTAATCCGATACATCCATCAAGTAACTGGAATAAACAGTTAAGATTTATTTCATTACTAAATAGAAAATATAGACATTTAGTACTCTTCCATTATATTAATAGTGATATATATATACATAAACATTAATTGGGCCACATTTTAACATTCTCCTACTTCCCAATACTTTAAACTTTATTTTAATAATGTAAACATTAGACACGTATCAATAAATCTCTTAATATCTTAATAATTTATCACAACACAACAAATCACATAATGAGGGTCATAACAGTTATACACTTCAACATCGCATATTTCTTTTCATATACCACAACACTAGTAATTTATCAAGTCAGGTAACATAAATGATAAATAAATATCATAAAGGTCTATATTAATGTCTTATAGACAATTTTATTTCTTTAATAACAGTTAAATGTGTATATTCATAATAAATAAGAAAAATGTTAATCAGAAATTTTAATTGAGCTCAAGAGTGTTAAAAAATCATAAAAAAACAATCATTAATATAATCAAGGCTCATTCTTTAAACATGTTCCTTAAATATCCTTAGTGGAAGGTCTTTAATTAAGGGAGTTGCAATCTTAAGATTCATCTTAATATACTCAATTCACACTCTTTGTTTCTAAACTTCCTCCTTTAAATATTCAACTCCATATGTTAGCACCTCTAGAGTATTTGTCATTCTTGGAGAAGAAAACTGCTAAAGAATTATCATGATAAATTTTCAGCTACTTAGACTAAGCCTTAAAGATACCATAAGACTTTATTTACAACTTTCCATTGGACTATAATAGGACTACTTTGATATATGCCTAGCATTCCAACTATAAAGTTGATATCGAGTCTTGTGCATGTTTGTAAATACATCAAATTGCCAATAATAGAAGCATATGGAATAAATCCCCCTTGTCTACTTTCCACATCATGTTTTGGATATTGCATGAAACTAAATTTATCCCCTTTTTGTATCAAGACAATCCTTGTTAAACATCTGTTCATATTAAATCTCTCAAGAATTCTTTCAATATAGTCTTTGTGAGACAACTCTACCAGTCCTTGTGATCTATTTCATAATATTGAGATTCCTATTCTCCTATATCTTTCATCTAAAAATTATTAGAGAGAAAATCTTTAGTATTGTATAATATGTCTTAATAACATGTAAAATATCATCAACATATAGAACGAGAAATATAAACTTACTCTCACTCATCTTTTAGTAGATACAATGACTAACCATATTTTCATAAAAACGAAAAGAAGTTATGATATCATTAAACTAAATATACCATTGTCGAGAAGCTTGTATAAGCCCATATATTGATTTTTTTTAAGTTTACATACTAAGTGACTTGATAAATGTATATTATAGTATGTTATCTAGGTGTTTGAGTGTGTTTTTAAGCCCATGTATTGATTTCTTAAGTTTACACACTAGGTGACCTGATAAATGTATGTTATAGTATGTTATCTAGGTGTTTGAGTATGTTTTTAAGTGTTTTCTTAGATGATAATCGTATATCTAGGACTCAGAATTGTGTTCTTAGTAAGTGTTTCCATCTTCTTATTAGTTTATAGCAAAAAATTAATGTTAATTTTATAGTTCAACGGGCATTTGATGTGTTTGTTGGTGAGTGGAAACAAGAAATTGAAGAAAAGAGGAAGAATTTGGAGAAGGGAAGAAGCCACGATCATTCACAATGCCACTATCATTTATAACGAGGGGATGAACTCTCTGTCTCGATCGTGGCTCCATGCATGATCTAACATAGAAGATGGACAAGCAGGAGTCACGATTATGGCACCTTGAACAATCATGATAGGGTGTTTTCTAGTATGCACATCAGATTTAAAGAGATCAAAGAAGACACATTAAGAGCTACTCCAGATTTCTAGATCAAGATACAATGTTTTTTTCCTTTCTTTTATATTCATATATTTCATTGTCTTGGACGTTTGTTTGAATTATTAGGATGTTAAACATAATTATAATTTTCTAAATCCATATTAAAGATTATTCTTGATATGTTTTTGTTAAACTTTATTCTTGTTGAATTCAATAGATATATTAATGTTTTATGATGATATTTGTTATGCTTATACTTAGTAATAAATCATGAGATTGAATCAAGTTATTTATGTTAAGGTATACAGCAAGAGCTGGTAGCTTAATAGACCTGTAAATATCAAATTAATGAACAATGAAAGAAAGATCTTAATTATGAATTAATTATCCTTTAGATTGCCTCGATTCTAATTGAATATTTAGAAGTAGCTTTGTGAATTGAGAGGCTGCAATTATATTATTATTGATTTCAATTAGGATTACTTAATTAGATCTCGAGAGAAGGTAATCAAAACCTTAGGATATTTAAGATCAAACATAATTGAATCAACAAGACAAAAAGGTAGAACAAACAAGGATATAATAATTCCTATGTTTTTAACTTTGATTAACTTTATTCTTAGTGCTAGCTTATTTATTCTAGTGCTTTGTTAGATTAGTTATTTTAATTTCAATCAATTTATTTTAATTCAATTAATTTTTTAGTACCTTAGACAAAGTAAATTCAACTTTTTAGGTGTTTAATTAATCCTTGTAGGAACGATGCCCTTTGTAGTATAAGTTACAATCTATATACTTACAATATTGAAATTTTTCTATATAAAAATATCAAGAAGTTTTTTGCTTTATTATTAGGGATTAAAATAACATCTTATAAATTTTGATTTTTTTAATTTAAGGATTGTAATAATTTTTCTTGTGTAATTGCAGGTGTTTGAATATAGGACTTTTTAAAAAATCAACTTCAAGCTAAGCAAATTGTAGAACTTTTATTCTAGCCCAATGAAGGCATTATAACTTGAATGGGAGTTACTCAAACTCATATGATCATTGGTGGCAAAACTATCCAAATTATCCTTAGTGTAATGATGTGGGAAATAATATGAGAGCACAAGGTCCACCAAGTTTCTAGTAAGGTAGGCTTAGATCCTTGGAGTTTAAGTTAGACAATTCAACGAATGTGTTAAGCTACAAGCTCGATAGCTAAGATGAAAGTCAAAAGTGAATAAAAGCCAAATTTGATCAAATAATTAAGAACCACTCCTCTGCCTTTCATAACTTGGAGGTTTAAGTTGGGCAACTTACTAATTTATTATTAACCAAAAATTTAGTGACTCTTCTAAGCAATATAGTAGCACAACTAACATCCTTGTTGTGTTATGATAGTTGAGGAGGTAACTACTACAATAATAATTTCTGACATCAGAGTCCATATTGCATGTAAAAAAACCTTAAAATACACCAAGTGAGCTTACTAATACTGAGCCAAACATAACATGTTATTGGAACTCACTAATGCCTCAGAGTGAAGAGGAGACTAAGGTCGATGAAATGAATGAAGTTGTTATTCAAGAAAAGTAAGAAGAATAGAGGATAGAGGAAACAAAAGTTGAAGAAGAGAAGGAAATTCTCTATTTAGGATGAGGAAGTAGAAGAGTAGAAAAGGGTGAATGAGGACAAAAAACGACCAGTCATCTTCCCATAAGACAAATTGTTGGAATTAACTGAAGATCCAGAGAGTTTCATCATTTCTTATTTTATTCACAGCTTGTTATGGAAAAGGGAATTAATAGAATCACTTTTTATTTCTTAATTTGGTTAATTATTACCTTATTATTATCTTACAATATATGCTTTATTCACAGGCTACCAAACGGCCATAAGGAGAAATGGGTAAAAGCAAGCCACTAATTATAGACCTAGGTTGATGGTAAATAGGAAGGGTACATCATGCTAATAAAGTTAAACAAGCGCTACTTAGGAGGCAACTGAAGAATTAGGATATGTTTCATTTTAATTTAATAGTGCTTTGTTATTTTAATGCTTTATGTTTATTTTTTAAAGAGTTGAATTGATGGAGCTCATGACATGAAAGGTGTCCAAGTTCCACTTCCAACACCATCACACCTAGATCACCATAAGTTTTCTTTCTCTTGCTTTTTATTTCTTATTATCTGTCTTTAGTCGAATTTTTTTGCTTTTCATATTAAGGACAATATGTAGTTCAAGTATACGGACGTTTATGCATTGGCTTATCATTTGTCTGTGAAATTGGCATTTGCATTATGTCAGCTTTGATAAGGTAGGCATGGTATGAACATTTTGTTGCATGATGTGTTCATTATGTGAATGTTTCAATGACATGCATTAAATGGATTTGGCTTACTTTCAAACGTGGTCATTTAAATTTTAAAGCAATAGTAACTTGTGAATTTTGTGCTTTTAGTGTCTTTGTGACAAATATGCATGTTAATTAGGATTAGGACCTAATTTTTCCATTTATGAAATTTGTTTGCATGCGTATATAATTGCATTCAATTAAATTGATTAACATTATTAGTAATCTTTCATGAGAGTGATTAACTAAGAAGAAATGAGGTAGGCTAACAAATTAAATGAAACAAAATGTTAAATAAAATTGCTATTCCATTTCCCTTTTTAAAGAAAATTGGGTTAAGAATATGTTGGATTGAAAACAAAAACATGCTTGGTTTGGCTAAACGTTAGATTTCAAAAATTTTTCCAAAATAAAAAAATAACGGAAGCATAACACCAAATCAACATGCTTTAATCCTTCCATGATACGATATAAGAACAAGATCGGAATTTTTACCGACTCCTTGCTACAGCTTTAACTCCTCGTTGCTGTTTCCTCAACCAATCCGAACTACAACTTGTTCTCCTTGAACAACTTGGTTATCAATATCTTTTTGTGGGAGAGGAGAAGAAAAATAACTGAAGACTTTGTTTTTCTATCTTCGGATGTTTAGTGGAGAGAAAATAGAGACCAAAAGTTACACATTCCTCTTCGTAAAAACTGGAAAATGAATTGGTAAAACCAAATTGTCCAACCCTTAGATGGTTTGGGAGAGATTGGAGAGAGTTAAACCAAAAACGCAAATGTTCTTTTTGGCCAAACAAACATCAAAGGACTTGTGTCTTTTCCTATGCAACACCTTGCATGCTACCTCTCATAATAACGTTTTTATTGTTGTAATAAAAACATCACCAAATGTGTTGTGAGACACTGAAGAGAGCTTTCAAAAGCCACATATGTGTTCATTTTTTAACGCTAAAAAATGTTATACGTTTTTCTACATTAAAAACCAACCATTCATGCAAAAGGGTTGTATGTTGTTTTACATTGAAACCAACCATTTCATGCAAAGAGGGCTATACGTAAAACGTGAATGGATAGCTACCATTCATTTAACACCATCGGTTTTGCTTTGGAAGTGAGTGGAGAGTGTGAAACAATGCACCCACTCATTCAAACAATGAATCAAAAGAGTCATGTACGTGTTTCATCTTTAAAAACTAGCCATTAACCTTTCATTAATAATGAGCATTACTTAAGAATGCTAAAGATTCGTCCACTCC
Organism: Erythroxylum suave; assembly: GCA_027563595.1. Taxonomy (NCBI): domain Eukaryota; kingdom Viridiplantae; phylum Streptophyta; class Magnoliopsida; order Malpighiales; family Erythroxylaceae; genus Erythroxylum; species Erythroxylum suave. The sequence goes on along the minus strand of JAOSBN010000004.1, from coordinate 19,523,961 downwards.
ACTTTGTATTAAAACATTTGTTTCAATTCAGTTAATCTAATTAATCAAATCAAACCAAAATCTAGCCCAATATTAAATGTTTCTTTGGGCTTGTATTTAATAATTAATTAGTGTAAGCCCAACATTTAATTATAGGCTTAAGAAACAATTTAATTAACTCTTAATTGAACTGTTTTGATCTTATTTGCCCAAATTCAATTCGTCCACTTCTCTCCAAATGTCTCATTTTCTTTCCGATAACCTCCATTTATTTTCCTTGCTTTCCTTAATAACCTTCCTAGAAGCTAAGTGGGGAATCTAATTGGACTTAAATAATTCATGCGTCAATAAGCTCGAAATTAATTTAATCTCATCATAATTAATTCCGACTTATTAATCAAATGTCATTTCACTAAAAACAATTGGTTGCACTCCTGAATTACTTAAAATTATAAGAAACCATGTTTGAATTTACTAATACAATGTCCAATCGTAAACTCTATTATGAACAATATTATATCTATCTGCACAACAAAGGGTAAAATTTCCTTCTAGATCATTGGGTAGTTAGTCCATCAAACTAATGGAGCCAGTTTAATCACTAATCTCCACGAAACATCTAGAAGTGATGATATCATTATAAACTATTTATTTGAGTGAATGTTCCCTGATAAATGTTTCAATTAATAATTCCAACATGCAGATAATGGATTGATACCTTGTAAAAATCCATTCTAATCATATCAAAAATTATAACGAAACGCACATGAGTTCACTACTTATCAAGATTGCGGTCTATAATAAACGAATGCTAAGGTGTATGTTTTAAGATTAAAGTAAGAACCTACTTTATTCTTTCAAAACATACACGATTCCAGATTCATTTAATAGTGTCATTATTGATAGTCAACTACTATCATGATTTGAAACTCATCATTCCCTTGAAGTAAACTCCTTTACTTACACGGAGGTAAATCGCAACACTACATTTTAAACCATAATTAAGCGACCAACTTGTTTATTCTACTGTGAATCAATTATTTTAGATTATACTAATATACATGTTTCCCATACATCTTCATGTATATGTATATTACTTACAAACGAACCTTTGGTACCTTATGACTAGTTATATTATACTCATACAAATAAAACCAAACTCTTTTGTTTTATTAATAATAAATATTTTCATTACAATATTATAACTGGAAGAAAATTAAGTTATATGTAAATACACTTGCTTTCTAGGGCACTATATTTACATAACCCTAATAATCTCCTACTTGCCCTAAAACAAGTTCAACATATCCCTCATTTCCATACCTTCTAGGTGATCCTTGAAGCTCTTCTGTAATAGTGTCTTTGTGAATGGATCAACAAGGTTTCGATTTGTAGGAATCTTTACCACATCCACCTCACCACATTGTATTATCTCCCTTATGAGATGATACTTTCTGTCAATGAGTTTGACGGCTTTGTCGTTCGAGGTTCTTTAGAATTAGCCATTGTACCACTATTATCACAATAAAGTGTAACTGCCTTTTTTGCCTCATGAACTACCTCCAAATCCTTTAGGAACTTGCAGAGCCAAACTGCTTCTTTTATTACTTCACAAACAGCAACATACTCAGCGTCCATAGTCGAATCAGCAACATAAGATTGGTTGACACTCCTCTAGACTATGGCTCCACCTCCCAAAGTAAATATAGAATCAGAATTTGATTTCCTTGAATCAACATCTAATTGGAAATTAGAATCTGTATATCTCGTCGAAATAAGGTCACTTCTAGAGTAAACAAGCATTAAATTCTTCATTTTACAAAGATACTTCAGTATGCACTTGACCGCAATCCAATGCTCCATTCTAGGATTGGACTAGAATCTACTTACGAGTCCCACTACGTAATAGATATCTGGTCTAGTGCAAAGCATAGCATACATTAAACTTCCAACTACCAAAGCATATGGAATGTTGGGCATGCATTCGACGTCTTCTTGGGTCTTAAGTGCTTGCTCCTTTGAATGTTTGATTCCATGTCTAGTAAGTGTGAAACCCCTCTTGGAATCCTATGTGGCAAACTTATTAAGCATGTTCTCAATGTAGGTTAGTTGAGACAAGGCTATCTGCTTATTCTTACGATCACTTATAAGCTTGATCCCTAGATTATAGCTAGCCTCTCCCAAATCCTTTATTAATAACTATTCGTTTAGCCATCCTTTGACTATAGATAACATTCCTACATCATTCCTAATAAACAGAATGTCATCAACATATAGAATTAGCAAAGTAACCTTGTCTTCTTGTATCATTTTACAGACACAAGGCTCATCTAGGTTTTGTATGAATCCATAGGTTTTGATAGCCTTATCAAAACTAATGTTCCAAGACCTAGATGCTTGCTTAAGTCCATAAATGGACCTTTGCAATTTGCATACCTTATTCTGATTACCTGGCTCAACGAATCCTTCTGGTTGGACCATATAAATGGCCTCCTCAAGATTCCCATTAAGAAATGCGGTCTTGATGTCCATAAGCTACTATGGCCAAAAGAATTCTGATGGACTTAAGTATGGCAATCGAGGAAAAAGTCTCATCATAGTCTATACCCTCCTTTTGAGTATAGCCTTTAGCTACCAATCTAGCTTTGAAGGTCTCTACCTTTCCATCAGATCCTCTCTTCCTTTTGAAGATCCATTTTACACCCTATGACTTTTACACCTAGTGGTAGATTTACAAGGATCCAGACTTCATTTGCATTTATGGAATCTATTTCCAATTCCATTGCCTTGAGCCATTTTTTCGTATTAATGTCATTAATAGCCTGTGTATAAGCAATGGGATCCTGTACTTCTAGTTCTGAGATAGCGATTATGCATTCTCTTAGACCTAGATACCTATTTTGTTGTCTCATAAATCTCCCACTATGTCTAGGCACTACTTGACATTCAGGCTGCTCTTCCAATTCAACTCTTAAATCCATTTCAACATCTTATTCTACTATGTCTAAATCAACTCTTGGTTTGGATGAAATAACTAACTTCTTTAGTACTACTTGACTTCTTCCTTTGTGATTTCTCACAAATTCTTCCTCCAAGAAGGTCGCATTTTTTGACACAAATACCTTCATGTCTTGAGAACTGTAAAAAAAGTATCCTCGTGCACCCTTAGGATATCCTACAAATAATCATACTTTTGACCTATGTTTTATCATTGTGGATTCAGGCCTTAGAACATGAGCTGGGCAGCCCCAAGTTGTTCAAGTGCTGCAATGAAGGCACTCGACCAGTCCACAACTCCCTAGGTGTTTTAGGCACCAATTTGGATGGAGCCAAGTTAAGAAGATAAGTTGCCATTTATATGATGCATCCTCAGAATGATTCTGGAAGGCTAGCATAGGACATTATTGATCTTACCATTTCCAATTGACACCTATTCTTTCTCTCAGCTACACCATTATGTTGAGGTGTTCTTGGAGCTGACAATTTGGAAACAATTCCATTGTCAATTAGGAATTATCGAAACTCTCTAGATAAGTACTCATCACCTTGATCTGATCGAAGTTGTTTTAATGGCTTGCCAAGCTACTTCTTAGCTTCAGCTTTGAATTCTTTAAATCTTTCAAAGGATTCACTCTTTTATGCATCAAATATAGATAGCGATGTCTAGAGTAATCATCTATAAAGGTTATGAAGTATTCATAACCCCCTCTAGTTTGTAGGTTCATGGGCCCACACACATTAGTGTGTACCAAGTCCAATGTGGATTAAGATCTGTTTACTTTGGAAGGAAATGAGGCCTTGGTCATATTTCCTCCTCATTTCCTTTAATACGAGACTCACAGGTGGGCAATGAACCATTTTCCAAGCCCGTAAGGATCATATCATTCACTAACCTGTCAAGTCATTTTTGGTTGACATGACCCATGCTTAAATGCCACATATATTTTAAATTAATTCTAGAGTCATTGGCTATTCTTGGTTTCATTAATTCTGTGGTGTTAAGTGCGCCTTTTATGGGTTCTATAAAGAACAATTCCTGTTTAATTACCGCATTAAAAATAAAATCTTTATTCTCATATATTGAAACAACATTTTCAAAATATAAGGAATAACCAGATGTTATTAAATAAAAAACAGAAATCATGTTCCTTATAACTATTGGGATGTAATATACATCCTCCAAATATAACCTATGATCACTAGGAAAGTCTAAGATAACTACTCCTAGTGCTTCAGCTGAAACGTAGGATCCATCTGCTATCTTGCTTAAAACTATCCTTTAGGTAGTCTTTTCCTTTGCTAGAACCCCTGCATAGAATTGTAAATATGGTTAGTGGCTCCTGAATCTAATATCCAAGAATCAGATGAATCTACCACATTTCTAGTTCCTAACAAACTTAGGAAACTTGTACCTTGTTTGCTCTTTAGGGTCTCAAGGTAGATTGCGCAGTTCCTCTTCCAGTGGCCCTTCTCACCACAATGGAAACATTTTCCCTTGGTGTCTTCTTTAGCCTTCTTTTTCATAGGTTCTTGGGCTTAAAAGAAGATGCCACGTGAGCCTTTGGCTCATTGGCCCTAATATTTAATATCTTCTCCATATTTTGGAGGTTATTCATCAACTCACTCAAGTTGTAATTTTTGGTGTTAAGCTCATAGTCCAACTTAAACTACTGAAAAGAAGAGTTTAAGTTGTTGATGATCATGATCATCTGCGTTTTTGCATCCATTTCCTCCCCAAGCAACTCAACCTCAATAACCGCATAGATTACCTTAACCATGATCCCACACCGATTCACCAGGCATTTGTCTGAGATTGTAAAAGGTTTAGATAGCTTTCACCCTTGCAAACCTAGTCCTCAACCAATCTGATCTACCACTTGTTCTCCTTGAATAACTTGGTTATCAAAATCATTTTAGGGGAAAGGAGACGAAAAATAATTGATTGAAGAGAGTTAAAACCAAAAACGCAAATATTCTTTTTAGCCAAACAAACATCAAAAGACTTGCTTCTTTTCCCATACAACACCTTGCACTTTAACTCTCATAATAACAGTTTTATTGTTGTAATAAAAACATCATCGAATGTGTTGTGAGAGAGTGGAGAGAGCTTCCAAAAGCCACACATGCGTTCATTTTTTAATGCTAAAAAGTGATATATGTTTTTCTACATTAAAAACCAACCATTCATGTAAAATGGGTTGTACGTTGTTTTACATTGAAACCAACCATTTCATGCAAAAGGATTGTCATTAAAAGATGACTGTATAACTACCATTCATTTAAAACCATCGGTTTTGCTTTGGAAGTAGGAGTGGCCTAATTGGTTTCAACTCCTCACTTAAGACTAAAGAGGTCTTGAGTTCGAGTCACCAAAACAGCTGAGGGTCTATAAGGAAATAGTCTCTGTATCTCTATAGGAGATGTGGGCATGACTGCGTACATCTTACCCTCCCCATACCTTACTGAGGTGGGAATTTGGGTATTGTTGTGTTGTTGATTTTGCTTTGGAAGTGAGTGGAGAGTGCAAAACAATGCACCCACCCATTCAAACAATGAATCGAGAGAGTCATGTACATGTTTCATCTTTAAAAACCAGCCATTAACCTTTTAATAATAATGAGCATTACTTAAGAATGCTAAAGATTCGTCCACTCCACTTTGTATTAAAACATTTGTTTCAATTCAATTAATCTAATTAATCAAATCAAACCAAAATCTAGCCTAATATTAAATGTTTCTTTAGGATTATAATTAACAATTAATTAGTGTAAACCCAATATTTAATTATAGGCTATAGACCCTATTTAATTAACTCTTAATTGAATTGTTATGATCTTATTGGTCCAAATCCAATTCATCCAATTCTCTCCAAAATGTCTCATTTTCTTTTTGATAAACTCTATTTATTTTTCTTGCTTTCCTTAATAACCTTCTTAGAAGCCAAGTAGGGAATCTAATTGGACTTAAATAATTCAAGCACCAATAAGGCTAGAATTAATTTAATCTCATTTTAATTAATTCCGACTTATTGACCAAATGTCATTGCACTAAAGAAAATTGGTTGCACTCTCGAATTACTTAAAATTATGAGAAACCATGTTTCAATTTATTAATATGATGTCCAATCGCAAACTTTATTATGAACCATATTATAGCCATCCACACAATAAAGGGTAAAATTACAGTTTTTCCCTTACGTTGGTTTTTCCTTCTAGATCTCTTATTTTACTCTACATGGTGATTAACACACAAGATCTAATCTTGGTGTTAAGACTTGATGGGTAGCTAGTTCATCAAACTACCAGCGTCTGTTTAATCACTAATCTCCGTAAAACATCTAGAAGTGATGATATCGCTATAAACTCTTTATTTGAGTGAATGTTCCCTGATGTATGTTTCAAATAATAATTCCAACATGCAGACAATAGATTGATACCTTGTAAAAATCCATTCCGATCATATCAAGAATTATAATGAAACATATATGAGTTCACCACTCATTAAGATTGTGGTATATAATAAACGAATGCTAAGGTATATGTTTTAAGATTAAAGTAATGGCCTACTTTATTTTTTAAAAACATACGCGATTCCATATTTATTTAATAGTGCCATTATCGATAGTCAACTACTATCATGATTTGAAACTCATCATTCCCTTGAAGTAAACTCCTTTACTTATACGGAGGTAAACCGCAACACTACAGTCTAAACCATAACCAAGCAACCAACTTGATTATTCGACAGTGAATCGATGGATTTAGATTTTAATAATATACATGTTTCCCATACATCTTCATGTATGTGTATATTACTTACAAAAGAACCTTCGGTACCTTATGACTAATTATATAATGCTCAGACAAATAAAACCAACTCTTTTGTTTTATTAATAATAAATATTTTCACTACATTATTATAATTGGAAGAAAATTAAGTTGTATGTAAATACACTTGCTTTCTAGGGCACTATATTTACATAACCCTTCCACCTATAACCTAGGTTTAAGAGATCACCCTAACCTGAGTTATTAAAGTAATTAGTAGTAGAATTACTTTCCAAATAGTTGCAGGGTACACAACAATTTCAACCTGAACTATAAGCTTCCTCCTCTAACTCAAGTATATAATTAGAGGATAAGGTTAAGTCTCTTGATACTAATACATTGCAATTTTATTAGGATATGAATTAATTTTAACAAGACACAAGATCTCAAATTAAAGAGATAAGGTCTAAAATTCAAAATTTGGAGAACATAGTAGGTGAAATAGAAATTGCTATCAACTATTTAGAAGACTAAGGCAGAGCAAAATTACCATCTCAACATGTGGTAAATGTAAATCATGTCAGTGTGATGACTTTAAGGAGTGGTATGAGGATTAAGGTTCTTAAGGGGACAACTTATGTGATTGCCAATAAGTGGAGATTGAGAAGCAACTTAAAGAAAAAAGAGATGTCACATCTAGTTTAAAGGTAAATTGTAAATCCTCAAATCTAGGGGTAATCCTCCACCTTTTTCTAGTAGGTTAATAAAGTGAAAGAAGGAGGAAAAGGATAAGGATATCTTAAAGACATTTTATAAGGTGGAAGTAAATATACCTTGCTAATCATAATTAAAAAGGTGTCAAGGTATGCAAAATTTTTAAGAAATTGTATACTAACAAGCGAAAGTTGAGAGGTTATGAAAATAACATGATAGGTGAGAATGTTCTGTAGTTTTCTAAAAGAAATTACCTTTTAAATGTAAGGATCCAGATACGTTTACTATTCCTTGTAAGATTTGTAACACTATAATTAAGTGAGACTATTTTTTGAATCTTTATGTAAGGAATTACAAAATAAATTCTTTCAACAAAAATGAAAATTAAGAAATGTTGTAATGTTAGATTTAGGAGTCATGACTAATTTTATGCCTCATTCTATTTACACATCTTCAAACTTAGGCCTTTAGAAAGAAACTAATGTTATTATACAATTGCTTGGAAAGAAACTAATGTTATTATACAATTGCTTGGTCGCAATAATGTTTATCCAAATTTGAATGGTTGAGGATATTATGGTGGAGATAAATGAACTAACACTTACTACACATTTTTATGTGGTAGATATAGATGATGATATCTACCCTAAGCTTATACCTATCTTATTAGGGAGATGGCAGCACGTCGTAACATTACTCAAAACAACTAGACCTAAATTTATAGATAGTGATGAGTTTAGGTCGACCCCATAAATAGTTTGTGTAAAAATTTTGAAATAAAAAGAATTAGTGTTTAGATTATGGGGGGTTGGTTTGGTTTCAAATAAGAAAATAAAATGAAACTGAACTAATTAAAACATATTAAAGAAAATATTCAAAAATTATGAAAAGTGATAAATGCATTAGGGACCCGGTCATCGGTTCAATCCGGCCTATACACAATTGAACATAGTTCATTGAATTATTATTATCGGATCTTTCTTAGTAACTATTAATCGTAAGCTATCAATAAGTTCTGTTAACCTCAATTTCCCCTTAGGTCGTGTTCAATTAAAACAAGCTCTTTAACCAAACCTAGCTATCAAACAACCTAGGATAAGCTCTCTAGATTTAATTGGAAAATCAAATTACAAGTTAGGAAAATAGATTAATCAAGGTAACAACCTTATAATCTTAGGTTATTTAACCAAGGCTATGTTATCCCTAATGATTCAACACCATTATTAGCTACTAACGAGTCTCAACAGAACAATTAAAGATTATATGGAAGATTCTAGCAATAGGATTGTAATAAAATAATCCAATGAAAACATTCAAGTCATTCTTACACAAAAACCTAAACAATAAAAATAGGATAACATAATCATTCCCTAAGAGAGAAAGAACAACAAAGACAATGAAAGATATACCTAACCATTCTTCGGCATCGATATCATCTCTGAACCAACGTCAGGAAGATTAGCCTCCATGGTATCTATGGGTCCCCAGCAGAGTCGAGCTCTACCCCTCATTTATGTTCCAAAACCCTAAAAATGATTTGTAAACACTTTGATAACAAATGTTCTATTTATACTAAAAATTAGGTTTCAAGTGCCCAAGTGTCAAAAATCACAGGCATGAGCATGGTGGTCATAGGTATGCATGTGAGTCATAGGCATGACAACTTAATTCACGCCCAAGCAAGTAAGTCAAGACCACGACAACTTGAGTCATGTAATAAGCACTAAGCATTAATCACTAATAGTTATAGAATAAATGTATAATCAAATAAGCACGTATCAATTTCCCCCACACTTAACTTTTAACCGTCCTCGAACAAATCATCAAAATCAAAATCACAACCCAATCATTTTCACAATTTCCATATTTCCTAAGAATAGATAATCATAAGAAAAGATAAATGACTTTCAAAACCATGAAAATAATCCAACATTCAATGCCTGTACTCATGATCAATCAACAATTAGTCCTTTTAGAAACTAAGAAATCTATATGCAGACTTAGACAAATATATGTTTAAATAAGATAGATCCAGAGGTACACTCAAACACCGTTCATGACCATGATATTCCACGACTTTGCATATCATTTCAGTTCTACACTCCTAAAAATTCACATGCATAATCATGAATCAAATGACTGATTAAGGTTGTCATATAGGCAATGGTTAAGGTGAGATATGTTTGGATATTGTAATATAAAATCCATCAAAGCTAGTGAAACAAGAAAAACACTCAATATACCATCAAATGTAAAACCAACATTCACTCACAAATGGCTACATTAACCATGATGAATGCATATACTATGGTTCATAGCTCAAATTTAATCTCTCGCACCACAAACCATGTGAAGCATAATTAATTAGAAGGGATCACTCATTAAAAATTAATGATAAACAAACCATGGAAGCTATATGGAGTGACCCTTCAAAGCAATTTCTACCTTATATGCAAAATATTCAAATCAACCATTAAATGCAACTTTATGAAGAAAATTTAAGCATAAGTAACTTTGCGAAACAATTGAATTTCCTCCTTGATACTTTTATTTAAACATTTTTATTTCTTTTATTTTTCTTTTGCTTTTCTCTTTTTTTCTTTTTCTTTTGATAAAAATTGAAAGAAGCTACATAAATATGGGAATTTCATGATATGACAAAATATGGCATCCTAACAATCATAACCAACCCATACATATACGTACCCCTCACACTTATACTTTTGTACATCCATAATTATCAACAATAAAAAAATGTTCCACTAGCTTTAAGGCTTGGGAAGGACATTTGATTAATTTAAAGCGTATAATGTGGTTAGCATAAAAAGAAAGGCTGATAAAGCTCAAGGGGGCTTAACAAAGGGAAATTTCATATTAAAGGTAGGCTATTTAGCTAAAGTAGCTTATGAAAAAAAAATTGCCTATATCATTTTCATATTCAAGCATGTGATAGAAATGTGTTCTTGAATAAAAAATCAAAGCAAAGTTAGGATGTACATCTCATGAAGGTCACATATAACCAAAAGACAATGATACTGATATGGATGTGTCAGTTTATAAAGGCTTAAATTCTCACTGGCTTGTGTCCACCACTAGTCACTACACTTCTAAAGATAATGCATATTGACCAATCACAAAAGTAAAAGTACATGCTTAAGTTTCCATGGATTCTTCTAGTCAATTTACTTTATAGTCATGACTATATAGGCTTAAAAGCAATAGAAAAAGAGAAATTGTTTGTTTGATTGTTTGATTATCTATATCTCTCTCTCTTTGTTTTAAAATTTAAAAACATGTAAAAACAACACATATGCATATTCTAACAAATGAAAAAATGTAAAGGAAAAGAAACAAACTTCGATTAGGTTGCCTCCTAAGAAATGCTTTTGTTTATTATCGTTGGCTCGATTCCTTATTCTCCTCTTGTGACAAAATTATGATCTTCGGGTGTCACAGTTTGTTCTTTCTCTATATGAGGTTATTTAGGATAGGGTCTTACCTAATGATCATTTTGCTTCCCTATCTTCAAATTCTTAATCTTTACTAAGTCTCTACACTCAAGGAATAACTCGAATATTTCTTCACCTTTTTTCGCCTCGTTTAATTTCTCCAACCTTCTAGGTAAAGGTGAAGAGTTAGTCTCAATAATAATTATGGACTCAATCCTCAATGTCGAGCTAAATAATATATACTTGTCTACTTCGAGCTCCTTCTTTAATTCTTCTTCACAAGCAATTCCTTGAATAGCCCTCTCAAGATTCTCAAACTCCTTTCCACTCTGTAAGGTCTTTGATCTAATTTCCTTTAAGTACACCTCGAGTTAATACAGCTGCTCCTCTTCGCTTTGTGGTTCTAAGTGGTTGATAGTTCCCATGTCTGATCCATCAGACTTGCAAAGTTGAGGAATCGAAACATTGTATCTTACTGGAACCATTTTAAATCCTGCTAAAACTGTTGTACATCGTGTTGAATTTAAATATTGTTAGCAGTAAGAGTCTTAACCAAGTTTTCTAGAGATGTACCTAAGTTTTGTTGGCTCTCCATATTTTGAGCGCTAGACTTTGTATCTTGTGAAAATGAAAATTACCTTAGATCTTGTTGGAATTACTGTACATCCTGTTCAATTTGAATATTTTTACTAGTAAGATTCTTTAACAAGTCCTCCATAGATGTACCTGAGTTTTGATAACTCTCTAAAATTTAAATGCTAGACCTTGTATCTTGCAAACATTTCCTTACATCCTGCTAAAATTATTGTACATGTTACAAAATTTGCAAAATATTAGTAACAAAAAAATTAACCAATTATTATAGAGATGTACCTTAGTTGCAATAAGAAGCTTCTAATCTACGCGGGAATTGCGATGTGCCCTGCAAACTATCAAGGAAGTAATTCTTTTCGTTATCCCATCCATATCTAAAGTTCGTATAAGCACTCCAAACTTGGATATAGGATTGAGAATATAAGTTATGGGAAAAACTACTTCCTGCCATGTATTTTTTTACACTTAAACACGATCAAACATGAGAAGATAAAAACACATGCAAAAACTAATTAGAAACAAATATGTACAAAATACCTATTAAAATCAAAAAATAAAACCAAAACACTACACTCCCTGACAAGGACACAAAAATTGATAATGCATCATAATGTTACACAAAATAAATAGTCCTAAAATTATGGCTAGTGACGAGTCCAGGTCAATACTATAGATAATGTGTAAATCTTTTAAAATTGAAAGAATTGGTGTTTAAGTTATAGGGGGTTTGGTTTGGTTTCAAATAAGAAAATAAAATAATTAAATCAAATTAAAGAAAACATTCAAAAATGATGAAAAGTGATAAATGCATTAGGGAACTGATCATTGGTTCAATCCGGCCTACACATAATTAAACCTACTTCGTTGAATTGTTATTATCACACCTCTCTTAGTAACTTTAATCGTAAGTTAACAATAAGCTCTATTAACCCTAGTTTTCCCTTAGGTCTTGTTTTAATTCAATTAAAACAAGCTATTTAACTAAATCTAGCAATCAAACAACCTAGGATAAGTTCTCTAGATTTAATTAGACAACTGCACTACAAGTTAGGAAAATAGATTAATCAAAGTAACAACCACATAATCTCAGGCCATTTAACCAAGGTTATGTTATCCCTAATGATTCAACACTATTAGTAGCCACTAATAAATGTCAATAGAATAATTATAGATTTTATGGAAGATTCTAGCAATGGAATTGTAATAAAATAATCCAATGAAAGCATTAAGATCATTCTTACATATAACCGTAACAATAAGCATAGTAATATAATCATTCCCTAAGAGAGAAAGAACAATAAAGACAATGAAAGATATGCTTAATCGTGTTCTTTGGTGTCAATATCACCTCCGAATGGGCATTGGGAAGCTTAGCCCTCTATGGCCTCTATAGGTCTCCAACAGATTCGAGCTCTGCCCCTCATTTAGGTCCCAAAACCTTAAAAATGATTCATAAACTCTTTGATGGTGAATGTTCTATTTATACTAAAAGTTAGGTTTGGAGTGCCCAGGTGTTAAAAGTCACTAGCGTGCATGTGAGTCATAGGCGTGACAACTTAAGTCAGGCCCATGCAAGTTAGTCTATCATGGCTGGGCAGCATTGAGTCATGCCCATGACTCTTTATGTCATGGCTGTGACTTGCATACTCATGGCCATAACTTAATAGTCATGGTTGTAAGCATGCACTACACCAATTACGCATTCATGTTTTTGCATTTTCTTATCTCCTCTTTGCTCTAATCCTTTTTCTTATTGCTCTATGAAGACAAGAGAGTGTGATGTTGGATTAGGAAAAGAAAACATGTCATATTTGGAGAACCAGTAGATTTCAAAACTTTTTAGAAATCTTATTTGCAGAGGAAGCAATATATCCAAATCATCATGCCAATCTATACATGATATGGTATAAGGATAATAATAAACATAAACAAGATAGTGATATTACCGACTCCTTTACTACAGCTTTAATTTCTCGCTGCACTATCCTCTCCTTCTTCTTGCATCCAAAGCCAATACACAAAAGGATACATTGAAACCTTTACCTCTCTATTTCTTCAATCCATGGCTGCTCCATCGTCATCATTACATCAATTTGTACATCACATAATCAAGAAAATAGAAAAACGAAGCCAAGGAGGAAACATGGTGATGATAGACCACCCTCCTTATTACAACCAAATGAAGAAATCTTACATGGTAAATTTAAATTCTATGGAAAACCAAAAGAGCAACACATAAACCATATATATTTCTATCATATAAAAATATGCAGCATACAAAAAATGATTTCCAACCCATGCATCAACCATATAGGAACCGAAATCATGCATTAGAGCCTAGTTCTGATACCAATTGTTGGATCGAGAAAAGAAAATATGTCATATTTGGAGAACCGGTAAATTTCAAAACTTTTTAGAAATCTTATTTGCGGCGTAAGCAATTTATCCAAATTATCATGCCAATCTATACATGATATGGTATAAAGATCTATACATGATATGGTATAAGGATAATAGTAAACATAAACAAGATAATGATATTGCTAACTCCTTCGATATAGCTTTAATTTTTCGCTGCACTATCCTCTCTTTCTTCTTGTATCCAAAACCTTTGCTTTTGAATCCTTTTCTTTGTCAATCTATCCTCTCCTTATTGTTGTATCCTCAACCAGTTTGATTTACCTCTTGTTCTTCTAGGACAACTTGGCTAACAAAATTCTTTGGTGTGAAACGAGAAGAAATGTTTGGAGGAGATTTTCTTGGAAGGAATGAAAAAAAAATGAGACTCTTCTCATACAAATTTCGGCTCACTAATGCATGAAAGGAGGGAGAGAGTCAAAACATGCAAGGACACCTTCTTACGCCCTCAATTTCGGTTATGCATGGAATGGAAGAAGAGAGTAGCATCCAATGCATGACTTCTTACTTTAATCAATCATAAAGTAGCCAACAAATGAGACCCTTCTCATTTTTCTTATAAGATGGCTATATGAAAAGAGTATTAACCTAAATATTACCTACCAATTTCGGTTTGGAAGATGGAAGAAGAAAGATGGTTCATCCAATGCACATCTTTCTTCTTTAATCCAATGAATGCTAATAGGTTATATGCTAACGTTAAAAGATAACCATTAAACCATTTAATGGTAAGTTCATAACTCCATTTAATGATGATAAACCATAATAAAGACCAT